>OZ026841.1:19803817-21003817 GCA_964023205.1 Lutraria lutraria
GTAGCTTTTGTTTACGTTTTCAACTTTGGGTAGGTTGCGTGTGGATTGATGATGAAATGGGCAGGAATAAGATCCAAAGAAAAATTCCACAAACTTACATGTTCCATGAACTTACCTGACATGATGATGTTTATATTTTATGATGATGTTTATATTTTATTTGTCATGAAGTTTAAGAATACTGGTAATTTTTATTGAATACCAAGGCAACTAAAGTATCATCTTATATGATGGTTTTTGGTACATTTGATATATTTTTTTATTTTGCAAACAAATCTGTCTTATCATTTAACGATACACATACTTAGATATGACTCTTGGTATCCTTTTTTTATTGAGATGACTTAACAATGGCCTAAGATTATATGGTTGTATAAATTATACGTCAAGCTTATTAAATCAGATAAGAATTTTTTAATGTTTTTATAAAGTACAATAACCTATTGAGTTATAACATAGTTTTATGGTTTCTGGAATGCATCTAAATAAAATTGGATACGTCATAAATATGTTATCAGATACTGTAATTTTTTATATTCTGTCATTCAGGAGATTTGTGTCGTAATGATGAATGGCTTAATATAATAGTTTTGCTTATCCTGCGGTTTACACAATCAAAAAATATTTTAGCATTAACCAGAGGCTAGTACTCATAAATTATACATACATATAAGTCCTTGTCAGAGTTCAGATAAAAACAAGACAGTGCTCCTAAATTTGCTGCCTGGAACCTATCTTTGGAGTCTTTTGATCCTACTTGTAATTTCTATAGTTAACTCAGGTGCTACTTTTAACTAAACACTTACGCTATAAGTGTTGCTTATTGCACCTTAATTATGATATGTGTAAGACTTATCAGTTTGTATATGTTACCAACCATTTCTAACCTGTCATGCTAATTGAAACTTTCCTGCAAAATCAAGTAGACTTAAATCAGTAATTCTGTGTCGCTAACTGACATAGTTAAACTATTCAGTGATCATGTGTTGCTATCCAGGCACTTACCTGTAAAATCAGTTAAATTAATCTGTGGTTCTGAGTTGCTTACTGGCATTTACCTGTAAAAATCAGTTGAACTTGTGCACCAGTGATTTTGTGTTGCTAATTGGCACTTACCTGTAAAATCAGTTACACTAATCAGTTATTCTCTTTGGCTAACTGGCACTTACCAGTAAAATCAGTTACACTAATCAGTTATTCTCTTTGGCTAACTGGCCACTTACCTGTAAAATCAGTTACACTAATCAGTTATTCTCTTTGGCTAACTGGCACTTACCTGTAAAATCAGTTACACTAATCAGTTATTCTCTTTGGCTAACTGGCACTTACCTGTAAAATCAGTTACACTAATCAGTTATTCTCTTTGGCTAACTGGCACTTACCTGTAAAATCAGTTACACTAATCAGTTATTCTCTTTGGCTTACTGGCACTTACCTGTAAAATCAGGTGAACTGATCTGCAGCTGTGTTCCTTACTATTTCTGATTTATGAAGTCCATTGAAAAAATCAGTTACTCACCAACCCATGAAGGGTTTAATTGACTTGAATTGTATTGTTTAAAATAAAATTTCTAACATAATTATGTAATTGTTAGTTAAAAATTTACATATTAATCGGAACAACAACAATGTTATTAACAACAATGTTAAATATTTATTTTTGAAATATGGGCTGATGTTTTGCCTAATATGATTTATTAATGTGTAGATGAATTCTCTGTCATTCTATAAAAAACACTAAACGATTGATGATATCTTCCATCCATTTTTCATTTAAGATTGTTTACATCCTTTATATTGTATGGCAGAATCTGTCTTAGTTTTCAGATAAATTCATTTTGCATCCATAATCAAGTAATGCATATATTTTGCATTTTACCATCTTGTGAAAGAACAGGAAGAGCAAAGATTTAACGGTGTACAATTTAACACCCAAATCCTCCAGATATCAACATGTTAAGTTATAATTAGAATCTATAGTCTTCACCCTGTTTCCGGCTCTTTTCTTATTTAAATGACCAATATCTATTTTAGGGAATCATTTGATTAAATCTTAGATGAAGCTCATAGTCTTTGTTTGTCTAATATTTCAACCTTTTTATTTCTCACACTACTGTAATCGTTATAGCTTCCATCATATGACAGTACACTTTTCCTAATTTACGGTGGTCTAGCGGTTGACATTCTGTAATTATTCAGGTACTTAAAGAATTCATTAGCAGTTGCACAACTTGTTTATTAAAAAATCTCTGTTTTTTTTTTTTCTTTACTTTCTTTATTTCAGCCATTCATTTTCATTTATAATACAAGCATATAACTTTTAAGGAACTTTTTAAGTACAATATTGAAAGCCCCTGGCATATTCACAAAACATATCTTTATTACAGGGTTGATAGAAAAGGCTTAATTTGTGAACAACGAGGTGTGTTCCGTGTCAACTGTGTCGACTGTTTAGATCGTACTAATGTCGTCCAGACAGCTATTGCACGAATCGTCATGGAGACTCAGGTTAGTAGTAATAACAGGCATCCATAGCCTTAAAGGTTAATTTTAAGTGATATATGGCAGAACAGTGTCAAATTTCACTCACAATTGATTTAGACCATTGTTGCCTACTATATTGGTTAATGTTTACTTGTCTACATTACAGTTTTTTTATGCCCTGGTTTTTAGCTCACTTGAACCTACTGTATGGCTCAGGATGAGCTTTTAGGATCAATGAATGTGCAGCGTCCAGCCTTACACTCTAGCATCCACAGCTTTAAATCATTCTTAGTCAACCTTGGTCACAATGTATATGGCCACAATATCTCAAATGAGTTCAATCATGGGTTAGTACTTCAAGAGTTTTGGGCCCTAATGACTCAGAAAATTTGAGATAGATCGGGTATAACCAGAAACAGACAATGATTTTTATTCTTAATTGTCATAAATCCCACTTTGATATTGTATGATCTGTGATGAACTATGCATGCCTTTATAAAATGTCGAAGTTTATCAAGTTTAAATTTCACCAGTCATTATCCTTACCTTTGGTTCATTCTTTATGAGACTCCAGACTTGTACAGTGTATAATAACTTTTTAATAACATAGACCAATTTCAGGGATGGAACTGAAATTCTGTTTTATAATTTTAATATGAGAGTAATATGGCTTATTGTTTTACAGACAAATAAATTAATATGCCTACGTGACGTTTTTTGTGTGACTGTATATTTCAATGTTATTATCCGTATAATGACTGCTCATTGATGTATGGACGTCAAACATAATTCTGTGAATCATTGTTACAGAAGCGCCACAATCATGGCATTGTATTCATGGTGTACAGACATAACAAATTACTTCTTATAATTTCATTTATGACCATCCTGGAGAATTTATTACCATTCTTCCTGGGATTGTTGTGTGATTTAATGCAGTAGTTTGCTGTTGTCATATAAAAATATCACTTGGATGGCAGTTGGTTTAAATTTTATGTCTTGTTAGTTGTGCCTTTTATGTACATATTATGTAGTTATCCATCTCCTAAAGGATACTATTATCTAGGTACAAAATGGTTACTGGCAATGGCATTATGATTCATTGCAGAATCGAATGATTGGTTGGGAATTTTGAATAAAGATTTGCAAATCATTTTGTCAAACTTGGTATGTTCTGAAACATTACTGCTTGTAGGTGCACCGTTGTTTAAAGTGTTGTTTTTTAGCTTACCAGAACTGAAGGTTCAAGGTGACCTATTAGTATGGGTAGGGTGATCATACTCTGGTGTGTCTTGCATCAACAATAGTTATTTGCTCTAACAGTGCTGGTCAGATTTCCTTCAAATTGGCAGTGTAGCATACTTGTGACCTTCTCACTACAATTTACTCATATTATACCAGTTGACCAGCTGCCAGTGCTAGAAATATAATTACCATTAAACGTCATCTTCTGAAGAACTATATATTATGACTGAATGAATAGATCATCACCAAACTTAGGTAGTCTTAGTTTGTATTAGGTTGGCTTTGATAAAAATGGTTGGCCCCTCAAGGGGTCGCTAAAGCTAAAAAGTAGAAATATTTAAACATTTTTTTCAGGTGAACCAATGTGTTTAGCATCCTTAGATTGCCTTCTGTCAGTCTTGCTAAAATTTAATTGAGTCAGCTCTATAAGGGGCCACTGGAGCTGAAAATAATAAACTTTAAATAAACCAGATGGATCATCACTACATTTGAACTGTAGCATTCTTGGCTCATCAACAATATTCATTTATTCTGTCCAACAATGTAGGGCAGTTATGGCTCTCTTGGTTTATGTGTTAAGCCCTTAGAATGTTTTATTACTGTTATAATAAATTCGGAACACCTAGCTCGCCAATTCCATACTGTCGCCTAACTTCAGTTGTACTTTGTTGCCTTATATGTATCTTCACATTACATTTTTGATATGGCTGCTGATTTACTGCTAAGGAAATATTACCCCCAAACAAATTAGTTCTTCAGATGGCTTCTGTCAAGGACAACCCAGCATTTTCATGGCAAAATTGTCCTTCAGGCAGTGTAACATCTTCAGCTGTTTACAGTGCATAACATACAACAAACAATAGTTTGTTAGGAAAAGGACAAACTTGACTAATATTTCATTCAATTGGAGGTCACCTTTTCTGTCAGTTTTGCATCCAGGCAATTCCAAGTAGTTCCATTGTCAACTTACCAGTTCCAGTCAAGATTATAGCCAAAGTCTGTTGTAGTGTATCTAATGCCTAAACATGGTTTCTTTCTGGTTACATGCTTATAAAAAATAGGGTAGATAGGTTGGGTCTAATTGTTTGGCACTTGAAAGCGTGTGGAAAAATAAATAAAGTGAAAAAGTTACCTTTCTGCAGGCCTTCAAGAACAAGCAACAAAATGTCTGATCTTATACCTACCATATTCTAAATGACTGTGTAGCTAGAAACAAAAAATATTGTTTTTATGTCCTGGACAGAACTTAAAATTTGAACAAATCTTACTTATTTTCAGTTGAATTTTAAGTGTTGTTTTTTTTCATGGAAGGTTCATTTTTATTTGTGTCAGTCTGAGTTATGAATATCTAATGTCATTTTGGTTGTCATTGGTGAAATAGGAAGACATCCTACACTGTTTATTGTTTCCTTGATGACAAGAGTATAATGATATTGAATACTTTTATTTATGAATGAAACTTATTACGCAGTAAAAAAGGGTCTTTTTTCCTTTTTAAGTTGGTAAAATAAATCATACCGTATTTTAATATAAAAAAGAGTTACAGTTAGAATTGAATATCAAGTTGAAGTATAAAAGCTTCGTTATATACTTATACTAGTGCACATCAGGGGAGGGGGGATCAAAGAAGGCCGTCAATTGTTTCAGAGAAATAAAAAAATAGTGTCTGGACTTTGATCATGTTACCAATGGTTCTTTGTCCTAGTAGATTAAATATGGACTTTTTCTTTTAGGTCTTCAAACTAAATTTTGAATGACTTAGTCAAAATGCTTCAGAAGAAATTGTGATATGAATTTATGTATTTTTATGATTATTACATAGCATGGAATACATTGTCCGTGGGTGCAGATGAATTTTATGTACAAATGTATATATATTGTATTTGATAGTTAATTGATAGTACGTAACTTTATGATAATATTTCAGTGTAGGAAACTCGGTTTATTGGCTCCGGATGAAACACTACCTGAAAACTGTCGTAAGATTTTCCAGCAGGCTTGGGCGAACACAGGAGATGCTATCAGCAAACAGTATGCGGGCACAGCAGCCTTAAAGGTTTATTAGTTTGATGTACTAGTACATTGTATTTCTGACCAATATTTGTTTGCTATATATGAGACAAGAATTGGCTCGTATACAGAATACATTTTTAATTTTGTTTATTTTATAGTTTTATAATCTCAACATTAAAGGTTTTATGGGTTTTTTAAAAAGTGGTAGGATACGTTATTTTGAATTTAAAATATATGGATTTCTCTAGTAGAACCGAAAACTACCCATTTTTAAACACTATTTTTCATTATGGAATAGGTATTTTCTATTTAGGATGCACACCCTAGATAGAACTATTTTAAGATTCCTGCGAAAAAATAAACCTTGCTTTCAAAACTTGCGCGTTGAACTCTGCAATAAGTGAAACATCGATCACTAGACTTCTCAAAACTAGGTAAATGCACAAGAACTATATGATAATGGTATCATATATGTATAAATAAGGCAAATATTGTAATACTTAAGTAATTGTTTTTGGTCTCTCTGTCTGTTTGTACCAAACTTTAACCTTGCCTATAAAATCAAAACGCTTGCACCCACATTCATCAAACTTCATATGTAGGTTCCTCATGACAACCTCTACAGGACTTGTGCATTTTCAGGTCAGTAGGTCAAAGGTCAAGGGGTCATTGTGTTTAAAAAATCCTACATTTATTACAGCTAGATTATACTACTCCTACATTTTTCATGGGATTTTGACGAAACTTTCACAGACTTGTTTTTATTGATAAAGAAGACTATTAAAAAACATGTTTTCTTTTCTGTGCACGGGCTGAGTGACATGTTTCGTTGTAAATACATAGATAGCGCTGCGCAAATCAAAATAAGAATTACTTGTTTCTAAAAATAGACCGAGGATACCCTTTCAGTTTTAGTACCATAGCAAGAAATGAAAGTTTCCTTCCATAATTGATAGCGATCTTTGCCAAAATACTTCAGCATGTGCTAGATATTATCCAAAACAACTGTTCTGTCGGGTTTTTTTTCTTCATGTGCATAATTTGAGAAAGGAAAGCAAATAACCCCCCTTCAAAAGTGTGCTAGAGAGAATTGAAATTCAAGCATAGATATCAAAGTCAAGTTTTATTTCCTCTGTCTGAGATTTTCAAAAAAAGATTGTTTGCTAATTAAGTCAGTTTGAGTGTTTTTATCATCAATATGATATTACTTGTATGTTAATATCAATGACTTCTTATGAAAATGAAATTTAAGGTCAGCTAATTAATTCAAGCGTTGTTATACTATCCTGAATCTTTGATGCTTACACTTTTCTCAACATATTGGATGACTTTTATGAAAGTACTCTGACGCAACATCAGAATCCATCATGCAACTTGATTTAATCTTATATGATACAGTAATACCATCATTATTATATATAAATATCACATTTCTGAGAGGGCGTAATTAAAAATTGTCAGCAAAAGAAAAATACTGTTGACCGAGGCAGTGCCGATTTTTAATAACGCCCTCTCAGAAATGTGATATTTATTTTATTTTACTGAAGATTTCATAGAAATATAAAAAGAAAAATATGATGTCACAACATTTTAATAAGCAATAACAATACATAGTCTGTCAAGCTTTTACTAGCACTTCAAACTCAAAGTTTTGGTCTAAGTAAAAGTATTTTCAAGTAGAATGTACAATCTAGAAAATATTTTATTATGAACAACTTGTCAAATAAATGGAAAATGATTTAATAACCAAAAATCTGTTTGAACGGTAAATGCGCATTATTTCTGTACGTGTGTTATTACTATGTCTTACAAAAAATGATTGATTTTTCCAAATGTCCAATTTAACTATTAATATAACCTCTCTAAAGCAACAACCTCTCAACAACAACATATTTTTGCTACTCCCAAAGGGTGTAGCTTTGGAGAGGTTGCACTGTATTTTTTAATATTGTGTTGATCTCATTATACTAGGTGCATAGTTATAATATAGAATTGTTTTTTATACCAGGTTGTACTGTAAGTTTACTACTAGATGAAAGATGTTCCTACATTTTTAGCTCACCTGATTCATCAGGTGAGCTTTTAGGATCGTTGAATGTCCGGCGTCCGGCGTCCGTCATACGTCCACAATTAGTTTGTTTACACTCTAGCATTCACCAATCCTAATCATATTTTCAGTAAATGTGTATACCCAAAAGATCTTGGACAAGTTCGATTATGGGCAAAATCGGGTCAGAACTTCAAGAGTTATGGGCCCTTGACTTGGAAAATTTGCTATATTTGAGTTTGTTTACACTCTAGAGCCTTCATTTATTCACCGATCCTAAAAATATTTTCAGTAAATGAGTATAACCAAAAGATCTTGTACAAGTTTGATTATGGGCGGAATCAGACCACATTTTCAAGAGTTATGGGCCCTTGACCTAGAAAATTTGCTATATTTTAGCTTGTTTACACTCTAGCGCCTTCATTTATTCACCGATCCTAATCATATTTACAATAAATGTGTATGACCTTATGATCTTGGACAAGTTCAGTTATGGGTGGAATCGGACCTCAACTGCAAGAGTTATGAGCCCTTGGATTAGAAAATTTGCTACGTTTTAGCTTGTTTAACAGTATTATAAATGAGTTTTACGAGATGGAAACTATATTACCTGGTCATTAATTATTGGCCTTTGTTCTCAGGTGAGCGATAAAGGGCCATTGTGGCCCTCTTGTTTATAAAAAGCATAAATCATACGGGTCTAGTCCCATTAACTCAGTCGAAAAATAAAATTACCAGTACTTAGAAACATTAAAATTTTGATATATCTTTGAAAAATTGAGATGTCGGGAACATTTCAACCTTCATGTTGTTTATAAATTTGGCCATCTTAGTAGACACAATGAAATAAGAACAAGTTACGACAGTGTTGCGCTGAGCCCTTGACTTATTGTTGCAGATATCATTTCTCACCAGAAGCATTAATGTCACAGGCATAAGATGTACCTGTCTTATAATTACATTTTTTACATTAAAATGAAAAACTTTAACAATATCATTTGTGTTCATGTCATCAAAATTTATTATATTCTTTTAATAATTGGAATAAACGCGATCAACAAAACATTTTTTTGTTCATTATATTCAGTCAAACATTTACTCCATCTCCAAATAAAGGCCACTTTGTGAATAAAGGCCGTTCTTTAAAAAGTCATCATTGATTATTAAGAACAAAATGAACTCTGAATAAAGGCCAGTACCTGTCAATAAAAGTCACATTTTGTCTTTCCGAAGGGTGGAAACATGGTATTTACATTTATATCTTTTGCCTTACAAAGTTTGCCGAGCATTTTTTTGGTGTTGTTGATTGAATACTTTCTTTTAACAATTTTTCCTGATGTTTACTATCATTGTATTTAAAGTATTACATATTTTATACATAGGGTGATTTTACAAGAACAGGGGAAAGAAAAATCTCTGGAATGATGAAAGACGGAATGAACTCTGCTAACAGGTACGTGCAATTACGAGTGTTATATGACTGTGCACCAATGAACTTGAATCCGGTTTTGAACAGATGTGTGTCAGAAAACCATGGTTACTTGATTTTCGTTAATTAACAATGTATAAATTCCTATAATCTAAACAAAATATTTTGGAATAAATATTTTACTTCATATTATTGTGTAAATTCATGTTTAAAGCACAAAACATTACCTAAAAAAGAAAAAAGAAAAGAAAAAAATATGGTCCCAGTGGGTTCGAACCCATTACCCTCAAGGAATTTGTCAATTAAACATAAAATTCATGAACTAGAGTACTCTTCAGAATGGAGGTAATGAATTATACATCTAATACCTTAAGTTTCAGGAATGTGTAGATTGCTCCATTCTTTTCATCAAGGACTTATGACATTGTACATGTATATAAGTCCTTGTTTTCATCCAACAAATTAGTAGATCTGTTCCATTTCTTATATTTTCATAGACCTACTTCCAACTTAAAATAAATGAATTTTGTTCACTACATGTATGTATAGTCATACGGTATAATACCTAGCTGTCTTATAGGACCACCCCAGAAAAGAACACTGGCATACTGTGGGAATTGTTCATAAATGTGTATTAATTAAGTGTCTAAAATATATACAATTAATTTGTTCTGTTTTGTATGACTAGTTCTAAATACACCATTACAAGCCTTATCTACAAAATGTACTACATGACTGCTGGAGAACTACTGTACACAAGCTTCCCTATTTTCAGGTACTATTTACGTTTCAAGGACACTTACAGGCAAGCCGCTATAGATTTGACCCATGGACACTCGGTGTCTGAAGACATTTTATCCGGACGACTAAGAGTACCTGAAGATGATGTAAGAGAACTGCTCGAGAAGGAGGAGAACGTTAAACAGCTCATTGAAGATTGTTCCAAGATGTTGGTAGTAGAACCTGAGACGTGCCTTGGAGGATGGGGTCTCATTAATGCTGACCCGGTGTAAGTTTTAATCCATTAGGGAGCCATGTAGGCTTTGTGGTATATTTTAGGTTATTGATTCATTTTTTTTAAACATAATTTTTTTGTTTAAAATGATAAGCAGACTACAGCAATTATCCAAGTTCTTACAAATTTAAACAAAAAATAGAATTACAGAAATTTAAAACTTAATTTTTATGAAAACAAACAAATACTGGAGAGGATTTGATCTTATTTTAGAACAAATTTTATTGTCACGTTCGATATTTATTTTCCCTCAAAAAAAGAGATCTCACTTAATTGAATCAATCACAGGTAACTGATCAAGGTTTCAATTATCAGTTGAATGAACTTTCATTATAAGTGCAGAATATGATCTGTGTACCGGTAACATAATTATACATTTGCTGCACGATTTTATCTTGAACAGAAATGGCTTCTGGCCTGGTATATTAAATAAATGTGTTTGAAATTAATGAGGAGTTTATTATATCAGCTATCGTCCTCAGTCTTTTATTCGGGAACTTTCAACAACAAAACAAAATGAAAGATTTTAGTGTTATTACAGGAAATGTATGCAAATATTCACACATTAAGTTTACGTCTGATTTAAATTGCCTATTGTGAAGTTATTTTATGATAAGATCTTTTAGTATGGAAATTGCTGATTTCAGTCCAATTTGTATGCAAAGATCTGTCTTTATGTTAGTCTGCAAAGGTGCAGTTAAGTTATTTTTACTGAAATGTGTCGTGGTGTCTAACAAAAGTTTGCATTGTGATTAAAACAGCTAGATTTATGACAATGTGCAGTTTTGTGTCAAATCATGATGAACAGGTATCACCCATGGTTGAAGATGAGTGGTGTTTTTTGTTGGAATGGGATTTTAATAAATTATGTAATTTTAGTTCAAGAACATGAAAATATCCTTCTATAGTCTCATTGCATGGTGATAGTTGAATTAAAATGGAAAAAATACTTATCAAGTTGAATTACAACAGAAAAATAATTATTAAGTTGTTTAAGATTTATATGGTCATTATCATCAAATTCTTCTGTCTAGTATTCACTGACCACTACTGTGAGTTTGAACCCCATCCAGGATCAACTTTCACTCATAAGGAAGCTGTCCAGTTTGCTTAAGGAATGTTTGTGGATCTACTCAGGTGTGTGTCCCTTGTCTTACTCCACCAATAAGGCTGGTAAAGGTGCCAACTACCCCTGGCTGTTTGGGTTTAAATCCATTTTTTTTTCAACAATTTTTTTAGTTATACAGTACAACCTCTCCAGAGCGGCCCTCTGTAGAGCAACAGCCTCTATATAACAACACCTTCAAAATTTCCCTAAGATGATACATTTGTATTTACTGCAAACTTAACCTCTGTAGAGCAACAACCTCTCTATAACAACACTTTCAAATTTCCCCTAAGATGATATTTACTATAAACTAAACCTCTGTAGAGCAACAACCTCTAAACAACAGCCAATATTTGCAGCTCCCACAGGGTGTTGCTCTACAGAGGTTGTACTGTATATGGCGGACAATTCACCAAACTAGTTTGGTATTCTAACCAGTACAAACTTACCCTTCCACAAGGAACTGGCGACTTGTACATACAGTATTTGGAGGTAGATCAACATTATTGTCAAATTATCATGGAAGGGTATGACCTTCCACGACCTCTCATGACCGTTGGTGTAACATTAAACCTCGATCATTGAAAGAAAGTATAGATGTAAACTAAATCCTGTCCTGTGTCATCAAACGTAAAACTTCTATATTTCTTCTTCCTTTTATTTTATGTATAGTGCTATCATGTTTGACTTTGTGGTCCTTGAAATTAAATTATGGGGTCTAATAATTTATGTTATATTATCAATGACTCAATGTATTAAAACCAATATGGGTCTGAAGATCCATATTTAGTGTGTTGTATATCAGTCAAGTTTGTTCTATTGCTAAAATCTCTTTCTTTGAGTGTTCCAAATTTGGAAGTTTCTCCCACTTTAAGAAATGTTAAGATTAAAGAATCTATGACACATATAGCCTTTTGATGATTTACTGTAATCTTGAATAGGAGTCCTAAGTTTTTATTTCTACAAATACCATACACCCTGTGGAACTATCTGTTAACTGAATTACACCAAACAGTTTAATTAGCTGGAAAGAAAAAGGTCAGAAAAAGTTCGTTCTTAGAGTTATTTGACCATTATTAGGGTAGGTTGATTGAAAAAAAATTTGTTTATTAAATTATTTTTGATTATCTTTAACTACACAGTATGATTTTTTCATCCCAAAATATTTTTGTATTCTAGCTGCCAGTGGAAATATTCAGGGGTAACCGGGTTGGTCTTTAACATTGAACATGTCTTTCTTTCCTTAATTAGTAAAATAAATCTTTCTTAGAACTGTCCAAAAGATATTTTATTATTAAATCTAAATGTTGCATAACCTATTATCCTTTGAACTCATAAATTTAACTACATTGTAATTTAAATATCAATTGTGGATTGGGATGGTTTTTTGATGACATTCCCAGTTTGTGCTGATGTACCATACCTACATTCATACATCTACTTGTCTGTCCTGTGACAGAATGGGAGGAAAATTTTAATGTATCGGATGATTTATGATTCAGCAATTAAATCATTTTTGCAGTCAGTCTGGCTTTTTTTGTTCTTGCACTCAATTGTACAGGAAGTGATGCAGTCATAGGATTGTTTATAGGTTACATAGGCTAAAAGAATAAATCTTTATTGCTATAAATAGAACTTGTTACTAAAAATAGCACCTGTCACTTAATTTCATGATTTGGGACAGGAAGTTGCCATTGATGTGTTTATTTATTACCAAGAAACAATTAATTAATGTAATTATTATATTTATCTCATTGTTTTATTAAGTTGACAAGTGTTGTCTGTCCCAATTACTTTACTGTCTTATTTCGGTGTCAATTTTTGTTAATGTCAGAGACTTATAATACAATATAATGTAGGTCTCTGTTAATGTTATTTGATTCATAATTAGTCAATATTACCAGTCTAAAGTTATGCTTCTCTTGTGCTTATATTCATTTTGATTTTTTTATGTTTTCTGAAGTTAGCAATACTGAAGTATAAAGCAAAAATGTATTTGTGTATCATGTTGTCATGCATACTGCAGCATTTGATTTCAACTAGGCATAATACAAAATTGTTCTTTTTTTATGTCTTAACTTAAATACATATATTCTTTTTACCTGATTACAATGAATGTAGTTTGTTGATTGTGTATTAATGCTATTGAATATTATGTACATGTAGTTTGTTAACTGGCCTTTTGCTGTTGAATGTTTCAGCGAATTGAGTGATATATCATTGTTATAGAAAATACATTATACGAAATAATCTGTCTGTGATACACGCCCATTTAACTCATGGCGAGTGTAATTTATCCTTCGGCAAAAATATTGTGAGGAACTTCGGTCCTCGTTGTGAGCACCCATACTGGGCATCAATATCTTCACATGTGCAAACTCGGAAAACCCAAAGCTAGCTAACTGCATTTCGATATTTTTATACAAAGGCCTGTATTCTTCATAATTCTGGAAAAACTTACCTTGTTGACAACCAGTATGGGTGCTCACAGCGAGGACGGAAGTTCCTCACAACATTTTTGCCGAAGGATAAATTACACTCGCCATGAGATAAAAGGGCGTGTAATATGTCTCTTTGAAAGTGATTGACACTACTGAATGTTGTTTATCACTATTGAACGCATTTATATGTATGTTTATGTCTATCATTTCAGTATCTGTGATTCAGAAAGACAAGAGATGGACATAATTCTGTTACTCAGTCAAAGAGCAGTCTATGTAGCCTGGTATGTACTACATACGAGTCTTAGCTAGTTTTTTTTGTTGTTGTTCTATCCTGGTTAAATTCTACATTTGTTACAAGCACACAAGGGTATCTAATCAGGTAGAGTGCTGCATAGCAGGGTATTTTTGTCAAGGTCAAAGGTTGAAAACCCTTGTAAGGTACTTGTTTTTTTACGTACGATTTGGATGCTCATCATTTTAGCATTTCTGGATATTGTTGAATACAGTTGAGGCCTAAATTAAAAATATGTTTGTTTGCCCTTTACTGACCCTGAATTTTAGAAGAGGGTCGGTAGGTAGGAAAAATATTTTATTTTATTTCTGAATTTGACCTTTACCTAGCATGAAATTACTATTTTATCTAGAAGCATTCTATAGTTATTTTATGTATTCTGCTACCAATTAATTACAACCATTTATTATGTGCTTTAGCCTTTAATCAACCATAACATGTACTCAGTGCCATGACACACATGATTGTTTTCCTTCATTACTTTAAATGTTTATCAAAAGCACTGAGTACATATATATTTTCCAAAATATAAAAAAAAGTTCTCCCAGATTTTGCAATAAAATATTTTGAGTCGGCATGATTTTTTCGGGTCGGTCGGTAAACGGCAAACAAACTTAATTTTAATTTAAGCCTGATTGATATTGTGTATGTTTGTCTACTCAGGTATGATGATGAAGAAGAACAAGTAAATGAATACCAGAGAATATTCCTGGAAGATATAGAGAAACTAGAGATTGGTAAGTTATCTGATCTTACTGCTTAGATAGGTAAATAACAAAAAATAAATGTATCTTTAAGATGTCTTTAATAAGTTTGTACTTAAGCCTTCATTCAATTATGCAAATTTTGTTGGTTGAGTGTAGGTCTCTTGATTTTAATGTCTTGGATTAAGGCCATAAGAATTGCACATATTTTTCAGACCAGTTTGTTTATATTCTATCAGCTTTCAATCACGACCAAAATTATATCAGTACAGCTATGAATAAGGTTATTAACTTATTACCATTTCTTATCCTAACATAAATTAATAGTCATCCAAAGTTATTTGAATTTCAGCACTGTTACTTTGATTTCATGGCAATGTAGTCAGATGCCGGCTGAATGTTAAGGGACTAAGTTGGTACTAGTAAGTGTCTGAAAAGTCATTGTGTGGTTATCTGCCAAGAGACTAACTTCATAACTAAATGATTGGTTATTAGTGTTTTAACTAAAATGAGACCTTTGTCTATCTTTTGTTTCAGGTGCGGAACATTCTTTGTTACGTTCCAAATCAATAGTTATGCGTCTACACTATAGGCATTATGCTGATGAAGGTTTCTTCCATACATTCAAGGCTCCTGGAACAAGATTGTTCAACAACCTAGTTATACCTGTTAAAACACAGGAGGAAGCTAAAGGTAAAATAGCCAGAAATTACAGTATAACTTGTGTTTGCTGCCATCTCCAAACAAATCCACCCTATGAATAAAGGCCATTCTTTCAAAAAACGTCATTGATTATTTTAAATAAAAATACCTCTGATGAAATATCACCTATCTATAAAGGCCCTATTTTTCTTTCCTAAGGTTGGCCTGTGTTCGCAGGTTTGATTGTAATTCCATAAATTTAGCTAGGTTTTGCAATTAAGAACATATTTACAGCTTTATTAAATTAATGGGTGACTCAAATTTATCACAGCTGTTCTCATCTTATGACTATGATTCAGCTACATGTACCATATCACAACTACAGTACAACCTCTCCAGAGCGGCCCTCTGTATAGCAACAACCTCTCTATAAGGACACCTTCAAAATTTACCTAAGCTGATATTTACTGTAAATCTAACCTCTGTATAGCAACAACCTCTCTATAAGGACACCTTCAAAATTTCCTTAAGCTGATATTTACTGTAAATCTAACCTCTGTAGAGCAACAACCTCTAAAAAAACAGCCAATATTTGCAGCTCCCACAGGGTGTTGCTATACAGAGGATGTACCCTAGGCAACAGAGACTCTGGACATTTTTTTACTACTTTGTATTTTTATGAGTTCATTTAGACACCTGTTCTAGTTTACACTGCCACTGGTGAATTCTATATTGTCATTGAATTCATGCATTCCTTTTTTATTGCAGCATTAAGTAGCAATGATTGTCATCTTAGTCTGCAATACCGTCGTTGATCCCTTCTTCAACATTTACTATAAATATGTCAAACATGTCTGAGAACTGTGGCCAAAAAAGCATAAAGCCTAACGTAATGCAGGATTTCAGCCAGACTAAACAAAATGACAAAGGTTTCTATAAACCAACGTAAAGATGGGCATTTGTACTTAGACTATAAGCCTTCTCCAATTTAGGAGATTTAGTTGTTTTCCTCCCTGATTCTCTATTTGCTACCCCTTGTTCAGGAATTTTAATAAAACATTGTCAGTCTTCCTTACTTTATCCTAAGGCATGGCTTATGTGTTACATTGTACTCTTGCTATAATTTAGGATATAAATACCGTAAAACTGAATAACGTCATTACCATATCTCTTCTATGTACAGAACAACTCAATGTGGTTTGTGAAGCATTCATTGCTGCCCAGAATCTTCTGAAATTAGAACTTACAGTGGAAGAAAAATCAAAACTGGACAAGTAAGTCAGATGTTCTGCTATCACTTTGACTCCCTTGATAGCATATCTTATGCAAGAGAAGAAATATTGGACCTAAGGCGTAAAACAATTGTTTGTTTCTTGTTACTTGACCTACTCAGTGACCCTAATCTTTTTATTAGGACCAACAAGCCACGGTACATCCACTTTCTCATTATTTTCGCCTTTCCACGTGATTTTCAAAAGCCAAAATACTGTGCTTTCATTTATTTTCGTTGGGCTCAATTTTTGTGTTTTTTATCAAAATGGCTATTTCATGGGGACATAAATTCATGGATTTTTTTATTTTTGAAAAGAAATGCCTTATCTCTACATTTATATTTGTGGGGATTTGATTTCGTGGATGAGCCGACCCATGAAATTAAATCCCCAACGAAAATTAATGATTCCACAGTAAATAAACAAATATGATAAAATCCTGACTTTCCTATCCTATTTTTAAAGAGCTTGTTACCAGAAACAAACAGATGATTATGCCTGTTAATCTAATGTTATAAATCATATTTAAATTACCTGGCTCCTCTATATAATATTGACTGTATTGCAAAAAAGGTAAAAAATGGAGTACCATATTAGTTAAGTCTATCATGATATGTTTCTTTTATGGAAACTTGACAACAGTTTAAAAGTGGATGTACTTTGGACCAATCAAAGTGTTCATAAAAGTATAATGATAAATCTAATGGAAAGTGTATCAGCAGTGAGATAGAGTTACTTCCCTTTATTCATTCTGATTTACATACAAAATTAATGTACATTTTGTATATTATATTTTGTCTATTCATATGGCAGAATTTATATTCAGAATTTAATAATCATAGATTATTTGACCAATAAAATACCTTCCTGATATTGTCTTACTACATTTACCTGTTTAGATAAAAAAGGATTATATAGAGCAAAAACTTGCTTCTTGTCTGATAATTATGATGATAAAGCATATATCTAGGGCTCAGCGCCACACTGTCGTAACTTGTTCTTGGTTCAATATGAGTTACGTCACTGTTGCGTCAAACCCTCGAGTCATGTATATTACTTTTATAAAGCATTTCAGTAAGAACATATTAACTATTGAAAAGATATGCTTTAGGTCAGTATCACCTTTCCCAATAGATGAATTTAATAATAAACCATAAATTTATCATACTGTAGAGCACAGTTATAGTCCTGGGGACCCAAATTATTACACCGAAATATCAATGCTTAACTACAAGTATATCCATAACAATGAATACAGATGACTGCGTCAAGGTATATTTAAATGCTTTACTGTATTTGATTCTCAAGCTCATAACTGTCCTATACTGTACCTTTATGATGTCATTTCTTCAGGAGGAAGACATCTCACCATCCAGAGGTGATGGACATACACCAACAATTGCAAGAGAATTCACTATCAAAGATCAAACTTCCACGTGATGTCTCCAACTCTGACATTCCAACTCAGTCTTCTTCAGCCAATTCCTCACCTAGACTGCGTCATAGACTGTCACCCAATCCTCAGAGAAGAGAACCAGTCTCAAAGAAAGAGTCACAATCAGGTCAAAGTTCAAAATCTCGACCTCAGCTTAGTACTATAGGAATCAAGGCAGATATGATGAAATCTTGGATATCAGCAATGCCAAAACTGAATAAACCGAACCCTAAAAATATGGACCTACCTAGAATTAATTTGAAATCACTTAATCTGGCCAACAAGTTAAAAGTTGGAAAAGCAGATGCTAGTCGTCTTTTTTCAAAAGTGCCTGGTACCAGTATATTCTATAAGCACAGGAAGGATGGTTCCCATGATGAACCAGATGCAGCTTTTCATGCTGATACTACTGCTCAACAAACTACCCTGACATCTCAAGTTGAGAGGCAAAGAACTTTTAGCAAGGATGATTCATCAGTTGATGGGTCTTTTGAAATCTCAGATGCTGATCTTGAGAACTCTGAAGTTGTCCTGGATAGTTGTGGTATTCTAGCCACTAATGCAAAACAAATATTCGAATCTCCAAGATGTTCTTTTGAAATATCTGATGAGGAAGATGATGATTTTAACAATATACCAAACGCAGGACCTCTTATAGACCACCGAGAAAATCAAATTGGATTTGAGAATGTAGATACAAATGATGGAAGGAAGGATGAAGCATTTAGAGATAATTACGGATTTGATGAAACTGACGCTAAAGATGAAATTAATGAAAATGAAGATGATGATAAAGAAATGGAAAGAAACCCTTCATTTCAGTGTTTTTGTCCTGAGGAGGAAACCTGTCCCCATGGAGTCGATAAAGAGGAAGATGTTTGGATTAGAAGACCAGAGAGCTCTGAGCGAAGTTCAGTACCATCCAATCTTAATCTACAGAAAAGAATCGTCACTGACAACTCAGAGGCCGACTTGATTCTTGCTAAGTACAGTGCTGCCAAGTCCTCTCTCACTCACCCCAGTATGAGGAACAGTATGAGCGACTCTGCTATTGCAGGAAATCAAGTTTCAATTGCTTTGGAGAATTTCAGTGATGAAAGTCCAAAGTCAGCCCTTGAACTAGATTTTGAGCTCAATGAAGAGTTACAGAAGAAGTTGCCAAATTTGTTGCAGAGTTCAAGGATGCCCCGTAAATCTCTTAGAATATATGAAAATTTAAAACAGCATATAGAACAGGAATTAGGGGAAAAAACCTGTCTTTCAACAATCATTTTACTATAAAACTTTTTAAATATTGGAAATGTATGTTAAAAGATTATCTTACTTTTTGTGTTTTAAGAAAAAAAAGTATTTGCCTTATTGGCTGCACTTTAGATTGGTATTTTGTCATGAGGTAGGCATTTAAACAAATATTTCATCTCATACATTTAAAGGCTTCCACAACATAAGAATGATGTCATATATCTGTATTTAATTGATTTTACCAGTTTCATAGAAATTACACTTTTTCAAGATATTTCTTTCCTACAAGTTTTTTTTTTAATCACATGTATATCTGATAACATTGACTAATCAAATTTATGAATATCTTATAAAGCATGATTGAATTGCTACACCTCTTTAGTATGATGACAAGATTGACATGTACCGAATGAAGTATTGTATTGTGTCGTTTATCTGTTAACCAGCAGCTGTGAATTAACCAATCAACTGTGTATTTCAGCATAGCTGAGTATAGAAGATTAGTCGTTAAAAAAAAATTGTGTCTAGTTACCCGACCTACCCAAGTTTTTTCCTGGCACCTGAAGTCATTTTATTTGGCCTGAGAAATAGTACATCCACTTTCTCATTTTATTTTACCTTTTCACACGCATTTCAAGAACCGAAATAAAAAATAATAATAAACTGTTTTTAATGAGTATGTAACCAGAAACTGAAATTCTGTCAGGCCATAGTGTTGATTAACTACAAGTTTTTATAGTGAGTAATTTTTTCATTAGAATTTGTGTTAATGTAAAAATTGTATTATACTATTTTAAGTGACCACTTTTTAAAGGGGGAAAGCTCAAGTTTCGTATATTTTTTTGTTGGTGGGACTTTGTGTGAGATTTTGTAAAAATCTTCATGTAAATTCTGTGTAAGACAAGCTGTCTGTGTCATGTGGTTCTTGACCTTTTGACAACATTTTGACATTTTCATATTTCTCCTATGCTGACAATGGGGGTCATTTTTCTTTTGATGAATAACCTTGTTTTCAAGTTTTCTTCCTTGCTGTACTGAAAATTTGACATTTAGTATTTGACAGTGTGAAAATTCAGAGTCAAAATTCTGTTCAAATGCTCAAAATTGCATGATACAGCTCAAGTGTAGTCAGAATTTGTATGTCATTGACAACCACCAATACCCATAGTATTAGGGGCATTATGCCTAGTATTTATCATAATTATAGTGTTAGTGATTTTTATGTAATATAATTTAGTTGTGTCTAACCATTTTTCTTCATTTTTCATGAAATTTTGAATTTTTAAGTGCAATTTTAATCAACATTCACTATTTTTTATGTACAATATGTATTCACCTCTTTATTCTCAGCTTTGGAACAGGGTGCTTTTTAACTTTTTTTTCAAATTGTATGCTTATACCTTCACAGATGTGTGTGATGGACTCATTTATTTTGTTGTTGTTGGATCTTATGTCACACCAAATGACTGGTTTATACATGGGGAAGACAGGTGTCACTCGGAAAACCTCAATAGTGAGCGGCTAGCGATTGCTAATGTCACAAACTTCACTTGGAGAAGGAGTTGTAAACCTATATACATGTAGTTAATAATTTATAATTTATGTACTATTTCTTTTTAAAAAATTTTTTTGTTTCTGGTTACCTGATCTACCCGAATTTTTATACTTTAATTATTAGGCCTGAGGAGTGGTACATCTACTTTCTCACTTTTTTACCTTTCCACAGAGAGCAAAAAACATCCATGACCTACCTACCTTATTTTTAAGAAGCATATAGCCAGAAACAAACATTTTTTATTTTTTTTTAAGGTTTATGTGTACTTAGCATGTAATGTCAAAATGTTTTCTGCCTTTTTTACATTGGTTAATTAATGTTCATCTATATTTCTTCTTGAAAATACGAACAACTTGTTTTACAAATTTTTCTGCGGACTGTGTACAGAGAACAGCATAGAATTTACTATTCTATTAACTTTCCTGAAATTTGTAAGTAAAATAAGTCATATACGTCTTTAATGTAAAAAACATGAACTCAGCCAATCCTTAAAAAATGTTTGTTTTCAGTTACAGGGCCACAGGATCCGGAGACATAAAATGTTGTTTGGTTTAAGTAACCATAGTCCCTGCCAACCAAATTTATTTGTACTTATCAATAACTGTTCCAGTCTTTTTTTATGATAAACTTTCCTTAAATGATCAGCAAGGAAGGCTTATTTTTTGCAATAATCACGAGTCAGCCATATTATCCAATCAAAATGATTTAGTATCTACGTGTGTGTAGTTAGTTTTGGGTTCAGAATTCAAGTTGGAAATGAATGTTTTGATATGTGTACATTACATTAATTAATAGTATGATATTGAAGTTTATTGTCGTCTGTAGGAATTATAGTACAATAAGTTTTAGAATACAAAGCAATCATTTAGCTATAAACTGTTTAAGTTTTGGAATATAAAGGAAACTTTTGGATAAAAATATCAGACTTAGTATTGAGTTCATTTAATTATCATGTTAAAACACAGGGCTGTAGGAATCAGGGGTTGGCTAGTGGGCAAAATCTAAAATAGCCCCTTTCCAAATCTGAAATATGCTTCCTACGGGCCTGTGGGGCATTGAAAAAAACTGATATTAAACCAGAGACATAGATGTATGTCTCTGAATAAACTAAGTGGGTTATTTTAATGTGATGGTTCTGTCATTGAGGTGAACACTAAGTGAAGTTTTACTGTACAGTATTGTTCTTGTATTGTGCTATAGAGTTGCTCAGGTAAAATTTAGTTGAATGTCGTGATATATCAATAACTTTTGTTGTTTACACACCATAACATATGCTGTTTTTTCTGTCTGCATATATTATTGAATCTCACCATATTTTGCCTCTATTTGCAACAGCTTACTACATGGGTCTGCTAAAATTCTTTGATTTTCACAGTCTTCACTGCACCTTCTGTTTTATATCTTGTAATTATTGTTTTTATTCTGGTGTTAATTTTTTATTCTGATATGGTCATGCACATACATGATACAAAATCTAAGTTGTACATTATACAGTGCAATTACTGAATAATTCCATATCTATTATCTTCACTAATTTATTACATTATATATATCTATCAAAGTTCTGTTACATAGTATCAGCACTATCATTCATACATTTCTGGATAATCAATCAGTTTCAAGGTATACAGGGCATTTATTTCATAATCAAGTTAATATTTTAGATGAAAGGGGCCAGTCACTAAGACATAAAACAAAACGTTTGTTCCTCATTACCCGCCCTACTCTAATTTTCCCAGCGCCACTAGACTACAGTACATCAACTGTTTCGCTTTTTTACCATTATGCGTGCTTTCAATGATGCGCGCTTTCTATGATAATATCAAAAAAAGAATTGCCCTACCTACCTAGCCCATGTTTATGTTGTTAAACGGCCCATTAGACAGCTATGTTCATTTCAGAACCGCTATCCCATTTTTACAACAATTTTTTACGCCTTACCAGAGTTCTTATCCATGGCATTGGCCATGTTCTCACTGAAAGTTTCATGAAAGACATTGCTTTAATATTCATCCTCTACCAGCCATCAGTTGACTGTTACATGCGGAGAACAAGGTTAGTACTGGTACAGAATCCAGGAGTACTAGATAAGCTAACTACCCAACCAGTATTTTATCTAAAATAATGTTAAAACAGACATTATAACAATAACATTTTATTCCTACTTAGTCTACCTGCAATATCCCGGTGCAATGCTCGTCATGAAATACTTAAAATTTCTAGTCGTTCAAATATACTCAATATGAAAATTTCTTTACATCATCAAATCATTACTAAACTTGCAGTTATCTGTTATCTATCTTTAGATTAGATCAGAATAAAATATTTTTTGCTCATTGTTTTGATTTGATTTGTCTCACATTTTTTATCAAACAAGCAAGATTTAATTGAAAGAATATGAGTACAAACATTCTAATATCTCATGCACGCTTAACATCATGTGCACTAATTAGCATGTGCACTAATTAACATGTGCACTTAATAGCATGTCCACTAAATATCATGTCCACTAAATATCATGTGCACTAAATAGCATGTGCACTTAAAAAGCATGTGCACTAAATATCATGCACACTAAATAACATGTGCACTAAATAGTAAATATTAGTGAAATCTGTGTTAGCATTCACATTTGAATAAAGGCCACCCTGTCAATAAAGACCATTCTTAAAAATCATTTTTTATTATTCAGAACAAATTTTAAATGACCTCCAAATAAAAGCTACTTGTCCATAAATGTTTAATGTACTTTAAATACTAGTGTTTATTTTCTGAGATGGCTCACTTTGTATTCATATCTTGATTTTTCTGTTTTGATTTTTGTCATGAATATCAAGTACACATAGTTCATTTAAACATTTCCACATTTTATACACTTTTACTTCACATGTACAAATTGTAATGAAACAGTCATTTTTGTGACAATTAATTTAAGCACTTACTTGTATTAATACTCAGATATCATTCTATTATTTTTTCTTGTTTTTAATTGTACATCTTCTTTGTATGCATTTTAGATCTTATTTTTACAGTTCTGTTCTATATTTCTGTTTTTCAATGTATTATGGGGTATTCAAAAAGGGATGCGATTATCAACAATGAGACCCTATGTAGTAAAATTCAAAATGACGAGCCTTCTAAATACTCGGCATTTCACGTTTTGACACTGTGCGCCCTAGTATGAGTACCAGACATAACATTCTAACTGAATGCGCTTGGCAATTATTGGCCATATTACAATTCTGAACTCCAGTGGAAAAAAACAAGATTTATATGATAGTGTATTTCTTTTCAAACATATACCTTCGTACACATATTTATAATTGCTTATGATGTGTTAATAGGAAATCTAAGACAGTGGTTGATGAAAAGCATACACTACATTACGTTATGTTTAGAGTTGGCAGCCATTGTCTACTTAGTCTAGTGGTTAGTGCATTGGACTTGTAACCTGGTAATTCTGTTTTGAATCATGAATCTCTGTATAGACGATAGAGAGAGCGGTGAATTGTGAAAGATCGATAGAAACGGACAAAAACGTGAAACCAAGCTCCTATGTTAAGAATCCCTGTCAGAGCAGGTCATGCCCTTCTCAATCTCTTACAATTCTGTCTTAGTTGGTCATGTTGATTACTGAAATATTAAGCTTCTGCATAATATAAGGTATTCTTAAAGCTTGCATTTTTAAATGTATTTTATCCATTTTTAACAAGTTTGCACTTTAATAACATAAAAAGCATCTGGTTTCTGCTAAAATAAATTGTGTTGTTAAGTTGGCAAAACTTTCATGTACAAAAATGAATATTTGTTAAGTTTAGAGGTATATTTCATATGAAAGTAAAAATTGACAATCTTGGGTTGGCTGAAAAATAGTGTTGGTATAGGTATGAGCGAGGACACCTATATACTCATGTAAGTCCTTGGTATGGGGAAACAAGGATGTTTTTTTAAATTTCATCTGAAAATATTTGTTCATTTTTTTTTTAATTTTGCAAAGATTTCACTGAATCAATGGCACTATGTTGTCGCTAAGTTGTGATTTTTTTCATATTTCCAAATTATGTTAAGATTGTATTTTTATTACATTATACATATATATTAATATATTTTTTACACATCATCAGGTTGAAATATTAATTTTTGGGGTCAAATTGGGTTCAGTAGAAATTTAGATCATGAAATTGTTTTGGAAGTTTTTGTTTTTGAGTTTGACTTGAAAGGGTCTACTTAACCTTGCTGTGGGATATACATTTCTTGTCCAGAAACATTTTCAAAAAGCTCCAAACTTTACTGCTCATGTCGACTTAATTTTCTAGTGTAATACTCAAATTGATCAACAAGCACTGAGCATTTCTGTCATCATGATTTACACTCAACTTGAACAAACAATCTCAGCTCTCAAAAACTAGTTTGTTGTTTTCTAGGATGACATAGAGTGTGCTTTGTGGAGAAGAGGTTTATACAGAGTTTTAACATTCATTTGGTGATTCTAGCCACTCAGTAAACTTTCCGAGAGTTTAGTATTAGCAGTGATTCTGTGTACAGAGCTAATAGACCATGAATTTGTACTTCACCCATTACTTTTTTCACTCACTGTTAATTATTAGAATTATACTCAACAATATATTATTTGTTAGTTATGTATCCACAATTAATCTTAGTCAATAGAATCCCACCAATCATTGTTGAATAAAATATCATGGTCTTATCTGTGTTATTATTTTACCTGAAAATCAAGTTGAAGACCTGATGCATACATAGTACCATTATTTTCCACTTCAGATAATTCAAGATTAACGAGACACAATTTGCTTCTCAAATCATTATATTTATATCAGAACAATTCTTAGCATGTTGCAAAAACACTGACACAGAAATGAGAATTATTTAGCAACCAGAGTGCTAGGTCACAAAATTTCAAGTGCATAAACATTTCCATCAAGTTTGGCTAAGATCAGAATAAAACGGTTTGAATTACAGAGCGGACACCGTTGTAGATGCTGCCCGCCCGCCGTGGGTGTTCCAATAATACGGCCTGTTTTAAACGGGCTGTAAGAAGGGTTCCATCAATTTCAAAATAGTACAACTGACTACGGTTCTGTCCTATCAAACAAGATACACCTTAGTCTTATTAAATTATGAGTGTACATTTCTTCAAGCTTCAACATGTCCTCACCTTCAACATGACAAGAAAACTTAAAATTACAACAAATAATTATTCTGAATACTTAAATTTTATTTTTTAAATGCCACAATACATAACTGGTCAAAAAACTTCTGTAAATTGAAATTTACAAACACATTTTAGATTTTTAAAAAATAAATCAGAGAACATGTGAAATTGATACAGTACAAAGTGATTAGTCCCCTTCCGGAGATTGTTCTACTTTTAAAACTTATATTTACCTATTTCTATCAGACAACGGTGTAAAAGATGTTTAATATCAAGTATACAAACACACACAAAAAATTTATGTGCAATAATGATGCAAGATTTCTTTAAAATAATCAACATTATTTTGTCCTTTAAGCAATACAAAGTTGTAAGCCATGTTGTTTATAAAACATGGTTTCAACTTCATGTACGGACAGGACAACTTTTGCAAGATTCATTGAGTGCTACTGACAGTTCAAAATAACACAACATGTGATATTTCATGAACAATTCTTCAAAAAAGACAATGTTTGATCTACAGCTATATACATAAACATAATAATGAACTATTTACATATGAAAATGACTATGTTTAAAGAGAGAGCAAGAAGTACAGACCCCATCATGACCCTGTATTGCTCTTCAACTTAGTGATATTAATTTAGTGATTACCCTTCAACTTAAGCAAATAAGGGAAATAAATATATCAATCAATTCAGACCGTAATATAGGTTAATTCACAAAATTCCACTCCCAATTTATTTTCTGCGTTAGATATTAGTTTAATACAGTAAATTGTTAAAATAAGTTAAAGTAGCTAGCAACATATAATAAACTGATGCCAACAATAGAATTGAATAGTAATTTGCTAGTAAGCGTTAAGACAATTTTATATGTTACCCTACCATATAATCCATCAATATATTAACAATAAACTTGTGATGCATAAATTTCAAAATTAACAGCATGATAAAATAAACAAATGACAATGAACTGATGAAGTTACCGATATCATATTTCAAAATATTTTAATGGAACAAATAATGTCTACCTAATGAAACACAGTCATTAAAACACTCTAAAGACATGAACAATTTGAATAGTATACCTAACACACAAACACACAATCACTACATCTTCACTTAACTGGTCCTTTGGTACAAATAAATAACTTGAACCAGTCACTGTCTACTTATACACCATTCTACAATACATGCATCAAATTACAACATCTGCGATAAAATGATCAACATGGTTTAAGTGGTTTCAGATGATTAAAAATTTACATGTTTGGATACACATGATTTTACGAAGTTCATTTAAATTGACACAAAGTTTATTGTCTTTCAGAAGACAACTAAGATATTGTACCAAGATTGATGCAAGATGAAACTCCACACTCCATAAATATACCCACAATATCATGTAACAAAATAAAGACTATATTAAGATTAAGGATCTAGTTTTTATCTTCCTTCTTCTCCTTATCTTCTTCTTGTTGTTGTTGTTCGTTCGAGTCACCGCTAGATCCCTCGCTTCCTTCACGTTCTTGTTTCATCTAAAATATTAACAAACAGATTCACATGAATTTATTTTTATTACTCCCGAACAAGTTTTCAATAAAATAAATTTTTGACACAACATTCAAATTCACTACGAAGAAGAAGACATCTAGAAATCTGTCATAACATAAAACCTGTTTCAGATTTTGAAGAATCAGTCATATTTCTTCACAATGTAATAAATATAACCAGTTGTTTTAGAACAAAAATCAATTTCATTGCTATGAATAAATCGTTATGAGACCGTATATTTGGCAAATATCTACCATTCCATTTCTTTTTAAGGCTAAATAGTATCTGACAGACTCTATATGAGTTCTCTAGAAAGGTAAAAAGCATTTCTTTTGAAATTTTAATAAGCATTTCTTTTACAGAAACTAATTTATGTTGTAAGGATTTAAACAAATTACGTTACCTTATTGTAAGCCATCTCGAACAGAGAGAGTGAAGACTTTTGAAGAGCATCGACCTTTTCTTTGATTGATTCTGGTGTTTCATTATCCTTGTTGGACAAAGCCTCTCTTACTTCAGTTATCTGAGTCTTCAGTTTCTCAACCTAAGCAGATATACGAGATATTCAATCATTTAATACACAACTAATACCAGCGTTTGTCTCTCTCTTCATTGGTAAGAGGCCTCAGTCTGTTGTTTTTGGGAATAATTATCGCTAAAATTGCTGATTTGGGAAATGAAATAGCTGGTGTAAGTTTGGATTTTTGGGAAAACTGCACGTTTTAAAAGAAATTTTTAATTGGGATGAGGTCTATAATAGGCCTCTGTGATAGAAGGTGAAAAATCACTGCATACATGTATTAGATGGATGTTATAAACTACAACCTTAATGATACATTTAGGTAATAAGAGTAAAAACTGTTAAATTTTAGTCACAATATAAATGAGAATTCTTCAAATAAATGTGTGTGTATTTCAGTTCTGATCTGGCCTGCTTCGCGTCAACTCAAGTACATTATTTACTGAACTTCATGTTAACAGAATGATGTAATATTTGAAGCATCATAATACCTCTTCTTTTGGTAGCTGATCCTTGAATTCTTCTATCTTGGTTTCAGTTTGGTGAATGTTGGCCTCAGCACTGTTTATCATTTCAACCATTTCCTAAAAGAAATTAAGAAACAAGAATAAGCGACCATAACCACTTAACAGAATCTGAATAACAAATTCTAGTAATTCTAACTAGTGTTCACTATTTTATTTAACATAAGAAGCAATGGAATTTAGATCATACAGAATACTGAAATGTATTACAAGGAAATCACAGATTGAGCACTAATTATTATATTAAGCACATATTTAACTGAATATAACAAGCACAAGAAAGCAGAATTTCAGTCAATAAATCAACTAAATGTAATAACTTCATATACCATAAGCATAACAAATCAACCAGTTTGTTGCTTTCGGTATAGAGTTATCTTTTTCTTCCATGCATTAATGATCAGACCAGTATCCACTGCCTGAGGGTAAGGAGCATGGATAATAAGTAACAATATCCAACATCACAGTTATATAAAACGTGAGACTAAATGTAATACACAAAGGCTGTAAAATGTAAGCAGGGCCCAAGATTGTTCTTATGGCTTAAACATCACCATCATCATCCTTTATTGCGAAATTCTCATCTGATAAAAAAGTGATTCAAATTAACTCCATGAGCATTATAAATGTTACCAGATACCAACATTAAGTCTAACTTGTGAATAAAGGCCACCCTTGGAAGACCTTAAGTAGCCTTTATTGACAGATGGTCGTTATGCAAAGGTCAAATTGTATTCAATGACATTTTTTCAAAATAATGGTCTTTATTCACAGGTTGGCTACTTTCACAGATTTGACTGTAGATCTAACCATAAAACATATTAAGTTTATTTCAGCATAATATATTGAGATTTTATCTCCTAGTCAGTTTCAAGTTTTATAACCTCACAGCATGTTACACTACACAAGCTGTCACAATTTCGTGCACCAATGGTCAGTTCTATTTTACCTTTCTCTTGGCATCTTCAGCAGCATGAGCCTCAGCATTTCTCACCATGTTCTCAATATCATCCTTAGACAAACCACCAGATGATTGAATAACAACTGAAAAATATTTCATTAAATTTAACCCATCATAAACACTGTGCGTTCTCAAACGATACTGTAAAACAGATAGAACCATTTTTATATACTAGTATAAAATATTTTTAATAGATTATTTCACTGATTGGACCAATTATCAAAACTTGCAGGAGCAGATATTTCTCATTCAGTGCAAATAGCACTTAATAATATCAAGTCCAGTAAATAATTCACTAAAGGGAAGTCATAGCAAATATTCCACAAACTGTTACTCAGAAAACAAAACAAAGACACCTTTCCAATCATCTACACACAACCACTATTCTTTAGAATTAATGCATTAAACTACATTAGAAAGCAACATAAAACACTCACTGATTCATCACCCATGACGAAAAATACTTAAAAAGCTTAATTTTGCATGGTACGACTGGTTTATTTTTTCCTCACAACAATTACACTTTTTACTCAGTGGGAATATCAATTTAGTTTATTTGAATGAAATAACTTAACCAGAACATACTTTGTTGTTCCTTTCCAGTACCCTTATCTCTGGCTGATACATTTACGATACCATTAGCGTCAATGTCAAAGGTAACTTCAACCTGGGGTACACCACGGGGTGCTGGAGGAATACCGACCTACAAAAATATAAATATGAGCTAAAATGTTCTCTCGTCAACAGCCAGCTTCTGTCTGTTTTCTGTTTATAATAAAACTCATTAGTTCCATAACTTTCTAAACAAGAGGGCAATGATGGACCTGCATCGCTCATCAGAATAAATAATAATTGGCAATGACTCAAGGATGCTACCGTCTAAATTAACAGATGATCCATCCATTGGTTCATGAAAAAGAAGTATTTTTTATACTTTTAGTTCCAGTGGCCCCTTACAGGGGCTGACCAAACATATTTCAGCAACCTAGGAGGAATATCTGTGGATGTTACAGACCAAGTTTGATAATATTCATACATTAAAACATGAGAAGACATTTTTAGTTTTTAGGTATTTCTATTTTGAGCTACAGTGGCCCCTCAAAGGGGCAGGACAATTCCATTTAAGCAAATTTGAAAAGTGGGAATAGTATGGAGTCATTGAGTGCTTACCAAACTAAATTCTCCAAGAAGTTTGTTATCTCCAGCCATTTCTCTCTCACCCTGGCAAACTTTGATCTGAACAGTTGTCTGACCATCAGCGGCTGTAGAGAACACTTGACTCTTCTTTGTAGGTATAGTCGTGTTTCTTTGGATCAATTTGGTCATTACGCCACCTAGTGTCTCAATACCAAGTGATAGAGGAGTAACATCCAACAATAAAACATCTGTTACATCACCAGCCAACACACCAGCCTAGAACACAGTACAAATCACACATACAAAAACTGATCCATCAACACTAACAACAGTGAGCCATAAATGTTTCACAATACAATAATAAATAGACAATACATAATATACATTAATTTGTTTTAATTAATATGTTTACAATATTTGTTGTAATTGAATATGATACTAATAAATCATATCTTGGGAACTATAACTAGTGAACACATAGCTTATTCATACTAGCTAGTTTCTAAGGAAACATTTGCTACAAAAAAAATTCAAATAAATATCATTTTTCATAACTGAAGTTTATTTGCAGTCTTCGAATTAGTGGGTTGCCCCCTGCCCGTAAGGATTTTTTTCATTCTTTAAGTCTTTCAGGGGACAACCTAGTTTTAGAGAGTTTCCTTCATAAAGTATATAGTCAGGCAATCTGTCACAAAAAATCAATTCAAAGACTGTATTTGCAACATAATCCAATATTTCAACTAAAAATTTGAAGAGAATATGAAGTTAAATAATCAAATTAATGTTTTTTAGTCCAACAGACAACATTGACCAGTCAATATTATACCTGAATAGCAGCACCCATAGCAACAGCTTCATCAGGATTGACAGATTTACCTGGAGCTCTACCAAATAATTCTTTTACGACTTCTTGTACCTGAAAAGTATAAAATTCCAAATCGTTAAAAAAATGCTGAAGCAAATTTTTGAATACTTGATACTATGTCATGATGTAAACCTGAAAATAGAACACTCGCCACCTCTGAGATTGTATGATTGTACATTGAAAAAAAGCTAGTCAGATGTTGAATTTCTTTTAAAATGCATATTATAAAGTATTTCATGAGATTCAATAATTTGCACATTTCACATATTATGTTGTTTCTCATATTCCCTTGTTTTTGTTTATTATTTACATAAAAGTCTCAGGTCTGTAACCAGCTCTGCTATACTCAGTTTTAAGAGCTATTTAAGGTAACAACAGCATAACATGAAAAGCTATATTTTCTCCTCGATATAAATTTTGAGGCCAGTACTGTGAATCATTGACCCTACCTAGTGGATTGATTTGGATCACCACATGCCTACCAATCTTCAGCCAAAACATTAAACATATAAGCATTTTCAACCCATTTATTCAGATTATATAGAATTATTTTTATTTCACTTTTAAAAAACATTCGTGTTGAAGCAATAGTGTTAATTAATCATATCTTTTCACTTAGTAGTTTTCAAAATGAAGTCATGATGTTGGGTGTCGTAGTTTGCTTGTCCAGAGAGTGAAAACAGAGGTCATCTCCGAAAGATTTTCTACATTACTATACCAACACGTTGGCCCCGATTGCTTAAACACAAACAGGAATTTGACATGCATTGGAATTTGTATAAATACTTTTGAATTTCTCATTCCTAAATCACATAATGTTATCCAATATAATGACAAAAAAGCTTTCAAAAGCGAACAATAACACTTATTTGGACAAAAAACACCATGGATGACCAACAAATTAAGTACCTCAATAAATAGTAATTATCTAGATACAGGGCTCTCAATATGTTTGCAGTCAACAGGCACAAAAGTTAGACTAACAGTGTTAGCCTGCTAGTGGTGGGTTCCAGGCATTTTTCCAGCAATGTTTTTAAAACTTGAAGCTCGTTTCTAGACGACTATATTGGCCTAGGATCAGGTATTATTGAGATCCTGCAGATAGTACAAATTTGCTAAAATCTCCACTCAAGATATTCATCGATTTTGATTTTATAACGTTCATAATGTTCTATTTAGACTGTTATTTAATTAATTTTTCAAAATGAAGTCATGATGTTGGTGTCGTAGTTTGCTTGTCCAGAGAATGAAAACAGAAGTCATCTCCGAAAGATTTACTACATTACTTTACCAAAGCACTGGCCCTGAACACTTAAATAGTGAACTGGAATTTGACAAGCTTTGGATTACACAAGATTTGTTTTTGAAATACAATGCCCCCTTGAGTAACCTTGACCTACTGACCTTAAAATGCACAGGTCCTGTAGAGGTTTTCATGAGGAACCAACATATGAAGTTGCTGACTGTACATGGATGTGTTTCATTTTTATAGGCAAAATTTTGATACAAACAGACAGACTGATAGGCAAAAAACTATGTCCCCATCTATCAATACAGGGGAATAAAAATACTCCATCTTGACCAGTTTCACAATGAAGTGTACAAAAATGACAAGTAAATTCCTGCCAAAACTGCACAGACATTCTTCTAATTAATTTGATGTTCTTCAATTTTTTTACAGTCATGTCACATCACTGGCTTTAATTGAGGAAGGAAATATTTCTATTTCACTAAACTGCAAAAATATTCAAAAGGGAAGTAACTCACCTTTGGCATTCTGGTCATTCCTCCTACAAGGATTACTTCCCCTATATCGGATTTCTTTACTTCAGCATCTTGTAAAGCCTTATTGCAGGGACCAATTGTACGCTGGACTAGTTCATTCACAAGGGATTCAAACTTGGCTCTGGTCAACTTCAGGTTCATATGTTTAGGACCAGAAGAGTCCATGGTAAGGTAGGGCAAGTTTATATCAGTCTATCAAGTATAAAAAATAAAAGCAATTATAAAAGTATATACCTCAGTTATAAATATCAAAATATTATCAGTATGATCAACATAACAGTCTCATTACAGCATGATGTAATATGCTGACAACTTGAAACACAAAACACTGATGAAATTTCTTAATGCAATTTACTGACTTGCTTACTAAGTAATTTAAACTTGTAATTAAACGATATTACATCAAAAGAAATCAATTAGTTTTTCTTGTCTTAGACCTCTATTTTGTAAGGACTACTAATGCAACCACTTCTCTGTACCAGTGCGAACCGTGACCACTTCTCCACATGGATGATCAGCAGAGATGATCCATAACCTAAGGCACTTATCATAGAGGGATAAATTATACGCAATGCCTAGGATTCAAACTTAGGTGTCAGAGGACCAAACATTCTACCTAATGAACTAATTTATCAAACTTCAGATCAGAAAAAAAGGACTAGCAGCTTCCATTGATTTCTCTTACCTGTAATGATGAAGATAATTCAATCTTGGCTTTTTCAGCGGCTTCTCTCAATCTCTGCATAGCCATGTTATCCTTAGATACATCCAGTCCTTGCTGTAACAATAAAATAAATACATATTACACGTAAAAGATATTACTAGCCACCCTTGGAGAATTAAGAAACAGATTTTGTGAGATTTGTCCAACATCAACAAGTGACCTCATTAAGCACTGCCATACACTGTCAATCTTTTCTAGTTTTTGACAAGACAACTGTTTCAAGATCTATAGAGTCTTACACACAAAATAACATGATTAAATTATCATTGCAACACACCGACTATCTCTCTTAAGAGTTAATCACATCAAATTTCTTAAATCATACATCCAAGTTTGTTTAATCGAGCAATTTTCCTGTTATAAGTCCCCTGATCTCAATATTAGTTTCAACTGTATCCAGATTTTAAAAAGTTGATGGAGTTTACACTTGATATTCATTGATTTCGGTTTCAAGTAACATTCAGTGTGTTGAAACCTGTAGTGTTACTTAAACTTTTTTTCTCACTTAGAAGTCATGATATTGGTGTCGTAGTATGCTTGTCCAGAGAGTGAAAACAGAAGTCATCTCCAAAAGATTTTCTACATTACTATACCAACACGTTGGCCCCGATTGCTTAAACACAAACAGGAATTTGAGATGCATCGGAATTTGTATGAATACTTTTGAATTTCTCATTCCTAAATCACATAATATTATCAATAATAATGAAAAAGAAGCTTTCAAAAGCGAACGGTAACACTTATCGTGGACAAAAAACACCATGGATGACCAACGAACTAAGTACCTCAATAAATAGTAATTATCTAGATACAGGGTTCTCATATGTTTGTGGCCAACAGGCAAAAAAGCTAGACTATCTGCCCCGCTAGTGGTGGGGTCCAGGCATTTTTCCAGCAATGTTTTTAAAACTTGAAGCTTGTTTCTACGGGGCTAATTGGCCTAGGATCGGATGTTGCTGAGATCCTGCAGATAATACAAATTTGCTAGAATTTCCACCTGATATTCATCAATTTTGGTTTTAAATAATGTTCATCTTGTTCAATAGTATGTTATTTAATTAATTTTTCAAAATGAAGTCATGATGTTGGTGTCGTAGTTTGCTTGTCCAGAGAGTGAAAACAGAAGTCATCTCCAAAAGATTTTCTACATTACTTTACCAAAGCACTGGCCCTGAACACTTAAATAGTGAACTGGAATTTGACAAGCTTTGGATAAAAAGAAATGAGACTCCATCTCAACCACTTTGCTTCCCAACTTTTTTAAAGAAGTGTACACATGCTACATAATACGCTTATGTACTAAGTAAATTCCTACCCAAACCGCACACTAATCAAGCCGAGGTTCTTCGAGGTTTATCTTATTTACTAAAACAACGAAGTATGACATACTTATTTCAATTGGACTCAAGGTATATTAATTCTATACAATGGTATCTTAAACATCCAAAGACCAAAGTAGCAAACAAAATTGGTGAAATGTTAGCTAATGCTAAGCTTCACAAAATGGCATATTATATATGCTGAGTGAATAGGACTTACATCTCTCTTAAACTCCTTAGCAAGGAAGTTTACGAGTGTATTGTCAAAATCTTCTCCTCCAAGGAAGGTGTCACCATTGGTTGACTTGACCTCGAAAACACCTTTCTGTATTTCAAGGACCGAAATATCAAAAGTTCCACCACCAAGATCGTACACAGCAATACTGAAAACAAACAGAAAATTGTACATGGTAATGAAAAATCATACTTCACTTAGAAATTGTTACATATTAGTATGAAATAGAATTTAATACATTAGCCATTGAAAATACCTATAGTTTAATTCTGGATGATTTTAAATGGTATCAAGGTCAAATGAGTATATAAATGAGAGAAAACAAAGGTTAATATGTACCATTGTGAAATTACCGAGCTGATGTTATGTTCACAATTTACTTCATTTTAAAACCTTATTCAATTGTCATATGTTTTGTTTTATTTTATTCCGCTATATCACTGCATCATCTTCTGTACCCTCATGGGCCATAGGGCTTACAAGATTGTTTCTGTAAACTGAAAACTAGCTATACTTGTTCATGATATAAAATGATAACTATTTTTTAAGAAACTTCAACACTGTCATTAATAATTTCTATCATGCAGGTCATAAAGAATTGTTAAGTAATTACAAAATAAAGATCCCATATGTCAGGAGTTTTTTACTATGAAAGTGACCTGACAGTCGGGTGTCTTCCCTTGGAAAATAAGCTATATCTTTGCCCCCAAGTAATCTATTTCCCCAATTTGCATTATGAATACTCAAAAAAATCGCCTCTTTTGTGTAATTTCCCACCTTTCACCAGAACCCAGTGTTTTTTCCTTTCCCCAAAAAGAACACCCCAACACCCCTGTATGTAATACTTACACTCTGTCACCAATTTTATCCATGCCATATGCCAAAGCGGCAGCTGTGGGCTCATTGATAACACGGAGAACATTTAAACCAGATATCTGACCAGCATCTTTTGTTGCTTGTCTTTGGGAGTCATTAAAGTAAGCTGGGACTGTGACTACAGCATTCTTTACAGGTTGACCAAGATAATTCTCTAAAATATGTATGAATTGAAATTTACAGTGTAGAACATACAAAAATAGTAACTTCAAAATGTACAAACTTCATGTTCATCACAGGAAATACTTAAAACAATACTTTAAATTACAGCAAAACCCAAATAACGATGTTAACTGGAAATCTGTACATTGCAGCATGCCCAGATGTATTTATAAAAGAAAGTGCAGCAAGCCAGTGGATGAAGTCTATTCAGCAGGTTGTTAACTTATTTATCTGTTGCTTATCTGGCCATTCAACATTACAGATTATTCATTGTGTCCAGTGTAAAGCACTGATCCACGTTTTAAAAGCAGAGTTGAGATTTGAACCCACAACCTTTCGTTTAGTAGTCCAGGGTGTAACCACTCGACCACCAATCATCTAAGAGCAGCAGGTTGTTAACAATACTAAGACATAGAAATTAATCAAACCTGTACTAATGATCAAAGCTTACCAGCTGTTTCCTTCATTTTAATCAACACAAAAGCTCCAACTTGACTGGGTGAATAAGCTTTTCCATGGGCCTCAACCCAAGCATCACCATTGTTAGCCTTTATAATCTTGTATGGAACTGTCTCCCTGAAAATGCATCATCATATAATCAATTTAATACTAAACAAGAGGGCCAAGATGGCCCTATATCGCTCACATGACAATCACTGTTCACTAATTAAAACATTGTTTTGAACCGGTGACCTAGTTTTTGACCCCAGATGACCCATGTTAGACTTTGTCCTACATATAAATAAGACAAACATTCTGACAAGGTTTGGCCAAGATCCAATTAAAACCATGACATTTAGAGCTTTTACAAGATTTTTACCTAAGATTTGACCTGGTGACCCAGTTTTTGACCCCGGCTGACCCATGTTCAACCTTGACCCACATATCATTGAGGCAAACATTCTGACAAGGTTTGGTGAAGATCCAATTAAAACTGACATCTACAGTGTTAACAAAGTTTTCCTAAGATTTGACCTGGTGACCTAGTTATTGACCCCAGATGACCCATATTTATACTTGACCGTTATATCATTAAAACAAACGATTTGACAAAGTTTGGCGAAGATCCAATAATAACTGTGAAATCTACAGTGTTAACATGGTTTTTCATAAGATTTGACCTAGCGACCTAGTTTTTGACCCAAGATGACCCATGTCGTCCAAGATATTATGAAGACAAACATTCTGACAAGGTTTCATGATCATCCAATCAAAACAGTGACTTCTAGAGTGTTCACAAGGTTTTCTAGCAATTTGCCCTAGTGACCTAGTTTTTGACCGGAAATTACCCATTATCAAACTTGACCTACATATTATTAAAATAAACATTCTGACAAAATTTCATGAAGATCCAGTCAAAACAGTGATTTCTAAAGTGTTCACAAGGTTTTCCCTTATTTGGCCCTGGTGACCTAGTTTTTTACCCAAAATGGCCCAATATCGAACTCGTCCGAGATTTTGTTTATATTAACGTTCTGACCCAGTTTTGCTAAAATTGAGCTAAAAATGTGGCCCCTAGTGTGGTCACAACATAAAGTTTGACGATGCACGACGCACACCGCCGGATGGAGAGTGATCCTAATAGCTCACTTTGTCACTTTGTGACATGTGAGCTAAAAATTGAAATAATTTAAAGCCATACTCTTACAATCCTAAGACAATACAGCAACTTCCCAGACGCACATTTGACCCATAAAAATGGCATTCTAACTATTGAATAAGAAACAAGAGGGCCAAGATGGCCCTATATCGCTCACATGACAATCACTGTTCACTCATTAAAACATTGTTTTGAACCGGTGACCTAGTTTTTGACCCCAGACGACCTATGTTCGAATTTGTCTTACATATCATTAAGACAAACAGTCTGACTTGGTTTGGTGAAGATACGATCAAAATTTGACATCTACAGTGTTAATAAGGTTTTCCTAAGATTTGACCTTGTGACCCAGTTTATGAACCCAGCTGACCCATGTTCATCCTTGACCCACATATCATTGAGGCAAACATTTTGACAAGGTTTGGTGAAGATCCAATTAAAACTGTGACATCTACAGTGTTAACAATGTTTTCCTAAGATTTGACCTGGTGACCTAGTTATTGACCCCAGATGACCCATATTTATATTAGACTGTTATATCATTAAAACAAATGATTTGACAAAGTTTGGTGAAGATCCAATAATAACTGTGAAATCTACAGTGTTAACATGGTTTTTCATAAGATTTGACCTAGCGACCTAGTTTTTGACCCAAGATGACCCATGTTCGAACTCGTCCAAGATATTATGAAGACAAACATTCTGACAAGGTTTCATGATCATCCAATCAAATCAGTGACTTCTAGAGTGTTCACAAGGTTTTTCAGCAATTTGCCCTAGTGACCTAATTTTACTACAGAAATTACCCATTTTCAAAGTTGACCTACATATTATTAAAATAAACATTCTGACAAAGTTTCATGAAGATAAATTCAAAACAGTGATTTCTAAAGTGTTCACAAGGTTTTCCCTTATTTGGCACTGGTGACCTAGTTTTTGACCCCAAATGGCCCAATATCGAACTCGTCCGAGATTTTGTTGATATTAACGTTCTGACCCAGTTTTGCTAAAATTGAGCCAAAAATGTGGCCCCTAGTGTGTTCACAACAAAAAGTTTGACGACGCACGACGCCGGACGCCGGACGGAGAGTGATCCTAATAGCTCACTTTGTCACTTTGTGACATGTGAGCTAAAAAATGAAGCTTCCAGCTTTAAGAAATTTGAACCGTCCAAATGGAATATTCAATACATCCTTAGAAAACTATTCTGGTCACTTTTCAGATTAATAATCATATCTTTGAAAACAACCACCAATACTTACATGTCCTTTTTAACTTCTTTATCTGTGAACCTTCGACCAATGAGACGTTTTGTGGCATGGAATGTGTTTTCAGCATTTGTAACTGCCTGTCTCTTGGCTGGCATACCAACTAGTCTCTCACCATCTTTAGTGAAAGCAACAACAGAGGGAGTGGTCCTAGCACCTTCAGAATTTTCAAGAACTTTTCCTGTTTTACCCTCCATAATTGCAACACAGGAGTTTGTTGTGCCCAAATCAATACCAATGACATGTCCTTTCACCTTGTCTGACCTTGAAGCAGGAAAATCAATAATTTAGTAAAATGCTGGACAACTGTAAGAATGCAGGATTACTGGAAAGTTTTCAAGTACACATGAATTATAACGTAAATTTCCATACAAAAGAAATGTATTCAGGATTACAGACCCTAATTATAATACAAGGCTTGAAGCATTTATCTCTTTGTTCGTTGTCATTGAATATGTAAATCATTTATAGATCATTCACCATTATAATGATTATGCTATATAATCATAGAAAAGGAGAGTACTAGCTAGTAATATTACATTCTTTATGATATGAATTAAAATATAACTATATTTCACAATGATATACTGGTGTAGTTGAAATTTAAATGTCACAATTTTTAAGGATCAGGCACCAGTGACCTCTAACTTTTGTTCATAACAAATATTTATATTACGGCCTGATATCCTTAAGTTGTGTACTGATTTATAACAAAATTTACCAAACATTAATAATATAGAATCTATTCAGTTGAAATTCAATTAATTAGCAGGTAGAAAAGACATACTTGAATCTTTTTGAAGGTAGCAGATAAACTCCATTGTTTGACTTCACCTCACCAGCAATAATCTGCAATAAAAAGAAATAAGATGACCAATGTGTTAGTTTTTACATATGAACATTTCAACATTGTTTTGAAGCAATTCAGACTTTCATGTAAACGAGTTCGAGATTCACAATATGAAATATGCTGTCTGACTTGCCAGTTGAAATGATGGAGAAACACATCAAGCATACCTATAAGAACCACTGACCTTCACGCTTGTTTCGTCACAGGTGAAATTATTTGGTAATCGGTGGGATTTTAACTCGCAGTGGTGAGATGCTAGTAATAGCTAGTCAAGAGACCATAACCATAAAGTCCCAAAATTAAGTTGTGGGGTACTTATATAAATGCCTGTGAATGTGACATGCTGTTGTACATGTGTTGCATAACGAACTACAAAGTATAGATCTATTCATTCTAAAACGACTTTTGAAAATAATTGAAGGCAAAAAATGTCCATGTAATGAAAATACTGACTAGTTGAATGATAAATCAATGAAATTGTGACTTAATAAAAAATATGCAATGCAGACATTGGTTACATAAGTCACTGTACACATTTTCGAAAGTGTGGACTGTAAGAATAAACATGTGCTGATAAATACATATTGTGCAGAATCGACAAGAACATTTCTTAAATGCTTTAAACAGAAATCTACACTATATTTTCTATACTGAAAGTTCTCGAGTGGGTGGGGTAATGTTCTTACATAAAATTGTCAAGAGCATGTTCGCCAATGTCATTGCACCGATTCTTGCGAATATATTGCAAATTTTGTCCTCTCATCCATATACGTTATTCACTTATCGATTGGATGACTAAAGCTGAAGAAAAAACTTGTCAGAAAATCGGGTTCTTGCAGAAAAGGTTCACGGTCATGTTTCGTAACGTGGGTCACGGTTATTACGCCGGTGAACAATTTTAAGACGAAATTTACAAACCTTGCGACAAAGTTGTGTGATCATTCTAGCTTGTTGAGTGCCAAATGCCTTCTTCAACACCCTACTTGGCGTTCGTGTAGCGGAAAACATCTTAAAATATTTTATCAGCGCTCTGCCTTCGCACGTGTGGAGAGAATGCCCGAACTTTCGTCAGCTGTTGACTGTATACACTATTATTGCATCAGTCAAGGTATTTTTAGGCGAAATAAAGGACAACCATTCTACTATTTATGACTTAAGAACATATCGTTGTCGTCTCGGCTATTGAGCGTTTCCGTACTATTTTAAAGTATTTCTTTATTTACTATATATATAATGGATTGATCAAAGAACTGTATAGTATACAGAGGTCTAAGAATAGATTATTAAATATTTTCTGTAGATATCAATAATGCAATTAATACTGATTAGGACTCGGAGCATCAAGTTAAATTATATGCATGGCCACTTGAGTATATAGCACGTACTATATATAGATCAGTGTATTAGGAAGTATATATATATATTTACAGTGATTTGTTTTCGCTATATTTACTGCCGAATATGGGCAGTTTCCCCTAGTAAAATTTCTTTCATTTTCCCCCTAAAATGGCAAGAATTCCCCTAACAAGAATTAGCTAGGTGTTTTCCACATGATCATGTAAAAAGAAGAAAATTACAATTAACAGAATTCGCACCATTGTCATCAATTACAATGTAGTAATATCTATATAAATTTATTATTTAAACAACTATTAAAATAATCATATATTCCACAGAAATAAAAGTTATATTCCCATTTTTAAATTTGTAGCGCTAAATTTTCCCTTTTGATGGGCATGGGTAGTGAGAAAATTTTGGGGAAAAAATCACTCGGCGATTTATATTATAAATGTTGACATATTGCACGTGAATAAAATCTTATTTTATCTTATATTGCCCTGTGTCATCATTTGTTTACTTTTTGTGGCATTCTTGAATGAACAATCATATTATTAAGTTGGTTCATGATAACAGAGACGTATATAATACATATCAAGGACTTATATACATGTATGTATATATATAAGTCCTTGTACATATATACTGTATATAATCATGATCGACGTATCTGTCCAAACTTTCACATAACTTTTCAAATTAAACTGGTACCATATATTTTAATTCGATATTTTCATTATTTGTATGGAACTATATAACTGTATGGATTATGTACAGATCCGTAAGGAAGCAATTTAAGATTGGAGGAGAAGAGGCCAAATATCTTAAATTTATTTTACTGACACCGGGCCGGGTAACATAGCTAGCTGAAATTATACCTACTATATATATGAATATATAGGCATCAGTTCACGTTATCTACTGTTTTTAATAACACTATTCGGCTCGATATGATTAGATAACAGTACGTATTTCTTTCCCAAAAAAATCCGAGCTACGTCACGCACGTGCACAATTACACATACTCGCATCGTTATCTATCAAATACATATGTAAACTAGATGTATCAGTTAAATATACGAACACAAATACATAGATAATAGCATGTCCATGGACTTTTGCGTGTAATAAGCCATGTAAAACGGGGACTGGATCATCGAATAAACCTCATTTCATGTATACAGCAAATTTTGGAGAACAACGTGCGTCATTATAAACCACAATAATGTGTTTTATGATAGAGAATGTTAGCACTATCTTCGGAATTAATTAAGTGCAAATTAAGTATTCAAAAAACCGTTTGAACAATAATCAGCGCCAAAATAATCTTCATTAATCAAATATAAATCTATAAATAAACATTCCTAAAAACTGCACGGGATTCTAGCTTTAATGCTAAAGATAGCAAATTTTTGACATAACACGCGTTTATTAAGTAATCTTAATTTATCATGAATCCTACTCTTTTCAGACAATATGAATTATACCTTTTGCAAAAACATTTCAGACTTATATACAAAATGTATAGTCTCACTTGACACTATCATTTTTCTTTTCATTTCATCTGGGGCTCGATCTTTAAATAGTACGAATGTATTGTAATGCCACTGATTACATCGAACGAGAAATGAATTAAAATTAATTATACATTAATTAATCAGTCATATTGATTTCCACGTGGATTATTTATTTACTACATCATTAAACCAGATAATGTGAGATGGTGGGGAGATCCCGTTTATGACGGAGTTTTAGGGTCTTCGGATCTGGATCTTGGCGTTCTAACTGACTATAGCTTCATTGCCTCCATAGATGTGTCATTCGTCGCCCTTACTTGGTTAACTCACGTAGTAACTACACATGTATTAGTCTGTAGTTACCTGCCCCTAACACTACGTTATATATATATCGTAGTTTATGATATATAAGGCAGGGAACCAGACCACACATGTATATGCGAACTCCTCACACCGGTTACGTCACGCTTTGCTAATATAACCACGTTAATGTACTGATCAAGGGAGGTAACCGCTGCGGGGAGTTTGGGTAATATATATACATACTGACTTGTATGGTTGCTGTTGTACTAAATATGTCGATATTAAATAATTGTGATAGAGCGAATCCTGGTTATTTCTTATTCCATCAAACTGGATAACATAAAACATAACATAAATCAAAACAACTCTTAAACATTAGCCGCAGTGTTGGTGACCGAGAAGCACCGAGTGAATTGAACTGACGTTATATGACGTCGTTTTACGTCGTTACCATTAGTTGCCGAACAGCTGTCAATTGCAAACGCTATATTTATTCTAACCGATAAAAGTATGTTCTTTAACATTTTCGGGTGGTTTAAATGAGTTCATGGCTATGTTGAGGCAGCAAGATAGAGGATTTGAACAAGGTACAAACTGGAATATATATCATTATACACGAAACATCGATCAAATCATTTTAAAATATACCCCGGATAATTTCGATTGCAATCTTTATGTCCAGCTAGTCCTGTATACTCGGATATTGTATAATACTATATATGTATTATATGTATGATAATTTAATCATCTCTTATAACTCACATTTTGATGAGTGGCAACACTGTATATGTTTTATTGTCATATGTTGTATGTATGTATAACCTGTAATGTGTGAATGAGATGTAAATAAACAAGTAAATAATATATAATACATGTATTATAGAGTACTAAATACAGTAAAATCATCGTAAAATTCGAAAAGTTATAGAACAATATTAATGAATAAATTGAACAAATACGTCTAGTGACAATTTGTTGTTCATATACAAATAAATAAAATATTTGCTTTTTTATTGTATTTTGATTCACAACGTTTACGTTAATAAACGGACATCCTAACCAATGATTCACTACTGAAAAATGTCCGCCATTTTTTCACTGATACGGTGTTTATTACAGATCAAGAACATCATGGAGTAAACGTGGTTAATGAAGACAACATACAACCAAGTGAATCTCTTTCTGAAGAAGTTCTACACTTATTGCTTATAAGTGGAAGAACTGAAGAAATAAGTACCATAAACAGAATCCAAAATAATATACGGTACATTGATGATGAACTTCAATATATGAATGAAATAATCGCGGATGTAAGAAATCTCGCAGAAGAGGCTGAACAAGAAAGCGACGTTGATGATAATGAAGTCATTGACGAAGGTAATGATGTAAATGGTGAAATAGATGATGAAACAAATGGCGAAGAATACGAAGTGATTGTGATAGATGATGATAGCGATGATGAAGATGTTGTCATTGAGATAGATGATGACGATGATAATAATGATGGTGGTGATGATGAAGATGATGATAGCGTTGAGGAAGATGAGCAAGACATAGAATGGGATGAATTCTCAGTGTCTGATCACTCGACAGATTCGGGGTTCGTTGGTTCCCATTCAGACATCAGTGATGCTACTTTTTACAGTGCATACAGCGATGAGCTGGTACACAACGAAGTATGTCACTTTGGTTTTCTTGTATACCCTCAACATGTTCGTGAACCAGTCCACATCCAACCCGAGGCTCTTCATGGAACCTCAACACAGAGTCCCAGAAGAATGTCCAACTCTGACATACAGAACTGGCTTGAGAACACAGAATTCGCTGTGAAATCTGGTAAAAAACGTAAACGAGATGATTCTGATGATGAAGTGGACGATAATGTTCAGTGTGAGCCAAGAAGAAAGAAATTCCGTAGAATTATCAGACAAAGCAAAAGTGAAACATGCGTACAAAAAGAAAACATTGTAGTTAAACGTGGTTTTAGTGATACATTCCTGCTATAATAAAATATCAAGCCAAATTCACAGTTGAAATTACGTTTATTTCCTTACGTTTAATTGTCTTCTACAATTATTATTAATACTTGATTCCAGTTGGTGGCTAGCACAAGTTGAACTGTACTATAATGTACATATATACTTACAAAATGTATATCACATACAGAAATTCTCCTATATTCAGTGCACTACCGTTCACTCTGTAGGAACGATTCATCTCGGGTCTGCCCGGTTTTAATTCTATGTGCACAATAACTGCACATGGTATTTTATGGATAAATTTTGATCGGACTGATATATATTATATAGCATTATTATTATATTAGTAAATGAAAAATATTTCAACAACTCATGGACTTTTTTTACGAAGCGACTACTTACCATACAAAACAAGGGGCTATTGAGGAAATTCAAAATGTCGGGTGCGGCACTGTTATTCCCCGCGTTGATACTAATATTAACGAAAAATTTAAATGGCACTTCATGCAAATGCGTTCTTTATTTGTTTGTTTTACGCTCCTTTTCTAAAGTCAGAGTCGTATGAGGCGGGCAGTTCACCTAACCATCGTTCTTGTGAAGAACCAGTACTAGACTCCCATCCTCCGTAATTAAGCAACTGCCCACTTTCTCACATAAATTTAAGAGACACTGTCGGTAGTGTGGCTCGAACACACGACCCTCTAGATCAGTGAACAGAATGATTCTGCGCGTATAAATACTTAAAATTAAGATTCAAGTTTGCTTATAAAATATGCCTTAAAATGCGACACATGACTTTCAGGATTCTTTTTCGAAATGTTGGTGTATAATCAAATATTAATAAAGGTATGACGTCCCCAGCTTACTCGGCTTCTTGTCTATGTTAGAACATTGTACATCATTAAAACTTGTTCTTCATAATGTAGTACATTTTTGTATATCTTAGTTTGCCATGGTTCTTTGTTGCTTGTTTACACATGTCAGTTTCAAATCTTAGAGTCATTGATTTGAACGAAAATGCCTTCGACTAATTTACAATATCCAGTACCATCTATAGACATCTTTACTTCCATCTATATTTGTATATTATGATACATGCATGTGCATTCCTGAATGTGACAATGCAACATCTGAACATACGTCTTTAAAGTACGTTTGTCATGGATAGCCAATTCAGTGTATACATTAAGGCTCCTGTAAATCATATGGCAAATGTGACTGTATATGTTTTTATGCAGAAGCATAGGATATTAGTATTATGCAAGTTGAAAGAATTGATGAACTTGTATCCCTAGCTGGCTTTTATCTCCTTAAAAATAGTCACATCGACTGTGAAACAAGTTATAAACGTCATTAAATCGACCTTGTTCTTTTGTTTTAGTGATTTTATCGCCGTTTTTCAACGATATGTTCACCTAACCAGTGTTACCATTTCTAAATTACCATTTCACAGAGAACCGGTAACTTTCCCACATATGGAGGAAAATAAAGAGTTTTGTCTAAGTTTCATAGACACTTATATACATGTATACTAGTGACCTGCCACGACCGGGCTTTGGACCAGGATAACCGAGTTACAAGTCCAGTACATTAACCACTGGAGCACGGCCGCGGGTCAATGTTCTTTGTTTTCATTTACATTAAACCAGGGGACTTGAGATAATGAGAAGATGTCCCGTTTATACCGAGATTTTGGCTGAGGAACATTACGCCAATCGAAGCAACCCGGTGTTCGTCTAAAGGGGAGTGCCTCGGACAAACATGAACTAGTAATAGGCAGGCGGCAATCTTTTGTTGTTGTTGTTCACGGGCTTCTTTCGATCATGGCGGACCCTAGGAATCCAATTATTGAAACAGCCTGTTTTTTCTTTCAGTGGAAACTTGCTGCCCATTTTATCAACCGCGAGCGATAAACACGTTTGAAAGTCTATATTTCTGAGAATGATTCTTGAAAACGAGTACCTAGTGTTGAAAACGTAAGTGACCGGTAACCACATAGTCAAAATTTGTAACCCTACAGTTTTGTAAGAGGCGTATTTCTCTGTTACGGAAATGCCAGAGTTTTTGCATTCAAGCTTTAGTCACAACGTAGGTGACCGAGACGGACCGAATTAATCGAATTGACGTTATATGACGTCAGATTACGTCGTTACCATTAGTTGTAGAGCAGCCAACAATTGCAGACGCTACATTTATTCGTATCGATATAAATATGTGTTTAAACAAATAATGGAAGAATTGTCACATGATGTAAATGAAGTGATAGCTAGGTTGAGGCAGCAGGACAGAGATTTTGAACAAGGTATTACTTATAATCTATCACCGAAACAATGTTTGAAACATTGTTTCCTGCTAAAATTAATGCTTTGCTGTCAATTCCTTGTCTTTCAGTATGATTAGATCAATGGATAATATTGCATGAATTTTTAAAGTGAATCTTGTTGAAAAAAAAGACGGTATTGTAAATAGGACTGCAATTCTTACGCACAAACTGTATATTTTCAAATATTGATACATGCATGCTTTGCTTAAAGCAATTAATATTATTACATTTGTAATTTAAAAACTAATAAGTTTATGATTGATCAGTTGAAACAAATTCCAATAACATATTGTTGAGCAAATACATAAATAAATTGTTTAAATTTAATATAAATATATTGACATGTTATTTAATGATACATTATTATGTACATTTAAAGATTCAATCGATCAGGGAACCGTGCATGTTAATTTCAGAACAATACGCAGTAGATATACTTGAAGAAGACAACAGACGACCAAGTGAATCTCTTTCAGAAGAAATTCTACACTTATTGCTTATAGGAGGAAGAACTGAAGAAATAAATGCTATAAAAAGAATCCAAAATGACATTCGGGGCATTGAAGATGGAATTCAGTATATGAATGAAATAATCGCGGATGTAAGAAATCTGGAAGAAGAGACTGGACAAGAAAACGATATTGATGACAATGAAGTAATTGATGAAGATAATGATGTAAATGGTGAAGGTACTGATTTAAATGGTGAAGATAATGAAGTAAATATTAGTAATGAAGTAAATGATGAAGTAAATGGTGAAGAATACGAAGTGATTGTGATAGACGATGATAGCGATGATGATAATGTTGTCATTGAGATAGATGATGACGGTGATGATAATATTGGTGATGAAGAAGAAGATGATGAGGAAGATGAGCAAGACATAGAATGGGATGAATTCTCAGTGTCTGATCACTCGACAGATTCGGGGTTCGTTGGTTCCCATTCAGACATCAGTGATGCTACTTTTTACAGTGCATACAGCGATGAGCTGGTACACAACGAAGTATGTCACTTTGGTTTTCTTGTATACCCTCAACATGTTCGTGAACCAGTCCACATCCAACCCGAGGCTCTACCTGGAACCTCATCACAGAGTCCCAGAGGAATGTCCAACTCAGACATACAGAACTGGCTTGAGAACACAGAATTCGCTGTGAAATCTGGACAAAAACGTAAACGAGATGATTCTGATGATGAAGTGGACGATAATGTTCAGTGTGAACCAAGAAGAAAGAAATTCCGTAGAATTATCAGACAAAGCAGAAGTGAAACATGCGTACAAAATGAAAACATTGTAGTTAAACGAAGTTTTAGTCATGCATTCCTACTGTAATTAAATGAAATATAAAATGCTCAGTTAACGTTATGTTTTATTTACCTCAATAACTTCGAATTACAAATATAATTTGTTTAACAATATAATAAAAATTATACTCGTTTTGCATAGTTCTTTTATTACAAACAGGGCTTCTCCTATATTTACACTTCCTTCACTGTGAACGATTCGAGATCGAGATATCTCGGGCCTGTCCTGTGTTATTTCCGTATGTGTAATAAATCATATACGTTGCTGTAGATTTTTATAGATTTTCTGGATCAAAGGGATGAATAATCGCACTCGTGATCTATGTGTTTTGCGCTACCAAAGTGCGCAAAATATAAAATTTAATGTTTATTATTATTATAACAAGAACAACTATAACACAACGTTTTAGTTAGACGAATTACAAGAAGCATTGGTTTAAGTTTTTTGTATGAAGTTGCTTTTTTTATAAAGGATATTGACCGTCTACTTTATTCATTCCTCCATTTTGGAGAGTATAGCATATTTACAAGTTATAGATAATACACATATTTTGACAATCATGAGTATTTGACAAATGAATACATTCATGTATATAGTTCACATGTACATGGTATTACCATACCATACATCAATGGAATAAAGTACGCCATAAATACTACCAAATCCACCATAGTCTGACATGATACAACCACATTAAACTAACATCTAATGATGTCCCCGATACTACGCCACGTTAACATCATAGAACTATGCCTACATTACTTATTTGCGTTTCAACAACAGAGCAGACGAACAGATTCAGTCAAACATGATTGACCAATCAAAAATGACCGAAATCACCATTAGCCAATCAAATGGCCAGGATTAGCCAAACTAGTAATAGACACTACAGTAAGTATTCGCAAACAGCTATAATAAACAAATACTCGTAGGTATTATCCGTCTAGAAAAATATTAGCTCCATCTTTTCAACCATAACATAAGTGAATGGAATTGAGATTTGAGCTTGGATACCGATCTTTAGTTTTATTACCTTGAGGCCATGTCACATGGCGGGTTTTTCAGCTTTAAGAGTGGGTGATAGAACAACCGATGTTCCGCAATCTAGCTGGACAGCTACCTCACGTGTTAAATTTGTCGGTCCCGGATCATAGGGGTTCCTTTGTCCCGCCGGGTGGGATTAGAACTTACAGCGGTGAAGGGCTAAATCATCAGGGACCATTTATATATTATGTCTGTCACTAGACCACGGATGTCCCTTGTGTATATTGCAGCAAGCCAGTAGTGTATTTATGAATACGGCGCAGGTGGAATATGTATAATGATAAACATTATTGTAACTTGCATTTCTGATGACCTCATAAAAATAAATAACAAAACTACATGTAACAGCTTATACATGTGTACGTAGTCAGTATGTAACTTTAGATTGATTTATATAAGTTATGGCAAAATGTAAAGGACACATATGAGCACATTAATGAGAAAACTGATCGTTGAGTTTGCTACTATAAATGTTTCCAGTGGTCTCTGAACAGATTTCATTTTGACGTATCATTCAAACCAGTCGAGTCAGATGTTCACTATCAATCAATGTGTACGCACAGTCAAACGGGCACCAGTGAAAGGTGACAGTCGCTCTCTATCACACATATTTTGACAGTATAGGCAAAATAAAGGTCTCAATAAAGAACCAGTTAACTTGTTCCCGTTCCGTGTAGCCGTGCACCAAAGTATTTGGACAGACCGAGTCAACGGGAACCAGTTTAGGAACCCATTTCACAAGTTTCACTATAAATTCAAAAAGATTCTCACTATAAGTAATCATCAATTTTGTTTTCCATTAAGCTTCTTTCGTCGGTTTATTGTCATTAAAAAGCACCAATACGCAGAACACTACTATATTGACGTACAAACATGAGATCACTTCCGGTCCATGACCGTACATGAAGAGTCTCAGCTGTGTGGTAAAGTACATAGCTGTAAGAATAGAATATCCTAGTTTTCTTGTCTGTAACCTTGATGAACAATGAAGAATAAATGCAATGATAGGTAATATCCCTTGACTGTAAGCAGCTAAATTGAAATAAGGGCCACTAAGGGGGCCAAGCCTGTAGCAGTCTAAGAAAGCGTCCGACCAATACTCCAAACTGTCTACCTGAAATAAATGAATGATAACATTATCATGTATTACAACTGTTATGTAGTACTATATATGACAACTTATCTAAAACATGATTTTGTTCGCTATTCAAGGCAATTGTCTACAGTTGTATGTGAATCACTGATATGGTAAAACCTTATTTAGCGACCACTTCTGTATTACAATGATATCATTATATAGACCGGTTTTCAAAATTTAGTCAGTTTCTCGTCTCGAAATGGTATTAAAAGCACCTAATTAATACTCAGACCATTTTCTTTGCATCTATATGATGTCTTTTAATAATTATACATTAATGGGCGGGACGTAATGCAACTTGTGTATGTTACGATCCCCATCTCAACTGCCGAGCCGTGTATTGTGTCTAAAAATCATAGGAAAAAGGGTGAGGTTTGTAGCGTTGCTAAATGCCCAGTTTACCTGTATCTTATCTCCCCTCTCTCTCTGGAGCGGCTCTGGAATGACCATAGCTGTCGAATGGGTCGTTTAAACAACAAATGAATAAACAAGGGTATGTCAAGAAATAAGCAGAAGTTTGGGAATAAATATCAGCGCAGCAGCAGCAGCAGCAGCAAAAATATCTCAAATCGTCAAATAGACCAATACGCTTAATTTGTAAATGTTTAACAAGCAATCAAGTCTTACTTTCTTCTCTATACTTGTTGTACTGTACATGATCCCGAATGACGTGAACACATGTAATACGAATGGTAATGTCGCTATCATATCCAACCTCGACATGGTTGTGGGGTTTCTTATGGGTGTGATTAGTCCGCGTCCTATAAAAACTAAAATGGATATTAAAATAATTATTATTACAATCAACACAAACATTGCTTTATAAAGACGTAGGTACACTTGCTTCAGGTAAAAAAATACCTGAAATAACATGTTATACAAAATCATTCTAAATGTAATACCCGTCCATTGTCAAATAGTTACATTTTTGTATTTATTATAACATAAACTATTCTTGAAGTACGCAAGAAAAGTTCAAGAAAAAATAAAGATTTCATGAATTCCATTCAAAGTAGCTCGCTTGGTTCAGAATGTACATTGCTAGACCTACGGACTCGAGCTTGTTAGTTCGAACCCTCATCAGCGCGGGAAATGTTAACCGTGTCGGATTGGTTGAAGACGTTATGTATATAAGACCATGCAGTCATCCTCCATCGTCGATCATTCATGTGCAGCTGTAAGTTGGTAATAACTAGCGGAGTACATGGTTAGGAATAAGAATGGTAAAGAATGCAGAAAAACTGCTTATGTTAAATGTCATTCGATACATTACTGAAATCAAGCCAAAATCAGTAAAGAGTGACATTGTCTAATGACATCGTCTCAAAATTTTGCTGTATGACCTGTCGAGCAGGATACCTTTAATTTACAATATGACACGGTTACAGTGATCACAGATATGGTAGAGAAGGTATTTAGCTATTGTTCCCGTGCACTACCTTTTCTATTGAACATTGTTATGGGTAACGTTACATTATCTATTGAAATATGATTATAATGAAATAAGTATTCGGATCGTCAGAAATTCACTATATCTTTGTGTTGGTTTACGTACGCCATTGTACGTTACGTTACTTATTTTACGTTACGTTACTTTACAATTTATTATGTACAAAGTGGACATTTTCCGAATACATAGACGTCTGTGGCTCATTCTGTGTAATGTGAGTATTCGGAGCCACTATATATATATATCTGTGCAGAACCAATAAAGAACTATAAAGAATTTAATTAGCAATTCAATATATATGTATTGATCGTAAAGACTATGTTAATTAAGGGTTCAATGAGTGGTTCATGCGCTAATGTCAGTTTTTATCGATATTTCATCAGTATTTGAAGAGCTTAACCAAGTTTAAACAAATATGCATGCACGAGTCACCACATGATAAAGATTTCAAATAACTTTTAAACAAAAACAAACAAACAAACACAGGTAGACAGTCGAGTTAAAAAATAATAAATTTAGTAAGTTAGTGGTTCTAATATTGCTAATATCAATAAGTGTTTGTATGCATTTTGTTATCTGATCACTTCATTTTAAAAATCTCACTGCATCGATCATTTTGCCTTAACCACTTATTTTATTCAGGACCAAATGAATGGGTTATTCTTCACCTAGACAATACAGTCAATACTTAAAATTCCCATTTACATGATGATTATTTTGTGTGGTACATGTTTCTCTTTCCCGATAAAGTTATTTCAAGTAAAACATACCGTAACACCGCACGTACTTGACAATCGCCTACAAGTACTTCGCCAAGGCCCCAAGATTTTACAACAATCACGAGACCAGTCTCTTAGCTCAAATCACGATGTCATTCTCGAAGTACTTATACTACTAAAGAAAAAACCAGGACTGATTAATGCTCACATATGTTAGTTTTACATAATACGGACTTTTTTATAAAAATAATTACAATACAGTGTATTTTCTCCAGAGCAGCACGTACCCTATGGGAGTAGCAAAATTATATCGCTGTTGTTGTTGAGCGGTTGTTACTCTAGCGAGGTTAAATAATTAGTTTAAGCTTGCAGTGGGGAAAACATGTTGTTGTTGAAGGTATGTTGTTAGTCAAGAGAAGGCAACTCTGGAGAGGTTGCACTGTACATGCATTATTTTTCAATCATTCCAAAAAAATATTAAGATCTAAGAAATACAGGCGAAATACTCAGCTCAGTCTTTAATTAGGTTTAGTGACAGATGTATGGTGTAGTAGTCTATGTCAGTCTATTCAGTGATACTATGTGTGATAGCATTCCTGGTCTATTATATAGTTAATTACTTATGTGTAATATTAGACACTTAAGTTATCTGTAAGAGATCCAGTGATGGAGATACATATATATAGATGTCTACATCCGTGATATCAACTTTTATAGACAAATTCTCAAATATTTCAGGCATAAACAATCTATAAGTTAATTCAATTAGTCATAAAATAGAAATACAATATGTACAAGTATTTCGAGAAATGAAAGGTACAAGTGTACATAATAAAATAGGAAATGCGTTAAAGCTTACCTTAAAACAAATTCTAGATTTATCTATCCCGCGTGATCGATCCGTATTTCATTATAAAACATGTTCGTCCATGTAGTGTATGAATTTGTATCATCGTCTGTTGGGTTTAAATACATTTACTTTACAGCCATGTACACATCTTGTCAATATTTGCATATAAATCACTCAAGTAAATACCAAGGACTTATAAATAAATCATAAGTCCTTGTAAATACGGACGGAAATATATCTCGAATATAGCTATTTATAAATAGACGGGGAATAGCATATTAATTTGCTTTACTGTTGAGTGGAAAACTCCATACAAAAAATAATGTGTCCGTATAAATCTATAAAACCGAATTTATCTTAAACATTTATACTGAATAGTGAATACTCAATATAAGAATTTTGTACATGTACACACGCAGTGAATGAAACACGGCTAATCGCCTTATATATCAGGTTTACACAATGACCTAGCTTATATCATATATTAATTAATATATCCCGTAGGAAGCAGTTTCATGTGGCGAATGGGGGTCTAATTCTAGATTTCAGGTTTTCTGACAGTGGGGTGTCGGTTATGTCCTCTTTGATTTACCTTTAAAGCCGAAATCATGTGGGTGTCTATAAGCCCTATCCCCTAATCTCCCCGGTTTCTATACGGCCCTGTATATATATAGTTTCTCTTAGCTACCGCCTTACGTTGTTTATTTTGATGTGTTTGCCTCCATATACTCTGTTCATAGTAACTCCGGATATTTTGTTCGATTTTTTTGTAATGTTTTCACGCTGCTTGAGGTATATTTCAAGCAGCATGATCCTACACGCACGTTTAAACTTCTCATCCGTCGTAAAGCACAAAGGCAAGTTAATCTCGTCCATAGATATATGTTTGGTATCAAGATTAACATTAAGACAAAACATACGTATGATAATTTTGATGGAAGACATTGTGTTTTAGGCCATTCGTCAAGAAGTTGACAGAACTTTACCTCTGGTTTAACAACTACAGCATAACATACATGAATATGACTGTAGAGGGAGCTAACTATTGAGACATTTTTTCAACTTTTTGTAGCGGTTATCTCCCGTATATTCTCTCGCGCTACTAAGGGAGACAATTACTCCCGGTTCTCGCCCACCCGGAAGTGGGTCTCTCAAAACGTAAACAAAAATTCATCTGCGAATACCACAGATTAAAGCTTGAATTAGATAAAATTCTTTGATTGTCACGCATACTGAGATTTCCGCCTTGCATCACTTATCTGTTTACCCACGACACAACTGCTGTCACTGAATCTTGTCCACGTGAACGCGTCTGCAACATCAACCATTGAACTTGAACATGACGGACTTTCAATATTTCGGTGGAGTCGAAGGGTAATTTCGTTTTCATTGATATTTAACTCAATTATATGTCACTAAAGTTCGTTTGTTATATAATACTATGCTGCACGTAATCACATTAAGTGTCCATTGAGTATCTGCTTAGATTAATTAATTGGTTAATAATTGAAGAAAGTGTGGTATTATCCGGATACTCTCTATGATCGGATAAAATTCAGTGTCATTTTTTTGCATTAAGGTAAACCCTATTTCTAACTTCAACGGACTCCGATTACTAGATAAGACGATTGTTACAATTTTGGTTATTAAAAAAAGGTTATGGTTCATATACAAACCTTACTATGTTCCCAGTCAAGTTTGTAATTAATTATAAGATATTGCAAGGACTTATATATATACATGGATCGCAACTGCTAAAATAGCTCAAACGATATCGTTAGTCGATCCCATAATTCATTGCTATATACTCGGCAATGTCCGACAGCTGTAATCAGGTGTTTAAAAAACTTGATTATACTATAAAAAAAACTTTGGAAATTAGGTACGGGAAATTGGTAAAGGATGCAACAAATTCCATAAAGATATTGAGATACATTTATAATCCACAAAATCTAAGTATAAGCATTGAAAAAGGCGTCTGTCGAACATTTTAAATTCCAAGATAGCAGATATCTATTATAATCTCCGAGATTAAGCATTCGGAATACCACAGATATTTTCGCTGTTATTAACATTCGGATCATCACAGATATTTTCATATTTTCACTTTTGTAAACAAGAGCATGAAATCCCGATGATTCATGTGTTATTACCGCAGGATTTTATTACGTTTAACTGTTAATACGGAAGTTGCGAAACCATGTATGTATATAAGTCCTTGGATATTGATGCAATGAAATAAAAGAAAAATGTGCTCGTCTGGAAGGATCAAATTTGAGTAATGGGAAATACATAGCATATGTACAAAATCTTGGGATGTTGATCAACTGTGAAAGTATTATATTTGCTGTGACCACAAGAATTACTTGAATGAATGTTTGTACTTTCATTTTATAGTGGAGCCACACATTCAAAGTTTGTGTTGTTTAGATCAGATGGAAAGATATTAGCATGGAGTGAAGGAGATTGCACAAACCAATGGGTAAGTTACCTACTTGTAGTTAAAAATATTCATACTGCCAGAAGTTTAATGATAGCAATATCCAGTGTGTCTTAGTAGATGGTAAAATTACAAAGTAATTACAAAGTAAGAAAATAGGAGAATGTTGAACATAAGATTGAGCTGAGACCCAACTGAAAGAAATGTAGATAATATATAAGGTAACAAGTCTTAGTGGCTTGAAATACCAAAGTAAAATGACTTGAAAGTATATATTTAGCAAATTTTGCTTGATGAATATTGCTTAAATAACTTTCTTTATGTCAGTGAATTATTCATTGTAATTAAGGCAGAATTCAATGCTTCAAGAAGGGTACATTTTTGCATGTGTATGGTTTGTTACTTACATCGGAGGCATAGATAACAGAGATCAGGACAACTTAAAATATCATGCATGACATCATTTCATAAATTCTGTAGCAGGTAAAACTCAAAAACCAAATAACATACATATATAAATTATACATTTTCTGAAATTTTAAACATTTGACTTCTGCTGGAAATAATAGAGATAATAATGCCATCAGAGAGCATTGTAATTTTTTTTTCACTTTCATATTTTTTTAAAAATTTCTTTCAAATTACTTATCTTTTTTTTAACTACAATGTATTTATGCTTCATGCACAAAAAAGTAAAAAAGTAAAAAGACAAAAGATATTTTCACTGTCAACACCATATTGATGTATACAATGGCTTCATGAACTTAAACAGTAATTTTTCGATTGTGCGAAAGAATTTGATCCATCAGTTGCATTAAAGAAGACTCAAATAGAACGTCTTCGGCACATTTGATCTGGTAAAGATGTAATTGTGAATCTACCTTAGTACCTTAGTTATGGGAAAAGTCTTGTGTATCGTTGGTTGATCACATAAATTATGATACACCTATCATCAGATTATAGTGGTGGTAGTGGTTATAGTAGCAAAGTGAGACGTAACCTGTGTGTAGTATCATCAACGTCACTGATAAAAAGTGATAGAATTATTGAGCAAAATGTTTAATTTCAGCTTATTGGCTTAGAAGAATGCTGTAAACGTATCCATGACATGTTGAATGCAGCAAAAGACACAGCAAAGCTTGATGCTGGCATTAAGTTAAAAGCTTTGGTAGGAATTTTTTTTTTTTTAAGTAATTATATGTACTTTTTAGATCACATAAGCACAAGTGCTCAAGATCAACTTTTGTGATCAATCTTTGTCCGGCGTTGTGCGGCGTCAACTTTTACCTTGTGAACACACTGTGAGCCACACTTTTAGTTAGATTTTCACAAAACTGAGTCAGAATGTTCGTAAATATTGGACAAGTTGGATAATAGGTCATCATAAAATATAAAAACTTGAATGGTTACTTCCGACATGCAAAACCTAGGATAGCACAGGAATTGATTAAAAGGACAGCTTAAATGTTTATTCTATTTGTTTTTGTTTTTGGAAACTGAATTATAGTTAAGCTTTCAATAACTATCACTTGCTTGGCACGCATGAATTTTGATGCCGACCAAAGTACTACATTTTTCTACATCTACCATGCATTTGTTAAACTGGTTCCCATGCTATGTTGCAGTGCAAGTCTGTTTAAGTTCAGTTTCCATGAGTTCTTATTTTTATTGGAAGTTATTCTCCCTATTTATATACATATACATATAGTCAATACAGATTTCAGTTCCTCTTTGATGGCATGTATCTATTATCATACAGGGATTATCAATGAGTGGAGCTGATGAAGCAGAATCTCAGGTTAAACTTATCAAATACATCAAAGATAACTATGGAGGTGATACAGAGGAGATCTATGTTGCCAGTGATACCTGGGGTGCTCTGTTCACTGCTACATCTACAGGTAACAAGAAATTTATGTTGCCAGTGATACATGGGGTGATCTGTTCACTGCTACTTCTACAGGTAACAAAAAATCTATGTTGCCAGTGATACCTGGGGTGCTCTGTTCACTGCTACATCTACAGGTAACTAATATAAAGTAGACCACAGTTATACTGAATTTGTTGCCGTGGTCCAGAGATTACTGGTAGTGCACTGGATTTGTAACTCGGTGATCCGGGTTCGATTCCTTGTCATGGCAGGTCTTACCGGTATCCTTCCATGAAAATTAGACAAAAATGTTGATTTTCCTCCTTATACATGTACTGTGGAATCATTAATTTTCATTGGGGATTTAATTTCGTGGGTCAGCTCATCCACAAAATCAAATCCTCACGAATTTAAATGCAGTGATTAGGCATTCCTTTTAAAAAATCAAAATCCACAAATTGATGTCCTCACGAAATAGCAATTTTAGTAAAAACCACGAAAATTGAGCCCAACGAAAATAAATGAATATACAGTATGTATTAGTTACTGGTTCCTTGTGGGTATGTAAGTGGTTGGAATACAATCCAGGAAAACTTGTTAGGTGATTCTGCAACCACCTAATATAAGTGAAAAAATTGCTGAAAAATGAGTGAACCCAAATAAGTGAATTCCTGAGTTACTGAATAATTTAGTTCTTCATATCCATACTCAGAAGAAAAATGAATACTTCACGTTTTCTGCTCCTTCACTAAATCTGAGTTCACTATAAGTGTGTTGTACTGTTTTGAGAAATGTCTTTTAGAAATACACAACTTTTTTCCAAACTACTGTATATAGTTACCCATTTATGTTAACTGTCCTATTTTGTTGTGGTTCTAATTTGTTATCAGTTGTTTGTTGTGTACGGATCTAAAACATACAACATTTGTTGGTAGGGAATGGGACAAATTGAAAAAATGTTTAACTTAGCTTTTAGAATCATAAAAATTGTGGCAAGATAGTGGAACTTTCCTTAGCTCCTCTTTAATTTGCAACTACATTACAACCTCTCTAGAGCGACCCTCTGTAGAGCAACAGCCTCTCTACAACAATGCCTTAAAAATTTTCCTTAGCTGATATTTACTATAAATCTAACCTCTGTAGAGCGACAACCTCTAAACAACGGCCATTATTTGCAGCTCCCACAGGGTGTTGCTCTACAGAGGTTTTACTGTATATAACATAGTGTTATTGTGAAGGAAGGGGAATGAAATGAATGACCAAGAAATCAAATTTACACTCTTTATGTATGTACATGTATTCAGGTGGTATTGTGTTGATCGCGGGCACAGGGTCAAACTGTCAACTTATCAACCCAGATAATACAACAAGACGATGTGGTGGGTGGGGACATCTGATTGGTGATGAGGGTTCTGCTTACTGGATCTCACAGCTGGCTTTAAAACGTTTATTCGATCATGATGATAATTTTGTTGTATCAAAGTATTCTGTTGAACGAGTGAGGAAGATCATGAAAGATTATTTCAAGGTGACAATTTATTTTCTGTCTTTGTATTAGAATTGAAATATATAATATCATGCTACGGGTATAGTGTATCTTACATTCATTGTTTGAAAGCTCTGAATTTATTGTTTTTAATTTACCATTTTTCTAGTTTTTACCAGGCTTGTACTTCACAGATATTTATCCAGTATTTCAAGATAAGATGTAACCTTTTTAAAGATGTTAGACATGACACTTTCAATTTAGTTTCCTAATTGAATTAGTGGTTTAAAATACGCGGCTTAAATAATAAATATGTATGTATTTTTATATCTTAGATTGATGAGAGAGCAGGAATGTTGCAGCATCTATATACAGAGTTTGACAAATCAAATGTGGCAGGAATGTGTAAATATTTAGCTGAAGGTATGTATCTTGAATCTAAGCATGCTATTTTATAGATGATTATTGCATCATATGGAAGACATTGATTACCTTCCATAAATTTCCCAAATTGACCGTCCTAAAGTCATGGAGGCTCTGTAATTTATATACATTATATACATGTATGTTGTTTTTTGTGTGTAAAAATGTTTGTGATTTTACCCGAAAATTTATGATCTTCATGTAAATTCATGACATAGCATTATTTGAATTTCTTACTGTAGTCTTTATATTAATTTAAGTGATTTTTTGTTCCCATTTTTGCTTCATTTGTGAAAATAGCGATACTAGAATATAATCATTGTGATAACAACATTGTGTGTTATTTATGCCCCTGTCATCAAATGACGTGAGGACATAATAGTGATTCCCCGGACTGTCCGTGAGAGATTAAGTCAAGCTGACACAGGTAGCATGTGCATTTATTGAATGCAGCTTCTTGTTTCATTTCATATTTTGAATAGTTTAGCAAATTATAGTTTCCAAAAGCGACAGGTACTGAATGTCTGGAACAAGACTTGAAGATGTGTTGAATACACTGAGCCTCATACAGAATCTGCATAGATATTTTGAAAACTGAAAAACAGGCATTTTGTTAATTTAACCAAAAACTAATGTTTTAACATATTTTTGAGTAGTCAGAACTATAAGCAATACAAATCAAAGGGAAAGAAGAGATATGGCCTTTATGCATAATTGGCCTTTATCCAGCTCTGGGTTAATTGATCTATCATACACATAATTATCTGTGAGGTTGAGCCTGACCATTATTCATATAGTGACCCTTATTTACCAAATACTTTTAACTCAGGTTGGAATGTATATAAAATTGATGACTTTTTTCCTGCTTTAAAGACGGATGAAGACCCCAGTGATACACACGAGAAGAATAACCAACTCTGTAAGCTAGCTGGACAGCTTCCTTTCATGTGAAATTTGGTTCTGGGTGGAATTCAAACTCGCAGCAATGAGAGGCTAGTGTTTGCTTGGCAGAGATCATAACCACTTAACCCTTGAGGTCCCTCTAGAAGTTTGTCTTTCTGTCTGAAACTCATCGGGTCCATTGAAGCCAAAACATTTTTTCAGAAGTAAGATTGTCAGTTTTTCTTTGGTAATGTTGCCTCTGTTTTTAACTTTGATGTGTGAATTTATTAACAGGAGCTGAATCAGGTGATGACCTATGTTTGGATGTCTTCAAGGAAGCTGGTAAAGTCTTAGGTGGGCATGTTGTTGCAGTTGAACCATCCATACAACAGGTAGATAAAGAAACTGAAAATGTGTATTGATTATTATGCTTTGTATTAGATTTTGGACAATTGTAAGCAAGCCAAAGGCTTATCTAGCAAGTTGAAATCTACAGACACTTATGTATACACTGCACTTAGAGTGATTGGAAAGCCCCAGCTCACTTAGTTTAGTGAACAAAAGAATGTAACAATATATCAGTGATTAAGCTTTCACTGCAAGCTTGTCTGATTACTGTTACTCAGTTGGTAGAGGACTGTCACTTCATGTGACAAATCTGGAATTTGTTTTCATCTGCAATACACGAAACTGGTACCTAATACCTAACTAATAATATTGTTCTCAATTTTACAAGACCACAATTATATATACTAGTATGCATGTCCCACATTTGGAATCTGTCAGTGGTTACTAACTAAAAGCATTTGTTTGAAATTTATTCTATTATGTCTATTAAGTACATACTGTAATTGAATAATGAAAATTTCGTATCTTAGTTAATCATTTTACATGATTTTATGTACGTATTTAGTACCTGAATAAAAAGGTGACATTGGATTTTTTGTCTCCAATGTTTGTAGTATCACCATCATTTGTCACCTTTTCTAGTTTTAAAAGTGGGGGACGACCACAGACAAACATGTGGGTAGAACCACTGATCTTCTGTAAACTATCCAGTTGTAGTACAACTTCATCACAGTGTTGAGGGTCATGTGATTACTTGACTGAGACCAAATCCACTCAACTGCAGAGCCCACTATTTTTAATGTGAACAAATTATGTTTTTTTAATTAGGTAACCATATTATTGTTATAGTAAGTACTTAAATTCTCATTCTTTTTTTTATTCAATACTCTTTGTATGTTTTAGAGTCTACTGGAAGGTGACGGAGGTTTACATATTGTAACTGTCGGATCTGTGTGGAAAAGTTGGAAATTCCTGGCACCAGGTAAGTGGGCCTTACTGATTATCCTTTGAGTCTGTGGAATATAGAAACACGTAATAGTATAAAATGATCTTAAACACATTTGTGTCTACCTAGCACTTGGAATAATGACAGTAAGTACCGGTAAATAAAATATGAAAACATGTACTCCTCATGTTGCCTGAAGTTTGATGATAACTTTAATATTCATATTGAGGGTTCAATGCAACAGTGTCGTAACTCATATTGAAATAAGAACAAGTTACGACTGTGTTGCCCTGAGCCTTCGATATACATTGTATTGATCATTACCTCTGATCTAATAGTCAGTTTTGAATGATTTTTATCATGGATGTACTGAAAAATGGAAGTTTATTCAGGTCCTTGTGAATTTATCATGACCATCATCATGTATCAGTTTTGTGTGAATCCTCAATATGATACCCTTGAAGTAATGTTTAATAATAAAGTGAGTGATCGTTAGTATTTGTTAAGCTTTGTCTAAGCAGTATGTCAAATTTATTGATGCATTTTTTTTACAAATATTCTCTTATTTCAGGATTCATGGAAGTATTAAAATCAAGCAGAACTAATAAAAGGATTGGTGAAATCACATTACTAAGGTTAAAGGTCGCTGCCAGTGTAGGGGCTGCAAGTTTAGGGGCTCGAGATGTTGGTTTTACTCTACCAGTTGATTATAGTGCTAATGCAGAAAAATTCTTTCATGAAAAATTTTAAAAAGGATTTTGCCTTTATGCTTCATCATGACAAGTCCCGTCATTTATTTATTCAGAGTTTTATTTTTATCAATTTGTACAGGGGTTGATGACTTGTATAAAAAATGCAATTTTTTATACATTTTTGTACGTACTAAGATTTTTCATCCATACTGTACATTTCTTGAGGGTGAAATCGGCAGAAGTCTAGACAAAGGCTATGCATTGTAAAATAAATAGATTGACCATGAGAAGGAATCTTTTATATACTGGTACCCGGTACATTGCAATTCCTTAAGGTTTTCAAATTATAATTCTACATTGTCATGAAGATCATTCTTTGACATTCCATCATAATTATTGACATAATTGCTCAATTTCTTCATTTTATGGTGAATTTTGTTGTTATTTCAGTTTTTAATTAGTAAAGCACTTTCATACATTTTTATTTCTTGATGGTTGTGGCATACTAAAATACTAGTTAATGTTGAACAAGAGGCAGTAACATTTCAGATAACCTTGAAAAGCAAAAATGTTGAATAATTTTGATAATCTTGAGAACCGAAAAATGACCCAAGTGCAAAAGATACAGAAAAGCGTAAATTTTTTTATCTGGGAATCAATGTATACAGTCAAACCTGTGTATGCAACTGCTTCATAATAAAAGCAATCCTGTGAATTAAGGTCATTCATTGATTATTTAGAACAAAGTGACCTTTGATTAAAGGCAACCTATCGATAAAGGTCATATTTGTCTTTCCTAATATGGCCTAATCAAAGGTTTGACTGTGAACATTTATTAGTCCAAGATAATAATATTAAAAACACTCCCCCCCCCTGATCTGGAACTGGACAAACAGATTTAGGAATTGTTTTAGATTTTTATAGGTTTCTGTGATAGGAATTTAAAGAAAAACAATGTAATTCCTTTGAGTTATTAAAGAAAGAAGAACGTCCATTTCAATGAAAACTCAGGGTAAAAAAAAGCAATTAAATAGTATCAATCAAATTTGATAAAGAAAAGAATGGTCTCCATGAAATATCTTGAGAAATTGATAGTTTTTGTTTTTTTGTAACAGGGGCAACAAATCTTACAAAGGTTTTAAAAGGTGTCATAAAATATATTGAATTTTTGACTGAAACAATGATATAATGGAAATCATGATACTTTGATAATACTAGTTTGTAATTTAATAATTTTTGTGTAGCATTTAGAAAATACAAAATTTAATGTATGTTGGTAAATAACAATATTGGAGATGTAATGTTCAAATTACATGTAAATTTGTACCATAGGGGCTAGCACATTATAGGGATGGTGTACAATGGTTTATTATGGCCTAAAATAGTCAATCGGACCAAACATATACATGTACACATACATTATTTTAGGCCTTAATTACACCCCCATCTCTTCCACAAGCTAGTTCCGTGTGGTATGTTCTATGATATTACCAGTAATCATGCATACACATTGTACAGTATGTTATTCATTTATGCCTTTGATTCAATTCATATAATGAACTAAATATTTTTTGTTGAATTCATTAAATATATTTTGATAATGGTATTATTTGTGTATTTCTAAGTCAAATACAATGTACTGTTATATTTTGTGTAATTTTACAAATTTTAGTGCAGCAATTTTAAAATGAGTGACTTGTTTATGAAATAACATACCAGTACACATAAAAGTTTCTTTTTTATTATGTTTGCATTATGTTACATATTGGTATGCTTTATAGTGTAAATATCTGGGAATTTATATCATGTTGCTGATGGGTTGAATATTAATTGCTAGATAATATATTTAATTGTGAATTCTCTGCTTGTAGTCCTGTGTGGCCTTTCTTGGTTTAAGAAAAACAACATTTTATAGAAATTTATGATTGAAATACAGAAGTAATTTTTGATAGGTAATATTGCTTGAATTGCTGTAAACATTATTAAAACATATCTTACTTAGATGTCTGATAAATTAAAGACCTATTTATGGTATAGGTTTTTGGATATAAGTCTTCAAGAGAAAAAAGATCTATAAAATAGACAACTGTATTATGTACTTAAAGGTAATATAACAAGAGATATGCGGTATACATATTTAAATCACCTAGAAAGATGTGGTCGGCTAAAATTGGTCACATGACTTAATGAATCATGATCATGAATACAAAAAATACAAGTGTGTGGAAATAATTAGTGAGCTATAATTTATTTGAACATTTTTATGTTCCTTTATACATTTTATATGAATTGATTGGTTGTTAGTTTTATTTAAGTACATTTATAATTAATGATTATAAATATTATGTAATTGTATAATATAAATAAATTATTATATATAGTGTATATTGAGTTATGTTCTTGTTTTTGTATGGCTTGATGAGGTTTTTGTTTTGCCCTTTCGTTTCATACCTTGGTATAATTAGTTTAAAACTACATATAGAAGATAATGTAACTGAATATATGTAGTGTATAATAATCAGCCATCAGAGACTTTACATCAAATGTATCCTGTTCCTGATGTAAGTATCGGGGAATCTGGTATAATTAATTCTAATCAAATCTATATCAAATATGTGCATAAAACACTCCTTTATGTTGCTGCTTAGTGGCAGAAGGGATTAATGTGTTCAACTGAATTCTGAAGAAATATACTATATAGTATATAAAGGTGTATATGACAACCTACCAGTGCATGTACTTTATGGTTAACAGATGCACATCATTTAACTGTACGACACATATACTCAGGTACAATATTAATCTGCTTTGGTAATACAGTAAGTTGGACATGCACGGGAATTTAGTGAATGTAACAAAATTGGAAAAGGAGACAATCAGCCATGTTAAATGTTTTTACGCCCCCTTTCGAAAAAGGACTTCTTATTTAAAATACATTTTGTACTTCAATTACTACCATGCATGTTTGAGATTATAAATCATGTTGTAACACATGCATAGATTCAAATGTACTTACAATAAATATTGTCATGGATGCTAGATTTCTATTTTACATGCTACATATATGTAATATAACATCCCCGATATTGTTAAGCAATGTTCAACTCAGGAAAAAAAACAAATAATAGGTCTCGAACCCGCAACCTCCTGCTTGCAAGTCAGATGCTCTATCTGCGCTAATCAGGCTGGTGAATATCAGCCAATTTATAAATACATTAATGTACCACACCGTTACAGACAAGGACTTATATACATACATGTATGTATATAAGTCCTTGTTACAGAGTACCGGTATTCTCGCGATGTTAAATTTCAACAAAAAAAACACAACAAAGATCTATGCTATACATGTATAGTAAAGGTATGTTTGAAAAAAAAACATATTGTAGCCTATGTCTTGAATAGCCCTATATAGCAGAAAAAAGCTTTTTGTGCCAAAATATTATTTTCGTGAAATTAAATCCTTTCCGCATAAACTAAACGGACCCTTGTCATTTCGTCACAGGTGAACAAAATGTGAATAGAATTCTGATACAACGTATCCTTTCTTATTTTTATAAGGAACTGTTTTAGTACTAATTACAATAGAGTTCTAGTTGCTTCAAGTATTAATTTCCAATGGTGGTCGAAATGTATTTGGGTCGAATTATTCAGTGATGTCACATCAAAAGAAACCCGTCGAAAGTCCCGCCAGTAAGATATTTACGTTAAGATATGACTATGATTTCACTTGTTTAGCTATATAGATCGGATTAAAAACTATTATTTTGTCTGTTGCATAGTCAATTGCTTATTGCTTTTTTTCTATTTCGTTGTGTCCTTTGAAAGAAGAAAACCTTGTAAAAAGCACGTGTTTTCGCGATATGTTTATTTTTTGCAGACTTAGTAAAAATCTCAGCGGTTTGTTTATTCGTTAGTGTCATGCAGAAATTTATCTCAGGACTCTTAGTCATGAGTGCCATCAATATATGTAACTGATATTTTTTTGTAATTTAAGTTTGTATGGCAATTTTTTTCACAGCCATGACCAAGATCATTCACTAGACACTCATTCAGCTGTTCAGCAGTTTCTATCATCCATGTGAGAGTCATGGTTGGAAGAAGCAAGCGAGATACTGGCTCAAAGGAAGACTCCAATGATGAACAGGAAGTATGTCATAACATTTATTCATTTCTACTTGAATCATCAGGGAAGGATGCATTTAATGATTTAGGCTGAAAATAAAAATAACCGAGTATTCACAGAGAACAGTCGGATGTACATACCAACTCGTAAACATAATATTATTATATTATTATGTTTCTTATTATTATTTGGGTTTATAAAACATAAGTTTAACATGGTAAACTGTTTACATTACTTTAAAAACATGTTTCCGTGAATCCGCGAGTTCCGTTTTTTGTCAACGGCGCTTTGTTTGGAGTGCTCCGACCCATAATTTTAGCACTGACTGGGTAGGTAGGTAGGGATTTAAAAAAATATATACGATAACAATATTAAGAACCCCCCCCCCCCCCCCCCATTTTATTTTTCTTTGCCTTGATTTTCATGAGTAGTCTGGAGCAAACTTATTTTTATTTTCAGCCTTATAATATATATATATATAGTTACTAGTGTAAATTATGTAATTTATAGGAAGAAAACAATGTACCTATAGTGTTGGCTTGAACCCGCACCTCCTTGTCAGGTGCACTACCAACTGAGCAAATCGGGTTGATTAATAGCAGAGCCAACTTATCTATACAAATATACTATAATATACTATACTGCGAAACTAATTATAAGTTACTATTTGTAATAGGAGAAGGAAAATAAGGGTATTTGGGAAAACGGAAATCTAACATTCACGGAAATCTAACCGAAATCTAACTGCATAACCTAAACCAAAATCTAACTGTGATAGTTAGACAGATACGCTCATGTGGTGTGTGTGACTTGTTTTCTTTGTCAAATACAATAATCAATCATTACTGCAAAATTATTATTAAAGGATGTTTGTTTTTGGACATGTATTTGTTAATCCTATCAAATTAATACAATGATTAGATTGTCAGTCTACCGTATATAGCACATATTGACCTATTATTTCTAGAAAGAGATGATAATTATTATTATGTCAATACAGGCCCTCCAACCTAATTTGGATACAAGTAATTCTTAATTTAGCTAATAATGTCCAAGTAAAGGTGAGACTTCAAAAACTTGGCAGCATTTAGGGAACAGTTTTTTCCATGAATACTTATTGCATAAAAAGTTATCACTAATTGCTATCTGTTGCAGCAAATAACTGAGCTGAATATATATTTGATTTTGAAATATTTATTGCATATCTTGGCCAGATGTAAGAACATTGTATAATAACTTAAAATGCAAATTTGGGTATTTTGTACCTACATTTATATTCGACTGGACTTGATTCAAACCTAGTTTTAATAAAATTTAATCATTCTACTAATAAATCTCATGTTTCATTCCCTCTCTGTATTTCAGTTTGTCAGTCTGAGTTCTATTAGTAATAAAAGGAAAAAAGGAAAAAACTCAAGTCAGGAGGATGAAGATGACGATATCTTGGGTATATATTTATGTCATTTAACCTCTTTGTTTCTTACATTGTCTTGTACTCTGTCACGTTTATACCAAAATAAATTATAGGGTCTTCTATGGTTAAGTGGTTATGGTGTCTGACTAGTAAACACCAGCCCTCACCTGACTAGTAATCACCAGCCCCCACCTGACTAGTAATCACCAGCCCCACCTGACTAGTAATGATAAATCACCAGCCCTCACATGACTAGTACTCACCAGCCCCCACCTGACTAGTAATCACCAGCCCTCATCTGACGAGTACTCACCAGCCCCCACCTGACTAGTAATCACCAGCCCTCACCTGACTAATAATCACCAGCCCTCACCTGACTAGTAGCCACCAGCCCTCACCTGACTAGTAATCACCAGCCCTCACCTGACTAGTATTCACCAGCCCTCACCTGACTAGTAATTACCAGCCCTCACCTGACTAGTAATCACCAGCCCTCACCTGACTAGTAATCACCAGCCCTCACCTGACTAGTAATTACCAGCCCTCACCTGACTAGTAATCACCAGCCCTCAGCGCTATGAATTTGATTCCCACCTGGAACCTGAAAAATTCATATGTGAAAAATCTGTCCACCAGGCAAACTGAATGTTGGAAGTTCTATGTATGTGTAGTTGAGTCTGATTAAATTGAATATCTTGATTTATTGATTGTTTAGCTAGTAAATACATCAATATGATGCTAATCCTACCGTCCATAAGTCTTTTAAAGTGTTGTGCTGATTTGGTGCATGCAATTGATATTGAATATAAATATAAAATATCACACTAAGTCTTCAAAAGTTCAATGCCATTTATAGATATTATAACCTAATTAAACATGTCGTCAACAGTACATTAAGATAAATTTGATTCCTTGGTGGCCTATCTTGGCAGGTTTATATATGTAGGTAACCAAAATGAATATTTTAGTAATTACGCCCGCTTTTGAAGAAAAGGGGGTTTCTTGCTTTGCCCATGTCGGTCGGTCAGACGGTCTGTAGGTCCGTAACCAAACCTTGTCTGACCAATAACTAGAGAACAATTAGGGCTCTTTAGATTCAGTGGGAAGGTTGGTCATCACATGTAGATAACCCCTATTGATTTTGAGGTCAGTATGTCAAAGGTCAAGGTCACAGTAACCTTCAGCTAAAAAACCTTGTCCGACTAATTGGCCTAGACTCTTCAGATTTGGTTGGAAGGTTGGTCATCGCATGTAGATTACCCCTATCGATTTCAAGTTCAGTAGGTCAAAGGTCAGGGTTTAACTATCCAGTTGGCCGTTAGGGGGTATCCATGTTCTACAAACACTTCTTATTTATTTTACAGATGGGTTTGATGTAGAAGGTCTTACAGATGGAGAAAAAGAAGATTTGAAGGCAAGCATTTATTCCTATATATGATGATTGAGTCTGTTTAATTTTTTTCTGTGTTATTAAATAGATCAGCTGACTCCATTCCGAAGCTTGTTCTATTCCGAAAAAAATCTGCTGGACTTGTTTTACTAAAAAGTCAGTTTTGGTTTGTCCTGAAAATGTTTAAAAAAAACAATTTTAAGAATTGAAAGAAATGTGCTACTATCATTTAATCCTTTCCCTCTTAAGGAAATCTTCTTATAATTTCTCTACACCAATATTAACTGATTGAAGGAATTAGCTGGTCTCAGCCATGGAACTTAAGCACAGCCAGGGACCTAGCTGCACTTAAGGGGAAGGGGCCCGGGCCCTCAGGTAAGGAAATAATTGTGCGTTATTTTGAGGGAAAAGGGGAATTTTAAAACTGCCAATTATTTTAGGAGGGGAATGGGTCTGAATTTCGGCCCCAGAAAACATCAAATGAGGGCCCTGACAGCTGATTGCTTTATCAATGAATGAGTATCATGTCGATTGAAACCATTCTTTGAACTTATTAATGTATTAAATTTTGGTAATAAGTGTACAAAGCTCCACTGTAAATTATATAAGTCGCCCTGAATCTCATATACATTTGTTGGTATTTTGTAGAAAGTTGTCCTGGAATCTAGACGCCAAATCCCACATCAATGTGTTGATCCAGTAGAAGAGAAATCTAGCAGTTTGTCACCAGTTCAGGTAAGGCCAAGATAATTTGTTTCCTATTTTCAATTTTAAGTTGCACTAAAACAAAACAAAAAGCATTTTTGATGAAAGAAATGAGATATTTGTTTGTGTCTGTTTCAGGATGAATCAAATATTTTTAACAAAATTTGTTATTACAGCGGAGTTGCCCAACCTCAAATCATCATCTGATTTACTTTAATTTTTCATCTGAAATAAATTTTCTAACCTTCATTTTTATGCCCCCTGCATCAGATGATGAAACTTGGCAAGGGCATGAAGCGATTCCCTTATTTGTTGGTATGAGGTTAAATCAGGCTACCACCGAAGGTGTAATTATGCATTTAAAACTTTAATGAAGGTGGACAATATCTTAATGTATAATATATATGGCTTTTTGAGGTCATTTTGCAACAAAAAAAGCAAGAAAAATATTTTATGAAATTTTTATCACATTCTATACTATTTCAGGACAATGAACCAAAGTCTCCTCATGATATTTACGCTAATGATGATGACGACGATGATGAAACACAGCCTCCTGAGGACATAGTAACTTTTAAACTTGATCTCATAAATATAGATTTTATCCATTTTGAAGGTCCACACTGTACAGCCTTTTCCATTGATATAATATACAACCATGTTCCCCTTGTCCTTGAATTTACTGAATTTTGATACAATTTTCCCTCCTAGGAAAAAACATAAATTAAGCTGTTGAGTTTATGACTTTGAAAAAAAGTCTGTACCTTTAATATTAAGATTGTGATTTGCTTTAACCAGTAAATGATATCTAATCCTAATATGACTGTTCCAATACACCTTCAAAAATCAATTTCTCTTTCATTTGTTGTAAATAAAGATATAGCCATTGATATATATATTTTTATACCCCCGCAAACAAAGTTTGCGAGGGGGTATATCAGAGTCACTGTTGGTCAGTCTGTCTGCATAAGATATCACAAGTTTGTGGAGCGAACTACGTCCACATTCTTTAAGCAATTGCAATGAAACTTGAAATATGTTATCACCATGAAGAGTTTTCATTCCCAGCAATTTACTCATTCCAGAGTTATGTGCCCTTGAATTTTACCATATAGTGTACAATGGCAGTCTTAGTTTGTGGAGCAAACGACTTCACCATTTTTCAAGGGATTCAATTGAAACTTGAAATATATTATCAATATTAAATGTAGATGTGCAAGACACAATTTTTTGATTCACTCATTGCAGAGTTATGTCCCCTTGAACTTAGCCATATAGTGTACTATCATATTCTTAGTGTCAAATTAGCTGCAGGGGTATAAGTCACCTCTGTGACAGCTCTAGTTCTTGTTAAGATAGTGCATGCCTGTGAAATAATTTAAAAATGATCAATGTTTAATTCTTCTTGTAGGATGTTGATTTTGAACTTGGTGAGTCAACATTAGCAGATTTTGATGAAAACACGGAGGAAATGATAATTGAAGATCGTGTGGAATCCCCTGTGAATGATGTGAATCCTAATACATACAGCAATAAATGCAAGGTGAAATGTCTCACAATATTGTAGCTGCCTCTAGTCTTTGAATTAATTTTGTGTGACAGGTTGCCCGACTAAATACTTCATGAAGGAAACTCTAAAACTAGGTTGCCCTCCAAAAGACTTAATGGAGGAAAAAAATCCTTTTGGGCAGGGGAAACCCACTACTTTGAAGACTGCGCCCCAGATTTGTTCTTGACCAATAGGACTTAATTGAAACTTAAAAGATCCTGCATGATGAACTTAAATGCTCTTTGATCAGCGAAATGAAGTTCTTTTTCTTTTACTTTTTGTTAGCTCATGTTCCATACTGAGTGTAAACAATTTACTAAATATTCCTACTAGGGCTTACTGTTACAGTTTCTTTTTTGTACCATGGAAAGGAATCAACATTACTATTAAACTAAATAATCAATTTCAGGATCGTCAGTATAGAACTTCTCAGAGCTCTGATCCGATTGATGAAGTAGAAGCACAGATTGATAGTGGAGAAGAATCTGAAATGTCTCCTACAACAGCATTGAATTCACAAAAGTTAAACAAACGTGATGATCTTAGCCAGGAATTCAAATCCATAAAAAAATCTAACTCACAGACTTCAGCTGCTGGCTCAAGTCATTCTGAAGATGAATCCAAGGTATTTTCTTCTGTATGACTTGAGACGTATTTTAAGACTTACAAGGGTGTCAATATTCCGGATATAACTGAAATTCCGAATTTATCTGTCCTGAAAGAGGTATTTTTTTCTGAGCAAAATTAAAGTTTTTTGAGTAAAATATCTCAACAGGAATCTTTGTCCGCCACTAAAGGTGAAGAACAGTCTGCTAAATTAGCAGTGTCCTGTTGTATGGGACAACCGATTTTTCATGCGGACAAACCAAAATTTTGTTTCGGACAACCAACTTTTCGTTAACAAATCAAATGAAAAGCAGTAAAATTTTTCTGTTTCGGGCGACCACATTTCAAACTTTTATTTCACAGACTGAAAGAAATTGATGAATGACTCTGGCTGTTGATGATAATTAGATGATAATAATTTTGAGTCATGTACATGTAGGATAGATTGCTAGTGCAAATGAAAAATTAAATAATGACTGGATTGAAAATTTGATTTTTGTATTAAAAACTTCTGCATATATCCAATTTAGCTCAATTGTTGAATTGAATTCCATTGGTCTACCAACCTTAGCATATATATTTGCAAATTTTTAATGGACAATTTAGAGATAAAGTATATCCACAGAGAAGTGTACTTTCTAAGTTGAACTTTTCTCATTCAATCTTCATTAAACATGGGCAAAATGTATATAGATATGAATCTATGATACCTTGGCCAAGTTTGATAACCTGCAAAATCATCCCTCATGCTTTTGAATTATGGTCACTGAATCAGCAAAATACAATGAAATAAACCTTGTCTGCTTGCTAAGTTAGGATTTTCATTAAGACCTGATTGCCAATGAAAAGCATCGCTTACAATTGCACAAAATTGGTTACAATCCCAAAGTTCGAAAATTTTATATACAATTCAGATATTTAAGTAGACAGCCTCCTTGATCCCGGTCAATCTGTTATTTTCATAAGAAAATCTGTTGTACTGGATATTAATGAAAACCCTGCTAAGTTGAACTTTTTCAGATAATTTTGACTGCCTATTTCTAGACAGTTTTTGTGACTGTCTAGGATAGAGTTGTGCATTTTACATTTATGATTTAAATTTACCTTCAGATTGGTTATGTACATGTTCCGTTACGTCGTCATTACAGAGCTGTCAGTACTCAGGTAAGTTTATTCAGTCTTCTACTTCTGATGTTAGTGATAGCTTTCTGATACCTAACGATATATTTACCTTTAAAATCAGTTTTCTTCTTACCACCATCCATTATCCTAAATCTAAAAGTTATTTGTGTTAAAGATCAGGTGTCCTTTGTAAAAAATGTGGAGCTTCACAGACTTCAAGTGTAATACTCTTTTATTTTTTACAAAAAAATGTTATAGTCACTATTTAATTTATACCCATCACTACAGTAAAACTTCACTTAGTGACCACAACAAGAGTAAGTTATGATATGGAGGTTTTACCGTATTTGTTCATATCTTGTAGACTATGAAGAACAATGATTGTTTCTATACAAGAGATAATACAACATCCCAGAGTAGTGTAAAGGCAATCATCCAGTTGTTTGAGATATTCCGTATGAAACTGAAAGCGGCCCAGAGTGAATGTAGGGATAAGATGCCCTGGGGAACTCCAGTGAAACCTGGCTCCCACCAGTCCAGGACCATTGACATCAAGAGACGTGGTCAAGATTCATTTTACATTGAACTGTCAGAAGACGAGAATGAAGAAGTGAGATTTTGATATTTGCCAATGCGGCTACAGTCAAACCTGTGAACAAAGGCCACCTTGGGAAATACAATTTGTGGCCTTTATTTACAAAAGCCTCGTTTTGTTCTTTATAATCGGGGACTATTTTTGAAAAAATGACCTTTTTAGGATGGCCTCTTTTTGGAGGTGACCTTTAACCCAGGTTTGACTGTATTTTATTTTCAGGATGTATTCCTCCATAGAGATGCTGTGATTTTGCTTCTTTTCCTTGAGTTTCTAATTAAGGTATATGTATATTGTGGATCAGCTCAACCATGAAGTCAAATCCCCATGTAAAATGCGTAAAAAAACAACAATTAGTCAACCATCAAAGAAATTAGCCAATATCCGGCATTGGAAATAACAAGCACCTGATTCTTCTCCACTATCAATCTGTGCTTCTACTTCATCAATCGGATCAGAGCTCTGAAAATTTCTATTCTGACGATCCTGAAATTGATTATTGAGTTTAATAGTAATAGTGATTCCTTTCCATGGTAACAAGCACCTGTGATGTGTTATTGTTTCGTAAACATCTGTTGAAAAAAACACCAAAATCAGTAAAAACGGAACAAGTCTCAGCTTTTGATGATTGATTGTCATTAAGAGATAAACAGATACAATGTACCTAAAGGAACCAGACATTGATTATACTACAGTGTTTGCATAGGTTACACTTAAATCTTCACCTTGTTACAAGATTGTATTTGAGACCTGTCTGAAATTTTGGTATTGGATTGATTAGTCTGTACTTTTCTGCCAAGGCATAGTTTCCTATGCCATGTAAAAACTTACACAAGTTTACAATCTACATGTAATTAAATGTTTTCATATTTAGTGATTGAATATACTTGTTCATTGTATTGTCAATTTTCCTCATTGCATCATTTATCTGGCCATGTAATTCCTGAATTGAGTTGGTAAGCTTCGTTTATGTTTAATTTCTTTAATGTTGCAGGTAGAAGTGATTCCAGAGAGTACAAAAAGTAGGAAAACAAAGCGTGGATCTCAATCACAGACCAATTCTGATGAAGACTTACCTGAGTTGTTAGTAGAAGAGTCAAACACATCTGAAACACAGAGAGCAAGGTCATCACGAAAAAAGGATTGGAGTAAAACCATGGACACTCAGAGTCAAGCATATGAAACTCAACAGAATGATTTAAATAAAGACACTGATGCTGACTTTCAAGAATTAAAGCAAAAAAACAATGACAGATCTCGTCTCAGAGCTGCTGAAATTGACACAGATGATTTTTATAACCATGTTTATGAGACAAGTGATCGTAAAAAAAGAAGGTTAAGTCGAGCTGACAAAAAGAAGATTAAAGTGCTTGTTGAAGAAACCCAAGAAGAAGATCTTGATTTTGATCAAGATTTAATAAAGTCCAAAGAAAAGGCTGACATAACAGTGTCTGAAACTCAAATTGATGATGGTGAAGATTGCTTTGAAGTTGGAAAAACAGAACTTGAAGGAAAAAGGAAAGAATTTTCAGCTAAGAAAATACCTTACAACAGCAAGCATGAGAAGAAAATAGATGAAGTTGGAGAGATTCGTGACAATTCAGAAAAAGATCCATTAGTTGTTGTTGACATGCTTGATGAAGAGACAGTAGGTAGAAGAGACGAAGATAAAGATATTGAAATCAAGAAAGTTATAAATCCCATGAAACGAAAGAAGAGAAAAGCTAAAAAGGTTCTTGTTGAAGAGACACCTGATATTGATGCTGATGATGATGCTTGCAAGATTGACAATAAAAGGGCTAAAAGGCGATGTTTCAAATTAGATAGTAGCTCTGAAGATGAAAGTATTGCTGAAACACAAGAAAAGGATGAACTTAGTCAGTCTGGACAAGAAAATGATAGGTGTGGTATTGTAGACCTTGTTGGTGAGGATAATGAAACTGATGATTCAGATAAAGAAAAAAGAAAAAATACAGATATTCAGACTTCACTTAATACTAATTCTCAGTCACCTATTATAAAAAAATCCAAGAAACAGTGTGCTTCAAATTCTAAGAAAGGATACAGTGCTTCAGTTGGTCTTGGCAAGGGATCTGAAATAAATACAGATTCTTTGAAAGAACTTCCTTGTGAAAAGAAATATAGGTCTGTTGAGGGTAATAGAACAAATGCAAGAAAAGGCAGAATGCTGAAAGACAGTGCGCAGGATTCAGTTGATACTTCAAAAGCTGATATTCCAAAAGGTGTAAAAAATCTATTTAATCGTCCATTAAGTAAAGAATCTATTGACTCGAATGTCTCTGATGATTTGTCTACAACTAGTAGTCAGAGATCTAGTATGATATTAGATGAGCAGGGTGATTTATATTCTACACAATTTTGTGAAATCAAAGGAAGAAAGAGTAAAAGAATTGTTCCTTCTAAAGCCAGTAAATCAAATATTACTACACAAAAAGATGATCTACTTGAAGAAGTTTTGAACCTTGAAGATTCCAGTGATGTTGATCTGTCAAAACATAAACGAGACAGATGTGATGCAAATATTGTTACAAAGAAGACACAAAGATCTAATACACGAACATACTCCAAGAAGAATCCAAAAGTTGAAAAAATTAGCAATTTCTTTGATAAAAAAGTAGAAGGTGCATCAAGTAGAATGCCTATTGATTTAGATTCTGATTCCGATGGAGACAGTAATGGAATGGAAAGAAATGAATTGTCACAAAAAAGCAATCAAGCAGTACCTGGCTTCTCATGCTCTAAGAGAGTTAAATCTGAAACCAATACATGCAACAAAAGAATTAGAGTTGCACTGCAAGATATAGCAACAGTACAGAAAGTTAAGCAGATGGAAGAAGCAACTAATCAAACAAATAAAGGTAAAACAATTAGGATAATCTCAAAAACTAAGACTGTCAATAAAAAGCAAATAGATGATACTGATGGAGATAAATTTGAAGATAATAATCATTCGTCTGATTCTGTTATGAATGAGTTTGATGAAAATCCGGTGAGTGAAGTGATTAAGGGACGCAATATTAAGGAGAAAAGAAGAGCAAAGGGCAATGTAAAACAAATGGAAACTTCAGTTGAAAATGTTAATGACAATTGTGAAGATGTATTGCAAAGAAGTGGGGTATTTAGAGAAGATGCAGGTGATGTAGTTGAACCTCAAGGTCAAAGAAGAAAACAACAACATACTGAGGATGAAGAAGAAGCTCAGTCTACAAGCAAAATAATTGAGGTAAACATGCTTTGTTTTGAAAATATATAGAACAATTTGAGGTGAATCTGATACTCCTGTCTATTCTGCATCCATACAAACACAGGTAATGAAGAAAGTTTGAAATACATGTATTTTGGTAATTGTTACAGATCACAGGTCATTAATGATATGAATATTGGGAAACATTTTGTATATCAGACTATTTATTAAAAAGAACGTTGGTTAACATTTTCAGAAGGATTTAGCTGCGTTAAGGTCAACCATGACTTTTTAAGCATATCCTCATAAGCTATAGTCTATAGTATCATAAAGATGGAAGTATGATAGTAGATTGTGATTCAGATTGTAATTATAGATGCAAGTGATATTCATGACTCACCAGTAATGTTGCTTTTTTTTCAGCTAAGAACTACTGTGTGTCCTATTTGTGATCGTCCATTTCCTAATGACATAATTGTAGCTCATGCTGCTGACTGTAACGGTACTGTGCAAGATGGTATGTTGGCCACAGGTTATTTTTTATCCTTCACTCGCGCGATAATTTTTACCCTCTCCCAGCTTTCCTGATTTCTTGTAAAGACATTCTCAGCATAAATGTATGTAAATCATTTTTATATGCCTGTTTGAAAAGCGGGTCATATCATAGGAACACCCGCGGCGGGCAGGTTAGAGGGCATTATTCGGTTCCTCATCATACTTGATGGATATGCGTATGGCCATGAGATGTATGGTCAAGTTTGATATCCAGCCAAATCGGCCCAGGCACTTCTGAGTTATGCCCCTTGACGCTTTGAAAAAAGAATTTTTACGGGCGTATTTTGTGACCTGGCACTCTTAGGATTCTTTAAATGGACTTACAAGTTTAGAATATCCTATAATGTTATAAATGAACTAACATCATATGATAGCTTTAATTTGTTCTACGCAGTAATGCTCTAATTGAAGTTGATATACTCCTACATACATGATTATCATATCTTTAGTGTTGGCCTTTACCCTTATGGGAGCAGGACAAGTCATGCATGGCTGGTGGGGAAAACTTTTATTGGGCAATATTGCATAGTGTTATAAAAACTTTATTTACTGGTAAATTATTCGCGGAAATGTTAGTTATGAAATAGGACTCATGTTTTTCTTTTTCGTTTTAAATGGGTTACTTTTACTAGACTCTTCCGAAACTTGGAAAATGCTTATTTGAAAATTGAAAAGCCTGATTGTTTAGACAGGGTAACATTCTCAGCCAGCATGTAACAACATCTAACAATTGAATTCTGTTTGACCTATTGTTGTTATGTTAAAGAAACCTAGCTTCGGAATCTGGTATCATGGCCACTTACTTAAACAAGGAAAACAGTTTCATCTTTGTATAGCTTTATTGACAGGTGGCCTTCATTTGGATGTTAGTAATACCCCCGCAAACGAAGTTTTAGAGGGGGTATATTGGAGTCACTCTGTCAGTCGATCGGTTGTTGGTCGGTCGGTCGGTCGGTCTGTCCATCCGCATAAAATATCAAGTTTGTGGAGCGAACTACTTTCACATTCTTTAAGCAATTGCAATGAAACTTGAAACATGTTTTCACGATGAAGTGTACATGTGCAAGACACAATTTTCATTCCCAGCAATTCACTCATTCCAGAGTTATGGGCCCTTGAACATAGCCATATATTGTACAATGGCAGTCTTAGTTTGTGGAGCGAACTACTTCCACATTTTTCAAGGGATTGATTGAATTGAAACTTGAAATATATTATCAATATTAAATGTAGATGTGCAAGACACAATTTTCATGCCCAGTGATCCACTCATTGCAGAGTTATGTCCCCTTAGCCGTATAGTGTACTATCACATTCTTAGTGTCAAAGCAGCGGCGGGGGTATTAGTCACCTTTGTGACAGGTCTAGTTTATTCTATATAATCAATTATGGTTCCTTTATTCACATGGAGGCTTTTATTTGCTGGTGGCTGTAAACACAGGTCTGACTGCACTACAATTTATTTAACTTAAGATGTCTAGTTCTAGTTTCTCTTATCTGTCTGAAACAAATTGATTCCTATTTATATTTTAGATGAAAAAGAATTTGATGCTCTGAAGCAGTTATCTGATACTGGACAAGATGGGTAAGCACTCTTAAGTTGTTATGTCTTTAAAAGGAATAAGATCTATCTCACTCATCATAGGTAAAACAATAAAACGTTCTTTAATTTTAGTGCAGAATTAAAAGTACTGTAGAATCATTAATTTTCGTTGGGGATTTAATTTCATGGATTTCGTGGGTCGGCTCATCCACGAAAACAAATCCCCACGAATTAAAATGCAGAGATAAGGCATTTATTTTCAAAAATCAAAATCCTTGAATCTATGAACCACGAAATAGCCATCTTAGTAAAAACCACGAAAATTGAGCCCAACAAAAATAAATGAAAATACAGTAAATAGAGAGGTCTCTGTTTACAATTTATTGGACCAGAAAATTTATTTAAACAAAGAAATCAATGATTCTGAACTGTCAAGTATAGAATGAAGTAGTTTATTTGTTTCGCTGGCTTAACATTTTAGTGAGACCACAATCTGTTGGATTTGTGAGTGTTCAATCATGGAAGAGTTTGACTCGCATGTGAAAAAGTGCTACCTGGAGGCTACCAAACAGCAGAGAGAGATTGAAGAGCAGGGGTATCGGGACACACAACAGGAACAAAAGTCGGATGAAAGTTCTCCTGCAAGGGCCACTAGAGGCCGTTTGAGAAATCAGCAAGAAGGTGGTGACATGCTGAGTCCAAAGATGAACAAAGTGAAAGTAGCTATAAGTAAGCAGAATGTGAAAGAAAACATCGAGAGAGAAGGAAGGGGTGTTCCAACAACTAGGGAAGGTAGAAGCGCTAAAAAGACTAAGCCTGAACAGACTATTACATACAGAGCTGCTATGGACGACCGGTACAACTCAGGTTTACTTACTAGTATTTGTTTGTTGAAGAAGATGTCCTTATTTAAGTATCTATCAGTAGTACCGGTAGATGTATTGTTGAAGTTGCAAATCCGTTTATTATTTTCCCTCAATCTCTATAGGCTTGTTCTTTAATGTATTATGCCCTTAATACTTGACTTTTCGGACATATCTGCCTAATGCAACACAAAAATGTTGATGTTACAAAAATAGTTCAGCTCAATTAGCATTACTTATTGTTAGCTACCTTAGGTACTTCAGTTGATTTAACGGCACATTTTAGAAAATTGCAGGAGTTGTTGCCCTTGTTGAAAATTTAAAAAAACAAAAACATTCATTTCTGTAGATGGTGACCTATAAATATAATTTTCTTTATCAAAGTAGATTAATACTGTATTATTGCATCTTTTTACCATGAGTTGAAATGAATTGAAATGGATGTTATTTTTTTTCTTTTATTATTGAAAACTGATCACTCCTTTTGACTTCAATGCAAACTTGAAGAGCAAATACCTCTTATTACACTCATGGTAAATCATTTTCTATCATGGAAACCTATAAACATTGTGAAGATTATGAAAATTATGATAAATTGCCTTGATATATTTCGGATGTCTGTTTGTTGTAGGTACAATCAAAGTGCTTGACAGTTCAGATAGCACAGATGGTAGTAGCTGGTATGTATTAGTATTATATATGTATTGTTAAGAAATTATTCAATTAAGTTTAGGGTGATTTCTAAAACCTAATGCTTTTTGCTTTTTCCCATTTTAAGCCATGTTTAAATATTAAAAGATTGGGTATTGTCATGAATTTAAGGATTTTACTAATTTTGTATGATTTATTTTTATTCTTCCCTCTAGGGATAGTGGTAGTTCCACTGATTCTTCAGATGATGACAACATTCCTCTGTCTTCTGTAGTACGGCCTGGTTCTAGTGCTTTAATAAGTGGGCCATGGAACAAACAGTCTAACCAGTCAAACAATCAAAACCAGTCTAAAAAATGCAATGGCATTCCTGATTGGGTAAAAGATGGTATTAATTCACCAATCAAATCTTTTGTACCTATTTCTCAGCAGGAAGATTCTGAGTATTTCCAAAATCAGTTCAGATATAAGCAGAAAAATGTAGAGAAAAGAATGCAAAAAAGGAAAAGAACCACAGGAACGAAAAGGAGGCGAAAGAGACGGAAAGTTCGGCGTTCAAAAAATTAATGATGATTAAAACTGTTGTACATACTGTTGTTCCGAAATGATATTTGTTGTTCAAAATGCGAAATAATTATGAAATTATTATTATATGCAAATGCTCTGTTCAGTCATGTTGTCAATGTAAAGACAATTTCACATGACTTGTAGTCAACTTATGTCTTCATTACATCTTCACAAAAAAAATAATATCCACTAATCGATGCTGATTATCTGTCGCTCTATGCGGTACATCTATCCATTACAAAATTGTTGATGCTTTTTGTCTTAACCATTTTATATGCATTTCAAAGTAACTCCACACTTGTGCTGATTATGAATGATTGTGCAGAAGCAATGTCAGCCGTAATTAATTTTATAGCCATACAAATCTAGCGATGATTGACATAATTTTATAATTCCCTTGGGTTTAAAATCGCACCAAAGGCAGAGTTTATTGGTCAACTTTTACAGGAGAGAGACCTTAGTTGCTTACACCTGGCTAGATCATCAAACCTTCGTTAGCTAGCTTCCTCACACCTAAGTGTTCAATTTCTGTATTTACCGGTATTCATGTTTATGCACTCCCAATTTTCTGATGTAGTTGCTACACAAAGATGTTAATATGTTTGTATTGCAAAAATAGTATTGCTCAATTGTCGTTATTTCTTTGATTTTTCCCACGGACACTATGATTTATTGTATAGCAATTTTTAAAATTGTAAGAGTTGCTGCCCTTGTTGAAAACTAGAAAAATAGAAATTTCTTCAGATGTTGCATGGTGACCTGTATTTTCTTATTAAATTATATTGTGTTGTTGCATCTTTTTACCATGAATTTGATTGAAATGTATGGTCTTTAATCTTTGTAATATGGGTTAGCACCATAGACTTCAATTCAAATTTAAAGGGAAAATAACTCAAAGGAATATCATTGTTTTTGAAAAATCTCTTGGTAAATCATTTACTTTTATTGAAACCTATAAGAATTATAAACATTACAAAATCTGTCTGCCCTATTTTGAGATAATAATTTTGTGAGTTAGGGTCATAATACCTTAAATTAATGACTGTTCAAACCGGCTATCTCTCTTTTTGATAATCCTATGTATTTTGTTTAAATATTAAAATGGGAGAATCGCTGCTGTCAAGACTATTTGCATCGTCGGATACCCACGGTTGCTGCCTCCGCTCCGGGATTTTTCTTTACCGATTCGCCGTTTCGATAAATAACTAAAACAGTATTCTGATTGGATGCAGTACAATCTTGTAATGCGCCTAACAGCCAATCAGATCGCTCATACTAAAACTATGTTCGTTTCACGTAAACATGGCGACTGCATCTGAAGTTAACTTTACCTAAGCGTGTGAATTGTTCAAAATTGAAGAAATGCGTGAGGGCGCAGCCATTTTCATTTGCGTCTCCACGCCGGAGAGTATCGAAAATGTAAGCGTCGTTTCTATTGGTTAATGTATATTCTGTTCTATTCTATGAAAACGGCGAATCGGTAAAGAAAAATCCCACGGGAGATGTACGTAGCGGAGCGGAGGCAGCGACCGGAGGTATCCGACAATGGACTATTTGATGTCTGTGTTACTTTTCAAGATATTAGCATAGTCCTTTTGTTTTATGTATGTCCTTTATCAGAAGCTTCTGTTTCTGTAAAAATGAATAACATTGTTAAATATTTGTTGATGTTACTTAGTTTGGACCAATATTTACTTACACTATTTTGTCTAATATTTTTGTTATACATAAAGAATAAAGAGTTAATTGTTCCTATATTTAAGTATTTGTTTTCCACTTTTGAATGATAACCTTTGGACTGCAGGGTACTATTTCATAGAAATAGTGTAGAAGGCTTGCCTTGCTTGCTGAATTTATTGTGTGTAAGATCGCTTAGTGAAGGAACGTAACAGAAACCAGAAACACAGCAACAAACAATTATAAAAAATTAATGAAATGTTTTTCGAACAAAGGTCTAAAGATTATAATCTTGGCCTTAAATAGTTGTGACAAAGTTTTGCAATGTCCTCGATAAGAATTTTCTTTCAGCATCTCCCAACATTCAGGAATTTCCAGAAGCTTATTGACGCCAAATTTTCAAATACAGGAACAGTAAACAATAAAACAGAATCAATATTATTCAAGGTCAAAAGGAATGATTCAGCACCTTTAGTGATTATGTGGCTTATTAATCTGGAGTCTAGTCACTGATAGAGGGTTGTGTGTTTGAGCCCCGCTACCGACCATGTCTCTTTATGTGAGAAAGTAGGCAGTTGCTTACGGAGGATGGGAGTCTTGTACTGGATCTTCCCAGGAGCGATGGTTAAGTGAACTGCCTGCCTCATATGACACTGACTGTTGAAACGGGGCGTAAAATGACAAATTAAAGAAAACTGGGGTCTAGGGGTAACATGCTGTACTACTTATCAAAAGGTTTCTGTCTGAATCTCTGCTCCACCGTCTGACATTTCAGAGATACTTTTTCAGTTTCCCCTTTTATACTACCATGCCAAGTACTGTGTTAAGAATATCACATGAATGGCATGAGGTGTGTATGTATCAGTGCCTTACACTGGGTATGATAAAGAACCAGGAAAACTATTAGTAATAAGAGTAGGGATATAAATGCCTGATTCTCCTGTATCTTATCTCCCATCTCTGGAGCCACTATGAAATCACTATACAGTAGCTGTCGAATTGACCGTATTAAACAATATACAAATAATGAAAGGATTATCAAACACTATTACTGGCTAAAAAAATGTATTTTTGAAGAGAGCCTAGATTATTTGTTGAGAGGAAAGCATCAATTGAAAATCAAATCATTCCTACTAGTTGTGAGAGAAAGAGACAAGAGTCGGAATTGAGTAGTTCACACAGGTATGAAATAAATATTTCTAAGTTACGTATAAGAATACCAATAACAAAATACATGTAGTGAAGTTGAAAACTTATAAATTATACATAACTCGCATATAATTATTACATACATTCCTGGCGCTGGACTGTTCCAATATCCAGTCAAACCTGTGAATAAAGGTCACTCTTGGAAAGACATAATATGCCCTTTATTGACAGGTGCCCTTTATTCTCAGATCATTTTGTTCTAAATAATTAATGACAGATGTTAAAAGAATGTCCTTTATTCAGAGGTGGTCATTAGAACAGGTTTGACTATTATATAATATATATATGGTATAATGGAATACCGAAAACAACTTATGTATTTTTATGTTGATGATAATAAACTTGTATAGGCAATTCATGGTGGAAAACCTTGTATTTTATCAACATTCCTTTTTCAAGATTTCTTTATAATATGCAGTAGCAGAGACATGTTATCAAGGACTTATATACATACATATATATAAGTCCTTGATGTTATCTATTAGTTAATCATTTGTGCAGACAGGTCACTAATTTTGTTCGTTTAATATTAACTAATTGTATAATGCCTTTTGTGAATAATTTAGATAATAATATAATGTATAATAATTCAATTTAAATAAACGTATTTCAGTTCGTTGTCAATTGTAGGCCTTATGATGTTAACTGTACCGTACAAATGATACGTTCCGGAAAACGGACTTTTCATCCTACCTCCGGCAAACAAACATGGCGGACAAGGCGACTGATGCTGCCGGTAATTTTAGAGTTTTTCATTTCCCTTCAATCCCATTGTTTACGTCTAGGAATTAATGACATTTTTTTAAATCAGTCTGTCGTTATGGCAGTAGAAAGTAATCTAAACAATCTGTAGCAATTGCATCATCAAGATAATCTGTCTAAGACTGTCTGAGACTGTAGTTGCAACTTGCAGTGGCTTCTCACTCTCAGACTCAGTGAATCCAATAATTACAAAAACACACATTAATTATTTCTTTTTGAAATTTGATTACACAGGTAGTAAGTTAATTAGTTCTGGGCTACTAAAGATTTAACTGCGATGACATATATATCAGTTGTCAGGGGAACCTGTTATTCAATAAAAAAAAAAGATTATGCTCCTTAAAAATTTTACCTACATATTGTATTTTAATAGGACTCTTTTAGGAGGAAAATAATGTACCCGATGCGGGGCTCGAACCCTCAACCTGCTTGCAAAATAGCTCTATTAACTGAGCTAATCGGGCTGGTGAATATCCCGGCCAATCTATAAATCACACCGCTACAGTATCATTTCTATACGACCTGTTGTCAAAGACATCTGAATCTTCCATTTCCATGTCTCTGTCACTAGTTTCAGTTTGTCATTTAAACTGCTTTAATATTATCCTCCAGACGAGCAGGATGGTATATGATAACTATATGTTTTATAAAAAGTGTCTTTCAAAATCCTAACAGTTACATTTGTTGAACTAACTCTCATATGCAGGTAGCCAAGGTTACTATTAAGCTTTATTGTTGAATGATATCATTAAGGAATTTGGTCACATCACCCTCTTGAGCTGGACAGAGCCAAATGAAGTGTCATCACAAACAGTTTAATGGTTGGACTGAGTAATTTTCAGGTTATTTATTTCTTTCACATTTTCAGAGAAGAGGACCAATGTATTGGCTGCTGTTGGTGTTGGGTTTGTATGTCTGGTTATTGGTTTACCATTATGGTGGAAGACTACAGAAGTATATAGAGTTTCCTTACCATATTCAGATATTGAGACACTTGCTGGATCAAAGGTGTGTACTAGTAAAATGTCTAAATTATCTTAATAAATACCACCTTAATATTACCACCTTATGATAATGACCAGACCACTTATAAATGCTTTTACTTGTTTCAGACTTAGCGAAAGGCAAAAAAATCTGTTGGAAATTCGGACTGTCCAGCTTAAAAATTTTGTCAGACCAGAATGAAATCTGTCAGACTGAGTGTAAATGCATATATATATTTATCTTTTGAGTAAATAAATTGCGGGACAGCCAGACTGAAGAGATAAGATTCTTTATCGGACCAATCTATCAGGCAAGTCCGCTGGTCCGGCTTCTTTCGCTAAGTCTGTTGTTTTCATTGCGTCATCTTTATTTCTGGATCATTTGCCCTCCCACTAAAAAAACAGTCTTGTGGATTAAATCTGTCTGGAAATTTGCCCCTCAGTACTTGAATTTCGAGTGAACATTTCCCTTGCAAAGCAACATTATTTTTTAAACATATTACCAGCATTTGATTTGTAGACATTTTAATCCGTTTGGTGGGGAGTTCAGTTATAAAAAATTCAAATGCATGTTGTTCATTTTTATTTCAGATAAAGTACACTGTAGATATAAATGTTATAAGCTTTATGAACGATGATTCTAAAACTCTTGCTGCATTATCAAGACATCTGAGTGAAAAATTGGGTAAGTTTATGTAGGATATCATAATTGACAGCATTTCAAGTGTTAGCTAAGATGATGCTTCTGTATTTAAAAATCTTTTATTAATAAAAAAAACTGTTTACTTGGATGAATATATGTAAATCATGATAAAGATATTCAACAAAAAAAGTAAATACCTATAATGAAAAAGTAATACAGCTAAAACCTTTAGAAATATAGGGTCTGTAAATAGGGTTGGTAAATCTCCTCATATGGAATTTTTATAGTGAGATATGATTTGTTAGTAGAAGAAAATATTGGTAAGAAAAAAATTGACGGAGAAAAAGTCGTTTGAGTTGGATGAAAAAATTGGATAGCATTAACGGAAACCAGGAACATTAAGCCTTATACTATGTTTCTAACTGTTTAAATCATATTTCAGAGAACCATGTAGAAATCTATGTGTTGTCACACTATAGAACATTCACTAGAGAAGCTTCAGAGAAAGAAAAGAAGTTACTGGAGACCAGTTCAACTCTCAGAGGTTAGTGCTAGTGTATCATATGATTAATGAATCTTGGTACAGACATAATGTACATTGTAATTTTAAATTCAGCACTCATTGAAGTAATGACAATGTCTCATCATTCTGTCTTGTAGATACTTAGGGAGAATTTTTTCAAGGCTTGATATGTGTTATAAGCTGTTTTGGCAGGGCTCGACACAAACAATGGTCCGTTAGCCCAAGGCTACCTATTTTCTCCAAGGACTACCTAGGTTTCCAAGCTGGGGTGACCTGAATTCTACAATTTAAGTAAATTAAATTATAAAGCTTACACACTTGTTAGATCTGATGTGATGTAACCTGTATAACTTTGATATGATCTGTGAAAATCTGATGTTTATACTTGTCTTGTGTTCTTTTTAAATGCATTCCATAGGCATTATGTATAGATATAAAATGACAAACACGTTTTTTATGTATTAAAATGAAGACTACCTTTAATTTGTAAGGACTACCTCATCTTCGCTGGTAGTCCTGCTGACTACCTCTTGAAAAAGTTAGTGTCAAGCCCTGTTTTGGTGGATGGGTGGTCTAGTGGTAATGCACTGGACTACTAATTGAAAGATCTTGGGTTCAAATCTTGGCTCTGCCTAAGAACACTTTTTAGTGTCACCTTCCTAACTATAAAGCCCTGTACTATGTTTAGAAAATCACCGGAAAACTATTCGAAAAAGAGTAGTGATAAGAATGCCCAGTTGTCCTGTATCTTCTCACCCATCTCTGGTGCTGCTCTGTAATGACCATAGCTGTTCAATGGACTGTTAAACAATGGACATGTATACGTGTAAAATGTGCTGCTTTCAGATTTTGAGAGTTCACTTACTGAAGCATTACATGGAAGATCCAACGAGTATTTTATTGTTTTGCTTCCAAAGAGTTCAAAGTTCAAAATGGACAAGACAACATTTGGAATCCATCGGATTTTATTCATGACTCCATCTTCTCAAGGTTCGATTTAAGTGTATTTTATAAAAACAATTTACAATTGATGTAAAATATTGTTGATGTTTGTTCACCGACTATTTATCAGTGTAATTGGGGGCGGGGAGATCTTTTTTTAATATCAATTATCACCCAGTGAATTGTGGAAAAAATATTTAATTATAATTATTATTGTTATTTTGTAGACATCCTCCTGCCAGTTACAAGGTGTTACAGTATTGTTTTTTTATAGAATTTCTATTGATTTGTGACTTATTGTAATTGTCTCCTCAAATTTGTCTTGTGTTTCTTTAATTTCTAAACTTACCACATTTTATATGAACAGACACTGGTACGATTGCATCCAATATTGCACCTTTAGTGAAAACGGTATTGGTTAGAGAAGGGACAGTTATGAAAGGATTTAACACTGGTAGAGGTGCCAGAAACTTGAAGGTTTGTAGTACAGTAATAGTAATGGAAAGAATTGATTTGAGTTTTGCTATGACTCAGTGAAAATTCTTATGATTTTAAATGCAATTTTGTTTAATCTTATTTTAATCATTGTAGGCATCATTTTAAAAGAAAGCTGCTAACAAATTCGTTTTCTTTTACCATTGTAGCTAACTTAAGCAAAACATTTAAGTGGAATGATTGTAACTTATTACTGGAAATAATTACACCTGTATCAAGACTCATATTCCTGCTTTCTGTTTCTTTTGATTTGATTTTTTTATTACTGATTTTCAGCCTGATAAAGAGATGTTACGATCAGTGAGATTTCACTCGGGTTATGATGTCATACTAACCTTGGTTAATCCCCGTCCTGATATAATTGATGCACAGTGGGACATTGAGACAGCTGTAAACAGTATGAGAATTTTTATAAACACCTTACTTCTCTCAGATTAATTTGGATTATACAACAAAAAACACAAATATACGAACTAGTATTATTTCTTCATTTGTCTACGTTTCGGCGCAACTGCCTTTATCAAGACATAACAATAAAATAATAAAATAACGGATGTTTTACTTCTCTCAGAAAATTGTTCGAATTTCTTTTGTTTGAGTTTTTTTACCTAGGAAATTTCTCTTATACTAAAAGGCTGGTTTGGTTTGTCAATGTCAGTAAGAACTAATCTTCACCTGCATTGTTTATTAAGCGTGAATTACACTAATTATTGTAGTCTGTGAAAAATCTGTTTATACTTGAATGATATAAGTTAAAAATTTAACCAAATTTCCTGCAAATTTTATACATCAAGTTTCACTTATGATCAGATTTATCAACATGTATTATTCTTGTTACTTTTTGCAACATAAATATGATTACCTTTGTACATACATGAATGTTTTATCATATATTTCATGTGGCAAATACTGTCTTTTCAGAATATATGAATCCATTTGTACTTATGATGAAGAATTTTACCAACATAAATATCAAGTCACAGATGTTATACTTCACAAAACTACACACAAAACCAAAGAAGGATCAAACAGGCTTTTATTTCTCAGAGAAAGACCTTCCTCATATGATAAATCCATTGGAAGCCAAGCTTGGTATATCATACTATTGATTTATTTCACAGATGGAGATTTCACTTAAAACATTCTGTGTTCTAAGTATATATTAGTGTTCATCCTGACTGTTCTATGGAAATTAGAAATGTCGACGGGAGCGTAGCGACCGGAGACATTTCTAATTTTCATAGAACAGTTCAGGATGAATACTAATATACTTAGTGGGCGGGTTTATTTGACCTTTTTACTATGCAATGTTAAAGGTCATTCTAAGCGCGCGGGAAAATATTGATTACACCTTCGTCAGGTCATTTAGTCTGTGAGCGCCGCGATGTGAATACACACATTAACTACAGACATGTTATCCATGTTTTATATTTTTATGATAGGGTATAGAAAACCGAACCGATTGAAATATATGCTGCCCTAATTTTCATTGAATGCACAGGATTCACGAGCAATATAATCAATAGTGAAGAACACGTTTCTCCTGGATAAATGTACAAGAGAATATGCAATCAAATAGTGTAAAGTTATGGGTATTTGAATGAAATTATTGTATGCAAAATTTCATACATTTCTGCCGCATAATTTCTGAGAGATTTCAGTTTCGAATTGGCGGTTAATAAGTTGCTTTGAGTATATCTGGTCTGCGTGTTTTTTTTAAAACTAAATTAAGCATCTTTTCTGACGATATGATATATTATTTATCGAAAATAACATCTACCACTGGTTTTCTGTTGACAAAATTTTAGCTACTTTGATTACGGATGGAGAGAAGACATTAGGGATGAGTAAACTGGTAAACACGATTCGTCTCCCCTTTTAGCTCTTCATTCGGTTGATTTGTCTGTATAAAGCCTTTTGATGCACTGCAACATGGAATGGGAACAAATTTGGATACTTCCATAGTTTAGGGTTATATCTTTATTACTGCGCCTCTTTAAAAAAAGTCCGCTGTTCTGGCCAGTTATTCGTAGTTTGAACGTATGAAGTGACGTGTTCTATTTCACTAGTGTCTACATGATTTAAACTGATTTTAACACGAGAAGAGCGCATGCTCAATTCCTGGTATAAATATTAATTAGATGGCCGTGTTGTAAGCGATGAATACGCATGCGCAATAAAATGTCTCCTCCCATTTTGAATACATTTGTAGAACCGTCGATACTATGAGCGTAGTAAAGATTTTTGGCGTTCTACGAAATTAATATTCGACACTATGAGGCGTAGTAACGTACTATGGATATAGTAGCGATTTTTGGCGTTCTATGAAATTAAGAGCTAGGAAAAAGGCAGAAATACGGCGATTTCATTGGATGACAAATAAAGCTGCACACTAATGGTTAAGACATTAGTGTTAGGAATTATGGGTAACTTGGTGTCGTTCCACATGGAGACATTCTGATGGAGGTTGGTTGGAGTAAGCCACATGTTAGCGAAAGAATGGCCTTCCTACCTTAAGCCATACACTGAAGGACTGCTGGACACAGTTCCTGCTTTTTATAACACTCAGATGTCTCCTACTTACAATTGGCTGGCTATCATTGTAAAAATCAAGAAAGAGTCTCTGTCTATAATTAGACCCTCACAGCTGTGTGTTCGAATCCCACCTGAGGCAAGAAAAATTTCACTTGTGAAGAAGCTGTCCACCTAGCTTATAGTTGGTGGTTCTACCCAGGTCTACTATCGAGTCATTGGGTCATACTCCACCTTTAAAGTTTTAAAAGTCGCCATTGCTGTTGGTGAGACGATGACCCCAGTGGGAAAATAATCAAGTACAATATATAACATCGCATTAATTTAAGTCCTGCTCACCAATTTAGTCTGCATCACATTTTTAGGGGAGAGATAAAATTGTTAGATCAGGTTGGAATAAATGCAGACATTGTGTTTCCCAAAGAATTTTTTTGAGAAACATGTTTTCATATTTTGATTACATATTTGCAGAGAACACTCTGTTGTAGAGAATATTGCTAACTTTATTGTCTATAATTACAAGTCTGTATTGTTCATTTGTTACAGGTTCTCCTGCATCTACTAATCCAGAATTAAATTTCATTGTGTATATACCAAGTAAAGATCAACATCCGCTGTACATTAAGGATGATGCAGGTATTGTAAAAAAGAGATGTCCATGAATTTAAATAATTTTCTTTAATGAGTTACTTGCCCTTCTCTTATATGAATTTAGTATTGAATCAAGGTTATATTTGTTTGTATCCCGAGTCAGTCCGTTGTTGCCTTTATGGAGTTTATTCCTTAAATTTGCTAGAATTTTCATGTTTTTAGGATATGTTTTTAGCTTTTTTTGATTGAGAAACATTTTGTGGCAGCTTTTTTATACTTTGTAATGACTGCATCCCAGTTTTCAAAACATTTAAACATTAATTACTACTTGCCTATTTTTCATTGATTTATGAAACATTTGTAGCTATTTATGCATACATTCAATGGCTGCATTCTGGCTTTTGAAAGCTGTCTTTGGTCTTAATGTAAGGTATGTGTTCATGCTTGTGACAGAATGGTGGAATCTTAGCTGACGGACAATATTTCATCCACAACATTTATGTGACTGACAGTTTTTGAACCAATCATTCTAATTGAGGTGTCTGTCCCTTCATACAAAGATAGATTACAAGTATCAATGGCATAGCTTTATTACTTGCCATCATGTAAGGCCAAGCTGTGTTGACTATACGCTTTATGCCCTATGCAAACATTTGAAGAAATCTTTTTATGATATGTTTCATTCATTTTCAGGAAAAAAGCTAGCCAGTAATTCATTCCTAAGCCCACAATGGGGTGGTATTCATATATACAACATAGATCCACCATCTGCTAATGAGACATTGCCTGTTCAAGAGAAGATTGTTGTGTCTCAAGTCATGGGAATCTTCATTTCACAACTACGACTTCTACTTAATCTTCACTCACAGGTTTGTTTTTAACTATGTATCCAAGCTTGAATTATGGTGCCTATTTTTGTTGTGTCAGTAATGTATGTAGTTGTGGATTGTGTTGGGCAGAAATCTCAAACAGTTATTATTATACTGGTTGTAAATTGCTTGAAAAACGTGTATCTCCACTTAAAACCTTCTTTTGCCTCCTTCGCTCCCTCTAGGAAACTGCTGGTTGATTGGGTACATCATAGTATTGATATTGATATATTGGTATAATTATGCTCTCCTACTCAGGTTTCACAAGATGTGCAGTATTTACCTCTGGGAGAAGATTCAGCTACAGAATGGGTAAGTTTATTGTGAAAATTATGAAATTTTCTTACTTTTTCTACTCTTATTCTTTAAAGTTATAAAAAAATGTATCTTCGATCATTGATTGAATATGTGGTTAACATGGTTGTCTTTCAATAAAAAATGTGTCGTTTTAAGGGGATTCTTCACTTGGGGGGGGGGGGTAAATTAGTTTTCAGTCAGGCAGAGGTGCTGCTTTTACCTACAAATTGTTTAACTATGATTTCACTCGGCAATTATGCATACTTCATTATATATCATTTTATTTTGATATTACTAAGCCCAATTGTAAGTTTTAAAGAAGATGTTATGTAGTGCAACATTGTTAAGGATTTAGAGACAATGTTAAATTGTCAACTTGATGGACTGGGTTATTTAATGCCATGTTTTCTTCCTCTTATTCACATCTCTTGTGCAGATCTGTCAGTTTCTAGCGGAGGAACTGGTTGGTTCTTGTTAGTAACCAAGGAGGATTTGTTAATGTATCAAGACTTATATATTTATCTGTTCCTGAATGGTGTTAAACAACAGAAAAAACCTGACTTTTCGAACAAATTATCCCCCTTTTTCCTGCTCTTTAAATTGTCATTTATTTCTTATTTACAGGAATTAGACAGTTGGCTACGTTGCAGATGTATAGAAAACTTGGCAACCTCATCTGCCACTTTACAGTCATTGGCCCAACTTCTTGGAAAGATTAGTAACATTGTCATTAATGATGATATAGGGAAAGAGGTATGATTCACAATGATGAATAATAGAACAGCATTAAGAACTGAATATTCTTTAATACAGAATTGAACTTAAATTATATCAGTTTTGTTTCAACTCAAGCTTATGAAAGAAAGCTTGGACAAATGAAATGTTAGATTCAAAATATATTCTCAGCCACTCCTCTTATTTTACATTAAAGATGTGATTTTACTTATAGATGTATATTCATGTGCTCAATCGTCTATTACATCTATGTTATATTAGATATTGACACAAAAACCATTTCATCTGAAGCTCTCATTAAAGCAACAAACACACATCTTGTGTAAAAAGTAAATACATTTTGTGTTTGATCCATTATGCATTCTCTGTATTCTGGCATGAATTTTAAATTTTAATTATCCATAATTGAAGTCACTTGTTATAAATTGTACTCAGTGAAGATATACTGTATGACATTCATACTGAATTTAGACTTACACCAATATATATTACACAGGTACACCAGGCTGTAGTGTCCATGCAGGAATCTTTACAATTATTATCAGATGGTTTTCTAACTGAAGCCTATCAATATTCCAAAGATGCTATTCTTGCCTCAGGTAAAGTATTCTATAACTAAAATTTACACTGTTGGCTTGCCAGTACATGATCTTTTTATTTTTAATAGTGGGCCTCAGTGGTCAAGTAATTGTTATAACTTTCTAGCAATTACAGGGCTAAAAATATTCCAGATATATCTAGAATTCCGGACTTAACTGTCTGGAAAGAGCTATGATTTCTGAGCACAATAAAAGTTATAAGTTTTACACCAAATAATCAGAAATAGCTTGTATCTAGTGAATGTTCACAAAATTAATGTACTCGATTATTAACAGTCAAAATTTCAGAAATAAAAAAATGATACAGCTTGAAAAAAGTTATGGTTACAATTATAAAACTTTATTTCTTTTCTCAACATACCTGGCCTGACTTACATAAACCATCTCACATTTGAATCAATCTCGACTTGAGATTGGTCTCGGAATGGTTCGAGAAAATCTCAACAGTTTAGATTATCTCAAGGTTTGAGATGGTTTATGCAAGTCAAGCCTGTTGTACTTTGGAGATAAAATTCATCACATAATATTTCCATACTTATGATGTTGCTGTCAGAAACTCCAGGGTTTGCACCATAAAATGTTGAAATGTAAGGCGTAAGCAGAGGATTATCTTTGTGGGCTATAAGTAATGTATTTTCTTGTGTTATTTCAGAGAAAGCCTTTTTTGATCCATCCTTGTTAGAGTTATTATATTTTCCTGAAGATCAAAAGTAAGTAGTTAAAGTATATTGTTATGGCATTACAATAAAACGTCCATATTGCAAAAAAAACATCAGTTTTCATCATGACCTAGTTTCATTATTAAGTTAGTATTGAAAACTGGTCAGAACTAAGCAATTGTTATCATATATTGAGATGGTTGCTTAGTGATGCTTTGACTGTATTTAGAACAATCTTGTGTTATTTTCATATTGAAGATGTCTGTTTTCATGAAACATTTTGGAAAGGTTATTACAATACAGTAAAATATGATCATTAGTGAACTTGGATATACTGAATGATTGGAAATGTGAAGTACATGTATTCTATTATCTCTAAGCACGCCCTTTATGACTTGTGTATCGTATTGGATCACATGTTTGGTGATCTACAGCCCTAACTGTAGCAGTGTTTACTGTGTTTATAGTATGAACTGGTATAGTGAACTCTAAACAGTCAAATCTTGTCTATTTCAGATTCGCCATTTACATTCCATTATTCCTACCTATCAGCTTCCCTGTGTTGGCCTCTTTGTGGCAGTCATATAAATGGTACAAAGGTCTCAACAAACCAAAGAAAGAATAAGAACTCTGATGTATGAGCGAGATTAGATGAGTCATTTCTCACCAGACCATTATACTAGTACATGTGTATGCATTTAGAGTTAATGTTAATGCATTCTTGTATAAGATGGATTTATCGAGTAACTTGCCTGTGTATACCTTTGATAATTTCTCACTTGGTTGACAGTCTCTAGTGTATACCCTAGAAATTACAAGTGGTGTTTATGGTGAAGTGTATAGATTTTCAGTTCACATAAAAATGCTCAAGTTTGGAGTTTTTGTCTTCACTTAATATATGTCATTATATCAAGTATGCAGTGTTATGTGCAATGTAATATTCCATGTTGGCTATCTGGGGGACCCATTTCATAGACATGTTTTGGCTAAGATAGCTGTTTTTAAACTTACTAATCTTGACGGGCCTTGTTTTATTTACAAAGCATTTTATCCTATTGTTTATTTTTAGGGTCTATTGTCAGATTTAGTATATAATTGAAATGTATGTTTGTAACAAGGGTTTATGTTTAAACTGTCTTCTTTGCTGAAACATGTCTTGATATGTACCCCAGTATCTCATCTTGAGTTTTTAGCATTGCCTATAGATGGATGTATACATATGAGATTTGTCTGTGTGTGTGACTTGTATGAATAAGTATTTATTGTATATGAGCATTGAGCTCTCAACATTGTCATCTCACACTCTTTCATATTCATATTTACTGGCATGTATTTTCTATAAAGTATGCCACATTGTTGATAATTGATAGACAGGCTTTTTAAGTTCTATTTGACCCTAGGTTTGCATTGACTAGGCCTCTGTGGTAGAGTAGTTATAGTCTCTGACTAGTAATCATTGCTGATTGATGGTGGTTGGTTGTTTCCAGGTGTATACTTTACAGATGGTCTGTGGTTCTAACCAGTTATACATCTGGAGTCTTAACCGTTACAGCTGAAAATTCATAAAAAAATCTAGATGTGAAAAAATGGTCATTTGTTAACCATGTGTGTATTGTCAGTTAATTATGTTTTAACCATTTCAACTTGTATACACCATTTAGTGATCCTTTATTCTTTGTACATGTATTAATTTTTATATTTATAAATTGCTTAAGTGCTTCATTATTTGTATACAACATTTGTCACCATGTGATGGAATAAAAACAAATTTTGTAAATTCTTACTTATGCTATTTTTATATCAAAGACGGGACATATTATGTGAAACGCCATGGTGGGCGGTGGCGGCGTCCAGCACATTGTCCGGACTGTAATTCAAATGGTGTACATTAGATCTTCACCAAACTTGGTAAGAAGTTGCATCTACTTGATATCTAGGTCAAGTTCGAATATGGGTCATGCCGGGTAAAAAAACTAGGTCAAAGGGTCACTTAATGCATTTTAAACATTCAGCATGTTGTCCGGACTCTAATTCAAATAGTATACATCTGATCTTCACCAAAGATGGTCAGTAGTTGCATCTAGATGATATCTAGGTCAACTTCCAATATGGATTATATAGGGTCAAAAACTGGTTCACAGGGTCACTAAGTGCGTTTTAAACATTCAGCATAATTATTAATCTATCTTCACCAAACTGTCAATATATTTTTGGCACAATATATTGGTCAAGTTGGATAACCAGCATAATTGCCCCAGGCACTTTATGCCCCATTGATACATTGAACATTGACTAAAAATGAAGTGTGCTGGAAGTGTTTATATTTCTCAGATCACGAGGCTGTCTGGATTTCGATGAAAAATGTGAATGGTGTTACATGTCATATTCATAAAATGTTGCTTATTCTAAAAAAGATATATAATTTGCCACTCATGGTATTCCAAACCTTTAGACGGGCGTATTTTGTGAAATTTTGCACTCTTTTTGTCTTTATTAATGCCAGCTGTTCATCCTTAGCTCGCCTTTGATCTTAATACATAAGGTTTGTAGGTAAATCGTGTTCTTTGTTGTCATTATGGACAATATTTGATCATCCACTGCTGTTAATTTATGTGTAGAATTTTGACAGTTACTTGTTGAGAAGAAGGTTAGTACAGCCATAGTCTATGAAAACTGGTTTACTCAGGTACAGTGAGACACAATGAGGACTTGTAAGGCTAATTTGCCAACCTGTATATATAAATAAATAATGTTGGAAATAAGTGTAAAACAAGATTTTAATTAAATTTTATTTATGAATGCAAAACACGTTCGTACTTTTAATTTACATAATTTTTATAAGTTATATCAAATTGAAATAATAATTAAAAAACCTACCTCAACATGTTAACTTGTTATAATTATTTTGCTACTATATTGAAACAGTTTTGGCCATTTTTTGCAGTCTATCTAGTTTTGAAATCCAATGACTACATGTATAATTAAAATATAATTAGTTCGTAAATCTTTGCCAACAATATGAACAGGTTATTAAAGATGACAAGCGAATATAATACTAATTACTTGAATACTGCATAAAATTGATAAGATCGAACAAAACAATGGCCGATGTAAGATTAATACACATATTTATTTTAAGCCATAAGTAGGACAAAATATAGTCACATCTTCACCTACAGCTAGAACTATTGTCACAAATGCCAAAGATAGTACTTAATGCTACCACATATTGGTACACATGTATTATGATATATAGATAGAAGTCACTTCGAGTTTTATATCATCAAGATATCATACATTTGATGTCAATGATATTGCAAATAATTCAATACCTTGGCTAGGCATCACATTCCACTATATATTATGACACACATAACCATTGTTACATGCACGTGGTATTTTAATTGCAATACGTTTTAATGGAGTGAATGTATAATATACACCATAGGATAAAATAAACTAGATTTATAAAGAAATCTTGAAAAAAATGTGTCAAACATCATTTGATAAAACGAAAATGTTGCTGTACACAAATGTCAAATTATTGTTGAATGAAACCTTTAACCCGGGTTATCCGACCTACACTAATCTCCTCAAGAGTCCAGACTTTTTTTGGCCTTAGAAACAGTACATTCACTTTCTCACTTAACCTTACCACACACTTTCATGCGCCACAAAAGTCTGACCTTCCTACCCTATCTTTAATGAGCATGGTACCAGAAACACTTAGTAAAACATATGTAACAAGTGTTGAAAGATGTACAACACTGTAGTAGTTTGTATAAACTTATTTGGTACAATATTATCTTATATTTATATATCGAGGGCTCAGCGTAACACTGTCGTAACTTGTTCTTATTTCAATATGAGTTACGACACTGTTGCGTTGAGTCCTCGATATGAAAGAAGCTGGCTTGAAAAAACACACCAAAGATATTTACACAATGGACCAGGTTTATTTTGGTAGCTAAAAATTGTGATCTTGTTTCCCTATCGCCTTTAAGTATGGTAGGACTCGGCCTAACTACGTCCCTGTATGTTGTTAGTACTGGGTGCCAAGGGGCAAAATGAAGAAAAATGTAAGTGCTGATTGTCCACCAATGAAAAGTAAAAAGAAGAAGAAATCCAGAATACGTCCAACTTCAGCCCACTCTATTTGTGGTGGATTTTCCCGATCTTCTTTTCGACAGACCTTGCAACGTAATAAGCGAACAAACTTCTGCACGATATCTGGGACCTGCGAAAAGAACGGAAAAAACGCATGATAATGTTATAAATATCAACGATGTTTTTATCACACCAAACTACATATTGCAATAATTGTAATCGGTAGATTTGAAAACCCCAAAGACCCCAAAAAACAAGTACGAGTAGATGTTATATACTCGTTTATTAATTAACTATTCAATAATAGGCGCGTTTTCACTTCAAGTGCTGGGCTGATATGAAGTTTACCAAGACATTATGAACACAAAACTCGGCCATTATGAAAAAACTCGGCTATTATGAGATTTGGTCATTCTGATTGGCTGTCCAGCTCGGCCATTATGAAAAGAACTCGGCTATTATGAGATTTGGTCATTCTGATTGGCTGACCAGCTCGGCCATTATGAAAAGAACTCGGCTATTATGAGAATCGGTCATTCTGATTGGCTGTCAAGCTTGTCCACTATGAAACCACTGCTATAGTCTATAGTTAATTAATAAAATTGTCAATATGCAAGTGTTTTCATTATGGCCTTGTTATTGGCTTCAGACAGTCATATTAGCCCTCGGCCTTCGGCCTCAGGCTAATATAACGGTCTTCAGCTCAATAACAAGGCCGTTATGAAAACACTCACTTATTAACATTATAATAAGGATTTCAGGCTGTAAAATCATACTTTACGATCCCACTAACTTAAAACGATATTGTCTCGGCTAAAATTCCAAGCAGTATTCCAAATTTCATTTTTCGCGGGTATTATACCTTGTATGTATTATTAAAAACCAACTCATCCACACGCATCTTCCGATTCGTAATGGAGAACATATGACCTTTAAAAACAAATGATCAATCAAAAGGTCATAAAGAATATACACACCCTATTGAACAAAGTGGACGGGATTTAATTGTGTGACTACATATAAAATAAAAACAATACCTTGTCTCTTTCCGGCTTGTGGTAGATTCGCATCATCATTATAGTTACTATGTTGACAAACACACTACAGCACATCATAAGGAAGATGTAAATACATAACAGAGACATCGGGCTCGCGATTTGTGGTAGAAAATCCATTGTCGTCTGCATCATTACAACGAAAGACAGGAAACACGTGATACAAAATCCTGAAAAGGAATTATGGGATTGAAAAGTCATATAGTAACTGTAATGGTACTCAAATATGGTGGAGTAGAGATGTTTAATTTATAACAGTTCAACACTTGTTACGGTAGCATTTATTGAGGTAACTAAATGTTTCGAAGACGGTTTAATGAAATTTGATACAACTTATCATGTGAATCATTTAGACAAATAAAAGTTCACTATTTTAGGTTTTATAGCGGACATAACTTATGAAGAAGTTGCATCCACATATTTTAACAACTTTGTTCAGTTATTTTATACCCACAGGAACATGATATTCAATAAATAAACAAAGTTCTATGTTCCTTAAAATATTAACCCCATAGAAATGGTTCCAATATGGGCATAACCCACATGGGCTTGCCCACATAGGTCCAATATGGGCATACACACATGGGCATGCCCAGACTCATCTCATTTGGGACCCATATAAGCATGTTTTCTGTGAAGAAACCTTTCTAATCCTTACATAAACCTTACTATGTAATTCGAACTTTTTCGCAAGATCCGGACTAGTACGGATTAGAGAGGTTTTACAAATTTTATATTACCTATACGTTCACCGCTCTCTGCCGGAAGCAAGAATACAAATCCATTGAGCAAACCGAGTAGAAGAATCGGAAGTGCAACGTTCAAGATGAAATAGAGTGGTTCCCGTTCTATTGTTATTTTGAATTCTGCATAATTGGAACCATCGGATGAGTAAATTCTACTCGTAGTAGAAATGATCTTCCATACACTGTTTTCTTCATACTCACTGTTAAAAAATATAAATGTGTAAGTTCTTATGTATGAACAATGACCGTGAAATTCATGGACAGTTTCCACTCCCACTTCCACATAAGCGGAAACCAGTCAGATTGCCGAAGCAGTCAAACATCCGGCCTCTGACTGACGTATTTGTGAAAACGAAGACGCGGTTTTGACATTTCTTCTATCATTATATGGACAAAAAATGTTTTGTTTGGTACTAGTGGTTTTTGTATATCACAATTCTATAGGAAATATTTATATTTAATATTCGTATAATACGAAAAGTACCATTAATCGGATATCAAAACCGAAATTCGTGACACCCATATTTTCGCCTAAAATGTTTTTATTGTCATGTGCTATGATCATGCAAAGTTTTTAAAAATCAGTTCATTCAGCCTGTATGTCTATGTGTAGACTGTAGGAATTTTTCTTAAACACAATCGTATGCCGTCACTGAGAAATACGCATTTTCTTTATACAAAATTAATGCCGAGGGGCTCCGCTTGGTTGTGAGAGCCATATAAGGACATACGAACGATTAGTTACTCGGAAGAACAAACTGTTCTGTGATCAACTATCTTAGCAGATCAGTGCTTTGAGAAAGCTATACATCACCATGTCGTACTAATTCTCTGACAATTCGTATAGTCGATATTTGATGTTTTAGTTTAGTTATCGTTAAAATTGACACAGGATTGATAATAACTCAAAACTGATCAATATTAAAGTTAACGGCTTTCTTGATAGAAACCTGTCGGGGTCGATTTTTAACTTTGATAAATGAGCCTTGAGCTCAATTTTCAACGGGGTCAAAATTGTATGCAGGTCTATTTTAATTAGGACCACATACAAAGATAGTTGACATTTTTGTCCAATGTTGATAGAAGCCGGGTACGACCTGCTGTGATCGCTGTGCACACTACCCACTGGACACTACAACGCAAGAACCGGGACCAAAAAGGAATATTCGAATATATCTCAGAGTCGAATATCATTCTTTGATAATGGTTCCCATCCCTAGTTATGATATCGAACAAGCGAAGATCCGAATTTTTAACGCTACATGAAAATGTTACTATTACAAAAATAATATAGCTAAATCATCATCAGTTTTATGATACTTAGAATACTTTAATTTATTTTATGACACTTTTAAAAAAATGCATGAGTTGTTACCCTTGTTGAAAAATAGAGAACATAATAATTTCTGTAGATATTGCATAGTGACTTATATTTTTCTTTTCCAATTAAAATTGATAAAAAACACGTGTTAGAGCATCTTTTTACCATGAGTTTTCATTGAAATGGATCTTTTTTCTTAAATCTTTGAAAAATGGGCTTCTCCAATAGAGATCTTAATGCAAATTTAAAGGGCCAATACCTCAAAAGATTATCATTGTTTTCGAAAAATCTTACGGTAAATCATTTTCTATCAAACTGATAAATATTTCCAAAATCTGTCCGCTCCTTTTTGAGATAATACTTTTGTGCATTAGGCTGGGCATAATATAGACACGCTTGTCTCTAAAAGGATTTAACTAATACAATTGCATAATCATACCTTGTGTCCCAATCATCCCTTGTCAGGAATAAAAGTATTTCACTGCTCTTATAACCCCATGCAGTGTAGGTAAAATCACAAACTTGTCTGTCAAATGGATAAAACGTCACATCCGGTTTGCAAGAACATCGTAGAAGCACACGTGGTTGCCAGTGGACAGTTTGTGTGGTAATGTCATATTTAAGCTTGTAAGTATTGTCCCCAATGTTTTTTACCGTGTCTACTGCATTAACAAGCATAATTGATGGAGACCAAGCCTTGTCGGGATCAATTAAAACAGAATCCACAGCATATGATGAAAAATCTACTGCATTAATTTTTTCGTCAACCCAGCTGAGTTCCACATTTCCACTGATCTCGATCTGACCTTTCACGGCGTCGAAACTATTCAACGAATTCAGTGTGAGCGACAACGAGACTCGAACTGGCATCGATTGATCCAAAACCGGGATAATATCCTTTAGACTGGTTCCACTGTTGTAGTAGATATTATATATATCTAAATACGAACTCCGCGAGTCACTCCATGTACCATAAACAGTTCCATGAAATATAAGTACACACAGTAGAAGTATTTTCATTGGAAATCTAGCCATTTTCTCACTAATCATCCAATTATGGTTAACTCTCAAAGAATCATTTAGTTTCTTATTTCAATACTCAACCACAATTTCATATAAGCTCGGCGATTTGTAAACTAAACATTTGGATCGAATGGCTGGAACTGAATTCATTATTTTATCATAATTAAGGTTTTTTAACGTAGGTAATGTGTTTTTGTTCACGTTCAATGACGCCTTACTATCGCGGGCTGATCTTAGTGTGAATAAACTTGACGAACAAAGGATGATGATAACCTAATTATTTGATTTAATTAGATGATTTGTGTCGTGTCGTGTCGCCATGTCATCATTACTGCTTTATTCTGCAAGATAATAAAACAGTTTACGTATTAAAATAAAACAATGTGACAGAGGCTATATGCCACTACTTATACACGCCCCTTTTCCTAATACGCATTACCCCTGATTGGTGATGCGCAAATACAAAAATGTATAGATAAATTTTGGGTATGTCAGAGAGTCATGCAAGTCGAAATCAGTTGTACTTCGTTGTCATAACAGTCTGACTGTACTCGTTTGATCAAAATACATGTAATTCGGTTAAAACGTTTTGCTAACATTCAACAAGTTGATAAACGCGCCAAAGATCTAGACGGTGATATACCCACATGGGAGAACAAATACAACTCCGTGTGGTTGGATTCAGGTGCAACAACGTCAGACAGATATTGGCCGTTATTAGTAAAGCGCATCAGGAACCGTTTATACATGTATGTATTTTTTTCTTCTGCTATACATTTGTATATGCACCACGAATATCGCTCTGTACAAACTAGTACAGTATGTTGAAAAGAAAATCAATTCGAAATTGTTTTATCTCCCCCCCCCCTGTCTTTTAAAAAAAATTCCAATGAACAACTGAATACTTCAGTGTGACCTAATGATTTTTGTGCGTGTCAACTGAAATGTTATCCCATTAAATCGTGCCTTGCACGACGTTTAATTTACCATCCAATTATTGATCATGGATAATGATGTTAATTAACATAATAATTATGGTAACATATATAATAATGGTCCCAAAATCTTCATAAAATATTGTCAAATAATCCTTAGTGGCATTTCGTGATGTTTTCATGCGTACATGTATATAACTGTAGTTAGCATTAACAACTTGTAGGTTATGCACCTGTCAATATTTTGCCCGCTGATATAAGGGAATTTGACCTTTTGAAAAATTGATGTCTATCACCACCCTAGAGCCTATTTGGTGTATCAAATGCGATAGTGATGTAAAACCCGGCCTAAGTCTATTTCCCGGGACCCGGAGTCATTAAGTTGATCGAAGTCCCGTGTATGCCCTCCCCCCGAGCGGGAAAATATTGTCAGGTGCTTTATGTTATAAATATATCAACAGTTATTGTCCTTTGAAGGGGGCCTAAGTGGTAGAGTGGTTATGGTATCTGACAAGTAATCACTGGCCCCTCATCGATGTAAATAGACACATTTCTTACGTGAGAAAGCTGACCCGTGAGCTAGCTAATGAAAGACCTCGGTTCTCCACATATAAAAGGCTGTGTCAAATTTGAAGAAACTCAACTGGAAAGATCTTTGGGTGATCCTTTACAAAAGTTGCCAAGGAATCATCATTCTATGCAGAACTCTGGTTTCTATGGCAACCAAAAGGCTTGGCATGGAGAAGCATCTAGAGACGAACAATTCGATAAACTAATTTATCCCTTGGGTCATGGATTGGTCCCATCCCAGGGGTCAAATTTTACATAGATTTATAACGGAAATATATATAATCTTATTTGAAAGCAGTGTTTAGAGCTAAAATATTTGGTATGTAGCAACATCTAGAGAACATCTAACAATGTTGATGAAGTAATGTCCATGTGGTCAATATAGGTCCCACTGCAGGGGTCTCGATCATCTTTGCCTAGATTTATATAGGAAAATATATTTAACATCTTCTCTGAAAGCACAAGGTTCTGAGGTCATCCCAATATTTCTAAAGGAGCAACGTCTCGAGACCCCCATTAGCCCAAACAACGTTGCTAAATTAATTGACCCTTGGACTATAATTGGTCCTGCTCAATGAGTCACATGCTTTACATAGACTTATATGAGAAAATGTTTAAAATGCACAAGTTTTAGAGCTTATTTATTTGAATATAGCAACTAGTGATGCGCGATAATACCGGTATACCGGTATATTGCAATACGTTCCAAATGCAATACGTATCGGTACAGTTCTACCCCGTATCGCGATATTTTTAAAGTAAATTGATATGGTCTTTGTCATCTTTATTGTATTAGCTGTAGCCTAATTCGACCGGAAAACACAAATATTTTATTTGTGTAACTGTATTAGGACTGTATGTCTTGCCTTACTCAATGACAGTTTTATATGTACAACTGTTGTATACTATATATACAGCAGGAAGTTTCATATTTTCATTAGTTTCTTTGAGATAGCTTCAATAAAGATATCATCATGAAATGACTAATGAAACTACATTAAAATCCGGACTCGAATACTTAATAAATCAAGAGTTTTAAGCTCTAAATATATCGCAATACGTATTGCAATACAGTGTTCCGTATCGCAAAATTATATCGCGAAACGAAATTTTCCGCAAAAACCACCCCTAGTAGCAACATGTAGATGCCCTCTAATAAAATTGCATATATCCCTGAGGTCTATTTTCCAATATTGTATACTAAAGCAATTTAATTCAAATTCGTAACTGATATTGCCATTCTCATGTGAGCATCGTAGGGTCACTTAGCCCTCATGCTTATGTTAATAAACTTAAAAATTCTAATCAACAAGTTATATGCATTAATGTATTATTTCCTTAATGCAGTAAATTTTGTATCATATTTTTCACAAAAAAAAACCAACATTATTCTCCTGTTCATCTTCGGTGAATGATTATTTTAAATTCTTCTGTTTTGATGTTAGTGACCATCTGTTTAGGCCAATATCTAAAGAGTGTTTGGTGTTCATGAGTTTGAACCCTGTGCATGAAAACATAAAATTGGTGACTATTTGGTTGACTCAACATAAAATTCTGAGAATCTGGTGTCTTAGATTATTTGTCCTCAACCTATTGTTAGTCAATAATGTGGCCGTTACTTCACGTGAAAGGCAAGGTTAATGCATGTAAAGACTCCAGGAACACTGGCCAGGTTAACTGTCCGCTGGTATAGAGCTGAAGTACTCTCGAAAAGAAGCATAACAACTGAAAAAATATCTTTTGTTTGAGTTGTAAATATTTTGATTATGATTTTGGATTTTGAGATTTCAAACCAATTATATTACGTTGGGATGTATGTTGCGTAATTTGATTTGTCTGTGTCACAAATAATACTTTTGTATAAACTACTTGCATGATTACTATTATTTATATGGAGAAATTGACAGTAACTTGTGGAGAACAAGGCCAGTACAGAAACAGAATCTACGAGAACTGCTTAATGTCCATCTGTATACACACTTGTATATATAGATAATGATGAAATAGGAGTAAAACCGGAATTCTTTTATACATTTTGTATTTTATTCATCAATACCCAAAACGTCCATACAATTTATCTACATGCAAGTTAAATCAAGTTGATCCGTGTCGATCAACATTCACGAAATGGGGTGAATGTCTGCATGGAGGTGAAAATGGAATAATGCCAATCTTGAATAATAATGTAAATGTTACGCTTATTTTAAAGTAATAATTTTGCAAGCATTCTAAAGCAGTTAAAATGACTTCAAATTGGAAAAAAACCTATTTCAACGAGTTGAATTGGTTTAATTATTTTGTTACTAGAAGTCAAAGGACTAATTAAAATCCATATCAATTTGTAAATCTTGGCCAACACTATGGAGAGATCGTTCAAGATTATAGGCGAATATACTATACTTGTATACTGCATAAATCTGACAAATCGTACAAGACAATTGTTGACGTACGATCTATATTTATTTTAAGTCAAAAGCAAGACAACAATGTCATGTAGTCATATATCTTCACCTACAGCAAGAATTATTGTCTAAAATGCCAAACACCTACTTAATGCTACCAAATATTGGTACACATGCATGCATTATAATACATAATATTATTAAAAATAGTAAACACCTGGAGTTTTATATCAAGATAACATACATTTGATGTCAATACTATTGCAAATAATTCAATTGATCTGTTAAATCTTTGGCTAGGCGTCCCATTCCACAATCCATTATGACACACATATTTAATCATAGTTGCGTGCAGTGATATTTAATTGTATTCTGTTTCAAAGCAGTGTATTTATATACAGCATAGAATAAAATAATCCTGATTTATAAAGGAATTCTAAAATATTTCAAATGCCATTTAATAAAAAATGTTGATATGAATGATTAATGAAACTTTTAGCACAGGACGATGAATAATTATGATAGAAATAGAAATGAATAGAAATTAAAATTCCAAGTAATTTGTTTCTCAACAATAAAGAAAAGTGTTAAAATAATAATGAGGGTTGACTCTGAAGTTTATGGAGTCATTTGTTTACCAAATTCATTTTGATTTCATATAAAGGCAACCCTTAGGAAAGCGACGTTTTTCAATAACATGACTAATTAATTAATATTCTTTACCCAAAAATATTTTTTTTTGTGATTTTGACAAAAATAAAATATGTCATTTCAATCAGCTTTCAATCTTGAGTTCAAGCCTATAATGTAAACAAAGAAATATGCTTGAGAACCTAGACCCTGTTAAATGTTCGAGTCACGTAGTGCCAGCAAACATTTCTTTATGGATTACTCAATGCTATTCGGTGTTATACTTATGAATATGACTACAAAAATAGTAGTTTCTCTTGATGATGGTACATAATAATGAACTACTGACATACTAGTATCACATAGGACATTAAACAATGCAGTATCATCTAAACGTGTTCCCCTGTAGCATGCTTAAGGATCCGCCTCCATGGTCGAGTAGTTAAGGTGGCTGACTTCAAAGCACTGTAACCTCTCACTGATAGAGGGTCGTGGGTTCGAGCCCCGCTACCGACCATGTCTCTTTATGTGAGAAAGTAGGAAGTTGCTTACGGAGGATGGGAGTCTAGTACTGGTTTTTCCATGCAGGATCGATGTTTAGGTGAACTGTCTGCCTCATATGACTCTGACTGTTGAAAAGGGGCGTAAAACTTGATCAATCATATTATGTTTAAAGTAATAAGTAAAATAAATGACATGCTTGTGCAAACAAAATGTAAAAGGATGTACAACATTGATGGAGATCTAGTGTCTGACAGGTTACTGATATTTGGTACAATATTTTTTATATTCATGTAAAGCTGGCTTGAAAACACATCCAATATATTCACACAATGGACCAGAGTTATTTCGGTAACTAAAAGCCAACCCCTTCTAAGTACCTTCATGAATAAGCCTAACTACGTCCCTGTATGTTGTTAGTACTGGGTGCCAAGGGGCAAAATGAAGAAAAATGTAAGTGCTGATTGTCCAACAATGAAAAGTAAAAAGAAGAAGTAATCCAGAATACGTCCAACTTCAGCCCACTCTATTTGTGGTGGGTTTTCCCGATCTTCTTTTCGACAGACCTTGCAACGTAATAAGCGAACAAACTTCTGCACGATCTCTGGGACCTGCGAAAAGAACGGAAAAACAACATAATAATGGTAATCAAATCAATGGTGTTCTGATCACACCGGGGACATTGTATCACTTGTAATATTGTGCCTCTGGTCACATTAAACCGTATCTACATGTAGCAATGATATTATAATCGGGATATTTGCAATTGAAAACCAATTCAAAACTAAGTAGATGTTACATAAAGAGGTCGTTTTAATATTGGAGTGGTCACATGTGAGGATTTACTGTAAAATCATATTTCAGTCTTTGAATCATTGGAGCTCAACTACGTACCGTTTTTTGTTGAGCAGATATCTCATAGTGTTATTTTATTCTGTACCTACAAACTTAGGTATTTTTTCCACTGGCATTACTATATATTAAGTATACTTTATATACATGTGTAGAAGACTTCTCCACTCGAATCTTTCGAATTCATTCAGCGGTGGAAGTCGAATGGTCTTATACAAATGATATCAGTCACTCATATCGGCACAGAAGCATGCCTAGACCATACGTTTACCAAACAGATAAAAAAATCGGTATTGAATTATATGATAAATACATGCAAGCTCAGCGAGGATCCAAATCAAAACAATACCTTATCTCTTTCCGGCTTGTGGTAGATTCTCATCATCATTATAGTTACTATGTTGATAAACACACTACAGCACATCATAAGGAAGATGTAAACACACAACAGAGACATTGGACTCGCGATTTGTGGTAGAAAATCCATTGTCGTCTGCATCATTACAACGAAAGACAGGAAACACGTGATACAAAATCCTGAAAAGGAATTATGGGATTGAAAAGTCAACGAGAAATATTCGAATTTTTAGAATTGATAACAACAAACAAATAATTATTTTTATCGGTTGCCTGATAACTGTTTAATCTCTCAGCACTTACTTTTAGTACATTAGTTGCAGTAACTAAATGTTTGGAAGATGATTTGTAATTTTATAATAATGAATCATTTAGACACACCTAAGTTCACTGATATAGGTTTTATGGCGCTCGTAGGGACTGATCATTTATGGCTTAATTTGAATCTATGTTTGATAGATAATTAAGTGAGACCTTGCTTGTCATGAAATCACCTTAACCCGACTAATCCAACAAAATTTGCTGCGCCGATTATTTTTTAAAATATCAGTCGTAAGAACCCTGTTCATATCTTTTGTCTGTAGAAAACCCTTTCTAATTCGGGAACCCTACTTAGTCGAACTCTTTTCGTAAAATCCGGACTATTAGAGATTATACAAGTACCACTGTGGTAACATTCGAACATTTCACAGTACCTATACGTTCACCGCTCTCTGCCGGAAGTAAGAATACAAATCCGTTCAGCAGACCGAGTAGAAGAATCGGAAGTGCAACGTTCATGATGAAATAGAGTGGTTCCCGTTGTATTGTTATTTTGAATTCTGCATAATCGGAATCACCAGCGGGGTAAATACTAGTCGTAGTAGAAATGATCTTCCATACACTGTTTTCTTCATAATCACTGTAAAGGAAAAAAATCGCTAAGGAAAGTTACCCCTCCCATTTCATGTAATGTTACTGAAGCCTTGACTGAAATATCAATTACTCTTGGTGAATAAAACTGGACAAAATAGTAGTAGCAGCTAAGACTAATCGGATTCCAGAATTCCGGCTAAATGGATTGCCGAAACAGTCAAACTTTCCTCTAAACTATGTCTTTTGATACTTCGCCCATTCTATCGATACGTAAGTCGTTGTGGCTGCTGTTGTTTTATGTCCAAATAATAATTACAACGTACAAATGTAAATACGGTGGCCGCTTCACCTTACCAGTTTTCCTTAACTGTTTTAACCAACACTAACGTACACCTTATCCACATCAAGCCGGCAACTTCTCTTTTTGTATTTTTTTATGGAAGCGTTACATGATCACGACTCTAGCCGGACTGATCGATGAGATCCAGCACCACTGGACCACGACCGTGACAGAAAATATTCAATAATGGAAAATACATTCGAATATCTGAAACGAATATTCAAATATCATTTTTGATATCAGTTCTGAACTCCAACAAGCGAAGGATAACTGATTACCTAAGTAATCTAGAAATTAAGGGAGCGTGACAAAAACACTTTTGTTTTAAAAGGTGTCGATCAAGAAACTTGCACAAGCTTACCTTGTGTCCCAATCAGCCCTTGTCAGCTGCAAACGTATTTCAGCTGTCTTATAGCCCCATGCAGTGTATGTAAAATCACAAACTTGTCTGTCAAATGGATAAAACGTCACATCCGGTTTGCAAGAACATCGAAGAAGCACAAGTGGCTGCCAGTGGACAGTTTGTGTGGCAATGTCATATTTAAGTTTGTAAGTATTGTCCCCAATGTTGTTGACCGTGTCTACTGCATTAACAAGCATTATAGATGGAGACCAAGCCTTGTCGGGATCAATGTAAACGGAATCAACAGCATATGATGAAAAATCAATCTGATCAATTTGTTCGTCAACCCAGCTGAGCTCCATATTTCCACTAATCTCAATCTGACCTTTCACTGCGTCAAAACTGTTCAATGATTTCAGTGTCAGCGACAACCTGATATTAATTGGGACGGATTGATTCACAACCGGTATAACATCAGTAAGACTGGTTCCACTGTTATAGTAGAGGTTATATATATCTAAATAAGCATCCCGGGCATCATCCCATACACCATAAACAATTCCATGAAATAGAAGAGCACATAGTAATAGTGTTTTCATTGGCCCTCCGGCCATTTTTATCACTAATTATCCAGTTACGGTTAGACCTAGGAGAATCCTTAAATTTCTTAATTGTAATACTCAACAACTTCTTCAGCCAAGCTCAACCATTTGTAAACTAAACACTCGGATTCGAATGGTTGGAACTGAATTAATTATTTTATTATCTAATTACGGCATTTTTAAACGTCGTAATCTGTTTTTGTTGAAGTTAAGTGACTCGTAACTATTGAGGGCGGATCTAAGTGTGAATAAACTTGACGAACAAGGGATGACTGTGATTAAATGATTTAATTGTTTTAATTAATTGGTCTATCGTATTTGCTGCCAAGTCATAATTCAGTACTGCTTTATTCTGTTATACAATGTAATAGTTTATGTATTAAAAATAAAACAATCTCAAAGAGTCCTTATCAATTCTTACCTATGCCCTTTTTGATCCGGCTAGTGCGCATTAACACGGATTCGTGACTGATGCTAAGCATAGATAAATATTCGGTCAATACCATGTACCATTTATTCACCGCCAATCGGCATACATAAAACATAATTATACCTTTGGCCATTTACAAAACAAAAAAGAAATATAGAACAACTCAATATTAAGTCTTCTTCATTTTTATGAAGGCACTTTATGTTCATCTCATGTTCCTCTGTTGTTTTTTGTTGTTGTTTTTTTACTCAACGTTGGTGTTCTATATGTATACATTTTTTGTATATTGAATTTGTATAATAATACCTATGTAATGTTTGTTATTTTTCATTATTAATTTGCTTGACTCGGATATATTTTTTAACATTTTATATATATTGTATATACATTTGTATAGTCCTGTAACTTTTTTTTTCAAATGTACGTAGGTCAGGTTTGCATCAAATACCTGGTTTAAATTTGCGTCTGGTTTAAATTGTGGGCTGTATTAAATACAAGTAATGTGGGCACCCGTAAATTTCGTGGTCGTTTTGATTTTACGTGATTAGTAGGCCTAATGTTAGGTAATGCAAAAACAAATAAAAACATGAAATAAAACCTTTGTTACGTTCGTATTTCAAAGAGTCATATATATCAGATACAGCTGTATGTTGTCATAATAATTTAATTGCAGTCATTTGATCAAATACATGGATCAAAACGTTTTTGCCAGCATTTAACTGCTTGATATGGTGCAGACGCACCAAAAGGCGTATCTATGGATCTATAGACGATTATATGCATCATGAAATAACATAATACAACTCCGTGTGGTTTGATCGTGGTATTAATTAAGTCAGACAAATGTTGGCTGTTATTAGTAAAGCGCATCACGAACCGTTTATAGGTTTTTTGTCTTCAGCTATATATGCTATATATTTGTCTTCCCTAAGGGTGACTTTTGTTTACAGGTTTGACTGTATACCTACGTACATGTATACAAAAGGTGAAATAAAAAGGGCAAAAGGACAAAATAAAAAAGAAAAGAAAATAAAAAGGGCAAAAGGGCAAACAAATAGTTAAAAAACTATATTGTCTCAATCCACCTTACTAGATGTCAAACTCCTAGATTAAAATCTAAATCAAACCATTGGAAACGAGGGCTTCCACAAAGATGAAGAGTGATATGTTTTTTTTCACCAGTGTTCTATATTTGTTCACAAGGAATGTTCGTTCCCGTAGGACACATTTTACCTTTTGCTACAATATATAATATAATTTATTTATTATTTATGTGCTAAATCAATTTAACAGAATGAAATACCATATTGCGACTCGCATCTTGCATCTAAACGTGCCCGACTTACATGATAATGAAAGAAATTGCTGTTCAGGCTAGCCAGAAAATACGTTTTATGTTATGTTTTCTGAAAGTTGACTGTCGAGCTAGTATCCTGCTGAGGCATTGCAGTGGCATAAATTTTATTGTCATCTCAAAAACCAGATTAGAATACACTATATTAGTATGTTTATTTTAGTAATACGACTTAATATCTTCAACTAGTGTTGTAAAATTTGTTCTATAATTATGTAAGAACAAGTATTGTCTGAAAGTTTTTTCTTGCACTGAGACTTTTCCCTTATATCGCTCGCCGCTTCGGTTTTTTAAAAGGAACCTATGAACAACTGATTACTTCAGTGTCACCTAATGATCTGTGCTCCTGTCAACTAAAATCATGGGATACAAATGTTATTTCATTGTCCCTTGCATGACGGGCAATTAAGCATAAAATTATTGATCATTGATAATAATGTTAATTATTACCATTGTAATTTGGTCCAAAAATTCTTCATTAAATACCACTTAGTGGCATTTTGTGATGTAATGAATCGCTCAGCTGTAGATTTTATAAACAGCACGTCGTTAATTGCCCGTAATACTTGAGAAATGGTACGAGATGCATTCGTTCGTATAAATCGGTTAATAGTATGTTGTAAAGTCAAAGTCAAAGTCAAAATTCCTTTATTACACTCATATCACTTTCATGACAAAATGAGGAAACAAACATGATATCATATTGTTACATATACAATGGTTTTCATAACAAACAACCAAAAAGAAAAGAAACGAAAATGATGGATGAAGTCTTTCCAATCATGGAAAAAAAAAATAGGGAAATGTAGAGAGTCAATATTTTCATATACATATTCATATATATTTTCTTTTAAAAAATGTGTATATGCCGTTTGAATTAAAAATAAAATCGTTTAGATTTTATCTTCTTCGACAACAAAGATTTAGATTTTCACTAATTTCAAATATATATTGTATTCAATTTAAGGATATTGCTACAAATACAAATTCTTTATGTCAGTTTGAAATTAAAGACTGTACCATTATCTTCAGGCCTTTACATAGAAAGGTCAAACGAATCACAGTCATTCTATTTCCAATAATAACAAAGTATGGAACATGCTCTTTTGAAACGAAAGAAAGAGCATGCCTCACACATAAATAATTATTTGTAGAATTAAGTTAACTTAAGTGATATAAAATAGCGTTATCAATGATATAATATGTATTTAATGAACTTGCATAGTTTTACTGATTCTTGTTTATTTTTTGTATTCATTAGTTCATTTGTTTTAATAACATTAGGTCGTCTGTAATAATAAGGTTTCAAAAATTGTTTACGTTTGTAATCAAATAATGAACATTCAAATAGGAAGTGAAATTCATCGCCTAACTTATTGCAGGTATTACAGATTCTTTCATTTAAAGGAATATTTGACCAATTTCCAATCTCTATTGGTAAGTGATGATTTCGTGTGCGAAATCGAATCATGGCGTATTGTAAAGATGACAAGGGTGAAGATAAAATAGATTCTTTTTCAAATTTGCACTTAAAAAGTTTGTAGAACGCAGCATTACTTGAATTTTCCAAAGAAGAATACCATTCATTAAGAAAAAGGTCTTTCAATTTTTGTCTAATTGAAAATTTTAGCCATTTGCAGTTCAAAAACTGATGTTCAGTCCAAATATTTACCATACCACATTTTATTAGTATTTCTTTAATATTATTAAACCAAGGGAATTTCGTTTTCAGTGTTTCATTCGGATGTGTTTTTACAATATTCAGCATATTTTTATAGACAATAACAGATAATTTATTCGGTTGCGTGCCAGGATTTACGTTGCAAATTTTGGACCAAAAGGTAATTGTTTTTTCATCTATATCTAAAGAGAGTGGTGTGCATCCTGTTTCGCCATAGACCATATAGTTTGGGGTGGATTTTTTGAGTTTAAGAATAAATTTCAGGAATTTGAGCTGAACGCGTTCAATAATATCAATATTACCAAATCCCCATATTTCAGAGCCATATAAAAGTATTGGTTTGATAGTTTTATTGAACATTTCAATTTGTAAATCTAAAGGAAGGTTAAGACGGTTTGAGTTTTTAATTAAACTGTACATAGCCCTGGTAGCCTGATTAGATAAATGTTTTTTACATTTGAAAAAAGACCCGCTTCTGCTGAAATATATTCCAAGATACTTGTATTCTTGTACTACATCTAAAGGTTCATTTTTAAATGTAAAGTTATATAGAGGCATTCTACCTTTTGAAAAAACTAAAATTTTTGACTTATTAGTGTTGACAGTGAGTTTCCAAGTATTGCAGTATTCTTCATAAACATTTAAAGCACTTTGTAATTGATTTTCACTATCTGCTAAGATTACAGTATCGTCTGCATAGAGTAATATAAAAAGTTTCAGGAACGTTCGCATTTCATCTGTGTTTTCACTATCAGGTATAAGTATTCCATTTAAGTTTCCTTTTTGATTAAAGTAGTCATGTAAATCATTTAAATATAGCGAGAAAAGTAAAGGGGAAAGGTTTTCACCTTGTCTAACACCAATATTACATGGGAAAAAGTTTGATACATTGTACTATGACAAATTCTATATCGGACAATTACCGAAATGAAAACCGTGAATACACAAAAATGTAGTTTGCATATTAATCTATGTGCCTGGTTTACAATTTGTGTCGCCAAGGTTTTGGAAAGGTAAATAAACATGTACATGTGTATTCAAACTACAGCTACAACTTCATAATGCAACCGTGAAACTTCGTTTACTCGACAACCAATTATCCGAATACCAAGTGTATCCGAATAAGATCGACGGTCCCGATTTTGTCTTTATTTATTTGAAGTACATGTACAACAAGCATCAGCTATAATGTTTAGTATACAAATCATTTATAGCAGTTACTCGATCTGTTTCGAAGTTGGACTCTGTGGTCGAGTGGTTATGTGACTAGTCTGTGACTAGTAATGATCACTAGTAACCACTAGCCACCATGTTTGTTGAGAATAGACAAATTTCATACGCGAGGAAGCTGTCAGGCTAGTTTACATAAGATCGGTGGTTCCATCCAGGTGTACGCATGAGGTCTTCCGCGACCGTTACAGCTGGAAAGCCCCCAATAATCCTGATTGTTGCCGCGACATAAAACCCAAATGAAATGCACAGTCCTTTGAAACCACCAGATAGGCTTCAAGCATCATCTTGTTTGAGAACTCCTGACCAGAGTGTTAATTTTACATTGTGTTCGTGTATGACATTGTAAAATACAGTAGAATACAGTTATAGAGATGGGTATAAATGCACTTGGAACCCGAATACATGTATTAATTTTACTTCACTTTATTCGTACGACACTATAACAGTCACATTGTACAAAGGAGGTCTGGGTCGGGGGAAAGATATTAGGGCTTACTTATTTATCAGATACTACCACATACAAGGGTTCACTATAACTATTTATTTATTTATCTGGTGTTTAACGACCAATTCCACAATTATGGTCACTTCAGAGCTTCCGCCGAGTGAGAAATGGACACGTCCCTACTCTTTTCCAATCGTGGTTTACTATAAGACATTGGCAGTTTAATTCCAAAAATGTTAATTATTATTTTCCAAAACTGTCCAATTTCTGAGACAACCCTTTAATGCTTTTCTTATTTTAAGACTTTCATGCTTATAACGAAAAAAAAAACTTCACGGTATCTCTAATATTTTTTTTCAACAGAAATTTTGGGCCGTCATCTACTTTATACAAGTGCAAAAAATACGAGAATTAATGTAATGATTTTATCTACAATGTCATATGTGGAACTTTATTGGCATAATTAGCAAGTGTTAGATAATTTCCTTACATAATCTTTACACAGCTAAATCGGCCAATTATTGTCTGGTTGTGCTTTATTGAGTCATTTCAAGGGAAATAACCAATACCGATATTAAGCCGGCTATCCATTCAAAATGTTCAAAGAGGTTCCATTTTTTGTAATCATGTACATGTAATCATGTATAATTATAATGATAATAAAGGGAATCACCGATAGCAATTATATTGTTTTATTAACTAAAATAGAACAATTCATATCTATAAAATTAAATGAAACATTTTAACAGGTGATAGATACAAACAAAATAATACAGTAATTAACAAAACTAAAGCATTGTTACATTCAGAGAAAACAAACAGAATATGTTACAGTTATAAATATCCATTCTAACTCATTCGCGTAGCTTCTAATATGCTTGAATATAACGTGCACAATCATATTAAGTGACCAAAACATCGTGATGACATTAACAATTCAAATGTACATCTGCTTTCAATGACATTATTGTTTTTTGAAACCCTCCATTAAAAAGTCAATTGGCGTCATAAGCCTTTCCATTATATTAGCGACAAACATCAACATGACCTCTGGGCGTCCAATATAGATTACGTGCGTTATATCTAGCAATGATCTCAATAGATAATAAAAGTCAAAAACCTTCTTACTTTTAAAACTAAATCCAAAGAAAGATTTATAAACAGTTTTAAAATACATGTATCACTCACAGTATCAGACAATGACCGCTTACTTCGGATTTTGCAATCACAATAATGACTATTCAATCACATTCATGTTCTATCACGGTCGCATAAAAAGAAATAACATATCAAGTGGCGCACTTGGTACAAACATATGAGGAGCACGCTTAATAATACTTTTCAACTTTTCAATTATATGCTAATGTTCGTAAAAGTCATTCATTTACTAGACATTGGATATTGAGTAATGACCTGGGTCCGCATTCATAAAACTACTCCTTTAGTTTAAGAAATTTCCGTAGATTTCTATGACTTTCCATTTGATGTGAAGAAATTCCTTCTGCGCTATTGATAAAGCTCCTCAACTGTCCGCGAATCAAATAGCTACACAAGCTTTATATCATTATTATACAGATGAGTTAGTTATAGAAAATGTTTATAAACAAGTGACAAACTATGTTACTGCTACTCGCAACGTTTACCTAGGTTTCGTATGCCTAAAGCACAAACATTTTTCATCATCGTTCGCATCCGGTTTCGCCCATTTCAACCACGTATTGATTTCGTGTTCTTTCATTTTCATCTTCAACAAATCACTTTTTGTTTTCTCATGCATACGTCTTTCTTCCTCTAGTTCAATTTTTGTTATTTCAGTCTGCTTCAATTCTTTCTCCATTTCTCCTAAGGATCTGGAAACCCTTTCTTCTAGTGAACAACTCGATGCTATATTGATATGGACATCCAATGAGCAAACTGTAAGATTTCTATCTATCTGACTGCTGTATCGTTTTGCTATTTTTTCTATGTTCGACTTGATATTAGTCTGTGCTTCGTCCCAATCTTCCCTCATTTTCGATGCTTCAAGCTCTCCAATGACATCGTTAGTTTCCATGGTTTCAAAAAGTGCTTGTATACGATCGTTCATATTTCCTTGCTCAGTTAGAAATTCACTGGTCGAAAATTCAAGCCTCTTTTCTAGTTTTTCTATGATCTTTTTCTGATGGGATTCGTCAAGAAGTTTTTTATGCATACTCTTATTACTTTCAAATACATCATCCACCTCTTGTCTCAGATCGTTTTTCCAGGTTTCAAGGGATTCCATGAACTCGTCTCTATTCTGCTCTATTTCTCTACATCTCTTGTCCATATCGTGTCTTATTTGTGTCAGGTTAGCTGCGTAATCATCTTCCATCTTGTTACACAAATTTTCTAATATCTTCAACTTCGTCTTCTCGCTCACGTGTTTCTCTTTCAAGATTTGCATTCTTCTCGTCGAATCTGATTTGTATGACAATTCTTCTATGCATACCGACCGAACCTTCTCCAAGCGATAGTTGTCAGCAGCGCTTAAATACTTCATGACGTCATGTACGGGGGTGTTTCCAGTACCATGCTCCTCTTGCAACACAGTCACAGAGGCCAGGAGAGACTTGCCACACATTTTAATCAGTGGCTTAATCTGATAGTGTTCTGCTAATGGTAAGACACGTAATGCTTCCTCACCTGAAAAAGAAATTAGAACAGTCTCGATCCATACATTTTGTATTTATTAATTTTTAATGTGTGGATCAAGTTGTAGCCAGAAAAAAGACTGTGTATCTTGGTTACCCGACCGAATCAAGTTTTTAGCACCAAACGTATCTGACCTTTCTAATGGCAAAATCCTAAGTACGACCATTTTTGGGAACGAATTGTACCTCATATTTTCATAGTTACCATAAACATAATATTTTTTCTAGCCCAACGCAAATAATATGTCTTTATGATATGATAAGTGACAAAAATGCTTGATAGTGGATAGCTCAAGCGTATCGCACTGTATAGCGTATCACCATTACGTATCGTGACTGAGTGACCTAGCAATACAGCCATACCCACCCCTGAGAGTTCGAATCCCTTCCGGACCCAAATTCAAACCCAAATGAAAATATGGGCTATTGCATTATTTAAAATAAGATTTTGACACACATTACTCAAGTCGTAAAATGCATCAGGGAAAGAGTCTCATTTCGCATATTCTGAGATCGTGAGTTTAAATCCATTGGATTACTTGGTAAGATTCAATTTTTCTCATCTTATTCGCATGTTATTCTTTATTGATTGTTTTATGGTTAGAATTAGAAATGCTAGTTGACTAAACTATAATGTTCATGCATGAGCCATTTGGTAGATTGCATTGTGCTACTGGCGATTTATAATAATTTTAGATCAAATAACATATGCCAAACATTATGATCTCACAATGTTGAATTACTGGCCGCGGAACTCTTTTCCTGACTGAGAATCGATTTGTAAATTATCACAGCATGAATAATTGATGTCCGTTTATAAAAGGCCGACTGTTAAACAATATTCAAATACTAATTGATAAGTTAATAAAGTTAGTCTTTGTTTAGATTAGTACAGCCAATCCTGTGTTAGCGGCCATCTCCAAATAAATGGCATTCTTTTAAAAACAATCACTGATTATTTAGAACAAAATGGCCTCTGAGTAACAGTCGCCTGTCAATAAATGGCAAATTACATCTTTCCCAATGTTGCCTTTGTTCACAGATTTGTCTGTATAGGCAATACAGTACAACCTCTCCAGAGTGGCCCTCTGTAGAGCAACAACCTCTCTATAACAACACCTTCAAAATTTCCCTAAGCTGATATTTACTCTAAATTTAACCTCTGTAGAGCAAAAACAACCTCTCTATAACAACACCTTCAAACTTTCCCTAAGCTGATATTTACTATAACTTTAACCTCTGTAGAGCAACAACCTCTCTAAAACAACACTTTCAAAATTTCCCTAAGCTGATATTTACCCTAAACTTAACCTCTGTAGAGCAACAACCTCTAAACAACGGCCAATATTTGCAGCTCCCACAGGGTGTTACTCTACAGAGGTTGTACTGTATATGTTTTGAGTTACAGTGCAACCTCTCCAAAGCAACACCCTTTGTGAGTAGCAAACGTATGTTGTTGCTCTAGAGAGGTTAAATTGATATTATATCATGCAGTGGGAAAACATATTGTTGTTCAAGGGAGGTTGTCGCTCAAAAGAGGGCCGATCTGGAGAGGCTGTGCTGTATATATAAAACAGAACCATTCTTACTCAAACATCCGATCAGACGTTTATTAAACAATATTATCAACTTCTATATGATTGATTAACAAATACTATCAAGATCGTTGACTTCAACGGTAAAAAATTATTTCATAATTTAATTTTAGTGATTTATTAAAAAAATCATTTTCAAGTTGGAATTCTTTGAGACTTCATTTAATCATATACATGTAGTTGAACACAATGGTCACCCCTAAGCACTTTTCAAAGATCATCTTCTTTATTTTTATTTGCAGGAAGACCCGAGTTTTGCCGAATGTTTCCGAAGGTGGTAAATACGCGACATGAATGGGTGTACATGTTATTGTAAGACAGATATCTTGCCCGATATACATGTATACTCGTTGATCGGATCTGATTTTACAAATAGATATACTAATATAATATCTACACGTTTTGCAACCGTTCATGTTTTGGATACTAGTAAATGCATAATAATTATTACCTGCTCAGTCAATAATTACACACTAGCTTAATTTTTATTATTTGAATAATAATATCGATTACGCATACAACAAAAGCCCGCAAGGTTATAATACAACTTTAGAACCAGATTAAATGACAAAGCTTTATTGATGATAGGGCATATAATATTGGAAGTTGCTAAAATTTTAGAATGTTATGATACTCGGTTCGTGAGCTACCTAATTGATATTTTAGATATATACTAATTGTGTTCAAGTATTAGTTATAAAAATGACCTACTGAGGAATCATAAATTTTCGTGGGGGATTTAATTTCGTGGATTTCGTGGGTCGGCTCATACACGAAATCAAATCCCCACGAATTTAAATGCAGAGATAAGGCATTTCTTTTCAAAAATCAAAATCAACGATTTTATGTCCCCACGAAATAGCCATTTTAGTAAAAACCACGAAAATTGAGCCCAACGAAAATAAATGAAAATACAGTATATGCAATTAGCAGAACAGTTACTGGAAAGTATAGATGTAAAATTACCTTTCAATTCTTTGAAGTCCCTCATCGATTGTAAACTTGAGATCATCAGTTTCATGTCTTTATATTTCGTGTTGGGTATCTCCAGTTTCAAGCGTTCCCGTGACATCTCCATTCGAGCGTTCAAAATCAGTGTCTTGAAAACGTTTGAGTTGTATGCCAGCACTCCACTAGTTGCTTTAACCTTCCTCCCTTCTACAACTAAGTCCATATCATACAATTCATTATCATCACGTCTGCTGCTGTTTCTGTCAGCGTTCCTTCCAGACATGATTATTGTTTTCCTGTAAATTTGAATTGATAATTACCACTTAGTTAAGTTAAACTGTTTAAAGTCCGTTCGTTTTTTCCTTCCGGTTTTGGCCCGAATACTATTTCATAATAAACAAGTTTGTGCAATACATTTATTTTAGATTTGAAATGAAAACTGCAACTCAATACCATTCATTCGTACATTGACAATCTTCACAATCGCTTTTCTGTTTAGATATTTTTCCTATAACCGAACCGGTTCTATTAATAAGCGACAGGTTACAAATCGAAGCATTGAAACTTTATTTAATATCGATCCTCGTTGAGTAATAAATCCATAAAATCTGTTGGAAGCGCTCCAATAAGATTTATGTAATATGAGACGGACAATACGCCACCTCATACACGCAATTGATTGAGCTGTAGTCGGGTATGATTTTAATAAAACTCGTATTGATAAGTCAGGGACTGTGTTGGAAAATGTCGGGGGGGGGGGGGGTCTGGGGCGTGTTCCCAGGGATATTTTTGCTCGGATTTTTTTCCCTTTCCGGGAAAAGGTGTAGGGCTTGACCTTCACGGCCTACAGGAAGCTATATAGTAAGTCTATGGATGAAGTCGCCTGGTTGACAAACGATTTACAAGAATTGATAAACATATCAATTTGTGTTAATGAGCATCAAAGTGCCAGCCGGTGACCGAAGCATCGTGATAAAATATAGTTAGTGTATTATTTTCACTGTCTGGCGATGCAGTTGCTAAGTTAATGACGAGGGACAACATAAGTTTAAACGCACATGTCCTTAATTTTAGTTTTAACTTCTATTTTACCCTCGAGATCTTTAACTTTACACCTAAGGTCATATTTTATTCGTTACTAGTAAAGCATATTTGTACAATACTCGTGCTATACTCCTGCAGTTATTTATGGTAAATTGGTCCAAGTTAATGTTTAAAATACATACTTAACCAAGTTTATATCTTTGGTCTTAATTCGTTACGCAAATCTGGGATAATATCATATAGAATGCGGTCAGTGCAAGTCCGAAACAACGACTGACTTTATTTTGAGGTCAATTAATGTATTGGGACTTACAGGTGCGAATCTTAATTAAGGGTAAATGGGGGTCATCTACATTTCTTTAGGGTTCACGAAAAGTACCACCAAAATAAGATGTTTACAGTATCAAATATATTTTCGGGCGTTTATTGCTCTGTCGTCTAGTTCACCGAGTTCACCTATGTACTAATTGTGAGGCTCGTACCAGTGTTTTTGGTGATAAAATAATCCTTTACACGAACCTTATATTCTCAATGCTGAACTGTTTTCAATAAATGATACAGTTTGTACTTTAAAATAATCGTCTTACTATCCTGAATATAATACATGTACTAACATTAAGTCGAAAAAAATATATTTGTTTAAACTAGAATAATCTTAACTTAGCTAAAAAATTGGTGAAATAGTTAATATCAAATTAATTGAGGCGCGGCTTGTGGTTTATTTCTGTGTCCATCGATATGAACCTATTGTAGTACATTGTACGTGTAATTGATTTGTGAGATTTTGTTTTGGAGAGAAAATTCTGCCTTTGCTGAGGCGTAGATTCTGGTCCAATGTTTGTCTCTAAACCATTTCTGGTTAGCTTGTAGATCTCGTCCCTGTCTGATAATCGGTAGTGTTTCATAATTGTAATTAAATCTGCAATCTGGAGGTATAAGGTTGGATTGTTGGGGTTTTCGTATGTATTTACTGTCCTTTCCTCGTCGTATTGTTTAGGAATATTTTGGTGTTTCAATTAATTATTTGTCTGCTGACAACAATTTTTATGGACTCCCCTCAGGAAATTGCAGAGGCACTTGGTACTGCATTTGGAAAAAGGTCTGTCTCAGAATTATTTAGAACAGTCTCAGGAACACAAGGCCAGGGAAGAGAGACAAAAACGGAATTTCTTTTCCAAAAACAAAGAGAAGTGCAATAAACTTTTCTCAATGAAAGAACTTAAATCTGCCTCACATTTGCCGGACGAAATCCATTATTTACATTTACGGATATGTGTACTAGAGTAAAGCGAAGGCCAGTGGAAAGGTTTCAAGGAGCAAACACAATTGTTATTTGTCCATCCGCGTTCAACTTTCCCAATATTACAGGAGTCGTTTCAAAACATGAAATAGTCTTTCATCAAAATATAGCATAACCAACATTGCTTTCATGGAATGTTATTGGTTCCTTCAGTATGCTTAAAAGATAGCAATATGCGTCACTTTCATTTGAAGACTTGAGTCTGGCCGTTGTCATATGGTGGATGTTTTTAGTGATTTGTTGCCTCTCTGATCACGGTTTGTTTGACCTTAGAGATCCTTGTGTTGTAGGTTTTGTCGATTCCAAATTCCAGTAACGGCTGACTTCCTGTACCACAGAAACATTTTATGTTCACGTGTAATTTGTTAATGGTATCACCGGATGAGGCAGCTCTTTCGTGTGTTTTATACTGTACATTTACCATCTCTTCAACGCTGATAGCTCGGCTTCGTTTCTCTGATTTGACTATTGTTGTTGTTTTTGTCTATATTCCACGTTCCGTTATAATGTTTTTGATTGCGTTGCTTAGAGAAATCGTCATTTGTTATTTGATTCATGTTTTGTTCTTCATTCTTTTGGCTGGTAATGTGTTCCTTCAGGTGTTTTTTTCATAAGGTTTATGAACTATTAATGAATTATTTTAATGAACTTTGATGAACAATTCATGAATAAGCTCATAAACATTTCGTGAACTTATGATGTTCATGAACAGTTTGTGAAAATCCATGAATTGTTCATGGACTTCAGTTGACCAACAGTTCGTGAAATTTAGGTTCATGAACTATTGATGAATTATATTGATGAACATTTAATGAACTTTGATAAACACATCATGACACTTCATGAACCGTTCATGAACATGATCAGTTCATTAACAAATTCTCAACAGGGGTATTATCATAATTATGAATTAGAATTTGAGAGTCAATTAAGTATATAGTCTTGACAAAATGTACATCTTTAAGCCAATTAACTACAATTATGAAGGAAAAGCTACACTCTAAAAGTCATGACATACAGTGAGAAATTACTAGCTGAAAACCCAAACAAATTCAGTACCTTCAGCGCTTTGATTTGTATACACACATTGAACTGTACATAAACCGTCTGTAGTCATCTTCTGACCCTGTGCCATTATGTAATCACATTGTGACACTACTTTTGTGAATGAAACTATTTCCAGTATGTTGTAAATCTTGTCACCTGGACAGATTATGAAAGAACTTTAGTGTGGATGAATACTTAATTATCATACTTGTTAGTTTTACGGGTTAAATCGCCAAAATATTTCACATGCTTTCAAAATAAATAGAATTCTGCAATATATCTCTAAATTTTTATCAAAAAAACTGTGAAGTCTGCAATGTATAGTTATACAACAAATGGTACTGTTTTTCAAGGCGGGTGAGAGCTAGGCGTCACGTTTTTGTTAAAACAAAATGAGGTGTATTCCTGTAGGAACTTTAATTGTTCCTAAAAAATGCAAACTCGAGCAGTCTTATATTCGAAAGGTAAATTTCAGTTACTGTCGTGAATAAGAGACCAGGCGCGTAGCTAGCCCTCCATGGATGTGGATTCAGGATCAAGCTAGGGGGGTCCGGGGGCATGCTCCCCAGAAAAATTTTGAAAATAATGGTGCAATCTGGTGCATTCTAGACGATTTCAGGGTCATTAATGTAGTTCTCAAGAAGTCAGTTTTGGTACCATAAATCAGCGAATAAACGCTATAGTCAGGACAGATTTTCCTGAATATAAATCAAATACAAAGTGAACATGACCTGTTCAAAGACGACAACAACAACTTCCGTTTCATCGATTACAAGTATGGAAGGTCGTTTTTGCCACCGGTACACCATAAAAACCCGGCACCGATTTCTTAATATTATATTAGAATATGGACAAATAGAATACATTAAGGCGTCAAGGGTTTATACATTAATGAAGTAGCTAGATTTTTGTGATTTTAAAAAATTCCTGATTTTTTTTTGTCAGAATCATGTGGATTCAGCCGCGTACTCGCGTATAGGCAGCTACGCACCTGGAGACCCTGATATCAAATTTAAATGATTTGACTAGGTATATATAGCGGAATATTATATACAATGTATGTAAAATTAGTAGTCTTAATTGCACGCACACAGTGAAGGAAAGTGCAACACTAAAAGAAACAAAAACGAACCATTTATCTTATTTGAACAGAAACAATTGCTTTAAACAACATCTTCTTAACTCAGTGCTCTGCTCTGTGTTGAATCATTTCGATCTGGTTTATGTTATGCTGGGTTTATGGATTCCAGACACAGTTAACCGGCATATTCAAGTTGGTGTCTGACCAAGGCTTTATAGACAAATTCTATAATGTTTGAGTTTTTGCATGGGATTTTTCATTTAATGAAATTTAGTGAACTGATGATGTTCATGAACAGTTTATGAAGTTTCATGAATTGTTCATCGTAGTTAATCAAAGGCTGATCAATATAACTCATCAACAGTTCATGAACCTAATTAAGTTTCATGAAATGTTCATCAGCTGAAGTCCGCGAACAATTCATGAAACTTAACAAACTGTTCATGAACATCATAAGTTCATGATCCGTTCAGGAAGTTTCATATGAATTGTTCATCAAAGTTCATCAAAGGTTCATCAAAATAATTCATCAATAATTGAACCTAATGAAAAACACATTTTTTATAAAGACCGCCTTAAGTTCATAAATTAGGTCATGGACATTTGTAATTTTGTACATGAACTTCATGTCCAATTTGTAGGTCATTGATTAATTCATGAACAATTCATGAATAAACTGATCAACATTTCGTGAACTGTTCATCAAATTCTCTACAGGGGCAAGCATTTAATTTTTTAGGCAGTTTTTTTTCTAACACATCTAAACTTCGTTCCTGACAGTACTCTCAGTTCTTGGATTTTATTTACTTTACAAATCAAATTTAAACAAAATTTTATTAATAGTGTGAGCGTAGCGGGAACGACAATTCTGTGTAGAAATTTGGGGGCGTTTGACTTTAAAACTGTAACCGCATTTTATTGCGTTAGCCGGAGAGTAAAGTAGTCCGTTTAAACTGGTTCTCGTTGACTCTAGCAGTACATATGGTACACCGCAATATAGGACGAAAACCATATATCACGCTTCAGTGTGTTGTACGCGAAAACATGCTATTTAATCCGTATCGTATAACCAGAGTGTTATACTTTTGTTGTATGTGTTGGTATGAATAATAAATGTCTACAAGTCAAACGACAAACACAAATGTGTATAGGAAAGGCGATCATTTATATACTGACTAGTATTAGAATTGTAACAGAGTATAAGTTACGTATAAAGATCATTATAGTCTGTTCTAATATAATACTGTAACATCTCCCTTGTTTTGAAACAAGTTAAACTCTTTTTATAACAGTTATATAATGACTAAGATATAACAGATGATATTAGAACTTATTATACATGTCAAAGTCATAACACATCATTAAACACAATACGACTTGAATATTCTTATATAAAGTCATACAATTGTGATATACTTCCGTGTTACATGCTATTAATTACTGTTTATATGAATATAATTCACTTTGTCCATTCATCACTACTGTAGTATTTATTGGCTTGCACTATTCTACCTGATCGTGTTTGATAACAATTACTAGCAGGGGCCTTGGGAGAATTATCTGGGATAGGGGTTTCCTGTGGAGTAATTGACATTTTTGTTGAGTGAGATTCGTCCAATACATTTGGCATAAATTCAACAATATCTGGAAACTGTTGTTTTGTTTTGTTTATCTTCTGACGATTTCGGCGGTAAATGCCACCATCGTGAGTTTGCACAACATATGAATGATCGTCATGCACTGATATAACCTTGGCTGGTTTCCAGATTTTTCCTAACTGTATGCGAACACTTTCATTCAAATTTAATTTAGGGAGTGGTTTGGCTGTTTTATCATAATGTTGCTTTTGTTTCATTTTACATGACTGTATCTGTGGTCGAACTGAACTAGGATCAACGGCATGAGGTAACAGTTGTTTGTTAGTAGTAGGTAGAACTGATCTTGTTCTCCTGCCCATTAACATTTGAACTGGTGACAGTTTACTGTCATTGAGTGGGGTATTTTTATACTCTAATATGGAGAGATAATAATCGTGTCCACTTTCCTTTGCCTTCTTTAATATGCGTTTGACAGTCTGGACTGTCCGTTCTGCGAGTCCGTTCGAAATGGGGTGTAAGGGGCTAGATGTGACATGAGTAATTTTCCACTCGTTTGTAAACGACTGAAATGTCTGTGAAGAGTATTGTGGTCCGTTGTCAGAGAACAGTCTGGCTGGTATGCCATGCACTGAAAATCGTGCTTTAAGCTTCCTTACAACTGTCGAACTAAGTGTGTCTGGTAATTTGTCAATTTCAAAATAACGGCTATAATAGTCAACAATAAGAAGATAATTATTTCCGTCAAAATGAAATAAATCAGTGGCAACGTCTTGCCATGGGCCATGTGGTACTTCGTGGGGTGTTAATGGCTCTTTTTGATTGGAATTTCTGTACTTTAAACAAATGTTGCAATTCAGCACATAGTCACTTATCTGTTTCGTCATTCCAGGCCAAAACATCACATCTCTTGCTCTGAGGATACTTTTCTCTGTACCCATGTGACCAATATGTACTTGTTCAATCATGTGCTGTCTAAGTGATTTTGGAATAACTAGAGTTTGACCTCTGAAAATAAGGCCTTCAGAGACTGACATTTCATCTCTGTGATTAAAAAATTCAACAGTCTGCTGACTACAGTCTGACCTACAAGCGGGCCATCCTTTAAGTATAGTCTGTTTCAGAAGTTGCATCTGATCGTCTGTTTTTGTCGCTTGTCTCACATTTTCAATACTGCTGTCAGTGTATGACATTTGTTTTAACACAGTATGAACATGGAGGTCTAGTCCCTCGATTTCGTAAATGTCAGAGCTAGGTTTCCGGGATAGTAGGTCACTGATTGGTACCTCTTTCCCAGGCACATGTTGTACGTCAAGGTCGTATTTTTGCAGTTGCAGCATCATTCTCTGCAAGCGTGAAGGGGCTGCTGAAAGGGGTTTCTTCATTATTGAAGAAAGTGGCTTATGGTCAGAATGAACAGTAACATGTCTGCCATATATGTACTGGTGAAACTTCGTACATGCAAATAGTATTGCAAGCATTTCACGTTCAATGTTGGCGTAATTTTGCTCAGTAGGGGTCAATGATTTTGATGCGAATGCAACAGGTCGTCCATCTTGCATGATTACTGCACCTACACCTTTTAGTGATGCATCGCATTCAACCGTAACAGACTTGCTTGGGTTAAAATATGCTAAGACTGGACTTTTTGAGATAACCTGTTTCATTTTTAGAAATGCATCTGTTTGTGGGTGGTCCCAAACGAACTCTATGTCTTTCTTTAGTAACGACCTCATGGGACTAGTAATGTCAGACAGGTTCGGAGCAAACTTTTGCAAGTAGTTGACCATGCCTAGTACATTTTCTAGTTCCGCTTGATTTGTCGGAGTGGCAATTTGTGATATTGCCTTTATTTTCGTAGGGTCAGGTTTGAGTCCGTTTGACGTTATTAAGTGACCAAAGAATGGTACTTCTTTTAAGCCTATGCGACACTTGTCGGGATTGAACCTTATGCCTTTAGCACGTGCGCGTTCTAGCACTGCTAATACATTCTGGTCATGTTCCTTGCGTGTCTTACCATATATCAATATGTCGTCCACGATCGCGGCGATACCTGGTAAGCCTTCAAATATCTCGCTTACCTTTTTGACAAATATATCCATACTTGACGAGATTCCAAATGGCAATCTAAGGTAACGATATCTTCCAAAAGGGGTACTGAACGTTGTGAGATACGACGAGTTTTCGTCCAGTTGTATGCTCCAATAAGCATGCGTAATGTCTAAGAGACTAAAATATTCACAACCTGAAAGTTGTGATGTCACGTCATCCAATGTCTGTATTGGATAGTGTGGTCTGCGTATAGCCTCATTAAGGGCCTTCGGGTCAAGACAAATGCGTAATTGACCTGTTTTGGGTTTTTCTACCACTACAAGGGAATTTACCCAATCTGTAGGTACGTCAACTTTGGCTATTATTTTACTTTTTTCCATACGTGTTAGTTCAGCTTGCAAGCGTGACTTGATAGCTTCTGGTACTCTCCTAGGGGGGTTGACCACTGGGACTGCACCTTCCTTTAAGTGCAACTTTTCCACACCAGGAATAACACCAATCCCTGTGAAAAGGTCTCCATGATCACGTATGACATTTTCTCTGCACAATGGTATTTCATTGTTAACCATGTATGTCATCTGTACCAGTTCTAGATCAATAGAAGTTTTGAGGCTCACAAGGGGAAATGCGGGAGTGTCTACAATATAGAATAGTGTATCTACAATCCTATATTTATACTGGCATTTAAGCTTTATCTTACCTAACACCGGTATTTCATTGCCTGTGTAGGAAGTCAGCTTACTAGAAGAGGGGTCTAACGGGGCACTGATATTAAGGGACTGAAACTGTTTCAGCGGGAGAATATTTACCGCGCTTCCGGTGTCTACCTTAAAATCAATATCTATTTTGGAAGGGCCAAGAGATAAACGGACTAGGGCACGATCGGTAGAATTCAAAGTGCTTACCGTATCTATGTGAAATTCATCTAAATCATCCATCAATGTGTCACTAACAGAGTTTACATTATTTTTGACACGTTTAGTCCTGCACACCTTCGCAAAATGGTTTAATTTGTCACAATTTAGACACTTCTTCCCTCTTGCTGGACATTCTCCGAATTTATGTACAGTTCCACATCTCGTGCATGTTGTCTTCTGGGGTGACCTCGTGTTTGGACCACGGGCTCCTCTGTGATTCTGGCTATTCGTTTGTTTTGATTGTCCTCGGTAATTCGTTGATTGCTTTCCAGATTGAACAAAGTCGACATCCTTCTGTGTCATAGACCGTAGCTGTTCTTCTGAGTACTCCAAACTTTGTGCAGTTTGTACAGCTTTGTCCAAGGTTAAATCTGCACCAAAGTTTATAAGTTTCTCTCGTAACTTATTTGAATTTGTCCCAAAGACTATTCTGTCGCGCAGCATATTGTCATGCTCTTCTTGTGCAAAGTTGCAGTCTCTTGCAACCATTCTTAGACGCGTTACAAAACGGTCAATCGTATCCGCTCCTTGTACTTCATTATTTAACTTATAGCGTGCAAATATAGGATTCAATTTCGGTTGCACATGCGCTTTAAACTTGTCGTAATAAGTTTTTAGCTTCTTTTTGTCATCATCACTTAATATCCATGTAGAATGGATATCTCTGCCTTTCTCTCCTACCCATAATAATAGGTATGATATACATTCTTCTTCTGATTTGCCTATCAGTGGGCCTGAAAACACCAACTGTATGTGCCTTGAAAACTTTTCCCAAGCTTCAGGCAGGTTTGAGTCCTCCCAGTTCATCACTGGTGGTTGTACGCCGCATAATTCCATATTTGTCACAAGTTCTCAATATTACAGATTAACGTCCAATTTTAATTCCAATAAGAAATTCTGACACCATGTTATACTTTTGTTGTGTGTGTTGGTATGAATAATAAATGTCTACAAGTCAAACGACAAACACAAATGTGTATAGGAAAGGCGATCATTTATATACTGACTAGTATTAGAATTGTAACAGAGTATAAGTTACGTATAAAGATCATTATAGTCTGTTCTAATATAATACTGTAACACAGAGCTTTCATTACAGACCAACGTGTGTGTAGTTTTACTTTAACGTATATACGTTTTGTTAAATCAAATTTTAGTTCGATGACAATGGATGGTATTCAAGCGGGTAAGAAGGCTGCTGCAATTGAAGCAGTTAATAAACACATTAAGGTAGATAATCCAATTTTTAATTATTACTACTTTCACTTTTGACTTTTCTGTCTGGATAAATAAATGTGCTATTTATCAACATAAGATTAATTGTATATGTTAAATGAGTTTCAAGTTGTGTGATATGCAGTACAGTGTAAATGATTAATACATATTGTTGTCATTGAAATAAAATGTAATTTTAATTTAAGAGTTTATAAATATGAAATTATTTCAGCATATTTCTACAGCAGAATATTTAAATACTTTAATGGATTCTTGTAAACTTGTCTTCTTGCACTATAGTTGGCCTTTCATATTAGAATTTGTTCTCCCCCCTCCCCGGTACTCCGAACCAATGGGTGTATCCCGGAACAACCATTTTTCGAACACAACCAAAATTCGAACACTTCCTTTATTCCACGAGCGCTGATGTCATGTTACACTAATTTGCATAAAGTCACGTGCTATTTGACTTCAACTCCCGCTTAATCGTCAAAGTTTACATATTGATGGATATGATCAGAAAACCAATAAGAAACAAATTGTTTTACCTCTCTCAGTGCAAATAGTCCAAATTCCACTAATACAAAATATCTACCACGTAAAAATAGTAAAAAACAATGTTTCCAGCGAGTAAATAAAACATTTAAAGTATCGGCTGCGCAGCTTTAGCTTTTACCTCAGTCCCAGATATATGGAATTAAATAGGTTAGGTAAAACACCTCTAAATGTTTATCAGATTTGACATAGGGGTCCTTACGAACTGAAAATGATTTTTCATCAAATTTTTTTTTATTAAGTGCATTATTTGCAAGACATATCAACCTACAGATCTTGATAAATGTCCGTATCTGGTGATTGTAAAATGGGGAAGATACAATGGTTGTGATGGTGGGGTGCATTTATCATTTTGCACCCCAGTAAGGGTTCTCAGAAGAGGAGACCCTTTCTACTGCCCTATGTGTACGCGTGAGCAGTAGACTTACAAGTGTTGTATTTTAAATATGTTATGACAGTTAATGTTTTTTTTTTTTTAAAGAAAACTTATTTAACAGACTTACGAAACTTTTTATGACTTTTGGTACCCCTGATATTCCTTGGGCAACATAGTTCTGGGTCCCATAACTAAATTGGTCTTTTTTATTTCGTCTTGTTGACCATTTTAGTTATGGAATTGTCCTCTTACAAAGTCAACAGCTTAAGACGCTTGTTCATGCTTCTATTGAATCAGATCAATTTACATGCTTTCCGGAATGCTACGGACTTAATCCAAAGCATTTACGAGGAAAATTTTGAAATTAAGGGTAGTATGAAACATCGGCAAAATATTTGATAACTTTCGTCTGCTGAAGGTATATTTTTGGTCATATTGATAGATTATACTATATTTCATCGAATTGTACTCAAGTTTTACGGAAATTTGTGCGTTAAATAGGAAAACGAACGCGACTCAGATTGAGTCGTTTACCTGTTAGCTTTTAAAGAACAAGTGGCTTTGACGATGAACTGCAATGCAAACGTATCATCGTCAAAGCCCCCCTTCGACTATGGGCAACATATTTAGTGGTGTTTAACCTTGTGTTCGAAAAATGGTTAAAATTTTCCGGGAATACGTTAAGTAGGTCATCACTTTATGTTTACATTATTTAAAGTTTGAGCAAGTTTTTTTGTTAAATTTAACTTTACAACGTGTAACGTTTAACATGAGGAACAATATGCAAGAATGATTTTCGAGCATGTTTTCCCTTGAAATTTATTATTGGCCAAAACAAGCTTAAGTGTTCGAAAATAGGTTGTACCGGGATATATTGCTTTGCACATGCCAGTCTATCCGTATATATATACTTATTCAGCTTTTGGTTGGCCTATTTCATAAACAAATTTGGAAGGGGCAAAGTCGAAAAATGTGTCTGGCTTTAACAAACAGTCTAATTGGTCACACTAATGTCAGTCTGGCAGTCTGTCTCTAACCAGACATTGTCCAGTCAATAAGTATTGTACTTACCTACAATAGAAGTGGTTTTAGTCGTATCTTCCCCACGGATCCTGGAGTTTCACTCGACAGAGGTCACGATGTAGACAGATAAGACATTCAACAACAGAAAATAGGTAATTCTTCAAATAGCGCAAAGGAAACGGAACTGCTTCTTTCCGGATGTTATTCATCTACCTGCGACTGACCACGATTATCGCTGTCATCACACTTGGACGCTACCACACTCCCCCCCGTTCTATAAACAGCGTCCCGGGGTCCATGTCTTCCTCCTCCCCCCTCGGTCCACGTAACACAGGCTCACTAAACAACATCCGAAAAAAGCCTGTGGCCATTGCGGCGGGTGACGGCTAAAATTTCCCCCGTGGGCACCCCCCTAATCTCTGCCACCGCTTTCGCTACATCACCCACAAATGCTGGTGTGTTGAAGGTGGCCGACCTATCCTTCCTCAGGTACGGCGCGTCTGTCTCAATCAACAGACGGTCTGCAGGGATTCGCTTCACTGCCGCCCTCTGAAACCTGTCGAAGGTCTTGACCAGGCCGGATATGCTGAAGTAGCAGCTCGGGAACGTGGTCATCCAGGCCAAAGCTTGATCCACCCCGCTAGTAAAGCAGTGTAACTGCATTCGCTGGCGTGGAGAGACCCACTCCTTCATAATCTGAAGCCCCCTAAAGTAAACCTCACTCTCGTACCCTCCATCCCGACACTCCCGGAAGTGTAGAACTACAGGCCGGATGGGACAAGCCAACTCAAGGAGAGCTTTGAACATGGCTTCTTGTACCTGCCACTGTGCGCGAGGCCTCGTATAATCAAGGCCAATCTCCCCCAAAGCCACCACGCCTTCCTTTCTCAACTCGTTTCTGACCAAGTTGACTGCAAACTCTGTATCCCCAATAGCATTGCTGGGGTGTATCCCTACCGCGGAGCCGAACCCTCTCTCCTGCGGATACCTCTGTGGGAAGGTCGCTTGGTCACAAAAAACCATGACGCCTCCATCCACGTGCACAGGGACCTTTGGCGTAGCCCCCCGGTGAAACTTGCACAACTCTTGTACCGACAGGCCCGCTCTATCCAATTTGTTCTGGCTCCTGTCCAGGTGGAAATGGCTGTCGAAAGCCAACAATACCGGGACTTCTACTGCTGCCCTTGTTGCTTGACCCGTAACACCAGCGCTTCCCGATTCTGATGTCCCTGTTCCCACTCCAATATCGTCAGTCGATTGACTACCCGCACCCCCGGGACGGTCTTCCGAGCTGTCATATCCCACTTCATCCACCACTTCCAAGTCCTCCTCGGCCTGGATGTTCACAGCCCTCTCTAGCTGGAACCTCTCCCTGTATTCCTTCTGACCATAAGGCCGAAGCAAGCTGAGCAGAGCCAACTGTACCCTCCAGTGGAACAGAACTACTCTGCTAGTCACGCTTGACAAACGCAAATTTCTTGGGACGTTCCAATGAAATCGTCTCCCCACCCTCTCGATCCAAGGCCTATCCAGATCATGGACCACTGCATTTTCAGGAATCCCCAGTCTCCTACGATGGACCAGCTCCATCCCATCATTCACCGTATTAGCCCCTACCAACCTCAGCAGAAACAATAAGGCTTGTAGTCTCTCCTCGTCTCGTTGAGGAGCCTCCAACAAACTATACCTATGGAAAAGTCTAGGTAGGTGAGCCGACTCTGCATGCCGGTGCAAATTCCTTCGCCTCGCTCTACAAGCTGGCACTGGGCAAATCTGCATGCCTCTCCTCCCTACTGGCTGTCACCTCGACCTATCTCTCTCCCTCTGACCCCGGGCTTCCTCCCTGGGTTCCTCACCCCTATCCTCTCTAGGCCTGTGTAACAAGGGAGACCTCGACCTGTACCGCCCTTCCGCGTTCCCCCTACGTTCCTCAGATCTGGACCGATCCACTTCACTCACCGGTGAAAATGCTGCTGCCCTGGCTGCTCGAACACTCGCTTCCACTCTCCTCGCCACCTCTTCTAGTGTCTCTCCAGCATCAAACTCTGGAGGGGCCGAACCCTCACCTTTCTGCTCCTCCTCCGTCCCAACTTCCATTGGGGTGGGTATCTTTTCCTCATCCGAAATCTCAATTACCTCGGATTCCACAACCTCCTTCTTGACCTCCTCACCCTCAGGTTCCTCCTTAATCCCAGGCAAAGCCGGGAACTCTGCACGATCCAGCCTAATCGGCCTCTGCCGTCCCACCCTAGCCACTAGAGTTCGAGCCGGACCTCTAGTCCTCATCCCAGATATGGTATTCCGGGTCGCCTCTTCTTCACTGGTGCCCTCACAACTCGCGCCATGAAATCGTCTCCACACACCAGCTCACCGAATTTCCGGATATCTTTCACAAAAGATATCTTGTTCCGGCTCCTAGCCAGCCTTAACTGTTCCTCCACTAAAGGCTCTATTCTCTTATGATCGGCCGGCCTCATCGTGCCCAACTCCACGATCAGGTCCCTTCCGGAAGACCACAGTCGACCACACTTGTTGGCCTCCTCTACTTCCGCATATATGTCCCGGTTATCTACCCTGGACGCCATCCTGAAATACACAAAAATGACCTATTAAATCCCATGCATATAACTTACTGTTTTTATTTGCCTGCCTCACACCTTGGACATAAATATATATCCATACTCTCTGAATCTTCCTCAGTTACTCCCACACAATTACCATGAAACCACTCATCGCATTGGTCACATTCTATCATAAAGCTGCCATCATCCTTCCCCCGGCATATACAATATCTCTCATCCTTCCCAGTCGGACTGGACTCTCCACAATTTAGCCTTGCTCTAATGTGTGTCAGCCAAGCGGGTGTTTGCTCCAACTTGCACAACTTAATTCGGTCATGATTTACATTCATTTGTTTTGTTCTTAACCTCACTTGAAATAAATACGGGGAAAATTTCCTGACAATGATGCCTGGTCCTATCCACTGTGGCAATAGCTTCTTAGTGGTACCCTTCTTACCCGCCTTGTTCAATACAAAAACATAATCCCCCTGAGCAAATGAAGCCTTTCTTAACCGCAAATCATAATCTCGTTTCATATGGGCCTGATAAGACCTCAACTGTTTGCGGGCCATTTCATGGGCTTCAATCATGTCCCTTTCAAGCCTTCCCACATAATCCTCTGCACATTCAGCTTTGTTGCTACCACCTGGCACTGGATAAACTAGGTCGGCCGGTGTATGAACCTCCCTACCCAACATAAGTCGGTTTGGGGTAAAGCCTGTACTCCGTGAAACCGAAGACCGCATGGCTGCCGCTACCTGCGGGAGACACACATCCCAGGTATTCTGCTTGTTACCCACAAAGCAACGAACTGCATCCATCAACGTGCGATTGTATCGTTCTACCTGACCGTTCGTGCTAGGCCGGTAAGCTGTTGTCCTGGTCTTGTGAATGTGCAACACTTTACACAGTTCTGTAAACAACGCACTCTCAAAATTTGCCCCCCTGTCCGTCATAATCTCCACAGGCACTCCCAGCCTGCTGAACACATGTGTAACTACTGCTTCCGCTGTGTCCTCGGCAGTTTGGGATTTTAAAGGGATGCACTCAGCCCACTTAGTGAATTGATCCACTACCATAAGGATGTGACGGTTACCCCGCTCCGTCACTGGCAATGGACCTAGGAAGTCAATGTGGACTCTCTCCATAGGCAGTCCTGAGTGGTAGTTGACCATCTCCCCCTTACTCTTCCTAACTGGCTTCTTACTTACACTACACCGTGGACATGCAGCCACATACTTCCTGATATCACTTGACATTCTATGCCAGAAATATTTTTGCTTGATCCTGGCAATTGTTCTATCCTCACCTTGATGCCCCGCCATCGTTAGATCATGGCTCAAGGCCATAATTTCCCTTCTCATACTAGTGGGCACTAATAGCTGCCTCCTGTTGGAGTTAGGATCCCACCTCCAGATTACACCGTCTGACATGGAGAAACACTCCCTATTTACCCAATAGTACTTACAGGAGGCGTTCGCCAGAAAAAGACTACCCTCAGGTGGTTCTTTCCTGTGCATCAGCCACTCCCTTAGGACCATGAATTCGTCTTCCTTATCCTGCTGAACCAGCCACTCTCCTGTCTCCTCCTGTACCCCCTGTACCTTAGGGCCCTCGGCTCCTTTCTTGGTGGCAGCTAAAGGGACCACATCATCTACACATTCAATAAACGAACCCCAGCTTTTCTCAGTTCGAGTGCACTTACTACACCCTCCACATGGTAAATCCTGTAATTCCACCCCATGTTTAAAATGATCAAGGTACTCTCCTGGCATTCTCGACAATGCGTCCGCGTTGCCATGCTTCTTGCCAGGCCTATGCTTGATTTCCATGTCATATTGGCTAAGCTCCTCTAACCACCTTGCCATCTGACCCTGTGGCTCTTTGAAGTGCAAAAGCCAGATCAAGCTACTATGGTCAGTTCGCAAAGTAAACCTACGGCCAAGAAGGTAATGCCTGAATTGCCTGGTAAATCATACCACCGCCAACAACTCCTTTCTTGTGGTGCAATATCTCCTTTGTTCCTTAGTCAAAGCATAAGAACCATAGCTGATCACTCGAGTGGTACCATTCTGCACCTGGCTCAGGACACCTCCCACTGCCCTATCCGATGCGTCCGTATCCAATATGAATGGATCTTCCCGATTGGGTAAACCCAGGATTGGTGCCTGTACCAAGGCCAGCTTTAAATCTTCGAAGGCTGCGGCCTGTGTTTCACACCATTCAAACTCCTTAACTGCATCATACAGTGGCCTCGCTTTTTCAGCGTACTTCTCGATGAACATCCGATGGTAGTTTACCAACCCCAAAACCCTCTCAATGTCCTTGGCTGACTTAGGTTCCGGCCAATTTGCTACTACATCCACATCATTTGGGCTCAGGCCCAATCCGTCTGGCCCTACGGTCCTCCCCAAAAAATCTACTGTGTGCCGAAACAGCTCACACTTTTTGGGTTTCAGCTTGAGCTGGTACCGCCGGAATCTTCCAAATACTTCACGCAGTGTCTCAAGGTGCCTGACAAAGGTCTCAGCCATGGCCATAATGTCATCCAAAAAAGCAAGCACTGAGTTCCAGTTCAAACCATGTAACACTAGGTTAATCGCCCTGGCGAATGTAGCCGGCGCATTGCACAACCCGAATGCCATTCTAACAAATTCGAACAGCCCATATTTGGTAGTAAAGGCTGTCTTTTTCCTGTCTTCCTCTTTGATTCTTACTTGCCGATATGCCGAGTTGGCATCCAGCTTGGAAAACCATCGCTGGCCCGCCAGCATATCTATGCAATCCTCTATCAATGGGAGTGGATAGACATCCTTCACTGTAGCCGTATTCAACCCCCTATAGTCTACACACCATCTTACAGACCCGTCCCTCTTACGTACCAGTACAGGAGCCGAGCACCATTCCGAACAAGATGGTTCTATCACTCCTGCATCCAACATTTTCTGTAAATGTGCCTCTTCTTCATGCACAAAAGCTACTGGAGTCCTTCTCATCTTCTGCTTGATGGGCTTACTGACCCCAGTGTCTATGCCGTGTTCCACGGCAGTAAAGTTACCCAGATCAAATTCGTCCTCAGCGAACACATCCTGGTACTCCGTCAGTAACTCTGCCAACTGAGATTTCTCTTCCCCATTCAGATTTACGGCTGATCGATTGAAAAGATCCTTAAGGTGTGAAGGCACCTCAGCTTCTCCAGCAGCTAGTTCCACCCTCTCACACCTAGGTGCAAACTCCTGTGGAACTGGGTTTACCAGCACTACCTCTTCTGCCATAGCTACCTCTATACCCTTCTTCAATCCCACATTGTGACTAGTGAGATTCACCACTGGCAGTTTCAACGATTCCCCCCTTCCAAACACAGCCGCTGGAATTAAGAGATCCCCCTTAGTTAATTCAATTAATACAGTACCCACGTCTCCCTCAACACGACATGACACTAAGGTTACTGAACTCGGGGGCACATTGATAGTCTTTCCTACCAGCACCCTTGCTACCTTTCTCTGCTCTTCCCCCTCACCACTGTCCATGGCTATTTCCTCCTGGTTTATAGTTAAAGTGGCCCTAGGTATGTTTATAAGGACCTCGTATTTCCGTAGAAAGTCTATGCCAAGTAACATATCATCCCCAATCGGGGCAACATAAACCGTTTCTTGGCAAACTTTACTCCCTAACTTAATATTCAAAGGACCGATTATGGCTCCTCTCATCTTCAAACCTCTGCCGGCTGTTTTCATCACCACATGCTTCACCACTGGTATATCCCCCGGCAATGTATCAGCAACTCTGTCCGAAATAAGTGTGACTTCCGCCGCAGTGTCGACCACGGCTTCTAACTTCACACCATTGAGTTCGATTGCCACCTTAAACATTGAATCGGACTTCACCTGGTTCACCACAATCGAAGGACCTTCCCCCTCCTGGGCCAGACTAAGGTCCTCTAATCCGACCCGAGTAGTAATAAGCGGTACCCTGGTACCATGGTCATATAGAATATAGAGGGGGTCGGTACCAGAAGTAAACAAAATTGTGACAAATGGGGACAAATTGGAATCCATTGGAAATCAATGTTTGGTGCTAAAAATAACATGAATTGAATTTTAGGAATGTTCTGGTACCATTATTGTTGTGTGTGTGTATAGACTAAATACTCATTTGAGACAATGAGAGAATTTTCTTTCGAAAAGACATGGTGGCCCTGAAAAGGGCCGTTGGTGGTTTGTGGCCCTGAAAAGGGCCGTTGGTGGTTGGTCGTCGTTAGTCGGATCTTCATTTCTTTATTTCTTTACCATACTTGCCCCGATGTTGTTTCTCAAGGTCATGTTTTCGTTTCTTCGTTTCTGTCATGCTCCGGTTTCTTTTTCTCATGCTCATGTTTTCGTTTCTTTGAATCATACATAAACTGTACAGGTACAATCATTTCGTGTGGCTTAAACCGTACTTCTTGGTTCTTCATGAGTCTGACCTTCTCTTGCATCACTTGATTCATCTGTACCATTTCTTCCTTGATACCTTGTAGAACAGACAATCCCGTTGTAGGCTTTGTATCACCCGTTGTATTCGGCATAGACTGTTTATCCGTCATAAGCTGTGTTTTCGCCATAGTGGGTTGTACATCTACCATGGAGTGTATTGGTTGTACATCTACCATGGAGTGTATTGGCTGTACATCTACCATGGAGTGTATTGGCTGTACATCAACCATGGACTGAATTGGCTGTACATCAACCATGGACTGAATTGGCTGTACATCAACCATGGACTGAATTTGAGCTGTTCATCAACCATGGACTGAATTTGGGCTGTTCATCTACCATAGACTGTATTGGCTGTTCATCTATCATGGACTGTATTGGCTCTACATCAACCATGGGCTGTATTGGCTGTACATCTACCATGGACTGTATTGACTCTACATCTAGCATGGACTGCTGACTGTACTTGGGCAGGCTGTACTGTGGTTGACTGTAGTTGACTGTACTGTGGTTGACTATACTGTAGTTGACTGTACTTTGGCTGGTTGTAATGCATACCCGCATTCTGGTCTATCAACTCAGACGATTCTAGTGCTTCTCTCAATATATCGTATGGCATGTTGAAGGACTCCATGCTTGCTAATGAAAATATAGTGTCTGCGCCGGGGGGTATTTATAATTTTTGCCTGCACGCGCGAGTGTTCTATTAGGTCAAGGTCAATTGTGACTCTTCAATGTGTTTTTTTGTAGCAGTGTGACACTTCAAGGTTGTGTTAAATTCAAGGTTATATTGTATCACTGTTATACTTTGTACATTACACATCATACAATCACAGTCTAAAAAGGCGTAAATTGTAATCATAATGTGAAATCACAGCATACTGTATACATTTGTAGAAAATATTTGTAGAAAAATGTTAAAATCACAGCACTTGGTAGAAAAATTGTTTATAGAAAAAAGAACTCATTGTATAAAACGTACACTTACCTCACAACGTCTACGCACTAGCATATTAAGTTTATAAATGACGTCATGATTTGACGTCATCAGGTAGGAATGTAAATATAGTATGATAATATTGACAATATGAGAGTGACCCTTTCTGAATTGTATGGGGGCCCTGAAAAGGGCCGTTGTTGGTCCTGAAAAGGACCGTTGGTGCTTGTATGGGAATTAATGGCGTTGACCGCATCTCCCCATACAAGCGGGACACCACTTGTCCCATTTCTGGACATCCTTGGGATCCGGTGTAGGTTAATAGAGCTCCAAAGGAGACTCTACCAGCTCATCCTCCCAGTTCTATGGGGTTGATTCTTGAGGGGTATCCCCCAGTCCTCTTCCGCAGAGCTGACCACTACTTCCTCCACGATCCGCTCCTTCCCCTCTTTAAGCTCTTTGACTTCTAACCTTATCTCTTCCAGCTCCATCTCTAGTTGTTCTATATACCGCCCTAAGGCAGCATATATTCTCTTAATGATGTTGACTGTTCTGAGAGACATCTCGATGTAGAATGAAAATAGATCATGGCAAGATCACTGACTATCTTTTGTACAGTGACACTGATTGTTCAAGGTTATAACGTTCAAAGGTAATTGCATCATCTTTCAAGGCCACGTAGAGCGCGACGTTCAAGGTTATTTTTGACACCTCAAGGTTATTTTTGACACGTCAAGGATTTTGTCTTTGAACCAGTGTGACACTTCAAGGACAATTGTGACACTTCAAGGTTTTTTTTTGTAGCAGTGTGACACTTCAAGGCCACGTAGAGTGTGGCTTCAAGGTTTTTTTTGTAGCAGTGTGACACTTCAAGGTTGTGTTAAATTCATTGTTATATTGTATCACTATTATATTGTATCACTATTATATTGTATCACTGTTATATTGTATCACTGTTATATTGTATCACTATTAAATTGTATCACTATTATATTGTATCACTTTTATATTGTATCACTGTTATACATTGTAGAAAAATGTTACACATCACACAATCACATTGTACCTCACACTTTGTACATGATGGAAAAAATGTGACAGTCTCTGAAGGTTTTTGAAGTCTATTACGAAGTGTTAAGGATCGTATTCTAAATACTGTCAGAAATCCATAGTAAATTGATTTTTGTTAATTAACCATATATAAATTCCAATAAACTAGACAAAAAAAAATGGAATGAATATTTTCTTCCATATTACTGTATAAATTCATATTATTAATAGGAAACATTACCTAAAAACTAAAAAAAAGAGTAAAAAGTATGGTCCCATTGGGGTTTGAACCCATGACCCTAAGGAATATGTCAATATGTCAGTAAAATTCATGAAATTGAGTATTCTTCAAATAAAATGGAGGTTTCGAATTAGAGATTGAAATCCTTAACTCTTTGTATTATAAATAGCAAACGTACACTTACCCCATAATATCTACGCACTAGCACATTAAGTTGATAAATGACGTCATGATTTGACGTCATCAGATAGGTATGTAAATATAGTATTATGATATTGACAATGTGAGAGTGATTTATTTATTTTTTGGAATGGTATGTTGGCCCTTATTTGAGCCACCATGTGTTAGATTCGTTTTGTTTCTCAATCAAAGACAAAAGCATATTACATTGAATATCATTTATTTATATATAATTTCTTTAACTTAGTTCAAATAACGAAGTACAAATAACAAAGCATTCATTGTTGAAGGGTTCCGTACAAACCGTAGAATAATGTCCTTTCTTTCCACAACGAAAACATTCTATATGATCCCGAACGTGCTTCCGAAACACAAACTCTTCTTTTGTGAATTTCTTACATACTTCACAAACCAAGCCACGCTGCTAGGTGCAGGAATCCGAATTCTATGGGAGCATTATTGTCCAGGGCAGAAATGGAATAATGCTCAGTCCATTGACCCTCTTGCATGGCTGTCATGGTAGGTGGCACAACAGACACATCCAACTATGTCTTACTACAATCACAGGAACCGTGTTGCATCATGATTAATCGAAAATATCAAGAGGTCTGGCCTGCTTAACTCGGCGACGATGAAGTTTCGAATGAGGTCTTTTCTTGACTGGTTTTTTCGTTATACGTCTTTTTGGGCTGGCCACAGCACGTAGCAAGGATTCACCCACATCTTTTAATACAGAGGCTCCACGTTTTCGTATTACTTTTTTAGCGTTTGATCCTGTCAAGATATCTTCCATAGCGGCTCTTCCTTGCTGGAGTCCTTCTTTTTTCAAGGTGTGAACTCCAGATTTCACCAATGGATTCAGTAAAGGCATGATACGTTTCATAGCTTTCTTAAACATGGATCCAAGTCCGTGTCCATATTGTCGAGGTTGACCTTGGTAAGTAGGTATCATTGTCTTTGACGTAGGTGTAGTTTCACCATAGACTTCCCATGAATAAACTGAATAGACTGGCCAGTGTCACCTCTTATATGGATAACGATGGTGTCAAAGTCGGTTTTAGCCAGTGGTACATAGTGTAAATTCAAGAACTCGAAATGAATATGGGGGTTAGTTCCTGTTTTTGTTCTCGGATCAAATGGAGCTACACGTAAGATGGGGGCTTCTATGTTTCCCAAACAGGTATAAGACGCGAGGTCGGAATAAACAAACAAATGATTATGACCCATGTTAATATCCACGCCATGAGGAAACGGCTCCGGATTGTCTTTAAAAAAGATAGTAGGAGAACTATCAGGGGCTCCACCCAGTTTAATAAACATGTGAGGATGAAACTGAATGCCTAGACTATCTGAACTGTCCATTTTCACGCGTTTACTTTGTCTCGAGAAACACAAGGTAAATCGAAGGTTTTTCTGTTTAAACATTTTACCCAGATTATCTTTAATGGTAAAGTCAATCGTCTCGATCAAATGTTGCGGTGTGACATAAGTTCCTACAGGAATACAAAGTCGTATACCTTTTTCTTCTTTATTTGGGAGAGTACAATAGGAAATTAAGGTTTCAAAGGTCTTAGCCAGGACAGGATCGTGTGTAACAATGCAGAAATGTCGCTCTTCTTCAGTGACATTGATCACCTGACTAGGAACAATCATTTCCACTAAGGCAATTTCCCAGTCTTGTTTATTGAGATGGATGGGTTTTGCCAGTTTGGTACGAAAACAACATTGCGTATTGTCTGGGAATAAATCCATAGAGCTATCACTCATGAGTGTTATGTAAAACGAACTCATGTTGATTTAGGTTTATTGAATTTCAAGGAGGGATTCGGAAGAATATAACCTAGAGAACTACTTAAAAGCAGAAGCCACAATTCTCGATCGGGTCGTTGAAAACACAAATTAAATAGCGATACGGTAATAATGATAAATACCACTACAATTTGTGACAAAAAAATGTGACCTTATTTTTAGGTTTACACAGTTTGGCTCGCTCTGAGGCAATCACTTCTACACTGGCCGTATCAGCTTGAGACATGATGTATTTATTAACCAGTTCAAACGAGATGGGATTCGGGAATCCAACTGTCAAATTTCGAAGGATAGCCTTTCCAATGCACTTTAATTTCTCGTCTTCCGTCTACCTTTCTCTGGCGATATGCGAGCATTGATTCAATTTCATAGATAGCATCATCTTTTATAACCTGTACTTCAGAGAAATAAAACGAACCCAAAATGGGTTCTCCTTCTAAATCAGTCAATTTCACAGTAGCAGGAGAGGTCTTTTTGACTTGGATCTCTTTAAACAGTTCAGTGGTCCAGTTGTGTAGACAACCTTTATCAAATGTACGTTTTGAATTATTGGTATTTATTTAATGGTATTATATAAACACAACAGGAAGTCCTATGATAATAAGTTAGAAGATGTTGTGCATGTTCAGTGCAAAATGTGTTTTCTTCACGTACATACTTTATAGGAAGAAAAAATGTTTCCAAAACCACTAGATCGTATTTATTTCAATATCATTGAAAAATACTATTTATAGAACAGATGTATTTTCTCGCAGTCATATTATGCACACGTCATAAAGTGACGTCACGCACTCTACATATTTCCAGTTTACAAAAGCAAAAATCACAGCGAAATGAGTGTTTTTTGAAAGCTTGTTTTTGCATATTTTTTATACTTTTTGATGGACTTGGTTTAAGAATGGAACATTGTTATTCCTAAGTTGTAAATATGAGTGAATAAGATAAATCATACACGCTTTCTATTCGTATTCATGTTGCACTCATCAATTGAAGTTTGTACATAGAATAATAATTACGATGTATTCTCTAATGTTATTTGTTGCTATTGATTGATATAATTAGCTTTGTTTATGTAAGTTCCTGACAATGTTAGACTTTATCATTTTAAGTACAATATGTTAAATGTGATATGATAAATAAACCATATATTATGTTGAAAATCTTTTATTTACAGTATATGTGTTTGAGTTCACATCATGGTCAGTATTTTTCGCTAATGACAAAAAAAAATAAGCCGTAATTTGATTTTCTCTTCATCTTTATCACCAAGCATGTCATCAAATACAATGAACGTCAGATATCCACTGTAAGAACCGAATGCTAGGTTCTTGTAACTGTGCATAGGCTACTTGCCATTCTTTGTAACACCATATGCAATACGCTCAGGTACTACTTGAAACAAATTTGTATTTCAACACCTTTTTTACAAATTGTGTTTTACCAGAGCCACTAGGGCCTGAGATAAACATATTGCAAGGATGCTTAAAAAGTAAACTGGACTCCATGACGTGAAAATCACAACTAACACTATTGGAAGAAAAACATTTTATTTATTTTTGTAACAAGTTTATGTATGAGTACAAGAATGATCACAATTTATTTAATATAACAGTTTTTCAGAAAATTCAAACACACATTCTGAATGTCCAAATTGACTCAGAAATGTTAACACAGAGTCATTGTTCACCACATGTTTTAGCGTTAGCCCGTATGACATAGCGATAAATTTTACTCTATCGGTAGTAAGGGTATCTAATCCATGTCTTTATGAATAATGAATTTTAGTTATCAACAACTTGTATAGTACTTCTAGTTATTACCAAACAGGTCAAGGTCAGTCAAGTAGATAACCATAAGGCACAGTCATATGATTCTCGACCACAATACGTTTGGTATACACCGAACGAAATGTTTTGACTTGTTTCTCACTGGTCACGGTTCTATCCTTATGACGTTTAATCCGAGAAGCATATTCAACTACGGTCGAATAATGGTGTCTGTCTTTCACACAATCCACCATCGTATTGAAATTCACTTGTTGCGTGGCATTGTAGTCTAAAGTAATGCCTTTCACTTTGCATTTTTGATGGAGTTCACCGTTTTCAATGTATTCATAGCCATAGTTCTTTGGACCTAAAGCGACATATCTCACAATACGACCCTTTGGTACCTCATCTGTCCATTTTCCCAATCGACTGGAGATAATAGGAACATTATAGCCATCAGGGTCATGAATGTACATACAACTGTCTGTGTCAAAATACAGTACTCTCTTTCCTAGAGGTTCAAGCACTTTGTACAGTTCTAATCGAGCATAAGCCGTCACAAATGAAGCCACCACAGGATTGGATGATGAATGAGGGTCTGCTTTGTCCGATTCATCGGTATAATTCATTAACATGAATTCATCATGATCAAAACACTCTGCATATTTCACGGACTTTTTAGGATCGTTCAGTATTCCGTAGAACTGGTCCAATCGATGAACATACTCTGTTTTAGGCAAGAGGTTGGTTTGAGCATTTTTACCCCAGAGACAATTCAGCATGGTTTTGGCAAAAGCCCGTTTTCCTGGATTTTTCTCCACCTGTTCCAAACGAATTCCTTCTGCTTCAAAATAATCTTGTTTAAATTTATCTTGAGCCTCTTCCGTATCCACCCCTGGAGGATATCCACTAGCCTCTTGTTTCATTTTCAAGTATTTGTCAATGTATTGCCGATAGACGTCCGTACTCCATTCATCCCAGTGCCATACATGATACACTTTTGATACTTGATAGCCTAAAGCAATAGCTTTAGCCAATTCAACATGAGTCCATGTGCCATACAAGAATCGTTCATACGGGGAATGTGTACAATAATCCATCTCCTTCTCAGCACAGGTACGGCATAGCGTAAACACCATTTTACTATTACAGTGTATGGGTAAGACAGGCATCCATAAATCTTGCGGGGGTAGAACACGGCATTTAATCAGTCCTTTGTATTTCTCAATATGCTGTTGATCAATTTGTTCTTGACTCATGATCACTGGATGGCCTATCGGATAAGCCCTGTACTTGTTCACATACGGATAGAGAGAACAAATATCCACATATTTGATTTCTTGATCGTTGTCTACTTCATGATACAGTCGGACGGCATTCGTACGACCTCCGAACAAAGCTTCCCTGGGTTGAATCGGGTCTTGACCATGATAGAATCGTTCCATTCTTGTCTTATAGGCAGGATCCTTTTGGCAACGCTGATCAAATTCACATTCCCACATGACCACAACAGGATACCCCTGTTCTTTCAAAGTCTTCAGTCGCTTATACGTATCGTGATAGGCCTGTTGCATGCTTCTCAAAGTATATGGATTGATGGTACTTCGGTTAGGAAAACAGGTGGGGCATCCATGGTACCAACATCCCATGAATTCATACACGGTGTTGGTATCTTGACAATAGCCATCCACGTAATAAGGTCCAATTTTGACTTCGCCTTTGTTATTCAAGGCATGCCGAATATGTATCTCCTCTGTGACAGCCATCATTTGTAGCCAACGTATGCCTTTCATGGAATACCGGGTTTTATTGGGATACCCGGCATCAGAAATCACGGCTAAACTATGAGGTGGCATGGAATTTTTGCGCCAGGCTTTGTTACACACTTGGGCTAATGTGGTAGCTTCAGTAAATGGATCTATTTGATCACTGTCCAATAATTGTTGACGAAATTCTCCACATCCGCGCCTTAAAATGTCCACATCCGATTGACAGTATTTCTCCATTTCCTTTTGAAAATCAAATACGTCACCTTTTCTTTCATTGTACCAGGTTAAAAACTCTTCACGTCGCTCTGGTTTCATACTATCCGGTTTGTAAAAGTGTAGCGGCAAATAAGGTCCCACATAATCTTGATACGCCAAGGTGTTTGCATAGAATGGAAACCATCCTTTGGCTAACTCGGTCAGTCCAAATGTATTGGGAAAACCGGAGAGAGGCATACTCAGGAAACTGAGGGAGTCAATCATGCGTATTCCATGCACTCTCAATTGAATGATTTTACTACCATTCATAATCAACTGGGGTTTCGCCGTCCCCTGAGTGACCACATATCTAAGAATAAACTGAGCGTCATAGCCTTGAGCATTGTGGGCTATCACTGTCGATCCTCGATGGGTAGGGAGGAATAGCCAAGTACAGAATTGTTGTAACGTATTTTCACCACGGAATGTCATTTGTCTGGCTTCATTCACCTCTTCACAATACTCACATGGAGCTTTCACTGACTTACACATACAGTCACCACAAGCACGTTGAGCCACACAAAAATTAGGTATATGTTCTCCAGAATCAAAACGACATTCAAAATCAAAAAAGATGAATGGTACTGGTGGTTGTTTTCTATCGGGTGGTTCATACGTTGGAATGTAACAGTCATGATCTGGTCCTACTATGGCTTTACAACACCTGCATTTCTTTGTCCCTGGGCAAACGTGACTCCGTTTCGTTCCAATCACCTTTTGCCCACATTTCTTACAATTCCATACGGATTCACAAATGGTTTTACGTTGTTTTCCCGTTTTTGTTTTATGATTGTCAAAACATGCCTGACTCTGGAATAGGCGACGACAATCCGGACATCTTATAGATTGCCCTGCTGGGCACAGGGTGTGAGCATAACACTGACAAATATGGCTACACTGGTGTCCTTCACGGTGATCATAAACGACATCACACCATTCACAATAATAACTCCGCCCGAGAAATCCGGTAATGGATACAATACAGTCATAATGATTATCATGGTGAAAGATATGAATCACACGACTTTTTTCAATCATAGCAGGTGGTTTGAATAACAATTCACTTCCATAATGTTGTGGATGAATTTTAATCACGTAGCTGGGATAGAGATAGTCCTGTAGCTTTTGGTATTCTTCTATACCACACGACTGATCCGATGAAATACCCACTTGCTTTAATAATGCTTCAGCTTCGTATTTTTGAAGATTTTTCTTAGACTGACGTATTAGATTCCATCGTTTTTTCCATTCCGGGGTTTGATTTTCATGTACTTTGCACCGTCCCACCACAATCGATCTAGCTAAACACATAGAGTCCTTACTATTGTCAATACACACAACACTTGTCTTTGACTTTCGCATACTGAATAAGTTTGGTGCCTTGAATGTTTTCTTTCCGGATCCCTGTGGCATAGCAATATGCGTAATTTCCATCTGTGCCGCCCCATCATGAATTTTAAATTGACGGTTACTTTGTGCCACACGTTCAATTTCATCCAACACCGTATCTCCACTAATACGAGATGCCCTATTAAATGGAACATGTATTCCAAAGTCCAAATCAGGATGTAAAATAGATACTCGAACTCGATCATTCGATCTCACTTCACATCTCTTGTAGAGCTGATCCATCATATCATTAAACAACCGGTTTGTAAATTCAAACGCTTTTTTTTATTATACGGCTGAAATGTCACATCATATACTTTAGATTGAGTCTTGAATTTCCTTGACTTTCTTTCCATGCGTGACTGTATGTCATAATAGTCGCGCACAGACTCAAACTTGCTTCGTTTAGTTGGAGGTTCATCCTCACCACTAGTACTGTCGGTATCTGACATGATTATGATTTTTAGCAGTTCTCTGTCGGTTTTTATAGTTGTATAAAGTTCAAGGTCATAACGTTCCTCAGACACTCTATAAAAAGACGTGCGCTGCGCCAGTTTTTTTTTTCAATGTATGATAATCTAATATAATACTATATTTACATGCCTATCTGATGACGTCAAATCATGACGTCATTTATAAACTTAATGTGCTAGTGCGTAGACGTTGTGAGGTAAGTGTACGTTTTATAGAGTTATTTTTTCTATACACATTTTTTCTATAAAGTGCTGTGATTATGACATTTTTATACAAACATTTTCTACAAATGTATACAATATGCTGTGATTTCACATTATGATTACAATTTACGCCTTTTTATACTGTGATTGTGTGATGTGTAATGTACAAAGTATAACAGTGATACAATATAACCATGAATTTAACACAACCTTGAAGTGTCACACTGCTACAAAAAAACCTTGAACGTCGCGCTCTATGTGGCCTTGAAAGATGATGCAATTACCTTTGAACGTTATAACCTTGAAAAATCAGTGTCACTGTACAAAAGATAGTCAGTGACCTTGCCATGATCTATTTTCATTCTACATCGAGATGTCTCTCAGAACAGTCAACATCATTAAGAGAATATATGCTGCTATACAAATATATCACTATACAAATATTTTCTACTAATGTACACAGTATGCTGTGATTTCATATTATGATTACAGTTTACGCCTTTTTAGACTGTGATTGTATGATGTATAATGTACAAAGTATAACAGTGATACGATATAACACTGATACAATATAACCTTGAATTTAACACAACATTGAAGTGTCACACTGGTACAAAAAAAACTTGAAGCCACACTCTACGTGGCCTTGAAGTGCCACACTGGTACAAAAAAACAACCTTGAAGTGTCACACTGGTTCAAAGAGAAAATCCTTGACGTGTCAAAAATAACCTTGACGTGTCAAAAATAACCTTGAACGTCGCGCTCTATGTGGCCTTGAAAGATGATGCAATTACCCTTGAACGTTATTACCTTGAACAATCAGTGTCACTGTACAAAAGATAGTCAGTGATCTTGCCATGATCTAATTTCATTCTGTATCGAGATGTCGCAGCGTACAGTTAACATTATTAAAAGAAAATATGCTGCCTTAGGGCGGTATATTGAACAACTTGAGATGCAGTTGGAAGAGCTGCGGTTAGAAGAAGCTGAGAGAAGGGAAGACATTTGTGGAGGAAGTTGTTGTGGAGTCTGGGGAAGAAGACTGGGGAATAACCCCAAGAATCAACCCCATAGAACTGGGAGGATGAGTTGGTAGAGGTTCCTTCGGACCTCTTATCAACCCACGCCGGTTCCGAAGGATGTGGAGAAATGGGAACAAGTGGAGTCCCGCTTGTATGGGAGTATGGTGGCCAGCGCCATTAATCCCCATACAAGAACCAACGGTCCTTTTCAGGACCAACAACGGCCCTTTTCAGGGCTCCCATACGATTCAGAAAGAATCTCTCTCACATTGTCAATATTATGATACTATATTTACATTTCTATCTGATGACGTCAAATCATGACGTCATTTATAAACTAAATATGCTAGTGCGTAGACGTTGTGAGGTAAGTGTACGTTTTATACAATGAGTTCTTTTTTCTATAAACAATTTTTCTACAAAGTGCTGTGATTTTAACATTTTTCTACAAATATTTTCTACAAATGTATACAGAATGCTGTAATTTCACATTATGATTACAATTTACGCCTTTTTAGACTGTGATTGTATGATGTGTAATGTACAAAGTATAACAGTGATACAATATAATAGTGATACAATTTAATAGTGATACAATTTAATAGTGATACAATATAACAGTGATACAATATAATAGTGATACAATATAACCATGAATTTAACACAACCTAGAAGTGTCACACTGGTTAAAAAAACACATTGAAGTGCCACACTCTACGTGGCCTTGAAGTGTCACACTGGTACAAAAAACACATTGAAGTGTCACAATTGACCTTGACCTAATAGAACACTGGCGCGTGCAGGCAAACATTATAAATACCCCCGGCGCAGACACTATATTTTCATTAGCTAGCATGGAGTCCTTTAACATGCCATACGATATATTGAGAGAAGCACTAGAATCGTCTGAGTTGATAGACCAGAATGCGGGTATGCAGTATCAGTACAACCAGCCAAAGTACAGACAACTACAGTATAGTCACCCACAGTACAGTCAACTACAGTCAACCACAGTACAGCCTGCCCAAGTACAGTCAGCAGTCCATGCTAGATGTAGAGTCAATACAGTCCATGGTAGATGTACAGCCAATACAGCCCATGGTTGATGTAGAGCCAATACAGTCCATGATAGATGAACAGCCAATACAGTCTATGGTAGATGAACAGCCCAAATTCAGTCCATGGTTGATGAACAGCTCAAATTCAGTCCATGGTTGATGTACAGCCAATTCAGTCCATGGTTGATGTACAGCCAATTCAGTCCATGGTTGATGTACAGCCAATACACTCCATGGTAGATGTACAGCCAATACACTCCATGGTAGATATACAACCAATACACTCCATGGTAGATGTACAACCAATACACTCCATGGTAGATGTACAACCAATACACTCCATGGTTGATGTACAACCAATACACTCCATGGTTGATGTACAGCCAGCCAATACAGCCCATGGTTGATGTAGAGCCAATACAGTCCATGATAGATGAACAGCCAATACAGTCTATGGTAGATGAACAGCCCAAATTCAGTCCATGGTTGATGAACAGCCCAAATTCAGTCCATGGTTGATGAACAGCCCAAATTCAGTCCATGGTTGATGAACAGCCCAAATTCAGTCCATGGTTGATGAACAGCCCAAATTCAGTCCATGGTTGATGAACAGCCCAAATTCAGTCCATGGTTGATGTACAGCCAATACACTCCATGGTAGATGTACAACCCAGTATGGCGAAAACACAGCTTATGACGGATAAACAGTCTAATACAACGGGTGATACAAAGCCTACAACGGGATTGTCTGTTCTACAAGGTATCAAGGAAGAAATGGTACAGATGAATCAAGTGATGCAAGAGAAGGTCAGACTCATGAAGAACCAAGAAGTACGGTTTAAGCCACACGAAATGATTGTACCTGTACAGTTTATGTATGATTCAAAGAAACGAAAACATGAGCATGAGAAAAAGAAACCGGAGCATGACAGAAACGAAGAAACGAAAACATGACCTTGAGAAACAACATCGGGGCAAGTATGATAAAGAAATAAAGAAATGAAGATCCGACTAACGACGACCAACCACCAACGGCCCTTTTCAGGGCCACAAACCACCAACGGCCCTTTTCAGGGCCACCATGTCTTTTCGAAAGAAAATTCTCTCATTGTCTCAAATGAGTATTTAGTCTATACACACACATAACAATAATGGTACCAGAACATTCCTAAAATTCAATTCATGTTATTTTTAGCACCAAACATTGATTTCCAATGGATTCCAATTTGTCCCCATTTGTCACAATTTTGTTTACTTCTGGTACCGACCCCCTCTATATTCTATATGACCATGGTACCAGGGTACCGCCTATTACTACTGACCCGCTGTCGTTTAAATCAACGAAGGACACCCTTTTATTAACTGCCCCGCCCGCCTCACGGTTCTTTTGGCACTCACTCTTGTAATGCCCTCTTTCGTTACAGGCGAAACACACCACACCTCCCCGTCGGTTCGGAGATGGAGATCTGCTCCCTAACTGTGGGCAGTCTCTCTTTATGTGCCCTGATTGATGGCAACCAAAACACACCACATCTTTACTATCTCTACTCGGTGATGGGGATGTTCTCCGAGGAACACTGGCTATTGCACGCTCAAACTTGTCCAGGCTCTTGGTCAACAACTCCTCCAACCTACCCATTCTTCCGTCTAGCCTGCCCATCAAAGACTCCAATTTATCTAGACGGTCCTTGCTATTCCCCGAGCTAGGACTACCGGTACTGCCACCCCCAGAAACTCGCACCTCGGATACTATTGGTGCCTCCTGAGCCTCTACCTTTCGTACAGACTTCGACTTGCCGAACACCATACTATGAGTATGGATTGCCCATTTCACTTTGTCCAAAGCCTATTCCATTGTTTCAGGCTTCTTATTGATCACTTGCTCTCCAGCTTCCTTCTCTCTGGCGCCCGTGCAAAACCTCAATATGGACTGCTTGACCATGAACTGGTCCGGCAGATCACGGAAAGCCTTACCCGCAATGGTCAACACCCTATCAGCCCAATCATCAAGTGACTCCTCACTACCTTGCTGGGCTCCCGAGAAAGTTACCATGGCTGTCTCCGGCAGCTCACGAAAACCAAACCTCTTCTCCAACTTCTCAATCATCTCCCTGTAGGTTACCTCCCTCTTGTCTGTGGCCAGCGCATAGAATTCGCTGGCCTTGTCTGTTAGACACAGGCATAGATAATCCCTCTTCTCCTCCTCCGACCATTCCAGAATACCTGCATATTTCTGGAATTTATTATGAAAAGCCTGCCAGCTCGAATTCCCGTTATACTGCAGCGTTTTCGGCAATTGCTGCAACCTGGTTCTGACTGACCTGTCTCTGGCAGACTCAGAACTCCTTGGTGCCACCGATGGCATGGCACTCCCTTCCCCACTGCCACATGCAGGCCCCCCATCTCGCTGTCCCTGTCCTTCACCATGTACCCCTGGGAAAGCCATATTCATACCATAAGATGGGAGAACATCCATGGCCACATACCAGGCATTGGATATGGCGGAAAAGGGCTTCCGTACCCTGGTGGTGCTCCAGCAGATGCCATAGGGTAATGATATGGGGTCTGTTGAGCGGATGGCATAAACCTCTCATCCCTAGGCCTCGCCTCACCATCGCATGGCTGGGCACACTTGGTTTCGAGCCTCCCATCGTCATTGAATAAGGCTTCTCTTCCTTCTGTCTCGCGCCCCCAATCCCATATGGACTGGCCTCATATTTATTGTGGCCCTTACCGCGCCACTTTCTGGCTTGTTCAGTAAACGACGGACCTCTAAAGGCTGCAACCCACTATGCTCTCTGGGTGAACTCACAAATCAACGCTGGACAACAAGTCTCAACAGCCAAAATAATGGCTACAATCAACAAAATATCCTACAATAAAATTGTCAATTAAATACCAAATACTGATACAGACTATAATTGCTATACGGTCCAGTGGCTCGGACATCCACTGCCACGCTAAATATCTGATAATTGCAAAAATATAATTGCAACTCCTCTAAATGCAACATAAATCCCTTCACCAATGTTGCTTTTAATAATAAAATGCTTATATAATAGTTACCAGCCTTCTAATCCTATTGAAAATCTTGCTTAAAATTCAACTACACAAAATATTCAATATGGCCGCCTGCACAGACAAACGGAAAAATTGCAAAGTTGAAATATTTCCAAAAAAATATCAATTAATCGGTACTCGCAGCGCCATTTATTGTACTTACCTACAATAGAAGTGGTTTTAGTCGTATCTTCCCCACGGATCCTGGAGTTTCACTCGACAGAGGTCACGATGTAAACAGATAATTAAGACATTCAACAACAGAAAATAGGTAATTCTTCAAATAGCGCAAAGGAAACGGAACTGCTTCTTTCCGGATGTTATTCATCTACCTGCGACTGACCACGATTATCGCTGTCATCACACTTGGACGCTACCACATAAGTATAGACAGCGATTTGGTTTTAGTAAGATCCTCAAACTTGGTAGGGAGTTTGGTCAACACATGAAGGTGACCTTGATTGATTTTGAGGTCAAAGGTCATGGTCACAGTGACCTTTAAAATGAAAACCATTTCTAGACAATGATGAGGCCTAGGATCCTCTGAATTGGTTGGGAGATTTTCCATTGCATGTTGATGACCCCTTAACTATCTAAGGTCAGTATGTCAAAGGTCAAGGTCACAGTGACCTTCAACATAGAAACCTTGTATGACTGATAACTAGAGAAGGATTTGGCCTAAGATCCTCAAACTTGGTTTGATGTTCGTCATTACATGTGATGACCTCTGTTGATTTTCGGTTCAGTAGGTCAAAGGTCAAACAATTTGGTTGGCCTTTAGGGGCATAATTGTTTCACAAACACCTGAAATAAATTTTAGGCACATATTTTTGTTGTACAGAAAGTTTCAATGGTGCAAACCAAATTTTGAGCAGAAAATGGGTATGAGAATCTGTGAATAATTTTCTATTGCCTTAATCAAACTATAATTCCATTTGGAACCAGTAAATATATACAAATGTATGAGAATGAGATTATGAACACAACATATTTTAGCAAGGGTACAAGGTTATGAAAGAGATCAGTCTCTGAGCTTGAATCTCATATCTTAATATTTTGCTTCTAAGGTAATTATCTTCAAACAATTATGATAATTTTTTGTTATTTTTTACCCTCAACTTCTGACATCTAGTGAGAACCCTTCTACAATAAATTATGCATTCAAATACTGTTAAAAAGGTTTAAACTAGGACTAGAACCATGAATCTATTTATTGGTTATTCTGTGTTTTATCCTTGGAGCTAATCTGGTTAACAACTAACTTAGTCCCTGCAACTTTGTATAGAACAGAAATATAGTAAATAAATGTTAGTGATATTGCTTTACCATAAACAACATTTGACTGTTAAATATTGTAATAAAATGGGAAGTGGTTTTCTGTTAGCAGAATTAATTGTAATTAATGCACATTTAGTGGACCTCACTTGAAATCAAATTATTTATAAAGTTTATAACTTCATCTTAAATAAGTAATTGTGTGTTCTCCTCCACCATTTAAGCTGAGATGTTACCTGTAACCAACTGGTCCAGGTTGCTAGTTATACCTCAATGAAAAAGCTATACATGATCATTCTTAAAATACATTGCATTAAGAATGTCATGGTATATAAAGTAGTGTTTATTGAATAAGATAAATTTTAAGTTGGGCATGGTTCACCTACTTTAAACATCATCTATTAATAATTCACTTCCAAGTTGTTAATAAATGTTATGTTTACTGCATTTTTTAAAGTTAAGATACTTTTTATTTCTTGCAATATTTGTTTGCTTTTAATATTTGCTAGAGATATTAAAAAAGAAGTATGAACATGTCTCAGAACTGCTCTTGATGTTTGAACATCAACAGAATTACCATGTTGCTGGTAATTGTAATCACAGGATAACCAGGATGTCTGTGTATATATTTACATGATGACAATATTGTCAGTGTATACAATTACATGATAGCCATATTGTCAGTATATACGTTTACATTGCCAGTATATACATTTACATAATAACAATATAGTCTGTGCATATGTTTACATGATAACCATGTTGTCAGTGTATACATTAATGATTTACATGATAACCACATTGGCCAGTGTATATATGTATTTACATGATTGCAATATTGTCCATGTATGTATTTACATGATAACCATATTGTCAGTGCATGTATTCATACATTTACAAGTTAATCATGTTGTTTGTATGTATGCATGCTTGCATAATGTTTGTGGAATTATGGATTCCAGACACAATTTAACCAGCATATTAAAGTTGGTGTCTGACCAAGACTTTATAGACAAAATCTATAATATTTGGGTTTTTGTATGGGATTTTTCGTTTAATGAAATTTAGTGAACTGATGATCACACACGGTTCATGAACAGTTTATGAAGTTTCATTAATTGTTCATCAAAGTTAATCAAAGGCTGATCAATATAACTCATCAACAGTTCATGAACCTAATTAAGTTTCATGAAATGTTCATCAGCTGAAGTCCGCGAACAATTCATGAAACTTAACAAACTGTTCATGAACATCATAAGTTCATGATCCGTTCAGGAAGTTTCATATGAATTGTTCATCAAAGTTCATCAAAGGTTCATCAAAATAATTCATCAATAATTGAACCTAATGAAAAACACATTTTTTATAAAGACCGCCTTAAGTTCATAAATTAGGTCATGGACATTTGTAATTTTGTACATGAACTTCATGTCCAATTTTTAGGTCATTGATTAATTCATGAACAATTCATGAATAAACTGATCAACATTTCGTGAACTGTTCATCAAATTCTCTACAGGGGCAAGCATTTAATTTTTTAGGAAGTTTTTTTTCTAACACATCTAAACTTCGTTCCTGACAGTACTCTCAGTTCTTGGATTTTATTTACTTTACAAATCAAATTTAAACAAAATTTTATTAATAGTGTGAGCGTAGCGGGAACGACAATTCTGTGTAGAGATTTGGGGGCGTTTGACTTTAAAACTGTAACCGCATTTTATTGCGTTAGCCGGAGAGTAAGGTAGTCCGTTTAAACTGGTTCTCGTTGACTCTAGCAGTACATATGGTACACCGCAATATAGGACGAAAACCATATATCACGCTTCAGTGTGTTGTACGCGAAAACATGCTATTTAATCCGTATCGTGTAACCAGAGCTTTCATTACAGACCAACGTGTTTGTAGTTTTACTTTATCGTATATACGTTTTGTTAAATCAAATTTTAGTTCGATGACAATGGATGGTATTCAAGCGGGTAAGAAGGCTGCTGCAATTGAAGCAGTTAATAAACACATTAAGGTAGATAATTCAATTTTTAATTATTTCTACTTTCACTTTTGACTTTTCTGTCTGGATAAATAAATGTGCTATTTATCAACATAAGATTAATTGTATATGTTAAATGAGTTTCAAGTTGTGTGATATGCAGTACAGTGTAAATGATTAATACATATTGTTGTCATTGAAATAAAATGTAATTTTAATTTAAGAGTTTATAAATATGAAATTATTTCAGCATATTTCTACAGCAGAATATTTAAATACTTTAATGGATTCTTGTAAACTTGTCTTCTTGCACTATAGTTGGCCTTTCATATTAGAATGTGTTCTCCCCCTCCCCGCTACACCGAACCAATGGGTGTATATTGCTTTGCACATGCCTAGCCGTATACTTATTCAGCTTTTGGTTGGCCTATTTCATAAACAAATTTGGAAGGGGCAAAGTCGAAAAATGTGTCTGGCTTTAACAAACAGTCTAATTGGTCACACTAATGTCAGTCTGGCAGTCTGTCTCTAACCAGACATTGTCCAGTCAATAAGTATAGACAGCGATTTGGTTTTAGTAAGATCCTCAAACTTGGTAGGGAGTTTGGTCAACACATGAAGGTGACCTTGATTGATTTTGAGGTCAAAGGTCATGGTCACAGTGACCTTTAAAATGAAAACCATGTCTAGACAATGATGAGGCCTAGGATCCTCTGAATTGGTTGGGAGATTTTCCATTGCATGTTGATGACCCCTTAACTATCTAAGGTCAGTATGTCAAAGGTCAAGGTCACAGTGACCTTCAACATAGAAACCTTGTATGACTGATAACTAGAGAAGGATTTGGCCTAAGATCCTCAAACTTGGTTTGAGGTTCGTCATTACATGTGATGACCTCTGTTGATTTTCGGTTCAGTAGGTCAAAGGCCAAACAATTTGGTTGGCCTTTAGGGGCATAATTGTTTCACAAACACCTGAAATAAATTTTAGGCACATGTTTTGTTGTACAGAAAGTTTCAATGGTGCAAACCAAATTTTGAGCAGAAAATGGTTATGAGAATCTGTGAATAATTTTCTATTGCCTTAATCAAACTATAATTCCATTTGGAACCAGTAAATATATACAAATGTATGAGAATGAGATTATGAACACAACATATTTTAGCAAGGGTACAAGGTTATGAAATTTAAGATCAATCTCTGAGCTCGAATCTCATATCTTAATCTTTTGCTTCTAAGGTAATTATCTTCAAACAATTATGATAATTTTTTGTTATTTTTTACCCTCAACTTCTGACATCTAGTGAGAACCCTTCTACAATAAATTTTGCATTCAAACACTGTTAAAAAGGTTTAAACTAGGACTAGAACCATGAATCTATTTATTGGTTATTCTGTGTTTTATCCTTGGAGCTAATCTGGTTAACAACTAACATAGTACCTGCAAAAGTTTTAAATTTGTCTGAATGCAAATGCAGCACTGGCTCTGAGCACTGGCTCTGTTTACAATAAACTTTACAATTCAAAATGTATCTTGATTGAAACTTTTCATGTATATTTGTCAGTCTTTTTCAACGTTTTAGCTTATCTGTTAACAGGGCTGTGTATTTCACCTTTTAATTCAGATAGCTTTATATGTATGTACCATTTAGTATACACTGATATGAACTTTGTATAGAACAGAAATATAGTAAATAAATGTTAGTGATATTGCTTTACCATAAACAACATTTGACTGTTAAATATCGTAATAAAATGGGAAGTGATTTTACTGTTAGCAAAATTAATTGTAATTAATGCACATTTAGTGGACCTCACTTGAAATCAAATTATTTATAAAGTTTATAACTTCATCTTAAATTTCTCCTTCACCATTTAAGCTGAAATGTTACCTGTAACAAACTGGTCCCGGTTGCTAGTATAATGTTATACCTCAATGAAAAAGCTATGCATGATCATTCTTAAAATACGTTGCATTAAGAATGTCATGGTATATAAAGTTGTATTTATGAATGAGATAAATTTTAAGTTGGGCATGGTTCATCTACTTCAAACATCATTCATTAATAATTCACTTCCAAGTTGTTAATAAATGTTATGTTTACTGCATTTTATAAAGTTAAGAAACTTTTTTATTTCTTGCAATATTTGTTTGCTTTTAATATTTGCTAGAGATATTAAAAAAGAAGTATGAACATGTCTCAGAACTGCTCTTGATGTTTGAACATCAACAGAATTACCATGTTGTTGGTAATTGTAATCAGAGGATAACCAGGATGTCTGTGTATATATTTACATGATGACCATATTGTCTGTGTATACATTAATGATTTACATGATAACCACATTGTCAGTGTACATATTTACATGATTGCAATATTGTCCATGTATGTATTTACATACATTTACAAGTTAATCATGTTGTTTGTATGTATGCATGCTTGCATAATGTTTGTATACATGTATTTTATTATTACATGTTGTTGTCTATTTTTGTTTACAGGATAATCATATTGTTGGTATTGGAAGTGGTACAACAGTTGTAAGTGCTGTGGACAGAATAGGTTAGTTATGATTGTTGGAAACAATATAAAATCTTTAGTATCCACAAAATTAATGACATAATAACACAGTGTGTATTTTAGCTACTCGGAATTTGAAGTTTTTTATCAGAATTATCTTCCAGAAAAGCTGTAAAACAGCAACAAATTCATTTATATTAAATCATTAACTGTTGATAACTATGTTACTTGTATGCTGTGCTGATAACTGTGTGTATATTTAGTTGTATCATTATGCGTCAAGTTGATAAATTCTGATATTTCTACGGTACATCTATTCTATCTTTATAGCTGAGAGAGTGAAAGAAGAGAATTTGAAACTTGTTTGCATTCCAACATCATTCCAGGTAATATTTTTCATTCTGATTTGTACCGTAAGACTTTGTGGATCAGTCTGAGAATGCACTATAATTATTGGTCAATTTTTCAGTCTGAACAGACTAAGAACCAATCAGATGCAGGGTCAATTTTGAGATATTCCGTCAATATATTTTCCAAATTCTTTGACCTTAAAGTCCCATAATCATATAAATTTATCGGTCGTAATAGTTTCTGTTTGTTCTATAACAGAGGAATCCGGTGTGTTTTCCTCCCATGCATACTTTTTAGCAAGAAAAATGTTTCCAAAACCACTATCAAATTTTTTAAATACTATTTATAGAACAGCTGTGTTTTCCCGCAGTCATATAATGCACACGGCATGAAGTGACGTCATGTGCTCTATATATTTCAAGTTTACAAATTAAAGCAAAATTCACAGCAAAATAAGAGTTTTTCGAAGAAAAAGGTCTTGTTTTGTCACTAATTATTATCTTGGGATAATATCAGCAATTGTTTGTTTTTTGCATATATTTTTTATAGCAAAAAGCCAATGAGGCTTCAATAAGACCATGATAAGTCTTTGATATTCTTCATATGTCCAAGTGGACTGTATCTGTCATAGTTTTGTATTATACATGTACTATACATATGCATTGATATTTACATGTTCAATCAAACTTATGTTAGTGGACACATCTGAATAAAGGCCACTCTGTAAATATTAGCTATTGAATTAAAAACCTGTTGATTCTATAGAACAAAATAACCTCCAAATGAATGCCACCTGTCAATATAGGCCATATATTGTCTTTCTCAAAGGTGACCTTTGTTAACATATCTGACTTTATATCAATTGTTTTGGGCGATTCTAATTGTTTTGTAACTGAACATCAAGGATTTTTTTAGAATCTGTATTACTGATTAATTATAGGCAAAACAGTTAATTGTTGGGAACAATTTGGTTTTGGGAACATTAGAACAATATCCAGAGGTATGTAAAACATTTTCCTGTTTGTTTGTAGTGGTTTTTAGCTCACCTGATTTCATCAGGTTAGCTTTTAGGATCGATGAATGTCCGGCGTCCGGCCACAATTGGTTTGTTTACACTCAGCATCCACAGCTCTAAACAAATCTTAATCAAACTTGCTCACAATGTATCAGCTAAATTCGATTATGGGCAAAATCGGACAATAACTTCTAGAGTTATGGGCCCTTGACTTAGAAAATTTGCTATATTTAGCTTGTTTACACTCTAACGCCTTGATTTATTCACCAATCCTAATGATATTTTTAGTAAATGTGTATAACCTAAAGTAAAGATCTTGGACAAGATCGATTATGGGCGGAATCGGAAGGGAACTTCAAGAGTTATGGGCCCTTGACTTAGAAAATTTGCTATATTTTAGCTTGTTTACACTCTAGCCCCTTCATTTATTCACCGATCCTAATCATATTTAGAATGATGGGTATGACCTTACGGTATTGGACAAGTTTAGCTATGGGTGGAATTGGACCACAACTTCAAGAGTTATGGGCCCTTGGATTAGAAAATTTGCTACGTTTTAGCTTGTTTAACAGTATTATACCTTCATTGTTGGTTTTGATCTCAGAATCTACGTAAAAATGGGTTATATGAGATGGAAACTATATTATCTGGTCATTAATTATAGTGTCTTTGTTCTCAGGTGAGCGATAAAGGGCCATAATGGCCCTCTTGTTTAAATATACAGTCATTGAAGATGACTCATTTTATCATGAAATCTTTCTGTTGAGTATTATCAAACATGTAATTTGAATCAATGTTAGGAAATATTTTGAGGGGGGGAGGGTGCATGCACAGAGATAATGGTTTTATTTTGGTAATGCAAATGTATATTTAGAGGAAATATGGAAATTACTAATAGTTTTTCAAAATATTTTTAAATGATAAGGTAGAGTTTCTATTGCTCATTTCTGGTGCCTGTTTTATAAAAGTTGTATATTTTAGCTGGATGTATCTATAGATGGTGCTGATGAAGTGGATAGTGACTTGGTCTGTATAAAAGGTGGAGGTGGCTGTTTAACTCAGGAAAAAATCGTAGCTGGGTGTGCCAAAGATTTTGTACTTATCGCAGATGCAAGGTATTAAAACTGTCTTTACTAGCTGTTGTGATTGTCTATATATGTTATCAGTGTATAGTCTTTCTGGTAGACTTATTGTGTAATGGATACCTAGATATGGTGGAATGTGGAGATACTGGTTGCTAGTATCTGAAGGTTTATGTTGACAGTATGTTGTATGTTAAACCAAACTTGTGTAAGTGGCCACCCCTGAATAAAGCCACTCTCTAATCAAAGGCCATTCTTTTAAAAAACATCATTGAATATTTAGAACAAAATGATCTCCAAATAAAGTTCACCTGATAAGATAAGAGGTAACATTATATTTTTCTTACAGGTGGCCTTTGTTCACAGGTTTGACTGTTGTTGAAATGCATATAGTCAGTGAAAACCATTTATAGTTCTTCTCTACTTATTTATAGGTCTCTTGATGGTTTAATATCAACATGTACATGATATGTTCTGTCCACTGGCTAATTCTTGTAATTTCGCTTTCGTATAAGAAAACGCCATATGTGGAAATATACATTAAAACTCCATTATTATGTGGACGATCATTTTATAATATTTCGGCTTGTTAAAAATCAACACCAAATTTATCAGATTATCAGTAAAAAAAAATGAAATCATCATGCTTGTCATCGGATTAGACAAGAATTTTATTATTTGATTATGTTTAGTATAAATACAGCCGTGTATATGTTTATATATTTACGATTAAGTAGCTGATACTAAATTAGTGTTTATTAAATGCATTTGCTGAATTGCTTAATAACAACCGTCATGCATGCATGTATGTTTTTGTAAATATGTGCCACTTGGGTCTATGACCTTCTGGTTTATTGAAAATAAAACTGTTCAAAATGTACATGATACATGGCTGTCATTTAATATTGTTGGTACCAAATGTCACGGATTTAGTGAAATACGTCATTCTGTGGGTTTTAAATTCTAGGATTTTCAAACTTTTGGACAATCTGTCATGTAATGATACTGAAATCATTTGTCAATATAAACATTAATACTCAATAGTCATGTCAGTTGTAGATTGGTAATGGTGTCTGATTGATATCCCCACACTGCTGTGTGTTTGACCTTTACCTGAAATTGTCTTCATGGTAAACATTATGGTCGTTATTCAGTCATACCTGTAAAATAAAGGCTTCTTAGGAGAAAAGTTACTTGGTCTTAATGCACTGGAGGTTTTTAATGGGAGATTTATTGGTTTAATGATATCCATGAAGTTAGCTGGCAGTGTGTGATGTTTCTTGATATATATATAGAGTGGTTGTAGTAAGGATCTAATTATTATGTCACAAGATACATGTACCAATCATCAATGTTTATTGATGCATATATGTGTAAGTACACTAGAACTAGAATCCAAACTAATATTGATACATCATGGATGAAGCTACGAGAGGAGAGAGGTGTGCCGCTCAAGAAGTAGGCGGAGCTTATAATGATAAACATGCATGTAAGGTTAAATTGATTTGAACACAGGGTTGGCTTCATTTACAGGTTGTTGTTACGTCTGGTTTAATTGTATTTTTAAAGATGTGCAAATTTTATAGAAAGGATGTTGATACACTGGGAACAACATGGACGAAAGGCGTGCCTATAGAAGTTGTTGGGATGGCATATAAACCTGTATTATTACAAATTCAGAAGAAACTTGGTGGTACAGCGAGCTTACGAATGGCGTCCAAGAAAATGGTACAGTCTTGGTGTTGATATCATTGTGAATAAGATGTGGGGTCATTCATCAAGTAATTGCTTGTTGGCTATCACTGCCTGACCTTACAACCTAAATAATAAGTGAATGAAATTGTTCTTTTGACTCATGAAGCCCCTTTGCTTTAATATTGTATACAAAATGTTCCTATCTTTGATCTTAACCTTCTTACACCATCTGCATAGTAAGACCAATTACACTTATTATGTACTAAGACATAAACATTATTGGCTCTGTAGATATACTCTGTGGTATACCAAGTAAATCATGTTTTTATACGAAATCCAAAATAAATCAAGTTAACTTGTGATGTTAATGTTGTTTATAGAAGTGAGATTGGTCAGACTTCATCTTGAGTTATTTCAATTTTGCATGTATTTTATTTTAGGGACCTGTGGTAACAGATAATGGTAATTTCATCATAGATTGGGTGTTTGATAAACCAGGAAACTGGGCTGAAATTAACACCACTCTTCAAATGATTCCTGGTGGGTTTTCTTATGTTTGTATTTTTTTATCTCTGTGACCTCTGAACTCTATATTTAGTGTGTCTGACCTTATCTGTCTTTTAACACCATTTTAAAAATGATTCCAGATGGGTTATCTTGTCATGTTCATTGTTGTAGATATGTGTAATATGTTGTTTTTTTTTGTCCATCTGTCAAAATGCCTGTACTATCATCTTTCATTATATTCATGTCGCGTAAAGTACATCTTAAGTTTATTGGTAATTGCCAGCTCACTAGGAATATTTGAATAAATGCTTAATAAGTGGCTTCGTTGTATTAAAAGGTACATATTTGTTTCTATTTACAAAGCAATGAGCCTGTGTAGTAATGAATGAAACTTCAGTAAGCCAAAAATTCATATTTAAATGGCAGATGACTCAAAAACGAGATCAGTGACCCCCAATTGTTTTTCGCTGAAAATGTTTATTGTACGCTATGATCATGCAAAGTTTTAAAAAATCTACTGATTAGTTTTCATTCTGCCTATATGTCAAGGTGAAAAATGTAGCAAACCACTTTAAGCTTGTTTTATTTCATTTAACAGTTCAGCTTGCCATGTTTCATTGTCTGATTAAATATTTGAATTCTTTGTTTTACTCTTTCAGGAGTTGTTGAGACAGGTTTATTTGTAAATATGGCAAAACGAGCTTACTTTGGTCAAGAAGATGGTTCAGTCAGTGTGAAAGAGTCAAACAAATGAGTACAAATCAAGACCTTAATTTTTCACCACAGACTTGATGCCACAGAAAGTTTTCACTCATTATTGTTTCGTGTGAGTGCATAGTAAAAATGACACTTGTTCATGAGTATTGTAACCCAAAGAATCATTTGTAATAATCACAAGCCATATATTAGTCAGATTTTGTGAATCTCATTTTCATAATTAAATTGTAAGCTGTATATATTTACAGTAGTGAGAGAATAGTGGTTATAGGAAAGTAATACAGTGTACGTCCCAATTCACCCAAATTGAATTATAAAAAATACACGACTGATACCAAGTGTAACCCTTTTTAAAAAACTACTGCCTGTCTGTTTAACTGCATGAGTGATGTTATGTTCAATAATTATTTAAGTTTTGATGTTTTGAACATTAATTTAGTAAGTTCAGAAAAAAATACCATAAATTCAAGATTGCACTATTCTACTCTTAAGGCTTTAAGTGTTATTTTTTCTTACAATAAGATCACAAGTTATGAATGCAAATTTTGAAACCAGTCTAATAATTTACACTTCTGATCGGCTGTTCCTGATATTAGTACTGATTGGAACCATGTCCTCTTAGACTGGCCACTATACTCAAATTGTTAACTTCAGATTGTTACGACCACGCCCATGGTACAAATGTATAGTGCTCCAGACTTGTAACCCAGCAACAAGGGTTCAAGTCTATGAAAATGTGATAAAAATGTTGATTTTCCTTCTTACGTGAAGGAGTTGCTGGCTTTTGTGAAAGGGTCAGTTAGTACTGGTTAGAATACACTCCAGTGAACAGACCACTGTATGTAACTGAATTTAAAAAAAAAAACAGCGTGAAAAAATTATTATCATTATTATTAAACTATTAAATTCATTCTTTTGCTAAAATCACTGTGAGGTTCATCTAGTTATTAGATTGAATCTTTGAACTTCAAGAAAGATTAAGTAAAATTCTGAACTTCAATTAGTGTTAAGTTTTTCTAGTCAAAATGCGGTATTCACAGACTTAGCTGCTGAGGAATATTTTGTGTTCAGTTCTGTATAATTTTGGTGCATTTTGTTACTGTGTGGGAATGGTTGTGTTCTAACAGATACCATGTTTAAATGATTAAATCAATGTATAGTCTTACTTGTCTGAGTTTGTATGTTGGGTGGGTAGGCGGGAGTTGTGAATTCATCCTTTCTACACCAAAACCATGTAAAACCTTCTTCCTGTTATAATCAAGTGCTCATACCGATAATACTTAGATGCATATATACACCAATTTTATATTCCTTATCCTGAAAGGCATTCCTTGATATGAGAGTAACAATTTCAGTTTTCTGTAAAGCCAAAATAACATATTTTTTTTGCTGTTTGCTAGATTAACATGACTCATTCATGAATACACTGATGTATAAAATTAATCAGCATTAGCCTTCTGTAGTGGTTACTTGGACACTATTGAACAAAAAAATTATGCCTCTATTGGAGCATACTAGTATATTAACGCAGTCCTTAGCTTGCTTTTCCTATTTAGAACTCTCCACGTCTGTCCCATTATTTTACCATCAAAATAGTTGACTGTTTATTCTATCGAGTATTGTTTTATTTTTTGTACAAATTTAAGCCATGAAAAACTAAGAGAAAACAAACTTCTTCAGGTTAGCAAAATTTGCATCACCCTTAATTCTCTACCTCTTAAACTGTTTTGAAATGTAACATTGTAAATAAAATATTTGATAAAAAACAAATTCTTCTTTCTGTTACCTTCAATGATTACAAAGTACATATTTTAAATTTTCAATTAACATTGAATATTGATAGACAACACTGAGATATGAGCTTGGACCAAGAACAAATTTTCCCATATTCAGGTGATTTGTCCATCGCGGTTTCTTGCAGTTTCAACATTGGCCTGATGTATAGACAGTTCAGTACACATTGCAAATAATACAAAACAACATCAGATATATTTAGTAGTCATTTATTTTATTACATTCAACAACAAAGATATAAAACAATATCAGATGATGTGAGTCATGAATGAATGACCTAAAACAATACATTGGATGAATTTCATTTCATTTTTCTTCTGTCTACAACAAACTGTGAGAGCAAAATTATCAAGCAATTTTTTTTTAGTATTAAGAAATGTGATTGTAGCACATAACAATACCACACCATCTAGAAACGAGAAATTTTAGGGTATAATCCACAATAATTATGCATTATCGAAATCAATGAAATGAATTATATTTACATATCAATGAAAAATGAGAATATATAAGATTTTAATACACAATTTGACCATACATGCAATGGTATAGCACTGACTTTATGATGTTTGATGTTCAAACGAAATAGGCCCCAGTTTCACAAACAAAATTTGGTAGTACTAACTCAATTTTGAACTCTTCTGTCTAGAAGTCATGTGTCTTTCTTCAGAAGTGTTACAATGTGTTTCCTTATATATTAAGAACATGGTAAACATGCCAGCATAAAATATAGTGTTTCTAGCAGACAAATTTAGTTTCAAAACTCCTTTTTTTCATTTGAATAAAAAAAAAAATTTCATAGAGATTATCTCTCTAGGTTAAAAATTTGGGAAACTGCTATTAAACCTATCATTGTACCTTCTTTTAATACCACAATCTGAATAAGATTTGAATAAAATAAAAAAAGAGACTCGTAATGTATGATTTAAAGTTTAGAATGAGCAAAAGTTTTATGAAAATGGGGCCTGATTTGCAATGGATGACAGTGTAAGGGTCCAGATTTCACAAAACACCTCAATTAAGATTAGTCTATATATTTTCAAGATTGTTTAATTTGGAGTAACAGAATTAAGATCTATTGGAAAGAGCTGCAATGTATACTACTATATTGACACACAAGTAACACTTCACATAATGAAAATGATTGTTTGATGATGTTCATTTCAGATAAAATTAAGCACTTTAATTCCCATAATTGAAATCTCAGTTTGGGGTGTTCTAAGAAACTTGGGCCCATACAACAACATATGAATGAGATATTAGCTGCACCGAGTAAACCCTAATATCTGCAAATTTAAACAACTAATTATCTATGACAGAAATGTATTCATTGACAACAATTACTGAAGTAAAATAAACAAAAATGACCTATCAATAAAATCTTTTGTAATTGAACAGTAAGATGACAGATGTATAAACCCCATCACTTCACCAGATGAACGACACATGGAACCTGACTTTTTTAAAGTAAGTAGAATTTACAATGTGAAATATGAAGTATAAATCTTATAAAAATCATCCTAATATATCAACTAACATCTCGTTATTACTTCCCCACCGGGACAACAAGCATATGAATTAAAATGGATGAATTTCAAAGTGGAAAATTTTGAAAATCAGAAAATTTATGAAACAATAAAAACCAGTCCAGACCGGTAAAAGATCGGGAATTCTGGCACATACTGGAACACATTTATCTATGTAATAAGTAAATCAGTTGGATTAAGCTGGTAAATATCATACCGGTAGTTAATGAAGCTCAAAATGTTTACATGTTCCTAATCCAAAAACTGATAGCAGAAAAATGTTTATTTTAATGTTTCCATATTATTTTTTTGTATGATTTTATGGATATTATCCAGATAAGTCATTAGCATCAAATAAATCCTGATCATATCTTTCAGCTTGTACAATACGTCCACCAAAATATCGTCCATTTAAAGCTTGGCAACCTTTTTCCACTTCTGAAAAAAAAAGAAATTAAGAAAAATTGATAATAAATAAAAAATTGTGATACAAAATTGCAAGTAGATATTGGCCCCAAACTCAGCCCCTTTTTTGCTTGGTACATGTGTTTACCAAGTAATTGTTTAAACTGTGTGAGCCCTAATTATACAGAAATAATATACCTACATAAAAGGAACCATCGACAAAACCAGAAACTGAAATCAGTTTTGATATTGAAGAGCAAAGTAAAAGTGATCTATATAACCAAGTATTGTAATATTGAGATGGTTCGCTGGTAAAACATGTAACTGTAATTCTACTTTCAGAAGTGAGTGAAAACAGATTTTATTCAAGAGGCTGTGTTTAATAATTGCATATGCCCTTGTTGGCAGCTTGACTAGACCTTGTACGGACAGATGAATGAACAGACAAGGCAATCAATACATGCTCCCGCATCATTTAATCACTGAGGCATAAAAAATAGATTTACCATAAAATACTAGAAACAAATTGATGTGCACAGTAATGGATATTTTGTTTAAACATATTGTATGACATTATTGCACTTACCTGCTGCATCGCTGAATTCAACAAATATTTTTACAATCACATCAGCATCCTCTTCCTCCCCTTGTCTCTCCTGATATATAATAACTCTATTGACTTGTCCGTATTTTCCACATTCATCGGATACTTCAGATTGTAGTTCATCATCTAAATCATCAGGTTGAACCATGTTTTTTAACACCATAACACGACTCTGAAATGTAGGAAGCAAAATTTTCAGTCAAATAATATGTAGAACATGCCATATGAACGAATATCCGTAAAGCTAACTTATAAACAAATTCACTGAAAGTAAAATAATTAATTGTGAAATCAAATTAATTTGTTTAATATTATAAAGTTTACACTAAATTTCAGAACTTAAAAACCCTGAAAATAGAAAATGAAACTTTCTCAAAGTTAACAAAACTTTTAAGAATGGCTTTTTGAGCCTATGAAATAACATATGTATCAGGTTGGCAATCCTAAGCATTTTGTAATATCTCGACACCCAAAAAATGACAGAAACAATGATTTTCAAATGAATATTTGAAAGTTTGAAATGCAGATATTATGTAGTTAGAATCAGTGTAACTTAAGAGGAAGCTTCATAAATCCACATAAAAATACAACTACCTGGGATTGTCTCATCAACTTTTGCATCACCATATGTCGGGCATTACTTCCACTGATTTTCATCGTCTCTTGTTGCTCTAAAGTCTGATTAACCTCTTCCTCCGCCATCTTCTTCTCTACTTCTTTCTTCTCTCGTTCTTCTTTTTCTCGTCGTTTCTCAGCTGAACTGTCAGCCTCTACCATGGCTGTAATGGCTGCTTGTAGATTATTGCTCGATGATGTTGGCGGCATCATGGATGATACTGTAAACAGAATATAAAGTTAAAATTTTAGTTTCAGACTAACGGCGCATTTTACAAATAAACAAGAAGTGACCTTGACTTTAGAACTCAAAATCAATAGGGGTTAACTACATGCGATGACCAACCTCACAACCAAATCCTAATTTTTATTGGTCGGACAAGGTTTGGTTATGGACGGACTGACCAACATGTGCAAAGCAATGTACCCCTTTTCTTTGAAAGGGGGCATAATAATGCTAATGTTTTCAAATAGACCTAAGTATTTCAACCCATAGTTAATAACAAGATGTGTTTTATAAACACCATGCCCCCTCCGTTTGCCCTTTTTGAAAATGCACAGGTCCTGTAGAGATTGTCATGATGAACCAAGATATGAAGTTTGATGATTGCAGGTGGTAGCGTTTTGATTTAATAGGCAAGGTTAAATTTCGGTACAGGCAAACAAAGGCCCGAAAATCTGCTAAAAATGATCGAATCACAAAACCCTAACAATATGACTTGTGCTGGTGAACTTGATGACAATAGTTCCATCGAAATTTGGTAAAAATCTCTTGAGAAATACAGAAGTAGTTGCAAACAAAAGAGTATTTCTCTATATATTACATATGCACAAAATAAACAAAGGGCCATAATTCCGTCAAAAGTTATCGAACCATAAAACTTTTACAACATGCATTGGGTATCTCGATAACAAAAGTCCCATGAAAGTTTTATCAAAATCCCTTGAGAAAACAAGGAAACAAGAGTATTTCACTGTTACAATAACACAAAATAAATAAAGGGCCATAATTCCGTCAAAAATGATCGAATCACAAAACCCGGAATATATGTGTGGGGGTCTTGGTAACAACAAGTCTGTGAAAGTTTCATCAAAATCCCATGAAAAATGTAAGAGTAGTATCCTAAAGGAAATGTCGGATTTTTTTTAAACACAATGACCCTGTGACCTTGACCTACTGACCTGAAAATGCACATGTCCTGTAGACGTTGTCATGAGGAACCTACATATGAAGTTTGATGAATGTAGGTGCAGGCGTTTTGATTTTATAGGCAAGGTTAAAGTTTGGTACAAACAGACAGACAAACAGAGAGACCAAAAACAATATGCCCCCGATCTATCGATGCGGGGGCATAAAAACTTCATGAGAAATGTTGATTATTAATTATTATTTTAAAATTTAAAGAGCGCGAGATTATTATTGAACTGCCAGTGGCTAAAAATGGTTTTAGATGTAAATTTCAATCCGATAGCTTGATCAACTATTTCTACATAAATTTTAGAGAAGCCTATATCAGATTTAGTATGGATGAAATAATGGGTTGGACAGTGTGTTAAAATGCACAATTCCAATGCCATCAAATAAGTTTACTTTAAGCCACCAGTCAAACAAAGACAAATCATACACCTGACTTTGAATGACTAACTAAAACAAGAAGTGTTTGTGAAACACACATGCCCCCTGACGGCCAACTTGATAGTAAGACCACCACCTTTGACCTATTGAACTTAAAATCAATAGGGGTAATCTACATGCGATGACCGACCTCCCAACCAAATCTGAGAACTTGTGACCAATTCGTTCTGTAGTTACTGGTCGGACAAGGTTTGGTTACAGACCGACGGACACACAGACCTACCAACGGACATGGGCAAAGCAATATACCATAACAATAATTTTAATAAAAGACAAAATAAAATTACAACTTACCTTTAGGTAGAGGTTTAGATCCACCGAGACCAGCGGTAACCACCCCAGGTGGTGGGATATTAGCCATACCAGTGGACATACCTAATGATTGTGGTATGACCACACCAGGTCCTCCTATCAAATTGAGATCAGCTTGTAAGCCAAGACTTGGACTTCCTGCTGTGCCGCCAAGCTGAGTGGGGTTCACAACACCAGGAGGCTAAAATAAAAATATTATACCATCAGAACAGAATCAGGAACATAAATTTAGTGTATATAAATAAAGTTTCAAAACAATTTAAATGATAACATCCTTCTTCATTGTCTTAAATAAACAAATGCTATAAGTAAGCCTTTCAACTTTTTTTCTTAATTCTTTTTAGTTAACTAACTGGTCAGTTAGGTAACTTATAGTCTATAGTATTTTACTTAAATATACTTCTTTTACATCTCATGACAATATCTTGTGAATCTGCAGTGAATTATTGGAATCCACATGATATCATACATTTATATTATAAGTGATTCTTATCTTCTATTACACAGAACTAAAATGGTTTCATGACATTGCAAGCAAAAGAATTTTTTTATTACCATTAATTGTTGTTGAGCATCCATTGCTGTGATTTTAGCAGTAACAGCAGCGGCAGCAACAGCAGCGGCCGTAGGCATGGCACCCAAACCTACAGCAGTAGGCTGTGTCAGGACATCTGGTGGTGTGATCGCCTGACAAATACATAAATGTTATACATAATGAATAAATATTCTAATTTGCACGGTCTACAAAAATATTAGTTCTACAGTACTGACTAACACAAAATTTGCCTTTTGGGTCTCTAATACATTCTCTGGCTGATTTCATGCTTAGATCGTAGTCAGTCTGCAATATTAGCAGTTGTCCGGGACAACCAATTTTTCATTCTGACAACCAAAATTTTGGTTCGAACAACCAAATTTTCATTAATAAATCAAAGCAAAAGCAGCTAAAATTTCTGTTTCGGGCAACCACATTTCAAACCTTAATTTCACAGACTACATGGTATTTCAAAGTGTTATGAGTTATTAATACTCATTAAATGCATCAATATATAATGGATTATCATAAGCTGTGATGTTTCTTTCAAAGGATTCAAAAGTATACCTGTAATAGTTATTTTACTTTGTAAAAGTTTGTGTAAAACAATGTAACATTACACATAATAATTACTAAATTAACCAATGGCCAAACTGCTTCCTTGGATACACACTTGATAAAGAACTTTGTAAAATCAAAACTAACATATCAAACAATTCTATCAGTTGTAAACTTTGCATTCCAAATCAATCATTTCCTTGTTTTAATGAATATTGAATGATTGTCACACACAGAAATTTTACGAATCAATACCATTAAAACCTAATTTAAAATGGCTAAGACTAGCCCTTCACCACTGTGAGTTAGACTTCCACCTTAGATCAATGTCACATATGAGGAAGCTGTCCAGCTAGCTTACAGAGGGTTGATGGTTCTACCCAAACTCCCCGCAGTAGTTACCTCCCTTGATCAGTACATAAACCACTGCCACCACCAAACTCCCAGCAGTAGTTACCTCCCTTGATCAGTACATAAACCACTGCCATCACTAGTGAAATTGTACACCTGTGGTCTCCCTCCATCATTAATGCTGGAGAATTCACCAAACAACCCTTGTTGTTGGTATGATAATAAACCAGAGAAAGTCTTATTTAAGCGAAAAGAAAATAGTCACTTACCCTTCCAACTCTCAAATACTGTCCACCAAGATCAAATAAATTCATAGACGCTACAGCATCAGTGGCTGATTGTGAATTTGTGTATTCAATAAAACCATATCCCCTGAAAATAAGTTATACATGTGATCAATGTGAAGACAAAAAATCAGACTATAAATGAAATCTTTTACCTGTTACACTTTAAGAAGGTATTTATAAATTGTTTGTACAAAGTTTGTCACAAAAACCTGACAAATTACTAAAATATTTTAGACTGGGAATTCATACATTTTATACTAGTTAACATATATGACTATTAAAATAATAGATGTTTATCTAAATTTGGATAGGATATTGATAATAGCAAATCTACTAGAAATGTATTACAAGAATGCCTCCACTCAGGGGCCATAACTCCTGTGAAAATGTGTGGATTTTAACGGATATCAAAATGCATCCAGACATTTACCTTTAATAGCTGATAACAGATCCTCTAAATAATTAATAGTATAATTTACAAACAAAAGGTAGCCAAATGTTTTTAAACTGCTACTTCAGCTGATATGTGTCAATAAAACAGCCACTGGACTTCACATACATACAATTATTGAACCCATCATAAACATAATAAAAGTCTGTTAATGACAGAGGTAAATTTGACTTACTTATGCCGTGTTCCTCCTTTAGATGTCGGATCTTTTATCAACATGCAGTTCACAATTTTACCGAATGCTTCAAAAACACTGGAAATAAAACAGTAAACATAAAGTAGCATGACTTCAAACCACTGCATTTCATTGTTTAAGTTAAATGTTACCTCAGATAAGCAAAGAATTGTTTAACATAAGATTCAAAGAAAACAAGATATGTTCCAAAAAACACAATGCCCCCTCTGGGTGCCCTTTAACTTGAAAATGCACAAAATAAACAAAGGGCCGTAATAAATGATCGAATCACAAAACCCAGAATATATGTGCGGGGGTTCTTGGTAACAACAAGTATGTGGAAGGTTTGTCAAAATCCCATGAAAAATGTAGGAGTAGTATCCTAAAAGAAATGTAGGAATTTTTTAAACACCATGACCTTTGACCTACTGACCTGAAAATGCCCAGGTACAGTAGAGGTTGTCATGAGGAACCTACATTTGAAGTTGGATGAATGTAGGTGCAAGCATTTTGATTTTATAGGCAAGGTTTAAGTTTGGTACAAACAGACAGACAAATAGAGAGACCAAAAACAATACGCCCCCGATCTATCGATACGGGGGCATAAAAAATCAATGAATGACTAGAAATTATGACAAATTAACAAGTGCTTAAAGTGATAAGTAATTAATTTTAAAGACTAGAAACAATTGCCCCAGCTGACAGCTAAGTCAAAAAGGGGCCATAACTCCTGTGAAAATGATTTTATGGGAAATAAAACTTGACCTGTATTTAAATATTATACACCTTCATGTAAAATATTAAACCAACCCAATGACAGGGGCATAATAAATAATCTACTGTCAAGAAGATGAACAATTTACAAACACACAAATATACATTAACGTTACAGTTAATAAACACTTAATACACATAAATTTCTGAAATACTGATATCACACATTGAGTCTTTATAAACTATTTAACCTTTTAAGGGTATGAAATGTTTATGTCTTACCTTGCAATATCTTTTTCAGTTAAATCAGGATGTATGGATGCAATGTATATTCTGTTGTAATTCTTTGCCTCAGAAGCAATCTGCTCAATGATGGGTTGTGCCTGAGGCATGTTACTGGGTCGTCCAACCTGAAAAACAACAACGACAGAAAAACATTATACAAGTTATATCAATGTCAATAATCAAAATTAAATATTTTTAGTACAGTACAACCTCTCCAGAGCGGCCCTCTGTAGAGCAACAACCTCTCTATAACAACACCTTCAAAATTTCCCAAAGCTGATATTCACTATAAATTTAACCTCTGCAGAGCAACAACCTCTAAACAAAGGTCAATATGTGCAGCTCCCACAGGGTGTTGCTCTACAGAGGTTGTACTGTAATTGATAATCAAATTTCTAATTTTAATCAAAATCATTTTCAAAGCTAGTTTTTGTTATTTAGACTTAGAAGGTTAAGTATCACATTTGCCTGTGTCTTCGGTCTGACAAAGTGAATCTATCATTTTTTTACAGGGTCATTAGGTGAGAAATAAAGTGTATTCAAGTGAAATTTTATCCTGAGTGAAATTCAAACTCAGAGCAGTGAGGGGCTAGTGATTAAAAATAAGAGACAATAACAACTCAACAATTGAGACCCTTTAATGAGAAATGATCCTTTTAACTCAAATTTTATTCAAAACAAATTCTCTAAATCATAATTTTTTTATAACCAAATTCATGAAACAGTTGACATAGCTGAACAGCAAAATGACCAGAAAACGACATTGAAGCTTGAAGTTACAAAATGACACAGACTATTGGTGCGACCTTTAACCTGAGTGAAAAAAAAAGTCAAGAAACTGAATTAAACCATTGGTGTAATTCTCCATTCCAGCTTTAATGTGTAATGTTAAACTTAAGTGGATAAAAAAGAAGAATTATCTTACCTTGATATTTCTACCACCAATCATGACCCCATTCATCTGTTCCAGTGAAAGCTGGGCAGCTTCTGGGATATCATATTCTATGAATGCAAACCCTTTGTGTTTGTTCGTGATTGGGTCCCATGAGAGATTCACACTTTTAATAGGACCAAACGGAAGGAAAGCCTGTTTGATGGTGTCTTCTTTAATCTCAAAATTAATACTTCCAACATAGATTCTAAAATAAAAATCATTTAAAAGACTGAAATCATGCAATACGTTTATTTCAAATCTGTAAGAAGGTTATAATTCAACCTAAGTACATTGAGAAGATATATGATAAAAAAATAGCATGTAAAAGTTAATTCATTTAGTTTTAAGAAAATTTATTTAAAGCATCAATAATAAAAATAGCTGACTCAGAAAAAATGAATGACTAGACATGAGGTCTAGGAATAAAAAATTGTATCAAAAGTATCATTAAATGTATAGAAAAGTATTTTCATCTAACCAATTTAATCTACAACTACCTGCACATTAATGCTAAAGCTTGTTGTCTCTGAACAGTATTCTGAAAATTCTGCATTTGCTGAAAGAAGAAATACATACAGATGAGAATCGGCTTACATGAATATAAGTTCATGGTATAACAAATTCATTACACTATAAAAGTTTAGCATAAGTCCTTGGAGATTTGGTATCAACTAAGATTAAATCTAACAAACACACACTTTGAAAAACAAGAGGACCAAGATGGCTCTATATCGCTCACATGAGAATCATTGTTTGCTGATGAAAAAATTGTTTTGAGCCTGTGTCATGAGGTCTGTCGTTATCAAGGTTTTCCTGTGATTTGCCTCAGTGACCTAGTTTATGACCCATGTTTGAACTTGACCCACATATCATTAAGACAAACATACTGACAAGGTTTGGCGAAGATCCAATCAAAGGTTATCCTGTGATTTGACCTGTTGACCTATCATTTTACCCTAGACGAAGTTGGTTGATATATGTGGATGAGAATGGTCATAGACAACAACTGTATAAGTGTTGAAAGTAAGCAGTGTTGGTGCTAGACAAAGCAGTAGATCTACTCAACCTTCTACTCAACGGACATGACAACCACTATATGCCTTCCGCATCATAGATGCCAGGGACAGAAAAATAGATCGGACATAAGCTCTTTGTGCTCAGGTGAGTTAAAATTGGAATATTATCATATGCATGAAATAGTTTGAATCCAATAAATATGGCAATACACATGCATTGCAGAACTGTTAAATCTTTTTTTTTTAAATAAAATTACTCAAAAGTTTCTAAGTCAGGCCATTATCAACTGGATATTATGCTACACACAAATCTGTTCTTAGGATTTATAATGGTATATCTGAACATGTAAATACCTGATGTTGATGGGCAATAGTCTGTTTTACCAGCACGCTTTTAATACTGGCTTCCATGGCATATTTCTTCGACGATTGAAGAGCATCTTGTTGTGAAGATGTTAACTTAGGTAACTGGAATGGCTTCATCTCCCTTTTAGCCCCTGGCCCCTCCATAACCGGCCCGGACATATCCGACTGGGGAATATCATCTACAAAGTTCAAACATATCCAGATTAATACACCACACAAAATATGAAGCCCAAAACGCCTACAAAAAGGTTCTATTTAGGAGTGCTGGTGACACATTCTGATGGAAGATGTTTTTAGACAGCTTTTTTTATCACAAGAGACCCTCATATTGCAGCTAACTTCTTTAGAATTTGTGACCAAGACAAATTAGATTTCTCTATACAACTAAGACTAAGTTGTCCTTTTAATACTTGTAAGAGGGTATTATAATGAAGTCAGATCTAGATTCAATATAATAGTAAAGGTATGTGTAGACGCAATGGGCTCCCAAGTAGGAGCAAAAATAAAAAAATAAAGAAAGTGTTAATCAGAACATGAAATGTTACGGGTTAATAAAAACAATCCCTTTCTTCTTTTAAACAATTTTTACCGATTTTAGAGTAGTGGTCACCAAGTTGGAAATCGCTGGCGATGAAGACTGCGTATATTTCGCATCTTTTTCATGAGGTAAGCCCATGTTTTGCTAGCACATAAAAATACAGAAAAAAGCAAAACATACATATTGTATGGTGACATATTGACAATATTGATATCCAATTTCATTCTTTTCAACAATTTTGACCATGAATAAGCTTTGTGAACAGATTAACATAGCATGCACTTGTCTGACTTATACAGCAGCCCACTTTTATATGGTTATTTCCTATATCCTAACCCAACATATTTAATTATTAGAAAACACAACTTAATTGATGTTTTCATTAGTTACAAAATATTCTACTTTAATGAAGTATGAATAATAATGATGTTGTAAGCCCATGTTTTTTTACACTTTACCACAAATTTAATTGAAATGAGTTTATTTTAAAACATCTGGCAAATTCATGTCAAATATCTTAGCCATACTCATCATTCGGACATCCTATTATTGTCTTGCCTACATTCAAGTGATGAAGTACATACTACCGGTATGAGCACCCAAAGTTAACATAATTCACCCATTTCTTCAAAATCATTTTTTTACATAGAATTCTTCATGAGAGATCAATATTCTGCATTAAGTCTTACTCATTCTCGCATCAACAACAGGCCTTTGATACAGTTTTGACCTAACTTGATTTAAATCTCTCTTACATAAACTGGCCTCTCAGTGATTTTACTCTATCATCCATCCTTATCAACACATGATTCAAAAACGAAACATTCCAATAACAAAAATATTAACTACACTTGATTTTTTACGCCTGAAATGAAAATGGGATTTACAGTAGGTAACAAGTGGAATGTGGATTTGTCTGAAAAAGAAAATAAGAAATCTTGGCCACACATCGTCTTGCGGCCAACAGCTACATCAAGGGTAGAATCAGGTAACCTACAAACATCCACAACAGACATATTCTAGCTGAAAGGGAAAAAAAGAAAATACTTCTTTTTGACAGCCTGTCCACAAGGCATTGATGTCAGTAACTACCAAGTGTGTATTAGAATGATTTCCCCCAGAAAACAAGCTAAAAACAAATACATTGATGTAGCCATAATAAGAATATCTCATGTAAAAAAATATGAAAAATTCACTGTATCAGAACTCCCATAAAAAATTTTAAACCAGTTTTAGATTATTTGACGCACATGATGAAATTAATATTCAAAATCTCTTTGGGATTCTCCATGAAGGATTTTGTCTTCATTCATTTAGCAACAACCCGACTTTTATTTCTCTGTAGACGATGTTTACACAACAATCCAGCGACAATATTATCATACTAATTTCAGACTAAAACTTTTCATCACATATGAAACCTGATCTGTCTAAAAGGTGCCATTTTCAGGGAAAACCTTTTATCCACCGGTATCAGAGAACTTGATTCACAACGTGTTAAATTCACTGAAAATACAGAAATCAGAAAAAAACGTCTTCTTAAACTTCTGTTTGTCAAAAATAACTTTCATATCAATCAACATTTAGGAAGTGAATTTAACAAATTTATAAAACATGATCTTTTTCTATTAGTTTTGCTGTTCTTTTACAATTATAAGAAGACTCTAATATTACGAAATCTTTTTTTTCAAGCAGAAAAATATTCCTTCGGTCAGTGTTCATAGGAATTATTTCAACACATTATACGTAACATTGTCAAGATAGTAGAATGAAAATGGCAAGGAGGTAAAGATTCTCTTCACAACACAGCATGTTTTATTTCTCAGATCTGTTCTTAGTAAGGGAAGTTTTCTGAAACATACAAGATGGCTGAAAGATACAAAAGAAACCATTTTCTATATCACAAACGCTAAATGGCAACAGTGTTTCTCGACAAGTGTAAGGCTATAAACTATCAATCAACTAGTTCAATAATGCATACCTCATAATCACACAACTTTCTGAGTTGAATGAATAATGAATAAACATGAACTTAATGTTATTTTCTAAATAATCTTAGTTTTCAGTTAAATTGGCATTTGTTATTAAGATATAATGTCTTTTTAAACAAGAAGACCTCATTGTTTCTTTTCAAGAGTGAATTTCACAGCAATCTGCAAACTATTTACAAGGCTAAAGAGAAAGTCAAAAACACTTCTTTTAATTAAAATCAAAATAACTGAGTGATGTGCAATGCAAAATTTGTCATGGTATCGTCAATGTTGGGTTAATTTCAAACAAGACGCTAAGCCCATCTCAATACTGAAATATACAGAAAATAATCCCTTGAAAGTGTCAACCAGTGTTTGACATAAACAATGTTGGGGTTCTGATTTATTCTATTTATATTGTTTAGCCCTTTTTCAAGGTTTATAAAAGTGAAAAAAAATCAAAATAGATAAGAGGACATGACAGTGTTTTAAAATTGTTTACAAAGAATTCTAATAATGGTTTGATACATTTTACTGCTCTTTCTTTTTTATACATAAATTGAGAATAAAATGTCTAATGGAAGTATAACCTATGAGTCTATGACAAATAATTCTTCAACAATCATTTCATGAGGGTAGATTATGAATAAAACTGATGACTAAATAAGCAGAACCAACCTCTCTCTGCTAAAAAAATCTTTCATTCAACATGTATACAATTTTAAGAAATTCTGTCAGTATTTCACTGAAAAATTAAAACATTATTACAGGAATAAAAGGTTAGCGTAAAATATTAATTAATCCCCATAAGTAGGATTCTCTCAAAGGCACATCTCGTGTTTTTTGTAACATTCCCACGACATTATCTCAATATGTCACTGAAAAACACAGACAGAGAAAAAGAGCACTTGATCAATTTATCAGTACCACAGTAGTGGTACATTAACAGTATACAGTAATAACAAACAACTGATTCAATCAGGATATTTGAAAAGAAAGAAAAATGGTTCACTAGATGAGAACTTACTAGATGAAATCTTCAATGTTGATCAATGATTTACAAAACAGGCATTAACAAATGGTTTGTATTATTATTCAATTTGATCTTTCAAGCCCCCATCAAAAGGTAGAATACAATTAAGATAAAAATATTTCCAAACAAATAAGAGCAAATTTCAGGAATAAATAATTACATTACCCAGCAAATACAAGAAAAAACTATACAATAAATACACACAAAAAATGTAAACCTTATGCAATCACCGTAAGTAGTTAATGACGTTATGATGAACAAAAACATAACATAGTGTACATGGCAATATGTACAACACATGCTTCAGAGCAAACATAGAACAAAACTCCCTCCTATCAATGATCTCATGAGAGTACCACATCCAATGGAGAAATCGTTACGTATGGACAACAGCTTCATTCCACATCTGTCTTGGAATCTTTTTTCTGTTCACTAGTTGGTAGAGACGATTTCTCGAAAAATATAAAGAGAGAAAACGCTTGGTTGAGTGTCACCACAAAGCTATGACAGTAACAATGTTGTTCCTCACACCTCTCTTACTTATAATACAAATCTGGACCCTCTCGAAAAGATGAGAATGGATTATAATGATCTCAAATAGAAAGAAAACGATTTTATACCATCGGACTATTTTCTAGTCTAATTAGTTTTTTCTGGGGTAAATTATGTCACAAACCATTCTCAACTTTTAAAAAAAAACTCGCTCACATGTTTTGATATCACATCACGTATGACAACCCCCTTCTTTCCTGAATCACAATGCATACATTTCTTTTGCTTCTCACCTTCCTGTGCACATTGGTAAATTCATTTGTTCAATGATTCATACTTACCACACTCAATGTACTGATTTCTAGACCAAAGGGAGTGACTCAGTCAATATTAACACATAACTTATATGATAAGAACCATTATCACAATTTATTTGGCCACAACCATAATGAATAATTGTCTTAATTCAAACAGTATGCACCAATTCAGTGCCAAAATCTGAAGTCAGAATGTGCCAAACCAGCAAAGAACACAAATTAATGTGTCTGAAAAAGACCGCAGATTTCAGCACTGTCATAGCACATCCCATGGGAGGATACATTACCTTCTAATTTTTGTCTCTTGGATAATGGACCGTCACCGGCATCGAGACCTACAACGCCAACCTGAAAATAGATATGTATAAATAACTAGATTATGCGCACATATTATCAAAAAAACTTTAATCGCATTGATTACCTGTCTGAAAATTATATATTAGCATTTATTTTGAAGTTAAAAAATTCACAGAGAGTTGAAACTTGACCTTTGGTCCTGGACAATAGGCATGGACAAAAGTTAAAATTTGAAAGACCTGAAATACATGATAAGCATTGTGCAACTGAAACAATAAGAACAGTCTGGTCCAGACCTGCAGATACTGAATAGGATCATGAATTATAGCGCAGTGTCCGACAAATCCAATGCCCGGAGCCCGTGGGCTACCAGAAATTTCGGCCGGACTACCAAAAAATATTGACGTAAGCCCGTCGGGCTACCTGTAAATCCTAAGATCAGTAGCCCGGACATTTGCCACTGCAGTGCAATTCTCAGTTTAATTCAATCATCGTGTATTTTGTAAACACGTATAAACACGCGACCAAACTGACACGCGCATAAATACCTGTCATCTAATTATCGATGTTTTTTATTTTTTCCGTAGACGAAAAATGACGGGAGATATCATCGAAATTGAACGAATTTTATTGAAAATTTCTCAGGTAAATGGTTAAATCATTAGTATAAATGGTTAGTTCGAAGTCTCTGCTTTAAAATGACATGTAATGCATTGGTATTTGAAGCGAGTTTGACCTTATATATATATATCAATCGTTTGTTTTTCCCCCAAGTTAAAAAGTTTAACGCATTTCATAGGCTAATTACCTGAGGAGTTCTGAGATCGAAACGTTGCTTAACAAGTGTGTAGACTCATTATTATAGGTTCATCAAGATACAATACTTCGACATTTCTTTGAAAGAAATAAAAAAAAAACGATGAATTCATTGATGTCGAGTGTTGTTAATTTCGGATATACACATTTTCGAATAAATTTAAGTTTTTCCTAATATTAAATAGATGTTGTTCTTTTTTCAGAAAATGACCACTGCCCACGTGCAGAAAGTCGTTTGGAAGTTTGGACACTTCTTTGGCAGTATTTATATTGAAGGCTGGATGTATTCCTGATTGTTCAGTTTTTACATGTGACTTACATTTTAAGAATAACTGGTTCAATTTTGATTCCATGAAATGTGCTTCTTGAAATGAACTACATGTATGCTTTGTGCACTAGACTACTAGTACATATATATGTCATCAGGCATTCTATTAATCATTAAGACATATGTGAAGCTTTGGTTAAATTTTTATTTAACTCAAGAGTTTGAATATGTGAACTTATGAACTATGCTTTGGACACAAGACTATTTGTGCATGGATATGTATAACCAGACATAAAATGTAAATATTGTTATAGATTAACTATATGTGAGCTTGTACTTTGTTTTCTTTCAGTTTGTAATATAAGCTATGATGAAACTGTTTGTTGCTTATTTATTTACTGCATTACTATAACTACCCCATTCTGTGTGTAGTATGTACAAGAAAGGTCCATATACTTACGTTATTGTGCGCCAGGCCATCACTGTCGTAATAAATAACAATAAAGTGGGCTACCAGAAAAAAATGTTGGAAGCCCCTGGGCTACCAGAAAAAAAATCTACCACACACAAAATAGATTTGTCAGACACTGTAGCAGATGCTGGAAAACATGTTACATTCATCCAAGCATTATCAGGAATTTGGGACTAAAGATATAAGCCCTCAACTTTGTTACTTAAAGAAGAACCTGTAACCCAATTGCAAGGCAGTTGAATGAAAGTGGTTGATATCTATACGTTTACGATTGAAATATCTTACAATAATTTTAATAAGTTAGAACTTAAAAACTTAAAATGACTTTCAAACATGCCATACAGCTGTAAAATAATTATCATCCTATATTGGTTCCAGTTGTTCAAAATCATTATAAACATGCCTTCTTATGCTATTTTTTTGGGTCCGATTTTCTCCCCCGTTTTCCAAGTAAAAAAGTATATTTTCCCCACTGAGAGAAAAAAATCCCCAAATTTAGTAATTTACTTAAATTAATTTGGTGTTTCATGATGCAAAACAGTAAATAAGGGCTGAAAAAAGCTTAACTAGAACGAAGAAATGTTAGTAACTAAGTAATGCTAATGAATCAAAATTCTAGTATATATATATGTATCATTGTCGATATACATGTGACACTGACCTAAGACATTAATTTGATTAAATTGATTAATTTAATTAGAATCTAGAACAATTTGGTAAAACGAAATATGAAGAAGACCACGTCAGTCAGGCAACTAGCCTAGAGAATCCAATGAGAAAACGTATGAACAACTTCCATTCACACCCACCGTGAGTAAACCAAGAATACAGATCATACAAAAATGAGCGAACCGCAAAACTTATGCCATAAAATACTTTTTAATAGCGACTAAGCGAGTTAGAAAAGCGAATTCAAACGTAAATTATACGACGCTCTAGAAATAACTGACAATTGATTCCACGGATAACTTTTATGATATGAACAGAAAAATATTTAGGTTAAACCCATAACACTAAGAATAAAGCTTTACCCCATTATAAGTGCCGTTTTGTTCCACTTTTATCATGCTCGTGAATCCCAATTCTGCAGCCGTCGCCATTTTGTCTTTGTATATCTACTTCCGGTGTTATAAGTGATCGACGAATACACTACGTACCAACGTGGTATTTAAACTGGTTCCCGTTGACTTGTGTGTACTTCTACTTCTTCTTCTACTTTATACTCCCGATCAGTGAAGATACCTAGGCTGGGAATAGATTTAACTTGGGCAGGAGGGGAGGCTGGGGGGTGGGGGGGGGGGGGAAGACAGTTACACATTAATACAGTTCTTGGGAAGAAGGAGTTTTGATGATACTGAGTGCGGGACTGGGGTATTTGTCTTATAAGGAAGTTCATGTTTCTGGTCCGGACATGGTGGTTGTGGTCAACGTAGACAAGATTAAACTGAATTTTATTCAGGAAGATTTTGATAGGGAAGATTGTATCCTGCGTTTCTCTAAAGTCAGCCAACCAAGATCTTTTAGCATGTTGGTGACACTACTCTGGTAATCATTTGTACCAAATCTTGCTGCAGCTCTATTTTGTACGCCACATGTTTTTGCCAATGGTGCCATATAATTGAGCAATATTCTAATTGAGGTCTCACATAAGTTTTGTATGCAGCTTCTTTGACTAGTTTATTTTGGGTTTTGATGTTTCTCTGGATAAGTCTTAAGGTGTTTTTTTGGCCTTGGAGGTTATATTATTGATGTGGGGGTCCAGTTGAGGTCTTTAGAGATGTTAATTCCGAGATATTTGGCGGTGTCTGCTGTTTTTAAGGTTTTATTATGCAGGATATATTGAGGGTTCAACGCAACAGTGTCGTAACTCATATTGAAATAAGAACAAGTTCCGACAGTGTTGAGCTGAGCCCTCGATATGAGTATTCTTCAGCGTTTTTCTTGGGGGAAATTCTTAGTACCCCACACTTGTCCGTGTTGAACTCCATAGCCCAGTCATGTTCCCAAAGTTCTTATCTACGTAGGTCTTCTTGTAATTAAGTTGTCTGTGTCTGTCTGTCCTTTAATTGTTAAGTAAACAATTGTGTCATCCGCAAATAACCTAGCTACTTCTGACAGTTTCTGGCAGGTCGTTCATATATGCCAGAAACAAACAGGGTCCAATGACGGAGCCCTGTGGGACGCCGAATAACACTGGTAATTACTCAGAGAGGTGACCTTCAACCAAAACCCTCTGGGTGCGATTGTTGAGAAATGAGCTGATCCAAGATAAGACATGTAAGTTTACACCCAAGTGTTTCAGTTTGTGAATTAGTTTGTGATGGTCGACTTTGTCGAAGGCCTTTGAAAAAATCTACCACAATAACGTCCGTCTGTAGTTTTTTGCCAAAGTTGTCAAAAGTTTCTTGAGAGAAGTTATATAAGTATATAGTTGGATTTCACAACTATGTTAAGAGCGAAAACCATATGTTGGTATACGGACTAAGGGTGTTATGACTATCAAAGAAAGTCATCAAGTTTGAGACTATAATGTGTTCCATCATTTTGGAGACCATATACATGTAAGTGATATTGGTCTGCAGTTACTAGGTTTTGATTTAGGACCCTTTTTATACTAAAGGATATAAGAGCAATATTAGCTTTTTTTCCAGTCTTCAGGGACATGACCAGTTTCTAGAGATGGCTTAAATATTTCAGTGAGTATTGGGACTATTTCACTGTGGAGTTCTTTGAGGACTCTTTGTGATATTTGGTCGGGACCCGAGATTGAGATTTAGACCTTCAAGGAGTTTGTTAACACAATCAACTGTCACTGGGTCACTGGAATGGGAGGGGGGGGGGGCACTGTGAGATGGAGGATTAATTAAGTATACTACTACACATCTGTTGGAGGCTTAGTGGTTGAGGTCGTGTAAAGACAGACTCAGATTATCTGTTGAGAATATTTGACTTGTCAACAGGGTTGGTGTAAATGTTACCCTCAGACTTAAGGGGTGCAACTCCACAGCTCTCATTTTTGTTGTGTTTTACAAAACTGTAGAATTTTTTATTGAGGCCTGGTTGGGAATCAGCATTAAATATGACGGACTCTAAGTATGACCAGTATTGGAGTTCCGAATTTGTTTCTGGATAGTAGCCTTAAGCTAGGGCCTTAAAATTTGGATCTCATTCAGGGACTAAATGTTTCTTTTTAAGTTTAGCAAATATTTTGTCTCTTTTACATAACTAAAGGTAAATTCTGCCTATGTTTGTAGTTTTCGTAGGGATGTGTATATCAGTAAGTCTATGGAGTACTTGTCTGAAGTCAGTCCAGGCTAATTCAGGATCTGTATATTTATGATCACTGAACTTAAGGTAATATTTCTTCCACTCAGACGTTATTGTACAAAGCCTTTGGTGCACTGCGACATGGAACGGGAACCAGTTTGTCTGGTAATGTAAGGACAATATTAATTTTGTTGACGACGGGCAAAATTTACTCTTATAGATATCACATCCCAATTTAATTAATGTATTTCTAAAAAAGAGCAATAACTGTCCCACCTTCGTTTTCAGAAAAAAAAGATTTATTTATTTATTTGAATGAATCAACGCCATTGGCTTAGCTTCCTTTAGGCACCGTAGGCACCGTGCCTACACCTTTAAACTTCGGACAAATAGAAAATAAAAATGCCAAATAAAAACCGCAATAAAAATGAAGGGATAGAGACATAGATAACGGAGATAGGAAACTGAAAATATCACGTGTGACAGCCTTTCGTAAATTCTGTAACGTTAGATAGAAGACAATTATAAATTCAAAAACCAAATAACACACACATATTTACGCTCAAACCAACTTGAATTATCACGGTTCTGCCTCTTTCTTCTACATACATGCAAGCCTTGTTATATGTTTTATGATAGCGTATTAGTCTAGTCAAGTTATGACAAATTTTGGTCGAACCCAGGACAAAATGGTACAGAAATGAAATATGGCTCATTTGAAAGCTTAGACTTTCTACAATATCAAGATTAAAATAGGACAAAATCGGATCGGCCGTTTTTCCAGAAATTCGTTTTAAGTATAGGCCATCATTTATCAAATAATACGTCAATAGCATGTTAACTGATTCGATAACTTCGACAAATACATCAGATAAATTATAAATATCTATTAAATTTTACAAAACATGAATAATATCAGCCCTGCATAATACAAAAATACAAAAAATAAAAGATGTTTAAGCATTTGTACTGTACAAAATTAGATGTTAAATTACCCCACCCACTTATGGTAACATAGAAATTAGACTAATCTCGTGAAAGTTTATACAATTTTACAGATCTTTACTACATAACCCGTAAGAAAGTAGATCTCTTTTAGATTCCTGGCAACTAAAAATAGTTCAAAAATCCTAAATTCCTCTCCAAAGCGAAAAGCCTATGGCTTTGTTATTTAATTGACGCCATGTCTAATGATCCTTCAATCTAAATCCAACAATTTTTACCCCAGAGTCAAAATTGGCTACGCTCCTGGTCTCCATCATGATATGGTCTAACTAAGGTATTTGATTTGCATCCATCATGCATGGTGGGTCTTTGTTTCGATGCGTTTAACGCTGTTTTCAACGATATTCAACGACGGCCATTTCACCAAACCAGTTTTCCCAGACTGCATTCTAACAAGTACTTGCTTAATTACCATCCTACATGGAGTTGACAACTTCTCCACATAAGGAAATCAACAAGTCCAGCACACTTAACTACTGATCACGACCGCGGCCCATTGATTCTATACCTCACGAAGTCCGAAAATTCACACTCCTTCAGTCCAGACTGACTGCATCCCTGATCATTCTTTATTTTATATTGAGTTTCCTATGAAAATCTGGCAAAGCTTTGTAAATACGTACATGAATCAATGTAATGCACTTGTAGGCATTTCTAACCCGACACTAATAAAATGCCACCTACTATGATTATTTATAAGGCCACACCAATTTAATAACTTGTTCATAAGATTTTTTCTGACGAAAGCAAGCGAGCGAGCGAAATATTCTTTTAATAATACTTTTTACTTTTCCGATTTTAGCGAGCGGGCGAAATATTTTTGAAAAATATCATCTTTAATTCCTTCTTTCAAACAAAAAGTGGGAATGCGAATAAAAAGTCTGTGTTCATTTATTTCAATAACTGTTACCGTTTACCAGTAAAAACGCTTTTAATGTCCTTATTCAATTGTTTTCTGATGAAAATTGTTGAATCACCCGGAACGAAAGGAGTCAGAATTTTTATCAGCCGAGACAAATGTGGGTACCTTAAGACCAGCACTTATCTGTAAAAAAAACATTGTGGGAATGAGCAAGCGATAATAGGAAGCAAAAATAAAAATATTATTTTTCTAATTTTGATAATAATAATAGGAGCGACAAATCGAATGAACAAGTACTGTAATTAAATTGGTGTGGCCTTAACGTGTTTTGTTTAAACTTTGAATATAGATAACTGAACACTGTAGTCATACTTCCCCATTATTTGGTCTTACTTGATAAACATACAGATATAAAACTTAACAAATCAGAAATATAATTGTAAAATCCCGATTCACAAAATGGCTTATGACGCAAAATTCTAATAATCTGTAAAGTCAGTTAATTTAGCGGAACAGGTTATACGTCCGAGTAATAATTATTAGTTCATAATGTATGTCCTCAAATGGCTCTCACAACATGAACATCTAAGGCCGGTTCAACTGGACTCTCGTAAGAAGAGAATACGCCAGCTGAAAGAGCTTAGAAGAGAAACCCAATCGAACGCAATCGCGGCCGAAATGTCTGCATCCCAATAATCTTTGAATCATATGGATAAACTATTGAACACGCTGACACTGTAAACAATGTATTTATTAAAACTTTCTTTTTTATTGTGAGTGGAAACAATAGGGTTTTTAAGAAAAGGCAATTTCGAACGGTATTGTTTGTTTGGTCATGCTGTATGGTCATGTGAATAATATCTCGCCCCCCCTCTTCTACCCATCGGGCGGAATAAATAGAAGAGCTTCTAAAATTAGAAGACGATTAATCGAACAGTTCGGAAGAGCTCTGCCTCTTCCGATAGCTCTTCCATTTGACCAATCGAACTGGCCTCCTCTCTCTCATCGACAGCGCATACGATCAGAATACCCATTTGGGAATATTCCCCCATTCCTGCACAAGGGCCTACTTCAGATCATGGAGATTGCCAGGGACTGCTGGTCGACTCTGAATAGAAATTAACTCAACTGTGCAGTTGTACTTGAATTTGTTGTACGCTATTGTGAAAAGATTAATTTTGTTCTTGCAGTAAAAATATCATTATCCTAATACATTCCTATTTACTTATAGGTGTCTTAATAGTTCTAATCTTAATTTCAGCTTATTTCATTTAGAAACACATCCATGTAAAATTTGAGATGGGTTATTTCATGGAAACAGAGTCTTAATTGGATGATTGGTCAGTAAAATTAACGAAACAACTTGTTCTGTTTGACCTCAGAGAATACTTGTAGATATATAATAATGCAATCGTATGAAGTGAACCATTTTTCAACTCACGTGAAAAAGTACTGCACTGACCGCGTAATAATCGCGTTTGAATGTATGTTTGTCATCGGCCGCAACAAATTATTGGTATTGTTGATCAACTGTTTTTGTAATGTCAGGTTTTATTTTGGCTTATCAGCTAAATATTTGTGTAGAAGGTCTCTTTAATTTTGCAATACAAGTATTGTATGTCAACTTTCAGCCTATAATATCATGACATTAATAGATGCAGAAAGACAATGTTTTCGGATAACAATTAAAAAAAGATAAGGAAAGTATAAATTTTAAAGTATATATTAAGAATATATTCGTCTGCTCAGGAAGTGTTTATCATAATTTTTCTTCAATACATAACATTTTATATTCTTTACTATCCATGATATATTAAACTATTTTAAAAATTGAAATGTCATACATACTTGGACTCAGTTGGTCTTCCTTAATAGATGAGACATTCGCTCAGAAATCTGATTTTATCCTGGTTATAAGTTTGAGTAATATTCGGTGAAAATATTCAGCCTAAATCGAAAATTACAAAGCATCTGCAGCATGTTAGTCACCTGCATGCACGAAACAACCATGAACAGTATTGGAACAATCATCATTTCTTTGCTGCAATTGGTTATGCTATGAAAACTAGTAATAACTTAAACTATTTTAATAGTAAGTTGATATATTTTGATTGTTTATTCTTTATTCATTCACATCAGATGTCTAGTTTTGAAATTAGTTACCCACTTGCGCAAAATGCGGATTGTTAAGCTGTCATATGTTTGATAGATCCCAATCTCAGTGATTATCGAAAAGCCAGTCATTATCATTACTTTCTCATTGGTTTACATTTTTGGAAGTTTGCTACATTTATTTCTATTTGTATTTTCACAAAAAGTCATTTTTCTGCAAGGAGTCACTCTTCCTTGTTCACATATTTGATAAACATGAACAAAAATAGGAAGAAAACATATGTTCATTCTTTGTTTTTCTAGACAAATAAAAAGTCGGGAGTCCGTGATATAATATACATATTCACCCCATGTACGGTTTTGCCGCAAAAAGTGTGGTATCATTTGATAGAAAGTGGGATACTAAACCAAAGATTCCTCTTTTGAAACGTTCAGTACAAAAACAGGCTCGAAAAGCCTTCGGTCGTGATCAACAATACATTAACGTAAGCCTGGTCAAGTATACATTAGGTTAGGACTCTTTATTGATAACCGACTATCAAAATCATACCTTAATATAGCTAGGTAGATATTCAGCTATATAGAGTGATTTCTTAGTATATCAACTCCTAAGAACATCAAGACGATAGTAGGCTGATTTATTAGACGTCAATTAATGAAAACGACGCACTAAAGTACGAGGCAATACGGATTTTATACGCAACTGTACCAGTTTTCGGATAGTGAAATTATCCGAAAATGAAAAGCTTATTTATTTTGTTAAAACTGGTCAGATTTTGGCCTATTTTATTTTTTATGTAAGTTATCATATACATGATCGTTTTATAACAAAATAAATTCTGTACCATTTAGTCCTACCCCATCTGTTAATTTGACTGGACTATATAGAAAACAGAACCGATTGAAATATGCTGACCTAATTGAATGCACGGGATTCACGAGCAATAAAATCGATAGTGTACACGTTTCGCATGGGTAAATGTGCAAGAGTATATGCAATCAAAAAGTGTAAAAGTACGGGTAATTGAATGAAATTATTGTATGCAAAATGTATAAATTTCTGCCGCATTAATTCTGAGAAAGCAATGTCTCTGATACTATATATCAATTATACATTTTCTGAAAAGTTAAATTAACATTTGACCTCTGCTGGATATAATATTTAACTGAATATTTTCTCAGTTAGTTTTTAGCAAAACACACCAGAATGTATAATCGGTCTGAAAAAATGGTACTGGTAGATAGTTTTTTAAATTACGTAAGTAGCTAACTATATATATAGACGTGAACTAAAACTACATGTATCAACAAAAATTGATATTTGAAAAACTCAGCAGCAATAGTTTATGTAATAAACTTTCAGAAAATGTATAATGTATGCATGTGACATCAGTAGGTAAGAGTAGGTTTTGCTACAAAATCAGCATTTTTTTAGGAAAAGTAATAGTCACACGCGAAATGACATTGGTAATAACTCTTTTAGTCCATGCCTCTGGAAGGGGGTGGGGGGTCGGAAGAATAGAAGATCTGAATACCAAGAGGTTTTGACCAAGTTTAAATAATCCACTGAGTGTTAGTTTACACAATGTATGTTGTTATGCATTTAATGATAAAAATCTGTTATATTCTGTTCTATTTTTGCCACTCATGATTTCATGTTAACAATTAAAAAATAATACTAGTAAAATAGTATTTATTTAGATGTTAGGAAAAAAGTACAAACTAACATGCATGTATCGTAATTCACATTAATATTACATTGTCTTTGTATTTTCTACTAAACTTTGACAATGACACGATATTGCGTTATGTATTCATGCGCCCCTGACCGTTGAACACAGATTTGAACATTGATATTGTGTACTTTCGGCATTCGCTTACATAGGATCATTTTGTTTAGTTTAAGTAGGACCATATCACCTAGATGCCAGTAAAATAATAAATACACTCAGAAACACGTGTATATCAAGCCATACAATTAATATAGACAAATACAGTGCATAATATGTGACAATGTGCGCCTGTCAAAAAATGATATCACAAGAAAAATAGCCCGTACATTTTTCTATTCATCTGAAAACTCCGAGAACAAGGACATAATTTATAACATTATACACGGGGTGTCATGGCAATCATGTTTTACAATACAAAATATATCAGCGATCTGAATTTACACGATTTCTTGACCGTTCGACCATATTTCATGCGACTTTTTGGAGATGACGAATTTTGACAAGCGGCATTGGTTAACTAGCGAAGCTAAACTATTCGAGATGCATATCCTCGAGTATATATTTAAGTCAATTCTTTTTTTGCAATTGTACAGTCTTTGGTCGATGAAGGAAGTGCGTGAATCACTCTTGGTATAAGGGAGTTTTTGTAAGGTAAACAACTTTTATTAATTTATTTATCTTTATTTATTATCATTTACCCCTATTTTTGTATAATATTTTAAGACTTTGCGGGTTATTTTTAACAACTTTTTTATACTCCTTGTAATCCTAAAAATACTCGTCAATACTATCGGGAATAGAAATATTTATATCTTGTACATGTACTGTACTGTCTAATGAATATTCTCAAGTTGGGATTACTATAGCAGACTATATTGAAACAAAATTGATCAACGTATCTATAGGGGCTTAACTCTAGATTGGCATAGAAAAATTAATGTTTATCGAATATTTTATTGCTTAATTAACTAAGAAAATTTACGAATTGTCCCTTAATGGGCAAAATATGGTATTCAGTTTATTAAATGAAACTTGTGTATAAAAAAGTCTTTTTTATTAATTTGTGTTTAACTTGATTGAGATTATTTCAACTGCGATAGAAATTTTAACGGGGAATAATAACGTTATTGCAAAGTTTAACAATAATTACCTGTCGATGTTATTATAACTTTCAGGAAACAAACATGAATTGTAGCATAACTGTATTTGTCTTAGATTGATTCCTATGACTTACTAGGTATTTGGCGAAATGTTTGCAGTCTACCGCCAAATACTTTTTTGCATTAGGCGTAAAAATGTTTAATTCTGTTTACCCGACCTACCCTAATTTTCCAACAACAATATTGAGTTTATTTGCTGTACCCTCGCCACGGGGATTTTTCCCGCCCGCGACCTTTGACTTTTGATAAGGCCCGAAGAACGGTACGTCCACTGTCCTACGTTTTAACCTGTCCGCGCTATTTCGAAAATAAATAATTCTGACACACAGAAAAAGGAATTCACTACCTTCAATATCGTATTTTAGTGAGTATGAAAACAAAAACAAATACTTTTTAGGCCTTATAAAATTGAATATTGATTTTTGTATCTTTTGGTATATACGCTGGTGACTTATATTTAGGAGGCTGAGATTCCTTTTGTACATTTCATAAACAACATTTCAGAAAATAAGAATTCCGCATTTTATTCATTACAGTCTCTCTTTACTTTTTTTATATATTTTGATCTCGTAAAACAGCATATTGTTGTACATGTTGTATTTATATTTGTGAACATATTGTCTGTTTAACTTTTACTATGAAAGGAAATAATTAATTTATGAAGTACACTGTATTGATAATGACGCAACAGTCATACGGGCATGCTTTTTAAAGTGTTAAAGTTTTTATATCATAAAAATATTTCTTCGAGAAAAAAATACATCGATTTCAAATGGCAATAGTGAGATATTCTCAAATACTAGTAGCAAAATATAATCAGAATGATAACGAATATATACCATGCAACTGTCTTTAAGAGTCATCGTTAGGGGAGATTTAAGTGGGATTATTAAGTTAGATGTACATGTACTACATACTGAGTGGGTATAATTAGCTGTAAATGTTGAAAATACAAGCGATAATTAATGTCGGTGCATAGAGTTAAATAGCCTATAGCTTTAATATCAGTTGTCATTAAGAATATATTTGTCGTATACAGACTACAGTAGAGCATTAATTGCCATTAGTGCAGCTTTGGAGGTCAAAAACTTGAAATAAACATTTAATTGGTCGCGTTATTAAGCTGAATGCGGAGATAATATTGGAAACCACCCCTAAAGTAAGTGAATATTATACTGAGCGGCCTCCATGGTCAAGTGGTCATGCATGGACTCTGACTAGTAATCACTAGCCTCTCATCGCTGTTAGTTCGAATCCCGTTGGTCATCCGTGTTAAGTTTCACATGTTAGGAAACTGTCCATGCAACCATAGGCACTCGATTTCGTGATTTTTATACGTTTACAGACGTTATTTTTCAATTTCACCCATCAAACAACGCAAACCTGTCGAAAGAAAAATCTTCATTTTTTCCCTTATTGAGTGTATAAAATACTCCAAGGTAGTGAACTCGCCATCTTTTCGATTGACGGTAGTGACGAAAATAAGCGTGGGTCCTGGCTTTCCTTCTAATCTGGACGTGCTTTCCGGGAACCTTGCTTTCGTTGTAGTGTTCCCCAACTTTAAACGTTTGACAGCTTTTACAAGGAAAGCCGGAACCAACGCTTATTTTCGTCACTACCGTCAATTGAAAAGATGGCGAGTTCACTTGGAGTATTTTATACACTCAATAAGGGAAAAAATGAAGATTTTTCTTTCGACATATTTGCGTTGTTTGATGGGTGAAATTGAAAAATAACGTCTGTAAACGTATAAAAATCACGGAATCGAGTGCCTATGCATGCAACTAGCTTAAGGAATGTCAATGGTATTATCTAGATATACGCCTAATGAAACCTCTTCCTACTTCTTTAGTGCTTGAGAAGTCGTCAAAGGATCCTGGTTGTTGGCCCGACTTGAAAAAAAGGTCATTATGATGAGATAGTCTTAATTTTGAAATGGTCTGTATACGAGATTTTATAGTTCCCACATCTACAATATTTACCTCCCTTGATTTGAATTGGCGACCATCTTGAAAGGCAAATTTGACAAGTATTGTCAGTAACAATATTTAGATTTTTGTCTTGATATTTCTAAATATAAAATATTAGTATGTAACAACTATATTTTCTTAAACTCTTTGTGCTTATGGGTCTTTCAACTTCATGATTTAGTCACGTATATCTTATAAACATAGTAGTTTAATAACTACTATTATGTGTTTTCTATTAAACACATAAACAATTTGCCTTTCAAGATGACCACCAATTCGAAACAAGGGAGGTAACTATTGTAGATGTGAGAACTTTGTATACGTTTGTAATATTTGACCTTATTGTTAATGTGTTTGTATAGCCACCCACGTGACATATTCTACACATTGGCGAACATGTTCCAATCATTAGCGACCAATGCATACGTTAGTAGACAATGGATACCAAGTGTACATTAATTAGGAACTAACTTGTTACTTGTCATTATTGAATTACATTAAGCGAGTATTGCCTTTTTGGAACGTTCGTTTTTGGTAACCATATCGGTTGTAAATTACATGTTTACATGTCTTGTTTGAATGTCAATTTCAAATCGTTTCTTTTATCATAAAAAGCCAGATTGCTTAGGCTAATTAGTAATTACTTTCACTGATCTACATTTCGTAAAAAGGAATGTAAACTGTAAAAACTTGATTTAATCATTTTCGTTAATTTATTTGTATATCTTTATCACAAACAACCTTTAACCATTTTGAAATAATAATTGGATTATTTAAATGAATCCTAATTCGTTTTCGAAAAAAAAATCCCTGATCGCTACAGATCTTGCCAAAACCACATAGCGGAATTTACCGGGAATGCTCGAGTGTGAACCGGAAACGATCAATATAAAATAAAAGTCGGTGAATTGGTATAAAACAATTATTCAAAAATTTAACGCGTGCATGCCTCAAGTATTTATCTAAAATGTAATAGCAACATGTTGTAAATAAAAAAAAGAATTAAGACATGATAACAAATCATTTGTCGTAAGTAATAGGGTATGACGTTTATATCCTAATTTTGTGTTGTCATCGATTGTCCGCCCTCAAATATTTCTTTTAATTTTCTTGTACAAAGCAGACAATGTTATTATAAATTTTTTTATGGTAATTTTATTTCTAACTGTTACTTAACATGACAATTTAATATTTGATAGACCATAAGGACTCATTGTAAAAACATGCATACTGAATTACTATACGAATGAGTAAAACATCAAAGCATATTATAACAAGAAATCATGATTATGGTGAAATAAATCACCGAACATTTAATGTTGTGGAAGGTTTGCTTATAAACTGGAGTATATAATTTGTACAGACAGGGTCAACGAGAACCAGTTTAAGTTTGTTTAATACAAATACAATTTTTACATTTTTTCAGGTTTTACGCCGGTTTTCAACATATATACATCGACAGGCTGTTAATCTGACCAGTTTTCCTGGATTATATTATATGTGCTAGTACTTACATTGTTCTCCCTAATTAATTACTTGTCTTCAGTAAAAGATAAATGGTTTTAACAAAATCTCCGCAGAAAACATGCACTAAAATGAAAATTGGTGTAAATCGTTCGTATAGATGGTATAGTAATTGAACTGAATTCAGATTTAATATATCTAAAATTCTTTAAAAAATGCTGATATGCACTTAAAATCGGTACCGACTGCTTGGGCGCAAACATCAATGCATGGGATAAAAGAACTGGAACTAATATGCCTTAAAGCATTGTGCTGATAAGTAGAGGCAACCGCTGCATGATTGTAAAGCCCACAAATGTAGAACTATATAAGTTGTGTATGTACGCCTTTCTCAGCTGTCACGTATATATAACATGTATATTCTTGTTAGTATGTGAAATCAATTTATTCGACAAAAACAACGGACATAAAAATAGTCTTGACAAGAAATGTTAACATAATATCAAATCAATTTGTGCGTGTCACGGTTTGTTGTCAACGGATTTTTATTAATACATGTACTAAACAAAAGAAAACTAATCTAATGATCATAATAGCATTCTAGTTGGAACAATTTCAACCAATATGGTTTGTTGGCGTACGAATGAATTGTGCAAAGTCCGAGTTTAACGGAGAAAATAAAACATTTTTGTACAGTACGTGGCAATAACCAAGGTAGAGCTAAATGTAAATACAGTCCCTATAGTGAAATAAATATTTCGCGATTCGTAGCTCGTCATAACACAAATAGAAGGGAATTGCCTTTTGAAGTACAATCAACAGCTGTCGTACTTTCTTCACGCTCTTTGTTCAAAGAATGAGCACATCATGGTAGACAACTCTTGACTGTAATGGGAGTGCTAGTACTAGTTATGTCTAAAAGTTGTTTGTTTCTGGTTAGATGCTCAGAAGGTCGTTTGTTTTGCTCTTAAAAGCGTGTGTATAGGTAAAAACAGTGAAACAGTGTAGGTTTCGTTCCTCAATAAAAAATCTAGGGTAGCAGGGAAAAGAAAGGGTGGGTCGGGTAACCCTGAAACACTTAGGTATTACGTCACGTATTTGTGTGATAAAACTTTATACATGGACCTATATTAAACATGTGTTGACTTTTTCTTTCCAGACATCTTAATTGTAACCTGTCCCTTTGTGGAAGATGCTGGTGGCCATTGTTTTAACGCTGGTCATTAGTGACATCACTTCCGGTCAGAAACACATCGAACCATTATTTCCACCGGGCCATTTGAAACATTACAGCTCCGGGTCAATTCCAAAACCAATCGACACAGTTGGGCAAGGTGTCTTAGGAGGTGGGTAGAAACAGATGTTATTAAGATGATTCAAATATTGCATGCACTTACTGAAACAATATTGGGCAACAGACATGGAAACTTTCAACATTACACTAATTCACAGAATTTTCGTTTTAAGTGGTCGTAAGTTAATAATAAGTTTAATGCGATTGATTACATAATACACGAGGATTGAAAAAGCATTGAATGACTATGTGCTATGATAAATGTGTTCGTTTTTCACATGGCCTTGCTTTACATTACTAATTGGATGGTCGTTTAAACTTTTCCATTATTCCTGTAAAGTTTACTAATAATATATATTATTAAATGCACAAGACGCATTATTTAAAACCAGGGAAATGTTATAAACAACCAATACTTTGAGCTGATATGTTTAAAACACAAAAAAGCAGTTCCTGTGAATATTTGTGTTTTGAATGCTATTCTGTAAAATTTAATCTTCAGGAGGAGGAGGAGGAGGAGGCGGGTACTCTAAAGGTGGTGTAAATGGCGGAATATTGTCTGGAGGAGGTACTGGTGGTGTCGCTGGTGGCATTGGCATGATTGATGATTTCGGGGGTGTGGGTGGAGTCATCGGAGGTGGGGGCATTGGGGGAGTTGGCTTGAGCCTTGACGGGCACTCAGGAGGAGCCTTCCCATTGGAGCGAATAACAAAAGAAATAAAAACAACTGAGCATCATTACCCTGGTCCAGGTCACAATAAAGGTAAACTATTTGTAAAATGTAAGAAAACTGATGTATAAACTAGATTCAATGATCAGCGAGCTTGAATGATCCAGAACATTATTCTGTATTTACTGATAAAACAGATAAATTCATATACTTATATGATGTACATTTATATTACGTACATAATTTACATAGCAATTTTTATATGAATTTGTATACTATAGTGTTGCTTGAATGATGCATGAGAAGATATTTTATCACTTTAGGTGGACGTCATGATGTTGGGGGTGTAGGTGTTGGTGGTATTTCTCAGCCATTACCTTTACCTCGACCACTTCCAAGACCCAGACCCCGACCTAGACCAAGACCCGTTCCTGTACCATACCCTGTGCCCGTTCCACAGCCTGCTCCGGCACCAAGACGGGAAACAATCCGTGTACCTTACCCAGTACGTGTTCCGTATCCTGTCAGAATTCCACAGCCTGTCACTGTCACTGTTCCACAACCTGTCCAAGTGGCCGTTCCACAGCCATATCCGGTACGTGTACCCCAGCCATATCCGGTTCCTGTACAAACCGGAACTGGAAGTACAACAGTTGTAACAAAACGAGAACATAATTGTGGACCTGATCGATATTGGCATCACGGACACAGAAGGTGTCATTATTACGATTGTGGCTACGGAAGATATTGGCATAGAAGTTACCAAAGATGTGTGGAATATGAATATGATACTAGACGCTATGATTACGGCCGACGAGGATACGGTGTAGGAAGTCTCATGCTGGCTGGAATGATGTATGACAACTTCGATTTCAATTATCCAGACTTCGACGCTAATGACATGATGCACATGTCAATGTTGGGAGGAAGGGGATACGGTAGAGGAGGATTCAGGAGAGGAGCTTATGGTGGCGGAAGATATGGATTTCGAGGCGCGTATGGTTTTGGTCAAAGATATGGTATGGCTGGTGGCTACGGCGCTGCGGGGAGCTACGGCTTTGGTGGCATTGGTTATGGTGGAATGGGATATGGACAGTACGGTGGAAGGTTTGGAGGCGGCGGTGGCGGCGGCGGAGGAGGAGGAAGTAGTGGAGGAAGTGGCGGAGAAAGTGAAGGCGGAAGTAGTGGAAGTGGAGGCGGTGGAGAGGGAGGATCAGATTCTGGAAGCCACAGAAGAAGATACTATTGGGATTTCAGTGATAACGATGATTGAACATTCAAACTGAGATTTAACATATATTTTATTATAATTTCTGAGTAGATTTGCGCAGGGATCGAATTCACTATTGTGTACGTAGTGTGTTTATTAAAACCAGTAAGATTAACAAATGTTATACACTCATACATTTTCATAATAAGTAATACGTAACTTTATCCTGTATAAGACAAGGTGCATTGAAATATAAACAATGAAAATTGAAGTTTCATATACATGTACATGTATATCATTAATATACGTTTTTAAGTTTTATCATTCATGTACATGTAGTGTGTCTTTTATCATACATGTCATTTTTTTCTTCATTGCCGGCGCACACAAAAGTTGTATAACTGTCATTTATGTACAAGTGTAATTAATAAAAGTATACATTTGTAACTTTCTGCTTGTTATTCAATGTTTGACCATTCCTTTTGTTTTGTTAATAGTGGTTTGATACAATGTCTGTACCCCCCCCCCCCCCCACACACACACAAAAAACGACCACAAAAAAAACCAGACAAATAAATACAAAAATGTACGTACTAAATAGGAAAGTAATTTTATTTATTCTCGATAAGACTATCAATCACTATATAAATTTCGCATTATTTTTCTTGTTGTTCAGGAAGTACAGGGTGTCGTAAAATTGTCTTCAATCTTTCGTTCCGTATGTTTATAAAAATTGCATAATCTTCAAAGCACCATAACAATGTGAATCTAAAAATAAAACAACATTAAATTGGGTATAAGATACGTGAAGTCATTGTGGATGCACCAAAGCCAAAGACGCGTGTACACCGTAATAACAAACACACTTATATATACACACAACACGGCTGTATATAATGAATTACCGGAGACACTATATCTTGGCCAATGGAAAACAGTTATTCCATTAAATCCGTGAGTTTCTGTAATGCCGATGTTTTAAAAGGGTTTTGCACCACTTTTTAACATGTCTAGTAATATCTAAATAACATAATATACATATACAATTTTAATTCTGATCTTCCTTTGAAATCACTGTGATTAAAACGTTGCTACAACAACCATGGTCACATGGTGTGTCTTTCTGCTTTTACAGTGGACGAAGACCCAGGCGAACTGCTGGGTAAATTGGTTCATCAATTAGAAATTTGACCTAGGACAACCAGTTATTATGTTTGTCGCACTTGGTAGTGTTTGATCTCATACATATGAAATATTACTATAATTATATTAATTATATGTTTTCAGCCAGTAATGTTTACGCAATTTATAAATATCAAATAATTTGTTAGTATTAGTTTACATCACTATAAACATATGAATTTCAAAGTATACACCGAAGAGCTAAATGGCAAATCTAAGGGAAAATTAGGACATGGTTCTGTTTAATTCCGTAAGCTGGACAACTTTCTAAAATGTATTTTGTTTATCTCGGTTGGGATTCGTACTCGCGGAGGTGAGGGATATTATTTACCAGTCAGAAACCATAGTCCCCCAGCTAGGGAGTCCTCACCATCTTATGCCACGAATATACTAAATACTTATCATTGCGGAATTGGCTCATGATAAACTATAGCAATGAGTATACTTGTATTATGACAATTGAATGTATTAATTTGATGTGTACCTTAACACTAGGCGTAGATAACAGTATAACTGGGTTGTTTAATGACGATGACGGTGGTGGTGACGGCGGCGTCCATGTCTGTGTCGGCCATGACGGTGACCGCCGTAGCCGCCCCACCAATTTGGACGGTACCGCATTCCCCAGCCGCCGTACCATGGAGTCATCCATGAGTAGTATCCGCCAAACATGGGGGGAAAGTATCCCCACTGAGCCTCACATACGGGTGCTTGAAGAAAGCACAAGAAGGCAAAGGCCAAAACGGAGGCCAAGACTTTCACGTGCATGTTTTTCCTGATATAAGATGCAAATTGTGGTAAGCAAAGTTTAAATAAAGGGTAAATCTATAATACAAATCAAGTTCTTATCTATCAGTTAATGGTTCAATCTGCATATGTACGATCATTTGAATTTATCAAATAAGACTAATACTATCTTTAAGCACTTTTTACCGCGATTTTTCAGGAATGGATCTTTTATCTTTGACCCTTGAACAATTGATCACTCCTATTGGATTGAAATGTGAATTTAAATAGACACTAACTTAAGAAGTGTTATTGTTTCTGAAAAATCGTACGGTAAATAATGCCTTTGGATATCCGAAACGTTCTAAAAAAATGTCGCCTTATTTTTGGTACTAGTATAATTGTGGACATGATGAGTATAAATATGATTACATACCGGGTCAACTAAATATTGTATTCTGTCTCTAAATGTCAACGGGTATGATAATAGTCCCATTAAAAATTAACATTTGTACATTTTCTGTACTAATTTTTTTTATCATCATTTGGGTATAACCTAGATTATAAAATAAAGGAATTTATGCACTTACAAAATTACCAACATATCTATCTTGTGACAATGCAGTGGTTATATTTACAGCAGAAATATCTAGATTATACTGTTTACATTATTATGTATTATAAAGATGCAATCGCATCGTGGAAGTGTTTTATAGAAAGTGTGTATAATATATGTAATATAAAAAATGTCGAACTTATTATTAATTTTAATAAAATTATTAAATAAACAAGATACTTACGTTTGATAATTTTACCGCTATTACCAAACCACGGGTGAATATATGAGGAATACATTTTAAAGTTGCTATTTATAAGCTTTCCAAATTGTGTGCATGTCATCCGAGAATAAATATTCATTATGAACAATGCTAATTGTAAGAGATTGATAATAATACCCAACTAATTGATAAATCGTGTCAACTACTCATGAATTACTTAAATATATATAAAATAATTGATATTTATTACCTAAAAATGATGGATTAATTGAAAATATCAAGTACAAATGTACCTAAATATTATCATCGAATTTTGACCTGTGACCTCCGTTGTATACTTGAAAAAGATGTTTTTGCTTTCTTTAAGGACGCGTGAAAATACAAAACTATATGATACTTGGCGTGATGCTAGGGTTATGGGGGTAAAGCCACACACGAAATACTTAAGTTCTTCATGTATAAATCATAGCCGCGTATTTGTGAAATTGAGAGATGGATATTGTTGAATACATTGCCTTAATTTGTTTATTTCTCGTCTGACGTTCTGTCTGACTAATTGAATAATCGTGATCAAGGAGTTAATGTCGATAATTTTCTGTCTCTCACAGTCCTAGATACGATTCGTATTGGTCTAGATAAATGTAAATCTTCGTCATTTGGCAAGATTTAGTTTTTTCATAATCACATTGTATTAGAATGTCGTGAAGACTGTCGTATTCATTATGTTCAAGAAGGTTAATTAGTGCTCGTCCCACATGTTTATCCAATCAGTGACAAGGATATTATTTCTTGGCATTCTTATCTTAATATCTTAGAATATAAAGTACACACACTTCGTCTCTAACCTTTTTACCTTTCTAAACGCTTTCAAAGGCCAAAAAAACTCCGACCTACCAACAGTACCCTATTTTTAATATCTTAGAATATAAAGCTGCTATTTTAACACAAGACAGTTAGAATGCATATTTTGATGTTCTTCGTATTAAGAAAGCTATAAGACGTCGTTACCGCGCCTTTTAGCTGTTTTATTTGCGAGGAACAATTATGCATTCTGATTTTCAATTGTATCACGTCATCACTGGCTGCAAATTATCAAGCGACTTATCAACTCTTGATTTTTCATGCATTCGATTGCTGTGTGTAGATCAAACCTTCCAATTGTAAAACAAAAATTTGTTCGCAAATTATGGTTCTTCCAAGAACTGAGTTTTAAAGGCCAAACTTTAGAAATTCGATTAAGACGTAAAAATGTTTACTTCTGGTTACATGCTCATAAAAATATGCTCGGAACGGGAAAGTTCTTGGAAGTGAGGGATAGGGGAAATATGAGATGCACCTTTACTTTGGCCTAATAAAATTAAAGTCTAGGATCGTGGGGAAAATTGTATGTCGGATGACCAGAATTTTTTTTCCACGCCTTATAGTGTGTATTGATACGTCGTGGCAAGAACTATGAATATTTTTTTTCTTTGTTGATATATGCATTTGTACATGTATCTGTAAAATGTGTAGATAAGTAATTCATGATTTGATTTACGTGTTGGAAACACAATAAATCCATACGGTAAACAGTCACTCGTGAATTAAGTGCACCTTTGAAATATCAGTCTTTCTTCAGCACATTTTTATCGTTGTATACCGTGATAGATCAACTAAACCTCCATGTACAGACTACCTGAGAAGTAGAAAGTTCAAATTCATTATTCTACTAATTGTTTGTTTCTGGTTAGCCAATTAACTTACTCGACCTACCTAATATTCCACCCTCATATAGATTTTTATTAGGCCCCGGGAACGGTACACACACTTCGTCTCCAACTTTTTACCTTTCTAAACACTTTCAAGGGCTTAAAACTCCGACCTACCAATAGTACCCTATTTTTAATGAGCATGTAATCGGACAGATGCATATTTCTTATGACTTAGCAGGTTCACTCAAATAGAAAATATGCAGTACAGTGCAACCTCTCCAATGCGGCCTCTCTTGAGCAGTAACCTCACTTCAGCAACAGCATGCTTTTCCCCACTGTACGATTTAACTATGAATTTAATTTCTCTTAAGCAACACCCTCTCAACAATAACATAAGTTTGCTACTGGGCTTTGTAGGGGTTACACCGTACGTATTTCAATGTACCAAAGACATTCATTATATCGAGTTTTAATTGTATATGTTATTCAAAATACTACAAGTCATACGGATCAAGTCTAGTTAAAGCAGGTGCTATCAGTGTTCACATGTTGTATCTCGGGGAAATAAGTACTAATTAAGTACCTTATCGTCTCCATTTTAAGTAATCTTTATCAGTTAGTGGTGTTTTACACATTTTACAGTCGTTCATTTTAATTTATAAGTCTCATAATTTCGATTATTGAAATGGTACATTTTTTTATTGACAATTGCATGATTGGTGACCTCTGTATACAATATTAGGATAACATTTTTCGTTATACAATGTACAAAATTAATGCATGTAGTCGTGAAACAACGTTTGTGATGAAAAGGTCTTGAAAGAAAGGGATTTGGCACAAAAAATGACCAAAAAGTCACCTTATAATATATATAGTCAGAGACATATACACTGTGTCTCTGATATATTGTAAGGTGATTTTATTGGTCATGTTTTTGTACCGAATCCCTTAATTTGGTTCTGCTAGGTAAGCTCGTGCTGCTATGTTCCGAATGTTAACGAATCATATCCAATTTAGGTCAGTCACCTGTGATTTATAAAGTCACATTTTTTTTCACAAATTCTGTAAATATCTGCTTTGACCACCAACCGCAATAACAAGAGCGCGACAACGGCTCCTCGTTTAGCAAATAAGACGTCGGATAGAATTGATAGGAAAATTGTTCCATTCCTGCTGAATCGCTATGGTAAGTTCCTGTAGGTTTCTGAGCTATATTTATAAAAATATTTGTTCAATTACAAGTACGATTTGTTGTTCACACCCCTCCCTCAACTTGAAAGTAAAAAAAAAAAACATTGCATTTGTATTTGGTGGAAAACATTTCGCTAAACGTGCTTTAACATGTTTATTTGTTTACTTACCAACAAGCTGCCATTTATTCCATAATTTTTTTGTTTTTCATAAAATTTATTTGCATTATTTTACAATTATTACATTAACCTGCTTCTCTAAATAAAATAAAACGTATCACAGAAGAGAAAATATAACATGATGGTGGTATGTTATGAAGCAGGCAGTCCTATTTAAACACAATCTTGACTGAGAACACTAAATCCAGGAATATCACTATAGAGTCCTAAATTTACACTGCATCCTAAAAGGAAAATTTAACAATGCCTTAGTGGCTTAACAAAATACTGTTGAATCCTAATTTTAAACGAGAAGCAGATTTTACAATAAATAGGTTAGTATTATTGGAGTTCCAGAAATGTTACTATAAAGTAATCGAAATACTAAGGATAAAATATTTGGGAATGTTACTGAAAGGTACTTGAAGTACGCATGAAGAAGAAAATTTTGAAAGCGAAACTCCAATAATAAAATACATAACTATGATATATGGTATTTGAGTACATAGTATTACAGTACACGTGTTGATACGTGTAAGACAATAAGTAACATATAATAGTTAGAGTTTGTAAATGAGATAAACACTAGACGTGTGTGGTTTGCCTTAGTGGCTTAACAAATACACTTTTTCAATTTAGATAAAATTTCTGTAATAATCAGAAAATGAATGAAACACAGTCTTCTGTTCCGTTTCCAGGACGACAGCCTACTGACTCCAGCTAGTCATCATCCTGAAAACAGAAAGAAGAAACAAAACAACAGCAGTATTATAATACATAATAAAGCTAAAGGTTAAACTTTTTAACATACATTTCAATAAATAATTCTGGGCCAAAATCTGGTTTTTCGCCCCAAGCGCATAGTCCATATTGACTCCAACAATCCATAAACTTAACAGGAGATATTCGTTCAATATCAACTAATAATCTAAATCTCAGCAATGAGAGGAATTTATTAATGACCCCTATTTTGGATACTTTTATGTGTTTATACTTAAGGTCAGTCCTAACAGACCAAATGACAGATCTGGAAATGGACAGAATTACTAAGACTGGGTATAAAATACATTGTTCAATCTTAGGTAAATCTAAAAATACGAAATATTTTTCTGAGAAATGTAAGTTGTTATTAGATACTCGCTTTAACAAATGTAAAACGACTCTGTTTAATGGTAAAAAATAGGAACATTCCAAGAACAAGTGAGATTTCGTTTCAATATTCTCACAAAAATAGCATTTCTTTAGTTTCGAAATACCCTTTAGGAATAAATAATAATTAACGTACACGACATCATGTACAAGTCTGTAGCAAATATCTTTGTGTGCAGGATCAATTATTCTAGAAAAAATGTTTTGGAAAACATTATTGAAATTTACTTGAGGAAAGAGGCGTAAACATTTTGGTTCGTAATTCTCTGTATCAAGTAAGACTGTGTAAAAACATTTTGTAGGTAGATCAATACCAAAAACAAAATTTGTATCAACTTTCTTAATATCTGACAAGGCTTGTAAGCAATGTTGGTAATAGTTAGGAACAAAATCAATACAGTGAGGAAAGTTATTACATGAAAACGACGAATTAAATTGTCTTAAATTTAAACCTATCCAATATTTCGCAAAATGACACCAAATTGCATTATGTCCAGCTACTAATTTCTGTAAATGACTAAGTAAAAGTGCGTACCACTTTTTTCTCACGTTTGGAATATTCAGGCCACCTTGCCGGAAATGTAAGTATAACGTATCACGGGCTACAGGTTCATACTTTGAATTCCAGACAAATTTAAAAATCGCTCTTTGAAAGAGTGTTATATAGTGCTTAGGCATGATACCAGCAGTAATGTAATATAAAATTTTGGAAAATGCTAAGGAATTTATTACTGTACTTTTACCTTTAAAAGACAAACGACGAGACGAATTTAAATGTAGAGTCTTTGAAAACTTTGTAAATAATTTGGACCAAATGTCATCTTTACTGAGATCATAACCAAAATAATAACCTAACAGTTTACAATTTCTTACCCACGATATACCAAAAGGGTGATCTGAACGATTCTTCCATTTACCTAAATATAAACCATTTGATTTTCTATAATTAACTTTCGAACCAGAAACCTTTTCGAAATTTGACACTTCTGAAAGAAATATTTTAATAGAACGGTCACTAGTTAAAATTGCAGTATTATCGTCTGCATACAAAGAAAGTTTACATTCATGTGCTCCACCAGGTACTACAATTCCTTTAATTTGGTCATTATCCTGTATCTTTTTGGCAAAGGGTTCTAGACATAATACATATAAAAGAGGGGATAAAGAACAGCCTTGGCGAACCGATCGCGATAAAGAAAAAGGTTCTGAAATGAAATTATTAACGATAACCGAAGATTTAATGTCACTATATAGTACATGAATCCATTGAACAAAGGATGGACAAAATCCGAACGAAGTAAGGACGTCATGTAAATACGACCACGAAACTCTATCAAAAGCTTTTTCTTGATCCAAATTAATAAAACAGGCGGACAATTGCTTTTGTTCTACATAATCAAAGATATTTCTTAATAAATGGATATTATCAAATATAGACCGGCCTCGTACAGAACAAGTCTGGCTAATACCTATAATATCAGGTAAAATATTAGATAACCTATTCGCTAACAGCTTCGAAATAATTTTGCGATCAATATTTAAAAGTGATATTGGTCGATAATTTCTCATAAGGGTGGAATTATTTTTGTCTTTACAGAGTAAAGTTATATAAGATAATTTTTGAGATTCAGACATATGACCTTCAGTAAAGGATAAGGAAAAAAGGACTTTAAGTATATCACCAAATAAATGGAAGAACTTGACATAGAATGAAGACGATAAGCCGTCACTACCAGGAGACTTATCAGGTTCCATTTGTTTTAGAGTAGAAAGGATTTCCTCCTTGTCTATAGGTTGATTAAGATAGCTATTATTTTCAGCTCCATAAATTGCACACAGTAGTAACATTACAATTAATTAAAGCCCTTGCTCTGCCAGCTGCGGTGCTCCAGTCTGGAGTAGACCAATCGCACGTGTGCGATTTTAGGGGCTGGTTCTTGGCATAATTACGACATATTGGTCACAAAATCAATTGTTAAAGTGATAGATAAACGTTAACGAATGAGTTTGTATCGATTTTAATTGATCTATTTGCACGTGCAAATCGTGCACGCACTCGAGCGTTTAACAGCTTATTAGTGATTAGCCGCGTAAATATGTGACAAAGTTTGTTAATACACATCGTTTTGATTAGATTGCTTGCTGTGTAATATGTTCTGCACATTTTATTTGAATGAAATGATAAATGAAGAAAATGTGAAGAAATATAGAAATGCGTTGGAAGATTTGCTTAGGGAAAAGACGATGGCGATATTTCTTGATTCGACCATTATTTGCAAACATGGCCGCCTCCTTCGGCATGCGACCTTCACTATTGAAATCACTTTATTTACCGCGGTATGTAAATTGCTTACAAATACCTATAAGTTTGCATTTTGAATACACAAGCTGAATAACTTCCATTGGAATGCATGTTGGCTTGCTGGCCATTGACCTAATATTTACTTATCTAGATAGTTGTACATTTGTCGGATATTGAGAAATTCGGATACTTTAATTTTTATGCAAAAAATAATGCGTTTACGTTTTTTTAAATATTAATAATGTTTAGCTTGTATACAATCAAGTCTTTATATTGATAACAAGAATTATTTTACACTGTCTACTTTTAATTTGTTAGTGTTATAATATATTTCCTAACACTGGCAGCTTGATGCAAATTGACAGGGGGAGATCGCTTATTCATATGCAAAGTGCCCACCGACAGTCAATTGGATGATTGAACAAAAATACTCTGCCTTTCACTAATAGCAAGCTGGTGGGCACATTTGCATATGAATACCTCTGTATACAAACATGATTTCTCCTATTCAATTATCTCACTTTTGGAGACTGGATATTTTTTGAAAATATTTTATTAGAATATTATATACATACTGACCCCCCCCCCCCCCCTCCCCACCAAACCACAACATAACCGTATATGTTATCACAGTATTATATTGGCTGACGGAGAAGAAACCCCAAAAGTTGACACAAGCTTTGTTAAAACTTATGTAAGACGTAAGACATGATGTCCTTAGTCATTAGTTTTGTTATGTACAAATGCAACTTCTTAACATTGTCCCTGAACAATGAGTCACAAAATCAAACTTTGGAAAAATGCCAGATGTTTAGCTTAAACAGCTGACAAATAATGTCTCAATTGCTAAAAATTGTTTTGGGTTGCAGAATTTTAATATGTTCACTGCTTACTGAGGGTTCTCAATAACAGCAGGCTGCAGGCCAATTTTGCCGCTTAGAAATGTGTTTGGGCCAGTTAGGAATCTCAAAAGTTCATAAGATATTGCTTGAAAATGCTCGTCCCCCCACCCCTAGCAGGCCTGTTAGGCTAGCTTTTGGGCCTGTTGGCCACAAACTTATTAAGAACCCTGCTTAGTCAGCTTACTGCAATCAATCTTTAATAAAGGATGTATACCCTAGATGTGTTGACTGGAGCATAGTAGCTACAAGTGCAAACTTTATAACTATCAAATATAATTTATTATGATTTACATCTTCAGAAATTACTGTCTGACTTGTCAACGTGCACAAGCCACTTTATCAAGCTCAGTGCCGTCAACTGATGCTACAAATACTGACTTGGTTGTTAAAAATGCTAGAGATATTCCCAGAGGTCAGATAAAAATTCCTAAGAGGAAGAAGAGAGATTCTGTTGCTATTCTGCAAGCTTTGTCTTCCACTGTTCAAAGGGTATTTTATATTCTAATAGTTCCTTGTTAGTAACTGTGTAATTGTGACACTTAATCAAGTCATAATAAGTGTCTGCCAATAGGAGTATGTGCTTACGTATGAGCAAACTATTAATCAATGATTAACATACAACTTGTATTACAAGTTGTAGAAAACTTGTATTACAAGTTGTAGAACTTTGGGACTCTGTTGTGTGTGCATTCTTTTAAGCAATCGTATATATCGCATAAATATAGTTAATTCTTTCTTTGAAATATGCCAATCCTGTTACTGAAACAATTTTAGACTATTTTCTTTTGACTGTAAGGAAACACTAATTTTTAGTCTCTGTTTATTTTTTTGTATTTTAGTGGAACCAATGTGTTGTTCTGTGCCAGAGGAGTCTGAGTCTTGAGGGAAATAATTCATTGCTCGTCTATTATTTAAACACACATTTATTACTTTCATGTACCTTGGTTTTTCATTATCTATTTTCCATCATTTCAGGACCCTGCTGCACCTAACTATTGCTTTTTGGATGACCCAAATTTGGTTCCCAAGAGGTTCATGGCCAAGGTAAATTTCAGATCTCTACTTTGTTTGGTCATCCTTGGACGGTAATGTGTGAGGCATATCAGACTGAATCATGATTAATGTGGCAAATTCATTGAGGGATCCTGTTGTACTGTCCATCTTAGCTGCTGAAATATTTAAATTGCTTGGGTTGAAATAAGAAGTCACTAGTTATCTCTTCACAGGTGATATCTGTGCACTTGTTATCTCTAATAGTATTTCTGGTTTAATTGATGTATTGTTCCTCATTGACCTTGATATTGTTACTCATTTACCTTGTTCTGTTTCAGAGAAGTGCTTTACTAAGTAAAGCATCTGGGAGAAGGACGGCAAGGTACATGATGAATGAATTTAAGCAAGCTTTTGATCATGATGCAGGGGTACCTCATGTTGAGGTAAGATTTACTGATAGATGTGAGATGTAATAGTCTAATAGATAAATTCATCCTTACACAAAGTGCCACCAAATTGTAGCGAAATGTTTCACTAACTTTCTGTTAGTTTCTATGTTATGATGTACACAACTTACATAATTCAATAGAAAATTCATGTCTGATTTTCATCTTACCTGAACCTCGATAAATTCATTTAGAAAAAAATATATTTGAGCCAAAGTATTGTTATAGAAATGAATATATCCTAGTACAAAAAGCTAAATATGAAAATTTATTGGCGCCAATCAGTCATTCTAAGTTGTTTTCACATTTGTTGAATTCTGAAGTATATCAATATCATGAAGGCCTTAATGCACATAAGCTGGAAAATGTAAACAAGATATTTGTTATACAAAATTAATATAAAAAACAAAATCCCTCTGCAGGTTTTGGCAGTTTGAAGGACTTAATTACATGTATTTATTACATTTACATGTACAATAGTAGTTAGTGATACAAATTTCACCATTTTATTCTTTCTGTTATTAGATAGGGTGGATAAATAAAAGATAACACATGGTCTTAATGAATCATGTTTAATCAATATTTGCTAACATTTATTACTTTTTCTTGGCCTATTGAGTAGTCATTTCAACAGAAGAGTGTTGGGTATGAATTTAGTGAACCCTCCACTGAGGCATTGCTGGAGAGGATTGATAGACGTGAAGTGAATGATGCTATAGAAGTATATAACAGAATGGGAGAACTAGGTAATTTTTTTATGTTATATGTTATATGAATCGTTGAGTTGTATCATGTTTAATCCTGATTATTAAGCTGCATGAACTTACAAAGTCTTCTAGCAATAAAATCAGTTCATGCAGGGGTGTAGGAACTCGGATGCTTCCCCCCCCCCCCCCCCCTTACAGAATGATTGAAATATCCCTGATCCAAAAGTCTTCTAGCTAATTTGACCAATTTGTTATTCTAGCTTTTCAATTTCAGTTCAAGCATGGCATGTCATCAAAAAATGCTTTTCTACTGCAAAATTTTGGTTTTGTAACCGAAAACTAAAATTTTTATGGATATCCTTATGTCTTTCTACAAACAAACTTTGTTAATTTTATTAGATTCATGTTACAGGTCAGGAGATAACAGCTGAGGTTAAATTAAGACTTCTAGAATTTCTGTGTGCTGTTGGAGGTCAAAGTTTAAATCCAGACTTAATGCCAGAAGAGAGTATGTTAGACGATGTAAAAACTGAAAAACTTAAAGAGATGGACCAATTTAAGTAAGTCAAGAATCATTCACATAAATTAAATTATTTTTTTCCCTAACAGCCAGGGTTTTTGGGCAACTATTTTCAGCTTGAACGGTGGTGGAAAACCGAAGCCATACACTGACCTTCAGTCAGCCAGCTGTACATCTTCCTCACATGTGAAATTGGTTGCAGGATGGGATTCCCAGACATATCCCACAATCATTTGTTAATTGGTGAACAAAGCTAATTGTGTCAGTGTAAGCATAAGATTAGCATGCTGTGAAATTGACTCACATGATTTGATTACATAGAGTATTTCTCTTGCAGATTAAATTTTATAGCCGATATTAGGTCATATTCCCAATCAAATTTTTATAGAATAAAAGTCCCAATCAAAACTTACAATGTAAAAAATGATGATACTAGGTATATTAAACTAACGCAATATAAATTTATAAAACAAGTCTTAGAGATCTTGCACTGTAGTAATGAATAAAAGTTCCAATCATAGACATTGGTTGTTTGTGTTCATTTAAACATTTCAAAATAGTGGTCATACATTTTTACCAATTTTTAGCAAACACCTCTGAAATTCTTAATCCCAAAATACTGGAAAAAAACTGGATAAATTTGTTCATAAAAAATCCATGTTTTTGGCTGGAAAAATTGTTAAATTTTTTACATAGAAAGGTTTCATTTTATGTTTTTAAAATTATGGCAAAAGAAAATCTTGACTCAAGGAACAGTTCAGTATTCTGATTTTCCTGGGTTTGGATGAATTTTTCTGATGTTATACTGTGTACAATATGTTTCATTGAATTCTTTTCTACTTTTAGCATTAATCTGGCAGAAGAAATTTTTGCATCTTTGCCGGAAAAAACAGATGATGCCTATAACTGGATTGTTCGACCATTGTTAAAGGTAATTTGTTATATTTTGAATCATTAATACATAAATGTACATTGTACCTACTGTTTTTTTGTATGCCTTTTTTGCACATTTTGTTTTGTCCAAATAACCCCGAATTTATGCCCCCTTTCAAAGAAAAGGGGGTATATTGCTTTGCACATGTCTGTCAGTCGTATGTCTGTAATCAAACCTCGTCTGACCAATAACTAGAGTGCAATAAGGCCTAAGCTCTTCAGATTTGGTTGGGGGGGGGTCATCAAATGTAGATGACCCCTATTAATTTTAAGATCAATAGGTCAAAGGTCAACGTCTACCTATCCAGTTGGCTGTTAGAGGCCATCCGTGTTTCACAAACACTTCCTGTTTTTATGCCCCCGCCATGAAATGGCGGATGGCATATAGTGGTTACCCTGTCCGTTGGTGTGTGTGTGTTACGGATTTTCATGTCCGGCTCTTAACTTTGTCATACATGATTGGATTTTGAAATAATTTGGCACAAATGTTCAGCATAACATTACGATGTGTAATGCGCAAAACTGTGTTGCTTGCTCAAAGGTCAAGGTCACAGTGGACACTTAAAGCATTGCATGTAAATGTTTGTGTCTGGCTTATAACTCTGTCATGCATGATTGAATTTTGAAATAAATTGGCACAAATGTTCATCATATCAAGACGATGTGTCATGTACATCAACTGCATCACTTGCTCAAAGGTCTAGGTCGCAGTGAACTTTCAAAGTTTGTGCATGTTATTATGGATATAGTGAAAGTGTATGTTCGTGTCCGGCTCGCATGGTTGGATTTTGAAATAAGTTAGCACCAATGTTCATCATATTAAATTGACATGTCATGCGCAAAAACTGTGTTGCTTACTCAAAGGTCAAGGTCACAGTGGACACTTAAATATTTACGTTCATTCCTTATATTGAAATAGTGAATGTACATGTAGTTGTGTGTTTACCACCCTTAGGTGATCTTTACCTCCAACTATGGGCAGCATTCCAAGCAACATGCTCTATGTTGTATTCACATATTTGTCACAAAACACTCATTTATGTGTCCAGTGTGAAATGGCGGGGGCATCCATGTCCTACGGACACATTTCTAGTGTGTTTTTTTTTATAACTCATGGTCAGAATAGGCCTGAGCTGAACCCCCAACGTTATGTAAACTAGTTGGACAGCTTTCTCACTCCTGACTTTTTTTGCCAGATGGGATTCTAACTGATAGCATTAAGAGGCAGGTGATTAGTCAGTGACCATAACCACTTGACCATGTAACTGCCTTTATATGACCAAAGCTACATGGAAAACTGGGTAGTACAGTTTTTAATTGATAATAAAAATTTGCTCATGGAATAGTAAACTTAATTTTCAAGTTTCTGGTACCAGGGCAGCATATTTGATGATAGTGATTTTTTTGGGCCGAGATTTCCTGTCAAATCTGTATCTTAGTTAAATTTGAACCTGAGTGAGATTTTTTCTAATTCGTAATTCCCTCATTCATTCTAAATAAAATAAAAACTGTGTAATTCATCAGTCTTATATAACAGTGTGTTTTATTACCCCTGACTTTTTTCGTAATGTTAATTTTCCATAAGCAAACAGGGAACATTTTTACTGTTACGTTCATAGTACCACATGACTGAACATTTATTTACTGTCACAGGGTAATAGAAAATTTTTAACAGTATTTTCCTGAAAAAAGTTTGGGGTAATAAAATAACTAACACATAGCTTAATTTGTGGGTAACAGTAAAAATGTCAGCCCTCGGAAAGTACTGTTACCCTCGACCTTGGGTAATAGTATTAGTGCTTTCCTCAGGCTGACATTTTTACTGTTACCCACAAAGCTATGTATTATTTACTGTGGTATCATTAATTTTTGTTGGGGATTTAATTTCGTGGATTTTGTGGGTCGGCTCATCCACGAAATCAAATCCCCACGGAATATAAATGACAAGATTTCAGTCGACCATCCGAAAAATTGTATCATCCGAAATTTGGCTACGTACAATACACATTTTGGTTTATATTGGAACTGTCAAATAACAATCTATCTTCAACAATGTATAATTGTTTGAGTAAACATAATATCTACTATATTCAATAGAAAAGATTCAGTATTCATATCATGTTTAATGATAATTGCTTCTTAATGAATATTTACATATTGATACATGCACGATAAACGTATCTGCACTACGCAGCACTAGGATCTGGAAGTCCGGGAGATGACGGCTTTACTGGTATTTAACCATGCATTAGCGACATTTTATTTATAAAATTGTTGTTGACAGTGTGATGTTCAGAAAAGTGTAGTGATGGGAATTCTTGTAACTTACATACTGGAAGGACAAAAAATATGTAATATTATGTAGGTCATGCTGAAATAATGTTGACATAATGGACTCGATGTCAATAGAAAGGTGTGAACACGAATGGCCCCTTGAAAGTTTGCGTGTCTGTCAATTTGCAAAATGCAAAGTGTCAAAATTGATCTGTATATTCAAGTTTAACATCTGGAGCTTTTGACATGTGAGAGTAAATTACCTGTATTTTTCTATTCTAATATGGTTATTTTGTTGAGGAAAACTACAGAGAAGGATTTTGATTTTTTCCCAAAATTGAAAATCCACAAATACACGTCCCCATGAAATAGCTTTTTTAGTAAAAACCACGAAAATTAAGCCCAACAAAAATAAATGAAACCACAGTATATGATATCAATTCATTAATTTATTTACTATCTATGCTTTCAGACTAATTATAGGAAGGGTATGAAGATGTATGGTGAGATGAAGAACACTAAAATTCCAGGTATTACTTTTACTAAACTATCGTTTGTTGAACAATTTTGGACATCATTTGAACATACTAGTAACAGTTTTTCACACTTACCCTTCTGTTTGTAAAACATAATTTCCACAATAATCCCAAACTATTATCAATCTATTGTTATCATACTTTATTAGATATAAAACATTGAATCAAAACTTAAATGTCAAACAGATCAGGTGTGACACACAAATATCAGAGCAACGACAGTGTGTCTTTGATTGCGATTTAATTCTGTCTGACAATGTCGCGAATTCATAATTACGCGAATAAAAAAACCAGCGAAATTTTGACCTCGCGAAATTAAAGCGTTCTACAGTAATTGTTTCATTTTTGATTGGTTTATTGAAAGAGTAGTGTTATTGTAATTGATTCATGTTTTTAATTGTTTCAGTATATCTCGGAACATACAACGAGCTGATAGGTAGCACTATCAATGGACAATCAGAGATATGGCCTTCTGTTCTGGTAAACTTTTTATACTTGACTCTCTTTATTAAGCCTCTTTCTAAGAATAGGTCGTATATTGTTTTGCGCTTGTCGGTCTGTCAGCCCGTCTGTAACCTAACCTTGTCTGACCAATAACTAGAGAAAGATTTGGCCTAAGCTCTTTCAGATTTGGTTGGGAGGTTGGCCATCACATGAAGATGACGATCAAACCCCTATAGATTTGACAGTATGTCAAAGGTCAAGGTCACAGGGGGCAACCGTGTTTCGTACAACTGTTAGTTTTGTGATTTTTCTTGAATTTGTATGAAAAAATTTATCAAATCTTTGTAAACATAGAGACAGGTCAACCACCAATTTACCTGTGCCAGATGAACAGCTTCTCACCAATGAGTTTTTGGGTCCATGTGGGATTGCACCTGTCACTTCTGAAATATGGACCCTGGTTAAAACAAAGGCAGTCTTGAGTTGAACAGTTCTGATCCTATATTTACTAGAAAATATTGATGCAGACCTATCTTGACAGTTTGTTGGTCTTGTTTAGTACAGCAGTATTGTTTCTTTATTTGATGATAATATCTTTTTACATTTTCTGTTGATAGAACTATCTGGAACTAATTAAGAAAGATGGTTTAGCGCCAAATATGGATACTTTTCATTACTGTCTGAAAGCAATGAGTCAACAAAAGAAAGGCAGAGATCAAATGGTGGATAGTGTACCCAAGGTCCTGGCAGAAATGAGGGAACTAGGCTTAGGTATATCATTGATTAAAACATACAATGTGTACAACAGGCTCTAAAATCATTTCAGAACAATATCCAAGCTCAAATCTCAATTTCAATCCTAAAGGAATTGATTAGTTTAGTTTAAACTGATTTATTTTACATCAAATGTAGAGCAAGTTCATACAACTTATATTAACTCTCAATGACTGCTTAGTGAGGAGCAGTGGTGCAAGGGTAGAGTGTTGGACTCCTGACACAGAAGTAACAGGTTCGAATCCAGTCAGTAGCAGAATTTGACCAGAACCTTCACAATTACTTCTTTCGCCGTGAGTACTAGTCAGAACCCAGGAAGCAGTCATCGAAAGGATTATGGTTGAAAATATATCACAGTTTAACCCTTTACCTCATTGTCTCGCCTTTTCACATCTTTATCTATCTCATCTAGGCTTATCTAACAAGATGTCTTGATTCAGAGGTTGAATTAAACGATTTCCCCCCATGTTTTTGTATTGGAGTCTGATGATTTCCCACATTCTGCTGGTTTTATCTGCTGGTAAGGTTTGTGTAAGTGATGCAGATTTTAAGTGAACTTATATTTGTATTCTAGAACCAACATTGACTACCTGGTGTCTGGTTTTGGAGTTATTGGACAGTGGCGTCAATTCTAAAGACAAAAGGAATAGAAGTATGTATGAATATTTTCATTTTTTTCAGTTGGTTTGATGCCATTTTACAACATTATTTCATTTATATACAGTGGCTGGATCTCCTATTCAGTTTTCCTGGACTATTTTTTTAACCAGTGTTAACTAACCCTTCCACAAGGGGCTGTCACATATTACTTCTTCTCGTATGGATGAAAATTGACTTTAGGTCAAATTTCCAAAAAAGGGTATGACCTGTCATGACCGGGATTCTAAGTCATATTGCAAAGTTAAAAGTTCAGTGCACTAGCCATTGAATCCCAACCGCCGCCTTTAATTTTCAATAATCTGCCTAAGTTTTCAGCCTATATGAAAGATTGCGAGATCTCTAAACTTGTGCAAGTAAGAGAATTAGGTTTTTATGTTAATTCAGATTTTCAGTCTTGTGTCAAGTAAACCTTTATTTTCTTTTGTACATACAGTTTAACTCTTACCCTTCAACCAGTCTGCTGGATTGTTGCAACTTGTATTTATACAATATGATCAACATTAGGTCCTTGTCACATAATTATGATCGCCTTATTTTCTATGAATAGTCATATTGCCTATCACATTGTAGTTTTATATTAGAAACTATCTTGTGTGTAAGTTATTTGACTTGATGATTTAGAGCATGAAGGTAACTATTCCTTTGTATCCATACATCAGTTTGTATCCATACATCAGTTTGTATTTATGTCATTGGAAGTTTCTGTCATTGAGTATTTTGTTTGTGAATATTTTGATAACTTGTTGCCATGATAGACGTACAAATATATATGTATTAGCATATAGTTAAGTTATTTCGTATATTCATACAAATGAATCAATGTGTTCTAAGCTTAGTATAATAATAATCTTTATCTAACAAAAGTAACATGTATAGACATACTATATATAAACTTATATGATGTTCTGAACTTGTAGAGAGTGGTATAATGTCAGATATAGTAGATATAGCTGATCATCTACAGAAACAACTGGATGAAAACACAATTGTCATGGATAGTCCAAAAGGTACATATTTTGTTTTTGTTATGGATCTTGTTGATTTGTAATTTTAAGTTAGCTACAACTTATTTGAAAAAAACTTCAGATGACATCAGATGACAGCTTTCCTAAGATTCCCACAAGTACTTGCACCAAATCTATTTATAGTACAGTGCAGCCACTGCAACCTTGGGAGAAGCAAAGTTATAACATTGTTGAGAAGTTGTTACTCTAGAGAGACTATGACATTCACCAGTTGACCACTATTCTTCCAATAATAAAATAATAGAAGTCACTTTACCCTTGATTATATGCTCTTTAAAGATGATGTGTTATGATTCCTGTCTGGTCCTTTATTGGTGTGTGTGACCAGGGTTTTTTCTCGGTATTTTGGGAATATGACACATACCCTTGGTATTAGGAATTTTCACTATGTTTTTATCGAAATTGGGGAAAATGCATAACTGAAATTTTTGCAATGTTCAACTTATTCTACTTATTCTCCCATAGAAGAGTAGCAGAATAAGGTATTTACTACCAATAGTGATGCTAATGAACTTATAAAATTATTGAAAAAAAAAAATATTGGGAATTTTTGTCTGTGAATTGGGAAAAAAAGATACTATTTTACATTGGGAATATGACCGAATTTCGGCTATAAAATAGCCCAAAAAAAATCCCTGCACAGTGTGGGAACCAATGGAATTTGTGTACATTGTTTTTGTTGATTTTTTGGTCAGCATATCTTATACTTATTATCATTGGCTTTTAAGTAAAATTAATTCATTAGGTTACCAAGGTTACCTACCTGTTCTGAAAATGTTCTTGATAGGCACTAACAATATTTTATCTTTGCAAGTTGGCCCAATTAGCACAATAGGTAGCCCTTGAGTCTGTAGATGTCAGGTTTATGTTTCATTCAGTGGGTTTAATTATATGCTTGTGATTCTAATGTTATATCACTCTTTTATTGCAGAAAACTTCTTTGCAAAAGCGATGATGATTGTAAGTGAATGTGTTTCTTCTTTTTATGTCCTATCATTTTATTCACATTATTTAATGACAATCTGAACTTATCTCTGATGGTTACACAGTGGGTTGATCATCATTTTGAAAGTAAGCTGACAACAGCCATTGAAGGCCATATAAAAGCTCATACACATTGATACATTTGTATAATTAATGTTATTAGAATATTTTAGTCATTAGAAGTCTTAATGAATTCTTGAAGAATCCTTATCCATGTTCAGCCCCTGGAAAATGATTTTTTTTCTAAATTTTATTTTATTTTGAATTTGAGAACAACCTTAAAATTAATATCTTATTGGCAAAATTCATATGACCTAGAGCAAAGCTATATGGTGTATGGCATTGGCTTGTGGTAATCTACAGCTTTTGTAATGACCCTAGGGTAAAAATTAGCCCTGCTCTGTGGTGGCTTGTGTTAGATAGACTTATTTAGAGAGATCTTTAAAAATCATCATGGTTAGAAGCACATGACATATAGCTCAGATATTTTTATACATAACTTTGTCAGATTTGATACTTGCCGAACAGCACATTTTGCTCACGTTTTAAGAATTTAGCCCATACCTTGGCAAAAACTTATCGAGGGTGAGCCCTGACTGGTAATTCTCTCATGATATTGACCAAGTTAAGCTCCTGTATCAAAATTGGCTAAAACTCAGTTATTTGCCAAGAAAAATCACCAGTTTTTCAGGTGTGCAATAAAGTGCCATTATAGCCCTCTTGTTTACTATGTGCTTTTTATTATCAACAGTGTTTGAAAAACAGAGATTCAGATGCTGCATTAAAACTTCACAGGCTGAGAGATTCATTGGGAAATCGATTTGTGATGACATCCTTAAATGATGATAATAATTTCCTGTAAGTCCAATTCATGATTATTTTATACAAGTCATGCTTAATGGCTGAATGGTTGATTAGGCTGGGAAATTGCAGGGGTGACAATTCCGGATATATTCGGAATTCCAGATTTATCTGTCCAGAAACAGCTATGATTTCTAAGCAAAAAAAGTTATTTGATGAAAAATATCTCAAGAAATGGCAAAATTATGGTCAATTTAATCTGCTCTGAAGGATTTTCTTTAATACAAACTGAGTTGAATTTGGAAACAATGTGGTTGAAGGCCTCTTGTTTGGCAAAGGCCATCCTATCTTTCCCTAAAGGACGACAAACCACTGTAAAATGCACAGATTGATTATATATTTTGGGATGAATCATAGCTAATCTTTCTCAAACAAGGTATGTTAAGGTAAATAATGTTTGTTTATTATAAGATAAGATAAGAACAGAAAGTTATTAATGCTAACAACATATTATAGGTAATGTTGTGTTTTTTTCTAAACTGTTGGACAACGAGTGGGTGGGGGCATGTCGTAAAAAACGAAATCAACGGTCTATAAAATGAAATATTCTGTCAAAAGTATAAGATTTTGTTAAATTTCTTTTACCTCTCCTGTATGGCTTGCTTATAAGACGCATCCCCCTCGTAAAGTTTGATAATTGAGTCTCAAAAATGCGTCTTATAGTCGAGCATATACGGTAGTTGTTTAATGGCCCATTTGTTGGCTATGGTCATTTCAGAGCTGCTGGAAAAAGATAATAAAAAAGTTTTTCAATCTCAGGGGTGTGATTCCTTTCAGCTGATTTCCTCTTTTTAAAGGGTCCAGATTCAGTCTGACCTACTCAAAAATGATTTTTTGGCCAAATTTAGGGGGGTTGGGGTAGGAAATTACAGCTTTTTTGCACTTGGAGCAATCACACCCCTGAATCTAGCTTCAGTAGCCAAATACTTTTGGACAAGTAAGCCTATTTCTTAAGCATGATAATTTATTAATTATGCACCCCTTTGAAGTTAAGGGGGTACTGCATTGCTTTGCACATATCAGTCGGTCCATAGCCAACCTTGTCTGGGCAATAACTTAGGAACTATTTGGCCTAAGGTCTTCAGATTTGGTTTGGAGTTCGGTCATCTCATGTAGATGACCCCTATTGATTTTGAGGTCAGTAGGTCAAAGATCAAACTATCCTTTAGTGGGCATCCGGGTTTCACAAATACTTATTTTCTTTTTAGCCTTGTAAACAATTATGTACAAACATGATTGTATGAATATTAAGAAAAGACTTGTTGCACTATCATACAATCATAAGTTAATAATTTTATATGATTATGAAGCTTATAAAATGATAACTTATTATTGATCTCTCAATAAATTGGTCTTAATGACAAATTTCAAATTTTATTTTTCTAACCTTTATATACATGGCCATATTCATCAAATGTGAAAGTTTCAGAAATGAATTCAAAGGGATCTGAAATTATTGGCTGGAAAGCCTTAGGTGTACTCCTCTTACCATTTTGTTTGTATCTATGAACATTAAAGGACTAGTTGTTCATGTTTTTGTACTTTTCTATTTCAGTGAGAAATTTTTATTGACTTTAAGTTTGGTAGAAACACCAGATGTCACCATGAAAGTGTACAATGAAATTGTTCCTTATGTAAGTGTGCTTTATTGTACAATAAAACTATTGAAAACCAGACTCAATTTAATCTGGAAATTCCTGACAGTTTGACCATTTTTCTAGTCCCATTTTTTACGGAAATTATCAAAAGATATCAGAAAATCCGAATTCACAGAAAACATGACTTAAGTTATGATCCAGTCCATTCTGTGATTTTGAATCCTTCTAGATAGTAATACCAGAAAAACGATCACATCTGAGGAAGCGACCCAGCTAGCTTAAGAATGATCTATGGTTCTATCCAGTTTTGCGCCTATAGTCCTCCTCGACAGAAAATAAATTGGATTGGATTAATGTACAGCTGGCCTTTTTTGCGCCTTTTTTAGCTCGCATGAACAAGTGCTCATAGTGAGCTTTTGTGATTGGTCTATGTCTGTCGTCAAGCGGTATGTACTGTCAACTTTTGCCCTTTGAACATGATAGAGGCTACATTTGTAGTTAGATCTTCACAAAACTTGGTCAGAATGTTTGCATGGATCAATCTTGGACAAGTTCAAGATGGTTAAAAAGTAGGTCACAGGGTCAAATCCCAGGAAATCCTTGTTAACATCTAGAAGTCACAGTATTGAATGGATCCTCACCAAACTAAGTCTTAATTTTTGTATTAAAGATATATTGGACAAGTTAGGACATGGGTCATCTGAGGTAAAAAATTAGGTCACCTAGTCAAATCACAAAAAAGCTCTTGAACACTCTTTAGGTTGCAGTTTTGATTGGATCTTCACCAAACCTTTTCAGGTTGTTTTTCTTACTTATGTCTCAGAAAAGTTTAAATGTGGGTCATCTTGGGTCAACAATTAGCTCACATGGTCAAATAACAGGAAAACTTTGATAACAACAGACCTCATGACAGGCTCAGTAGAATGTTTTCGTCAGCAAGCAGTGATTCTCATGTGAGAGATATAGGGCCATCTTAGCCCTCATGATTAATAGTTATATTCAAGATGGCGGCGCGTCGTTTACCTCGCGGTTCACTGAATATACGTGACCTTCAAACTTTTAACACACATGCGACAGGTCAAATATTTACGGATATAAATATTTTTTACACCAAATTAAAGCTGAGAAAATGAGCTTTAATGTGATATGTGTTTGGAATGTACATACCTGATATATTTTCTGTGAAATTCGCCGAACTTTGACGATTTGTTTTGCTTTCGATTTCCGGTCGATTGTTTTCAAACAAAAGCCGTAGGGAAATTTATTCTTTTGTCTGATTGGCTGATTCAAATCATGAATATTGATAAGTAATTAGTCAGTGGCAATTGGATAATAAAACACACACCCTCTCAAACCATTGTCCGTGTTTATGACCCCGCGACGAGGTGTGATAAACCAATCGATAAATTACCGATAGTCGATTATTTGCCAATTAACAAACATATTTATACTTAACACATTTTATTATAATGTATACCATTGAAAAGATAATTCATTTCTGCACAATTACATGTAAGTTTTATTGAAATATTCCCATAAATTATACAGAAATAACTTAGTTAAACACGAACACCCTATCGATTTATATAGATTTTTATCGATTTTATGGTATTGACTATTGGATTATCGGATTATCTGGGGTTGCTATGATTATGATATGTGTGGGTCGACTTTGTGTATTCTAATGTTTTAAAAATTGCAGAGCAAATTAGAAAGTCAAGTAACTAACAAAATATTTTTTCCAGCGGATTGTGCCGAATGGTTACAGGTTAATTACTGTTCTTGAATGTATAGAAACCTTCGGGGAATTTGACCATCTTCTGAAACTCTGGAATGGTAAGCTTATATCTGCATTCTTAGGATTGAAAAACAAATTGCCATGTTTATGATTACTTGACCAAAAAATTAGGGTAGATTGATTGAAAATTATTTCTGTTTTTTTGTAACACTTGATGAGAATGCAAGATACAATTTATCCCTCAAAAATGTTCTGTACTTCGGATTTTGTCGTCAGAAACTGAGAGTCAGGCATCTGTAAACATGGCATATTTTCTCCACACCTTGGTTGGGGCTGTCTTGTTTATATTTCCCTATACATTGACTATGTTAAAATCTTCTTAACAGGAGGAAGAAATCAGATTTTTGGGGGAGTTGGTTTTGTCTGTTTTCTGTAGTTGTAAGCAAAGTGATTCGGCACATACATTTTGACACAAACTCACCTTACACCATATACTGTATTTTCATTTATTTTTGCTGGGCTCAAGTTTTGTATTTTTTACTAAAATGGCTGTTTCATGGCGACATAAAGTGGATTTTAAATTTTTGAAAAGAAATCTCTTATCTCTGAATTTAAATTTGTGGGGATTTGATTTTGTGGATGAGACGACCCGCGTAATGCACGAAATCAAATCCCCAATGAAAATTAATGATTCCACAGTATATAGACAAGCGAAGTAACATTCAACTGCCCAAGAAAATAACCCAAGTTCCGCTTTTCCTCCACACATTTGTTCAAAAGGCTTGATTTTAAATTCTTTGCACAATTATCACATCTGTTCTACAAATGTACAGAAAAAATCGAAAACTGAGCTAACCTGCAGTCCTGACAATATACTTAAACAATGTTTATTAGGTTACTTTCGTTTTCTTCATGTACAAATTTCAGCAGCTGTCATATAATTATGGTCACGTGACTTAGTTTCGACACTGCCTTAGATTTTGTTTACATGAAAAAAATGAAAGAGCACACTACCTCCAGAATCCCTTTCCTTATATTCGGAAGACTGATAAGGCCTAAATTAAAATATTGCTTGTTTGCCCTTTACCGACCCTGAATTTTAGAGGAGGGTAGGTAGGTAGGAAAAATATTTTATTTCTAAATTTGGCCTTTACCTATCATGAAATTACACTTCTATCTAGAAGCATTCTATATTCATTTTATGTATTCTACTACCATACAACCTTATATTGTGAGCTTTAATCAACCATAAACATGAACTCAGTGCCTTAGCACACATTATTAAATGACATTATTGTTTTCATTCATTACTTCAAATGATACCTACTTTAAATGTTTATCTAAGGCACTGAGTTTTGTATATTTTCCCAAGTATAAAAAATAAAGTTCTCCCAAGATTTTGCAATAAAATGTTTTGAGTCAGCATGATTTTTTCGGGTTGTTCGGTAAAAGGCACACAAACTTAATTTTACTTTAAGCCTAACCTAACCTGAGGGCCTGGATTCTGAACCAGGGCCCGAGGTTATAAAACTTGAGATCGGTCTCCGAGCTCAAATCTCATATTTTGTCTTTTAATGGTTCTAAGCTGATTTCGATCATACAATAATGGTATTATTGATACATTAGTCTAGCAGTATAATTGATCTAAAGATGTATCTAAACATTAATCAGCTCTATATTTTCAACCGTAATACTTTGAGAACCAAATTGAGCTTTGAGCTCGGAGACCGTTCTCAAGTTTTATAACCTTGGGGCCAGCACTAACCTTTTACTCCGCATGTAACTCCTAATTTCTCCATATGAAGGATCAGCTGTGGAGGTCAATGGCGGCTACTACTAAAATAGTTCCGAGGTGGAATAAAATCTCATTCACAGGATCAGACAGGGTGTCCACGGTCAGGGAAAAAGTCAGGGCAAAATTATTTTTTTCAAGGTCAGGGAATTGTCAGGGAATTTTGGAATTTAAGAAAAAGTCAGGGAAAAGTCAGGGAATTTTGAAATGACAAACACTCATCTGATAGAATCAATATTTGTTTAAACATACATATACATGTATGTATGTTGAAAAAGAATAATAGAAATAAAAATTAAGGAAAAACAAACCTCTGAACAATCTAGATTAAATATATGTACAAAAGAGTAATACAATAACAGTTGGTAAAGTAAAAGGTGAAAATTGTTGGCTGTATGGGAGGAGGGGACCAACAGATGTCAGTACTTAAGCGTAAAATACAAAAAATTTAGGCAGGGAAATTTGATTTTAGTCAGGGAAACGTCAGGGAATTTTGCTTTACTTAAATTGTGGACACCCTGTCAGAGACAGCATGTATATTATAACACCAAGAATTACAAAAGTAAATCGAAGCTCGACTAATCAATGCATAGGGTAGTGATGTTCCAATTAATCATTTATTCAACGAATCATTTATGAATGGTCATTGACGTGACGATGACGATGCTCCCATTTCGTCAACGGATAACTCATTCTGCAGAGTTGTCATTCTTGACTATAGTACTGCAGGCCTTACACTTTGCTTTAAATACATAAATGATTGCCGTTTAATAAAACATAATTCAGGTCTAGTGTGGTTTGTTTAATAGTACATGTATATTTTGATGCGATATTTACTCAAACATCTAAATAAAGTTAGATCTTTTAATATTTCATTTTTCATTGATTTTGTGCTATTCAGTTGGTGTAAGGGATGTTAAATTTATGCAATACTAACATTTTTGGTCATTTCTCATTTAATCAGTTTTAATCGATTAATCACTGACTTTTGCCTCTGATAAATCGCCAGAATTTTCGTGGACTGATTACAGTCACTAGCATAGGGTGACCTTTGTTTCTAAGTGGCTGCTAACACAAGTTTGATTATATGATTGGAGATTGAATTTATTTCATACAACCACTAATTACAATCTGGACTAAATGCTTGATTTATCTATACTGTATTTATATGTAAAATGTATTTTTGTGATGATGTACTGTTTTGTACAAATCCGAAATAAATAACTTACTTACTTACCTATCTATACTAGTATTTGTCTATAATGCATATTGTGTCATTTCATTTTTCAGATGCTGATTTAACTGCCAAAAGACGAAATCTAGATGTTAAATTACTCTTAAAGTTTTTAAACTTATTTGACAACGTAAATCATACCAAAGAGGTAATCAAATTGAATGATAATTGAAATGCATATATTGATTCATTCTCGGGAATTTGTTCTGGATTTGTAATGTAATCTGGCATTCAACCACATTTTATCAAGCAAGCCTTAAAAAATTCTTGGTTTTCAGTTATGTGATTAACTGTTTTAAAAATCGATTGAACCAACATTTTTATTTTAGAAATTTTTATCTGTATTCCCAATTTTTGTTTTCAATAGAAGCATATTATGTGAACACCTACGCACTGTTAAAAGTTTGGGTTTTGTAACTGGAAACAAAGATTTTTAAAGGATGGTCCACACTGTGTTTTTTTAATGTTCATGGTCATAAGATCTTGGCCAAGTTTGAACAAAAAAAGGTGAAAGATCTTATGCAATCTTCAACTGATAGATTTCCTAAGTGTATTTTATAACAGTGTTTTAAAATCAGCTTTCTCGGAGCAAATTATCTTTTAAGACAAAAGACATCACATTTACACACTGTCAAATGTGCATTAAATCTGTTAACAGCTATTTGATTGGCCGCTTTATTTCTAGTAAAGTTTTCATGATAAAAGGTCAAACTGTGATTTCTAGGTGCATTGTTGCCAGATACCCAGCTATTGAGACACATTGTGAATCTAGACTTCTGAAGGCAAAAATTAGGATGTACATTTTAAATCTTAATTGAGATATTCTTTTTTGTATTTTACAGCTGAAGGATGCATTCTCAAATTTTACTCACACGTTTTTAGAGAGCAGACTCAAATCTGAACAGACGTTTCCTGATTTGTATGGAAATTTCATATCTTTCTAAAATGTTCCTTCTTAGCACCTTTACACCTTTAGTGTTGAAATATATACAGTACTTGTCCACAGGGCCTTGACAGATGATTTAGTATTTTACTATGTTATACTTCATGTTAATTCTCATTGTCTAAATGATTGATGGTGATATTTTGTTCGATCACATTTTATCACATCCCTGTGATTTATTAGAATTCAAACTGTAAATTAGCTTGTTTACACTCTAGCACCTTCATTTATTCACCGATCCTAATCATGTTTACAATGAATGTGTATGACCTTATGGTTTTGGACGAGTGAAGTTATGGGTGGAATTGGACCATAACTTCAAGAGTTAAGGGCCCTTGGATTAGAATTTGCTACGTTTTAGCTTGGTTAACAGTATTATACCTTCATTGGTGGTTTTAATCTCAAAATCTACGTAAAAATGAGTTTTACGAGAAACTATATTACCTGGTCATTAATTATTGGCCTTTGTTCTCAGGTGAGCGATAAAGGGCCAATGTGGCCCTCTTGTTATTTATATGAGTTTAACCAGTTTTCCTATACTGTATTCAAAACAGTACTAACTTACCCTTACATAAGGAACTGGCAACCTCCCCACATGTGGAGAAAAATCAACATTATTGTGGAATTTTCACAGAAAGGTTTAACCTGCAGCAACCGAAAATCAAACTTGGATTGCCGGTACGATCCAGCGCATAAACCACTTCACCATAAACCACTTCACCATAAACCACTTCACCATAACCACTTCATCATAAACCACTTTACCATAAACCACTTCATCATAAACCACTTCACCATAAACCACTTCACCATAGACAACTTCACTATAAACAACTTCACTATAAACAACTTCACCATAAACCACTTCACCATAAACCACTTTACCATAAACAACTTCACTATAAACAACTTCACCATAAACGACTTCACCATAAACAACTTCACCATAAACAACTTCACTATCGCCGTGGCCTTAAATATTTGTTTTGTGCTGATAAGATTTATTTGTGCTGATCAGGTTTTGTTTGTATTTACAGGAATGATGGGATGTTGTTTTATCTGTCAATCAAAATCTTCCTGAACAATGATGATCTGGATAAAGCTTGGTAACTTTCTTCTAAAGATTTAAAAATGAATCTTACTGAACTTTCTACATCTTATTTCAACTGATAGAGGGTCGTGGGTTTAAGCTTCACTACAGACCATGTCTCTTTACGTGAGAAAGTAGAGTCTAGTAGAGTACTGGTTCTTCCCAGGAACTATGGTTTAGATAGATAAAATGTCTGCCTTATATGATTCTGATTGTTGAAAAGGGGCGTAAAACTCGAATAAACATACAGAATCATCTTATCCCATAGCATCACAGTATACTGGTGAATTGTGAAAGGAATTTAAATATGAATAACTTCTCTTGTGATGTATTAGGCCAAGTATAATGAATAATGTTGTTGAAAATTTACTGCATAGAAATCGGCTTCAGGAAACTGCCATATTGTCTGGAATGATTAACTGTGCAGTTATTTATTATTATTATTATTATGAATCCTGTACAGGTACACATTATTGTTTGAGTGGAAACTTTTACTAAGTCACATGAAGGTGGGTCTTTTATTACAGACGATATAAATGGTGCGTATGCAGTAAAACCTGTGTTAGATTCCACCTCTGAATAAAACTGAATTAAGGCCATTTGTAGTAAATTACTAATCTCCGAATAAAGCCCACCTGTCAATAAGGTCACATTTTGTCTTACCTCTTTCCTAAGGGTGGCCTTTGTTCTCAGGTTTGAGAGTATGTTTTTGTTTCTATTTTAGGAATGCATTGAATAAATTTTACACAGCCGGATATGAAGGTTATATTTCGTAAGTAAACATTAAAGTTAGTTTTATTGTCATCATTTAAACAATATTTCAGTTGTATACACTGGTTCCTTCAACTAACCAGTTCTTCCTACGCTGTACTCTTACCAATACTAACTTACCCCTGTTCAAGGGACTGACAACTTTCTTGATATTTATGCAATAACAATACTGTAAAATAGACATTGGATGAAGCTAAAATTTACCAAAATTAAGTTGTAATTTATATGTTAATTCTTAGCTTGGAATAACTACAATTTACAATCAGTTCAATTATACATTGATCACTTCCCTAGAGTTTTATTACCGTCATGGCGCAAAAATAAAAACATTGCCAGTCCAGACCCGATTTCAACTTCTTAGGCCAATTTGCAAAGTGAAAAATGGTAAAAACTTGGTCCATGTATGTGTCATAAATTTTCATAATATTACCACGAATATGTATTTTCATATTCAGAATGGAGGATAGAAAACAAGGACATCTTTGATACAAGAATAAAAATAGTTACGTAAACTAGGAGAGTGTACTATCATAAATAATTAAATATGCCCATCATTACGTCCCAATGTTCTGAGAATTCTGGTTTGAATTCCGAAAATAATGGGACTTGAAAAATCGCCCAATTTTCGGAGAATTCTGGTTTTCTGGGGTTTTAATGTATTTTATTTACATTACAGATCTGAAGTTTTGTATAGCGTAATTGACGCTTGTCTAGACCAACAAGATGTGTCCAAAATAAAGGTAGGGATGTACTGATATCTTAAATCAGGCTTAACAAACTAGATAACAAGGTTCTTATTCCTGTCCTTCTATTATTATTGGATCCAGCTTGAATTTTCTTAAACTATCAAACTTTCAGTTTGTAAATCCAAGTATTAAATAGGCCTAGCATAAAACCTTTGTCACAAATTCTTGGTTGAAACTTGAAAATTTTGAAAAAAACACAAGAAAACATCTCTTAGCCACAAAAATAATGAAAAAAACCGGTCTGTTCAGAAACATTGAAGTATGGTGAAAATTCCAGCCCATGTGGGAAGATGTAAACCAGGTTAACTACACATTCCAAACCGCTTGATAGGTCATTGAATTCTGATATGCTTCATTACTTATCATTTATGAGCTGAAAATATGTAGGTGTTACTCTTGTGATACTAACAACCTTTTCGAAATGACATCAAATAAACAATGTTTTTGTTTGTTTGTTTCATTGGGTTTTACGCCCCTTTTCAACGGTCAGAGTCATATGAGGAGGACAGTTCACCTAACCATAGTTCCTGTGAAGAACCAGCACTAGACTCCCAACCTCCGTGAGCATCTGTCTGCTTTCTCACATAAAGAGACATGGTCGGTAGCTGGACTCGAACCTACGACCCTCTATCAGTGAGAGGTTACAGTGATTCGAAACCGCTCTACCATAGAGGCGGGTTTCAAATAAACAAGACAGATCGTCAGATTGGTCAGGCTGATCTTTGTTGCAATCTGAATATTTGAACCAGTGAAGTGCTTTGAGAAAGGTGTTAATTAGCTTTGGGTTTTTGTTTTCTTTCAGAGTTTTTGTCAGCTTCCTGAAACTATGCAAAGAGAAGTGGAATCCTATATTGCTGATGTTTTGGATAAAAGAAGTGGTGATCTAAAACAAATACTGAATGAATCAGATATGTAAGTACATTCTGTTTTCATTTCAGTTGGTATAATGCTATTTGTCCATGATATTTCAGTTATTTATAGTGGCGGGATTCATTGAACCAGTTTTTCCTTGACTGTATTCTGAACAATACAAACTTACCCTTCCAGTTCCACAAGGTGCCAGTAACATCTCTGAATATGGAGAAAAATAGACATTTTTGTCAAATTTTCATAGAAGGGCATGGCCTGTCATGATCAAAAATATGCACACACTACAAAATCTAAATACATAAACTTAAGTTGATCTCATTCATTATCAAGTGGGAACACAGAGGAAATATTGAAACAACAGTCGACATGTTTATGATGATGATAAATCTTGGCGAAGTTTGATAACCTGCGATACTGTTCCCGGCACTCTTTTAACTTATGGCCCCTGATCAGCAAATATGATGAAATAGACCTTGTTCACTCTCTCAGTTGAATATTTCAAGTCCAATATTCACCAGATAATTCAGTAGTTTTGACAGTCTTTAATCACATGAACTGAAGTTATTTTTTCAATGTTTTTCAGGGCAATGCTGGAACAGAAGTTTGAGCACTCAAATAGTTTTGCACGTTACTGAAGATAATCAATTGACTCATATTGTTCAATACAGTGAAACCTGTGTTAATGGCCACCTCTATACGAAGGCCTCATTTAGCATCAAGGCCATACTTTAAAAGTACTGTTATTGGTTATTCAAAGCAAAATAACCCCCAAATAAAGGCCACAATTTATCTTTCCTAAGGGTGGTCTTTGCTCACAGGTTTAACTATACATACATTTTTTTAATGGGCCAAAGGAAAAATATTGTTACTTTCTGCTTAATAATACCTGATTATGACATCATTATTTATTTTTTCTTCTTGGCCTAATCTTGAACAATTGTATAAGATATCTAGTGTATGATGTGTGATAAATGATGTACAAACTGGAATATGTTAATAAAATACTTTTTTGTCATGATTGTTGTGTCCTGTTTTATATATCTATTATTTCTTATTAGTGAAGAACAGTGTTAAGGCAATAATTATTTGATTTTCTACAATATACAGCAAGTTACTATGGTGATGTGGTCCATTTTCTTGTTATTAGGTTGCCACTTGAAAAAAGGGAGATAATTATTGTTTATGTAGGTCAACTGCTCCTTATTGTTTGTTTTATATCCCATTCAAATATTGACACTTTTATGGTCTTTGAAAATATACTTTCAAGTTTGGAAGACGTGACCGTATGATTTATCACTGCAAAATCCAGTCTGAAAATATTTGGGTTGAATCCTGCCTGGTAAGTTAAAAAAGGTGTTTTAAGTTTTTGATCAGTAGCATGGAATTTGAACTTACAATGGTTTGACGCTAGTGATTACTAGTCAGAGATCATAACCACTTGACCACAGACCCCCCCCCCCCCCCCTGTATGTTCATGTATAAGACCATTAGAAAACTATTAGCAAGAAGACTAGTCAGTATATTGATTGAAGTTATTTGTAAAAAGGACTTTAATTCTATTTTGTTATATATATTAATATAGATATGCTTCTTGTTAGTTTATTAAGATGTATAGCAGAATTATGTGTGTGTGTTTTAAATTTCTTTGAATGAAAAAGTGTCCAACATCCATTCTCCAGAATTAAATAGAAGTTTTTTAAAAAAATGTCAGTGTTTTTTTAAAACAACTTATTCATATGATCCTGTTGTGCACAAGGTTTGTGTTTGGTTGAATGGTCATTGGAACTCTAAAAGATTAATCTTTAGTTTACAATTTTTGTAATACAATACTCTTGAAGGCATGAAGATTTACCGACAGATAATTACACTGAACGTTATACAATACTTACATAAAACATTCATTGAGGCATTCAGTAAGTTAATTAACAATGGTGTATGTATACTGATTGCTTTGTTTTGTATAAGATTGTACAAGTATGAAAACGAGCAGACATTACACAAAGTCATAAGAAATAATTAAAATGCCCTAAATAGAAAGTAACAGACCTCCGGGTCATGAACTCGAACCTACGTCATCTCATGTTTACTGTGACAATTTGAAGAACATGTAATTGTGTATAATGCCACTTGTGAACAAGTTGGCTGTTGCTTGCGGGGAATAAGGTTTGTAATTAGTAGTTTAGTGAATGTGTATTAAAATGATAAAAATAGATATGTAAGAAACTTAAGTCCAAGGATGGTATTGACAAGAAACTAAAGTCTGGGATCAGAAATGACAAGAAACTAAAGTCTGGGATCAGAAATGACAAGAAACTAAAGTCTGGGATCAGAAATGACAAGAAACTGAAGTCTGGGATCAGAAATGACAAGAAACTAAAGGCTGGGATCAGAAATGACAAGAAACTAAAGTCTGGGATCAGAAATGACAAGAAACTAAAGGCTGGGATCAGAAATGACAAGAAACTAAAGTCTGGGATCAGAAATGACAAGAAACTAAAGGCTGGGATCAGAAATGACAAGAAACTAAAGTCTGGGATCAGAAATGACAAGAAACTAAAGGCTGGGATCAGAAATGACAAGAAACTAAAGTCTGGGGTCAGAAATGACAAGAAACTAAAGTCTGGGATCAGAAATGACAAGAAACTAAAGTCTGGTATCAGAAATGACAAGAAACTAAAGTCTGAGGTCGGAAATGACAAGAAACTAAAGTCTGGGATCAGAAATGACAACAAACTAAAGCCTGAGGTCGGAAATGATAAACTAAAGTCTGGGGTAAGAAATGACCAAGAACTTAAGTCTAAATATGGTCAGAAATGATCAGGAACTAAAGTCTATATATGGTCAGAAATGATCAGGAACTAAAGTCTATATATGGTCAGAAATGATCAGGAACTAAAGTCTATATATGGTCAGAAATGATCAGGAACTAAAGTCTATATATGGTCATAAATGATCAGGAACTAAAGTCTATATATGGTCAGAAATGATCAGGAACTAAAGTCTATATATGGTCAGAAATGATCAGGAACTTAAGTCTATATATGGTCAGAAGTGATCAAGAACTAAAGTCTATATATGGCCAGAAATGATCAGGAACTAAAGTCTATATATGGTCAGAAATGATCAGGGACTAAAGTCTATATATGGTCAGAAAATGATCAGGAACTAAAGTCTATATATGGTCAGAAATGATCAGGAACTAAAGTCTATATATGGTCAGAAATGATCAGGAACTAAAGTCTATATATGGTCAGAAATGATCAGGAACTGAAGTCTATATATGGTCAGAAATGATCAGGAACTAAAGTCTATATATGGTCAGAAATGATCAGGAACTAAAGTCTATATATGGTCAGAAATGATCAGGAACTAAAGTCTATATATGGTCAGAAATGATCAGGAACTAAAGTCTATATATGGTCAGAAATGATCAGGAACTAAAGTCTATATATGGCCAGAAATGATCAGGAACTAAAGTCTATATATGGTCAGAAATGATCAGGAACTAAAGTCTATATATGGTCAGAAATGATCAGGAACTAAAGTCTATATATGGTCAGAAATGATCAGGAACTAAAGTCTATATATGGTCATAAATGATCAGGAACTAAAGTCCATGGCAGGAAATAAAGTCTATATATGGTCAGAAGTGATCAGGAACTAAAGTCTATATATGGCCAGAAATGATCAGGAACTAAAGTCTATATATGGTCAGAAATGATCAGGAACTTAAGTCTATATATGGTCAGAAATGATCAGGAACTAAAGTCTATATATGGTCAGAAATGATCAGGAACTAAAGTCTATATATGGTCAGAAATGATCAGGAACTAAAGTCTATATATGGTCAGAAATGATCAGGAACTAAAGTCTATATATGGTCAGAAATGATCAGGAACTAAAGTCTATATATGGTCAGAAATGATCAGGAACTAAAGTCTATATATGATCAGAAATGATCAAGAACTAAAGTCTATGTATGGTCAGAAATGATCAAGAACTAAAGTCTATATATGATCAGAAATGATCAGGAACTAAAGTCTATATATAGTCAGAAATTATCAGGAACTAAAGTCTATATATGGTCAGAAATGACCAAGAACTAAAGTCTATATATGGTCAGAAATGATCAGGAACTAAAGTCTATATATGATCAGAAATGACCAAGAACTAAAGTCTATATATGGCCAGAAATGACCAGGAACTAAAGTCTATATATGATCAGAAATGACCAAGAACTAAAGTCTATATATGGTCAGAAATGATCAGGAACTAAAGTCTATATATGATCAGAAATGACCAAGAACTAAAGTCTATATATGGTCAGAAATGATCAGGAACTAAAGTCTATATATGGTCAGAAGTGATCAAGAACTAAAGTCTATATATGGTCAGAAATGACCAAGAACTAAAGTCTATATATGATCAGAAATGATCAGGAACTAAAGTCTATACATGGTCAGAAATGATCAGGAAAGTCTATACATGTTGTAATGTTATCAAATGATGTTTCTTGAGACAGGTATTTTTTACGATTCGTGGCTACAGGACCATAAATCCATATTCATCATTAGGCTTGTTATACCGACTGATTTTCATGAGACCGGGATTGTTCTGCAAAAATGTATCGTTCTTATTTGCGCAAGTGATTCCCATTGTGTGCATGCTTTTCTCTTGGAAAATTATGAATTGATCAGTTATACATCTGAGGTATATAACAAAAGAATGTACTGTTAATTTTAATAACAAGACCGCCTTTAGAACATCTTTGGTCTTGATTGCAAAATGCCTTATTTCATGGGCGTTGATGTCTCAGATTGAGCCCTGCACTTCACTGGGAAGGGGAAGAAGGCAATAATGAAAACCGGACTAGAAATAAGTGGTTTTCGTGATGAGACGTTCTCAATATCAAAGTAAAATATGCTGTAACATCCTGTGGGTTGTTATTGTTCTTGCAATTTATGTATGGTATAATCATCTAGTTGACCCAGTCGGTATCGACTTGTGGTAAAACGCCACAGAGATACGATTTACTGTATAATTTACTCATTGAGCGGTTAAGGTCGCTGACTTCAATCAACGAATATCAAACTGATAGAGGGTGAAGGGGTCGAGCCCGGTTATGATTGGAATCTAGTACTGGTTCTTCCCAGGAACAATGGTTAGGTGAACTGTCCACCTCATATGACTCTGACTGTTGAAAATGAACATAAAACTCAAATAAACAAAACAAAATTAATAATGAACTGATACGTGCTAACTGGTTGGTTGATAATCGATAAGAAGGGAAATCAGTTAGTACTGATATATTGTCAAAGAGCACTAGTTTGGTGCACTGTATATAGTATGTTGTGTATAACTTAATAAGGTTATAAAAGTATGATAAATGTAACTACACGTAATAAGATACAGAAGTTAACACTTAATATTATCACCTCCTTTGGAACCACCCCAAAAACAGGAATTACATCTACGTAGACTCATCTTTGTTTAACATTTATTGAAATATAAAGAAACACGAAACGGTTAAGTACATTGTCTATGTACATATATTTGCCATGTTATAATATATTCGTACGCCGGTATCATAACACAAGAACAATTGTACCTTGTTGAACAAAAACAAAACGTTCTAAAATTAAAGGAGTCAACACGTTAATACAGATTAACACGGTTATAGTGAACTCGGATGTAGTGAAGAATTGGATACAGTGAAATATCTATTGTTCCTAGAACAAGCCCTTCCCCATTCATCGCTATATATGTATACACTGCATGGTGAAATCTTTATATAATAAAGTTATTAATCGGGTACCCTGCAATTCCTTATGCTGTATTGTGTTTGTAAATTCCTCCCGTGTTCAAAAGTTACCCATCAACAACTACATCTACAACTGTTGTGTTTATTCAATTATCAAAATCTAATGGCAAAAAGCTATTTATACTTCACATGTGCTGATACAAGAACCACTTGGAATGCTAAAAAAATTTTGGAGTCTGGCTTAAGTGGAAATTAATTACGTGCATCCATAACATACTGGCTGCTCTATATGGCAGTATACTATTAAACCTCTTGCGCCAGAAGAGTTGAAGCTATGCTTTAACTTGCTCCAACGGTGGATACAACCAAAATAATTGCCGTGAATACAATCATGAAGAGCAAAAAGCTCCAGAACCCAACAAAGTCAATAGAATGTGTGACACTCGTCCAAGTGATTTCATCGTCGTCAGCCATGTTTTTCTTCTCGCCTGTTGTCACGTGACCGGTGCCGATGCAGATTGCGCACTGTATTCTTTTTGCACAGCGCGTGATGGAAGTCCAGTACCGCGACACCGGTCGGTCGTCATCACGGACAGAGATTCGGAGTTGGATCAACGTTATCACCACCATCAGAGTGCTGACCAACGTCATAATGAAGAGATAAGCACTGAATGTCGAAATGTCTGTGGAGTTACGTGGAAGTTCAGTACTGATTATAGTAAGAAACACAGCGAATGAAAGGAACGCCGTCACTGAATATCCGGTCTTTTCTCCGGAACTTGCTGGTAAGATAAACACAAACACATTCAAGATTCCCAGCATAATGACAGGAAGCAAAATATTCAGTAAGTAATGCAGCGGTTTTCGCTTGATCTCTATAGAGAAAGTAACTCCAGTCGTTTTGTCCGTGGTGTAACTGCTTGCTTTCGTCGAAAGGAGATCCCATTCTGAGTTTACCTCATAAAAGTCAGAATTCATTCCAATGCTACCTTCCTGTATTTTAACCTTTTCCTTAGTATTGCTCCAGATGACAAATTTAAGATCACACGTCGTTTTATCGAATGGAAAGAAAGTTACATCGACTTCACATGCGCTTTCGAACACTTGGTATGGCCGCCAAGTTACACTTCCCGCTTTTTCGACCTTTAGGTACAGAAATTTATCTCCAAGGCCGGATAGGGTCTCAAACCCATTCTGTAACGCTAAATCTGGGATCCAAAGATCATTTTGTGGAACGTACATCGTTGATATGGCCCCATCCAACCAGTCTCTAGCCACTATTTCATCTGTCCACTGAATGCTGAGATATGCTGTTGTAGTCAACATTTGCTCCGAGTTGTCAAAACTGTTTATTCCAATCAAATAAAGATCCGCAGTTACCTGAACTATGTGTGATTGGTCCACAACCGGTCTTACATACGTATAGTACGATGACGAAAGTGTGGAATTAAAATGAATCCTCATATCATCCGCCGTGTATGCCGACACACGAGAAGCCATTGGGCCAACCATAAGAAAAAGTAGAAAATACATTTTTTGCATATTTGTCCGTAATATAAATTCTCTAATTATAGACTAAAGCTATAATCGACCAGCAAAGACACATTTAATCAATGCATTATGAAAGAAAGCAAAAACAATTCTTTGGCAGGAATACGTGTACGGTAAGGAGCTACGCTACCAAAAATAACAATATTAAGTTGCAACCAAATACGTTTTTAATTGGTATATTTTTAACGGTACCTAACTCGCCCCATTGTTATCATTAGATATTAATAATCTGTATTGTTTTTACACTCCATTTAAATCAAAGACTTCTATTGTTTGAAAGAAAATAAACCGAAAACGTCTGTATACGGTCGACTTGGTTTCATTCTAACAAACGTATTAGTATAACATATAGCGGCCATTTAGTGTGCAACATGGATATCGCACATTTGTTGTTTTTCTGGATAGCGTTTTTGTGTTTTGGAGTTAAAGATGTGTTTGGTGTATCTGCAAGTGATATGAACACACATTTAACAGCAATATTTACAGATTACGACACTAGAGTTAGACCAGTTAAAACCGACCAATCACAAGCAATCGAAGTGACTGTAGATCTATACTTGATTGGTATAAACAATTTTGATAATGCTGACCAGAAATTGGAAACAACAGCGTATCTTGAGATCAAATGGACGGATCAGGTTCTGGCAGATACATCTAAATGGACGAACGCTGCCATCACCGAAGTTCTGGTCCCACAAAATGAAGTATGGTTGCCGGATTTGGCTCTCCAAAATGGATTCGAATCACTGAAAGGACTTGGCAACAATTTCCATCAAGTCAATATCGCAAAAGCTGGACAAGTCACATGGAGGCCATATCACGTGTTCGAAAGCTCCTGTAACGTGGACGTCACGTATTTCCCTTTTGATAAAACTCAATGTGATTTAAAGTTCGTTGTATGGAGTAACCCACTTAGTCTACTTCTCGCAAAACAGGGAACTAAAGGTCTCGATTTGAGTCTTTATTCTCCAAATAGTGAATGGACACTCGAGTCAACGAGCACAGTCGATTTTAGTACTTCTACAGAATCGGGAGTTACATTTTCTATTGCAATAAAGAGGAAACCACTTTTCTACCTACTGAACATATTAGTTCCGGTTGTCATGTTAGCGCTTCTCAACGCCTTTGTATTCGCACTCCCAGCATCGTCGGGCGAGAAAACGGGCTTCGCGGTGACGGCCTTTCTTGCATTCGCCGTCTTCCTGACCATCATTAGCGCGGAGCTGCCGCAGAATTCAGAGAAAATCTCCACATTTGCTGCTTACCTGTTCATTATGACGTTTGTTAGTACATTAATTGCTTTGATCACAATCGTAGAACTTCGTCTGTTTAGCAGAGAAAGCGACGTTCCAGTACCGGAAGGTCTACAAAGAATTACGAAATGCGTACGCCGAATGACAAGATGGAGCTGTTGTCAAAAGTCCATTGGTTACATCCGGGGACTGAAACTGAACGATATGAAGCGCCTCCTTTCAACTGATGTAACATGGGAAGATGCTATTGATTCGCTTGATTTCGTTCTGTTCTGGGTCTTCTTTTTAATCACGATTATTGTTACAGTTGCTTGTTTTGTTATTGCTGCTCTTGGCGCATTGTCTTAAGTAACCTTATGGATCCCATGCGGTGTTTGGACTATCCTGTACGATTCAAATATTATCAAGTAAATACGTCAAATGATTCATTCATCTTGGCATCATTATTTTAATATTTTTATTATCTTATCTTCATGACCAATAGGTATACTTACCAATATTGTTTGCTTATATAGCATAAGAATAAAAAAACAAATATGAATTATGTTACGCTTCACTGCATTTCCAATGTAGGGTGACTCGGATTCTGCCGAAGACCGTTGTTCAGAGGTTGTTGCTCTAGAGAGGTTAAGTTAATGGTAAAATGGTACGGTTGGGAATCGAATCATGGTGTTATTGAAGGGAGGATGTTGCTCAAGATTGGGCCGCTATGAAGAGGTTGTACTGCAGTTTACGGAAAGACAACATATGTCCACGAAGAATCAGCTAGCAAAGACACAAACAAACGGACGACGAAAAATACATTCAACATTTTGTTAACTATATCCCATAAATACAGACCACCATTTGATCTTAGAAAACATCCATTAATACACGAAATATTCCATTGAATAAAGATCAACTGTGCTTAAAGGTCACGTGTCTTTATCTTCGAGAGCCTTCATTTTCATTATTGACTGTAGTTCGATCTAGATTTGTTCGTTTTTTGTTTATATCAGTTTTACGCCCCTTTTCAACAGTCATGCAGGATCATATGAGGCAGACAGTTCACCTAACCATCATTTGTACTGTTACTTCCACCCTACGTAAGCAACTGTCTACTTTCTCACATAAAGAGACATGGTCGGTAGCTTGGCTCGAACCCATGATCCTCTATCAGTGAGAGGTTACCGTGATTTGAAGTCAGCGACCTTAACCACTCGACCACGGAGGCGAGTAGTTCGATCTAGAACTGATTTAGTCAGATGACATATCAGTAAACTTGTCTGGTAACATGTCTCATTGTCAGCTTCCATGGTGTATATAGAAAACTTGTCCCTTTTGCGATAATAGTTTGTCACATGGCTGGCGTTGACAGCCTGACAGGGGCTCAATATAAAGTTGAATGAGGATGTAAATTTATTTACTAAAAAAAAACAAAAACAAAAAAAGTATTTAACTTGTAACAACTTTATTAATAATGAAGGCACAATTTACTTTATCCCAGTTATTAGTACATTTTGTACAGCGGCCTCGAACTATAATGGAACAAAGAAGCTCATAGTTACAAAATGTCACTAATGATACTAATACATGTACAATGTATTCAGATTTACGTTTAACCACAACTGAACGCATTACTTTTTTTTTAGTTATTTTTGTTGTGAAAACGTATAATGTTTTATTGATATATTCATTATACACAAATGCGCTGCGAAAACAAATCAATGATAAATTATCATAAGTTTGTGTCAGGTGCATTTCATCAGAAAAACAGACTTATTCGCACATTTGTCCATTCGCATATTTATAGTAACCTGTAATTTTGACAAAATTACATAAATCCTAAAACATGGCGTTTCGTTTTGTATGTCCTAATCTAGGCTTGTACTTAAATAGCCTAAACAATGAAGGTGTATTTAATTGAGTAAGTATCCTCATTTTATTCAAACAACGAGTGTTTGTTTACTTATAAAGTTTAATCTAACATAAATCTTCAGCAAACAGGATATATCCGCCATCACTTTTCGTACTGTCATTATAAGCCCTTACTGTTTTATTTCTCAAAACTTCACACCCTAAATACATCGATTTCGTGTAAATAGTAAAAGATATCCGGATACCGATTTTATCTGAACTCTATTTTTATGTTTATTATTATAAGAGTTGTTTAGTAGAATCCGGAAACTTAATTTAAATGACTAAAAGGGAAGATAATCTGATTTCAGAGTATGTCACGTGATCGACAGGAAATTTATCATAGTGTGACTAATTAGTTAAATAATGATAAAGTACAGATGTTCTTTTATCAGTACATGTGTATCAATTTTAATATCGGGCCGATTTAAAAGTACATCTAAGTCAAGTGATAGAAATAGTGCATGATTTATTTACCTGTTGTTGAACGGCCCATTCGACAGCTATGGTTATATCAGAGCCCCCCAGCCCGAGGGAGAGAAGATAAGATATAGAACTGGGTATTTATATCCCCCCCTACACCGTTAAAAGCTAGAAAAAGTCGCAGAATGACATTGACTGTTGGTGCGATGTAAAACCGCAGTGAAAAAAAAAGAATATTTTTATGTATTACTAAAGCTTACATAAGGGGAGATAAATCATACGTGCTTATCATGAATTGTTCTAAATGTAAGTTTACGTTCAAATGACGGTGTCTAGTTTCAGTACCGCATGCTAAAATTCGCTCGAAAACAACGAGTTACAACTGAGAGTTAGTAAGCAACAAATTAATCTATACTTAGGATTACCTTTACTATCTACCCTGTGAATTAAGGCCACATGGGAAGACATAATGTGGCGTTTATTGACAGGTGAACTTTATTTGGTGATCATTTTGTTCTAAATATAAATGCGGTTTTAAAAGAATGGTCTTCATTCACAGGGTTACCTTTTTCGGAGTTGGCCGTTTACACAGAGTTGACTATCATCATGACAGTAAAACTCTATTTAGCGACCACACCAAAATACTAAGACCATCCCATTTAACTTATTTTTTATACGGCTTTCAATATCTCGATCCTTTGTATTTCAACTTGAAACAGAGGTGACTAATACCCCCCGCCGCCGCTTTGACACTAATACTGCAATAGTACACTATACGGCTAAGTTCAGGGGGACATAACTCTGCAATGAGTGAATCACTGGGCATGAAAATTGTGTCTTGCACATCTACACTTGATGGTGATAACATATACTAAGTTTCATTGCAATAGCTTAAAATATGTGGAAGTAGTTCACTCCACAAACTTTATGCGGACGGACCGACCGACCGACCGACAGAGTGACTCCAATATACCCCCTCTCAAACTTCGTTTGCGGTGGTATAAATATGAAGACCATCAGTATATTAAATAGTGTCCTAGATTAGATCGATGTGTTCAGTACTTATCATGTTCCCCACAAGTAGCCGCCAATGTCTCACAACAGATCACTCCAAACAGCGGTGAAGCACTAAATGTCTTAGACATGAGATATTTTCAACCAAGAACCGTTAACGAGGACATTTGACACCCAGGGCTAGCTAGGATCCACAGACCAGGCACCCTCAGTCCCTATTAAGGGTATAACTACGGAGGCACAGACCTCTTTGTACTTACCAGTTCTTATTTCTCTATTTAATTGTCTGTTATTAAACATAATGTTCAAATATGATTTTGACCGGTATATCCTATTATCTTTCTCTAAAAAAGCTCACTTTTATACCAAAACTGTGTTTTATTGTGTGTTTTTTGTGTTGTTTTTTTCCGAGTGAAAGTTGATTTTTGTCGGTCTAAGTGAGTTAAGTTGTTTTTTCAGTGTGTCTTTCCTTTATAAAGTGGGTTTTCCTGTTGTTGTTTTTTGTGTGTGTTATTTTGTGTCAAAAGTGCGTCTTTTCTGTAGTTAGTTGTTGTTTTAGTAAAGCTCGGTCTGTCAGTCATGCATTCTGTTGTTTTTTCATTGGGGTTTAACGTCGCACCAACAATCATGAGTTACCTCGCGACTTTTCCGGGTTTTTTATGGTGGACGAATACTTCATGCTTACACATGGGTAAATTATTACCATCTTGTTTGTAGACATCTGTGGACGTGTTTGTGCTGTTGTTAATATAGACTAGAATAGAACTTTTATTATCCTGCGTGTTCGATGAGTATAACATATTTACAATTACGAAGACAAACTGAATCAACATTACTATGGTATATATTCATAAAAATATACAATATAATTATGTTCGTATCGCCTATGTATAGTAGTCAACTGAAATAGGACAATTATTTAAGAACTCATAATTTTTATTATGTATGCATTCACGTCGGAATATTTTCCGAAGTGACAATACGCAGAAAATGGATTTCATACATAAAAAAGTCAAATTCATATTTGGCGACCTTAAAAGAAAGCGATATTTAAGTTCGACATATGATTCGATGTACAATTTACTTATTGTGTTTACTAATATCAATGATTAGTATAATAACTTCAAACATGACTTTAATACATAGTTACCTCTGATCAACCAGACACACCAATTAATGAAAACTACACAGGAATGGTTAAGAAAAGAACTTTTATTGGCATCAAATCTCTACATACATAGTTTGGTAATGATATGAATTATCAAGGTTACCAAAAGTCGCCCAATAGAGCTAATATCATTTTTTTCATGACAACCCAAGATTATAAGTGTGTAGAGTATGAAAAAACTATCACGTTGGTATGTACCAATGTTTACAATCGTTTTGTGCATTCGAAATCACCATATCCACATAAAGAACTAGAACTACATGTATAATAAATGATCTACAAAATAAGCACAATACATGTACACAATGAGCATTGTTGTACAATCAGAACTCTCAATTCTGGCCAAGATCTGGACTTCAAACCACACACAAAATGCCCATCATTTTATCATCAACACCCGCAGCAGCTTTAGACAGAATAATCCAATCAGCAAAATGTACCAGAGTTATAAAGCACGAATATGAATCAGTGATATCACCAAAAAGCCGATATGTTCAAGTTAAGCTAGGCTTGAAGTCCAATTATTGATAAAAGATATAATTGAAATTACGCTGATTTAAAATGATTAATTAGCACAATGTTCAATATGTTCAAGTAATTCAGGATGTTCCGTTGATGTGAATTCTTTATTACATTTAGGACATAACAGAAGTCCACTAACGCCACGTGGAGATTTTTTATGAACGGGTGAATTCTCTCGTCTTTTTATTGGTGGGGAGACGGACAATGACCGCTCTTTAGGAGAAATAGATGCGGCGTTTAATGAAATATACGGGTCCTTTCTGTCATTCGATAAAGGAATACGCTTTGCTCCGATAACATATGTTTGGTCTTTGTCATCATGTGTGCTTAGAATATTCACATTATTTTCGACAATGTCGCCACTTCCACTCGAGTCGATAACATTATAGATGTCTATATTATTTTGTTCTACTGGCTGCTCATGCATTCGTATGCTCCCTCTAGCAGCAAGACCCTGTAATGGACAAATTTGGGGTTATTTTCTGATAATTGCATTTCGACAAATTATAGAAATTCTTTATTGTAAATGTACAAACCACTCCCACATTTCTTTTTTAAACTTGAAGTTATATAATTAAGATCAATTACTGTAAGATGCAAGATGTTGCGATTTAGAACTTATTATAATTTTATGATAAGTTTAATAATATTTCCATGAATTCATCGGGATTCATAAGAAAAATACTATACTGTGTTATAGTTTAAACGGTATACAATGTATATCAATAACTCTTTAAATATCAATGAAAGTGAGGACTGGAGACTAGTGAGGGATATCTGATATCGATTCCAGGGCTGTGGCGAGTATCCGAGTACTCGAGTAATCACGAATCAAATTGAAAAATCGAGTATGAATAATCGTCATTATTAAGATTCATGGTTCGCGATCTAGTTTTTTTAACAAATTAAAAGTGCATTCTTTTGTTCTTAAAAATCCCTTTTCTCTGAATAAATATTGTCTCATCATGGACTACTGTCTTCGCCAAGATGTCCAATGATGCTGGCAAACATTACATAATGTAAAGGTCTTTGGACTGGAAGGGAGTACGTATAAGCCATAGAACAATTTATATTGATTAGCTTAATTATTCCTAAAAATCCTTAGCTGTCTTCTGGACTGGAATTTTGAAGTTTTAATGTGTTACTTTTCAACAAAAGATTCGTGATTCGATTTGTGGATCGTAAGTGTTGAATGGATCGTCACTTACCCAACGATCCACAGCCCTAATCGATTCCTTCCTGTAAAATCGTCAGTTTAAGTCATTAATGGTTATTTCATTCGGCCGCACATTGACTCATTTTAGATTTTGGGAAATTTTTCAAATTCAAATTTGGAATCTACCAGACTGTAAGCCATTGATTAGAAAATGTCAAGGGTAATCTGTGTACCATAAAGGAATGGAGTAGATAAATCAGGCAATAGACACGACGCAGAAGATTTATGTTCCTTGCTATGAACATATACCGGAACTTATACATGCTATAAACAACACAAAAAGTCCCCAAACTGACCATGAAGAGGAAGACCTAACACGCTTACATTGTTTGTTTATGACAATAAACACGGCACACTTTGTAAAATAATGTTCTAGTTATTGGTCACGTAGAAACTTAATAAGTTTGGCTAGACGACGCCCTTTATGATGCGTTCTGTTCGGTTGCGTCATCATATCTCAAAATGTCAAGCTATAGATACAAATGATATGATTAAGCGGCGTGAAAAAATGTCCTTAACACGTCATAAAGTAAACAGGCGTATGCGGAAAACAATTGTCACAATTACAGGACCAGAAGACCAACAAACGTGAAAACATAACCAAACCCGACATGTTAAATTGGCTGAGTATTCATTAAAATCAAAGTGATATTACTGGACACGAGGGACAAAAATACCCTACTTTTTTATTGGAAGTCATCCATTTTGTTCCCGGATGTCTGAGTACAGAAAAATCCTCGCATTGAACATTTGATGATATTGCTTAATTGGCTCAAAAACTAAACTAAAAGAAAAAAAACATTAGAATGTATTGTTCTATGACCATAAAAGATACAGGGGAACTTACAGATAACCCCTAAACTCACTATTCAACCATGGACATGGTTATCTTACCTCATTAGGCGAGCCCATTATGTTGTGGTGATAAAAAGGATCGTTGTATGGTGTATGAGGGCTTGCCTGCCATCTTGAGGGATCTCGTTTTAACGATTCATTCTGAAGTAGAAAGAAAAGTGGAATCACTAGGACAAGCATTTGGTTCATGTGTCTAAACACAGATACTTCAAGAAAGAGTTACTAAAGTCTGAGGAATGTGGCATGGTGTTTTAATAGAACAACAGTTACTGTAGTTTTCTTGCAAAGATCGATTGGCTGACACCTCATGTTAACGCCATAAATGCGTGATTCATTCCTTCAATGCAATAAAAAAACACGCCATGATTTATACTGTACTTGTTTAATGTGTCCTTAAAACAGTTTAATTCTTTACATTTTGTGAGATAACTTGTATTCAGAATAAATTAAATTTAAGATTGCTTTCTTCAGGTTACGTTCTCATAGATGGAGCGTGTTATCGACAGTATTTACTTAGAACTGTTATATGGTCAGTACCTCTTTCTTTAAACGACCAAGTTCATGTTCCAGTCGTTCAATTTTAGATTGCGCTCTTTCCCGGTCCTTACGTTCTGATTCAAAATCTTCAGTGCAAATTCTTATCTGTGCTTTAAGCGCTTCTATAGTTTCATTACATTCCTGTTTATTCCCTGATCCAGACTGTCTTCTTAGTTGCTCCTTCTCCCTTCGTAAAACAGCTATCTCTTTATTAACATTTTCCAAATCTTTCTTTATCTGATGGAAGAAAAACAACAAATAATGAAAGATACTATCTTAAAGAGTGTACGAACAAGACCAGTTTTTGATTCTAAACCCCACCTCAGGATCATTTATACGAAATTATCTTAGGGTTTGTTTGGATTGCCATTGAATGGCGGCCACGAAATCTGTTGTAGAAAGTCTGAATGGTAAACCTCATCAACGAAAGAACATATTATAACCAAATGAACTTGTAGGAGAAATGGCTCTATTCTCAGTCATTTAGGCAAAGAAGTAAGAAAAAGTCCTCTGTATGATGGAACAGCATTGAGCATGTAGACGTTCTGTAATAAAACACTGAAATCTAGTCGATGAACATCCTTAAACCAATGCCGACAGATAAGCGACACAAAATAACGTGGTTATAGGGGGACATGTTACTGACTTATTACTTACTCTGTCACGCTCACTATTCGCACGTGTTGCGAGTTGTTTCTGTTCCTCAGTAGTTCGTGACAACCGTCTGGCTTCATCCAATATTTTATTCATCTCTACCTGGACATGAGGAGGCACTTGAGAATTTTCATTTTCAGATAAACGTTTACGTATCTCAGCGTTTTCACCCATCAAAGTTTTAACGTATGCATCTCTTTGGTTGTTATATTCTTGCCATCTTTTGTTCATATCAGTAATCTGTGAAAGAAAATGTTTGTCGTTATGGAAGGTTAGGTGCAGTGTTCTCCAGACGACCCGGCAACTGACGATATCGGCTTCTCCTCGAAAACCTAACGTCAGATACTTTTTGTCAATAAAAAACATGTATAATAAATTAATTGTACGTCAAAAAATGAATAACCCGTGATTAGTGGTCGCCTCAACGTCTTGTCCAATCAGAGACCAGTTTTTTTTTTAATTTTGGCTTTCTTGTCTTAGTAGAATATAAAACCGGCGCTCTAACTGTTGAGTTTCGAAAAACGACTTAAATAATATGCACTCTAACTATTACATAAAAATAAAATCCGCTACAATTTAAACTGTTCTGAAGAACAATGTTAGGTGACCATGCAGTTGTAACCAATATCGGTTCTTTTACGAACGTTATATAAGAAACCTTAGTGTAATACACGAGAACTTTCTTATTCAAAACCGAGTGATCCTAACGATCCAAACGGTCCAGAAATTACGCGCCGAATTGCAGACAAAAAAAGAAGAGCTCTCTAATCTGCTCTTTAGTCCGAACTTAATTTATGTCAAGATATTTTACCATAACAGTATATTGACCGTTTACTTCGCATACATCATGCATGTATGTTATATAAGAAGTATATACGAGAAAGGGTAGCGAAAACTAATGACATTTGCTGACTTTACCTCTTTTAGTTTTTGTTTAAGTGTAGATATTTCTTCAGCTGATGTGCTGCCATGGTTGCCTTCTTTTACAAACTGAAAATAAATCCATTCAACATGAATACAATAAAACCTCGATTTTGAGAAAATCTTGGGTACCAGTCTATTTATTAATTTGATCTCAGAGTATACTTTGCGTATAATACATAATTAAATTCACTATATATTTTTGTGACCTAAAATTTAAGTGCTGATAATTTGTGAATAGAGATTTCAGTTGATATTTATGTGGTGAGATTAAGAGTGCTGAAATCTTAAAGCTGAGATTTTTGGAAATTCATATTTCAGTGCTGAGATTTTTGGAAATTCATATTTCAGTGCTGAGATTTTTGGAAATTCATATTTCAGTGCTGAGATTTTGGAAATTCATATTTCAGTGCTGAGACGAATGTTGAAATTTTAGTGCTGAAATTTGGCAATTTAAACTTAAGTGTTGAGATGAGTGTTAAAATTTTAGGAATGAGTTTTTGAGATTCTGAGTAATATATAAGTTACATTTTCGGATTTAGCAGATGAAGTGCCAAACAATGATTGCCATGTTTATATAGGACATTACATTACGTGTCCTTAGTTTCTTCATAATAGGCATTCATAATAAATATATTGTGAAGTGGAAACTTGGAGAACACTTCTTTAACGATGCTCATTGCAAAAAAAAAATGATAGAAAATATATTGGTCAGCGTTAGGGGTGGTACGCCCTCTGAGCCCCCACCTCTATCCGCCCATCTAGTTTACGCGATTTGAATTGCGCAACTAAATCCTACGTAAGTAATTTATTATCAAATATAATACACGAGGTCGTCTAGGCATTGAATAAACCAAGGTCTTTTCAGTTAAAATATTAACAGTTTTACAGAATGAATGAAGATCGAGCATTAAGTTCCGTATATATCTATTTTAAGCAAAATGAATCAGCTAGTTTCAATTTCACGTTCTAGAGAAAACAATTTTCATAGTTCAGGAGTAACGCTCGTCATGCGTTGGATCAAAATCTGGAACTTTAAAGTCACGCCATAGATATTGCAAAATATTGGTTTTGAGCACGTGAGTGGATAAAAACTGGACCCGCCCGGTAACTACTGTGTCACATTTAAAGGTTTTATGCAATTTAACTTTCACTTAATAAAATGCTAATATCGCGATCTGTTCAGTACACACAAAGAACGATCATAGCTAGGCGACCTCAAAACAAAGTTGAACGTAACATTCTAAGCTTGATTTCCGCTCTCGCTTATTTAATCACTGACAACAGGAAAATCTTTCATTTGTAAAACAGCGAATAAAAACAAGCGAGGTTTCTGATTGGCTAATGACATACACGGAAGTCTTTAGTCGATAATGAGGGTCGTCCACAATTTATTGATCACCAGACAATATCCTTCATTCTGACAACAACAAACGATTGAATTACTTATCAACCCACTTCAATGACTTGTCCAAAAATTAGAATGATCAGATAGAAGATAACCTTCGTGTATCAAAATATACTTTTTCATAAGGCGCATTGGTAGAAATTTATTTCCCGAAAACGTTATCTCCCCCCCCCCCCCCCCCTCTTTAACAAATGTAAATTTTACTAGACCACTTAGATATGACGTTAATTATGTTGAACCGCAATACGTAGATTAATACCAACGTCGAGAATTACAACACTTTTAATAAGTTCATCCTTATCATTATCAGATTATCTAACCACTTTTGAATCACCCGGAAGTTTTAAACAACCACATTTTACGACTGTCACGAAACATGGCCCAATTCTGTCAAAAGCAATTTGCAATCTTGCCAAGTACGTAAAGTTACAACGATGATAATGAATAATGATTTCTATCTCTCCTTTATGGTGTTCACCATAAATTTACATAATGGTAAATGAATAGATCGAGGGGGTTCAGCCAGGGTATACTGCACGCACACATTATACGGACACCTTTATCGCATAACCACAAAACATGGGCCCATAGAAAAATGTTTCTGGTTACAAGCTCATTAAGTAGGTTGGTAATTTTAAATATATACTTTTTAATTTAGCTTTTGAAAGGGGTGTGAAAAGGCAAACAAATACATGTATGATAAAGAGGTTGTACCGTTCCTCGGTCCTAACAAAAAAGATTAGGATCAACGGGGACAGTAAGGGGAGGTCGGGTAACCACTAACCAGAAACAAACATGTTTACGCCCACAACTATTATCAGTAGGCTTTTATTTCATCTTGTTTTGGAAATAACTATTTTAATGCAGGATCTTAAATCTTTGTTCAAAGAATATGAATGAATCATTAAAATGACATAATGCCCAGATTTGCAGGAAAAATGCTTCCAAATTGCCCGACCATTTAATAATAATATGACGACAGATTGTAGATACGATTACCGCAAATTCATTTAAAAACTTGGTTCGACCAACTAATCATGACTTCATCCGGCTATTCAATTTTGCTACGTGTTGTCTTTCAACGTTGCATTTTGTGACTTTAAGATGAAGGTCAAGATGAAGCGAGGCGACTGAAAACTTGAACTATTTATGGCTGCTTACATTGTAGTTTTTAACGGTGGAAGAAGAGTGATTAATGATGACATGGTGACATAGCTGTTAGTTTCCATAAAGAATGTGTTGATCTGTACAGATTTGATAACAATGATGATGGTGATGTTGATCATGATAAATGCTGGTGATTCTATTATGACGTATGTTAGTGGCCTTCCTCTACCGTTAAAGCTAAAAAAACGGAAATTGGTGCGACGTGAGATATCAGATGAGAAATAAAAGAACTTACTGATTTCAATGTAGCCTGTACCAATTTATCAGAAGCGTGACCTTTCTCTTGAAGTCGTTTAGCAAGTTCTTGGCACTGCTTCGCCACGTCTTCTAACTGTTTTTGAAGCATTTGTGTCTCTTCCGAAAGGGTCGAACATAACGTATCACGTGACGTCAGCTCACGTTGTAACTGATTCAATTTTTCACGCAGTACATTAATTGTTTTGTCTTTATCATTATCCGAAGCATGGAGAACTTGTTCTAATTCGGAGTTTCTAGAATGTTGGTTAGTTAGACACAACCTTAGTTCCGAACACTCTTTTTCAATTTCTTCGCATTTCTGAAAAAAAATTAAACAAAATAGATATAAATATTTGAAATGTCTTATTAATGAAACAGTACTCAAACATTATGATTTTCGAACAATACTAAATACACGCAAGTAAAAAATATGCCCAAGCTGAGTGGTTAAGGTCTCAGTCTAGTAATCACTAGCACCTAACCGCCGCATGTTCGAATCCCAACCGGAACAAGAAAGGTTCCGCATATTAGGGAGCTGTCCAGCTAGCTTACGGGGGGTTCGTTGGTTCTCCTCATGTGTACGCCTGATGTCTTCATCTACCGTGAAAGCTGGGTACATGTGGGGACGTGTTAACAATTAGTGCGACGTTGTGTACTTAGAAAGAAGAGTTTCGAGCAATGAAGACATATATGATCCCATACGTATGCATTGAATATAATTATATAACAACAATACTTGTTTCAGTACATTTATTGTCCATCAGGAAGTTTGTGACTACATTTGTTCGTATTTTCCCATGAATACAATTCGCTACTTCGTTGCCCACAAAATCAACAACATCAATAAATAGTTTGACAAGCATTGACATGAAACAATAATGAATGCGACACTTATAAATACAATCGACCTTTGACGTTCTTCATGTTCATTCATTATGATCATTTATATATGAAGGACTTTGAGCTTTTATTTGCTTTTTGTCGTTATGACGCCTTTTAAGTTTTTATCATCTGCCTTTTTTGTTTCGTAAGGGGATATATTGGGTCTTTCCAATGGAGTGTGATATAGCTTACAGTTTCCCCATCTTAGTTTAAAAAATACACTCACATCTAAAAACGTTCATTAAAATAGCCTGTCACTATAGAGAAGAGAAAAGGTAATTAATTATATTGTTATTTGATAAAAAAGGTAAATCCCTAAGTTGTATTGATAAAGATATTGAATGCTCGCCAATATGTGATTACACCGACGGTGATAACGAATGAACTCAATACCTATCCATTACTTTAGCCGACTTTCCGAAAAGTGATTCTTGCATGATAAATGGAAGTACGAGCCGTACATATACGTTACTAATACCAAGAACACGTTTGAGCCCCCATCGGTCTTATGCCTAATGTTGAGATGTGAAAGTTGAAATTCGATCTTAAATTGAGCTGGTCGTTTTAAGTTAAGATCAACTGTCCATGAATTAATTCATCAACGGACTATGTGCTGTGATGTGTGAACCAAATTTAGCCCATTATACGTCGTTTATCGGCCCATTCGACAGCTATGGTCATTCCAGTATCCCTACATTTATTTCGAATAGTTTTTCCTGGTTCGGTATCGTCTTCGGAGTTTGGCCCAGTAGTTCGGATGGGTATACTGAAAAAGCGTCCCTGAAAGTACCAGTCACGTGTATGACGTCAAGGTCATTACTGGTACTGAAACAAAAAGCACTGGTTAGGTAAACCAACTGCCTTAATATACAATATAACTTAAGTACAGTTAAAAATTGACAGTAACAGAACATATTACCTGTTGCAGTTTGGCGAACTCCTCGGGATCTCCAGACTTGGCCTTTACTAAATTGCGCAATCTTTTATTCTCACGTGTTAAATTATCTAGTACGTTCTTTGACGTTCCAGGAATATATTGTTCTCCCTCGTGTGGAAGGATATCATTAGATAAACCATGAGCCTCTAAACGACTTTGCAAAGTTCTAACCGCTGCATCCTGAATGGTACATTTTTTCTGTAACACCGCCACCTCGTGTTTAGACTCCTGTAACAACTTAGATACAGTCTCTGTACTTTCCTTCTTCAGTTTATAACTCTGGTTTTCTTCTTGGAGTTTCTGTACAAGAATTCTAAAATGCTCCACCTTCTCTCGGTAATGGTCGCGCTCCACTTCCGGATTAAGGCTCGAACCCGATGAGCTGACTATGGAACGAGGGTATTGAGTAACTGGCGACTGGCGTGGTGCTACGTCCGACATGGTTCTTGTATTTTAAATTTCTAAATATTTTACTGTATTTGTAACTGAAAGGATATAAGGACAAATATGATGCGAGTATGATACTAGTTTTGTTAGTTCATTACAAAAATGTTCTTACAGCTAGCGCTGGGATAAAAAAAGAAAACAATATTGCGCCAAAATCGGGATTATTGAAATAAAATTTAAAGGAAATATCATACTCATTAAATCATTAAATGAGTTTAGAAAATGATCACGCCCTCTAAATAACTTTGAAATCGGCGTCCTTTCTTAACAGCATAAAAGTATCACAAACAACAAATATTATTAACGCCGTACGTTCTAAAACTACATTTTACCGAAATGATTTCTACAACTTACGGAAACCGGAATACGAACTTTATCATGTCTAGTCGGAACAGAACGGAAATACGGCGTTTTCTCGATTCCACTTAGACGAAGGTCAATACAAAAAAGACTTCCTTTGTTTGATTATGTGCGAATAAAAAACTATCTGTACAAGTTATATTACACTATAGAAAGCAAATAAACCGAGTGTTTCATTGATGAAATTTAACAAAAAGCCTTATTTCAGTAATTCAGTCGATCAATAAGACTTACATAAACACTCATTGTAGCTTAAGTGTAAATTTTACATACCAGTATATAGCGTCAAAACGAATCAACACTTAAATAATCCACAGTTTAGTTTCAATTTAATAATCTCCTTACAAAAAGTAAAACAATAAATGTAAGATCTCCAATTATTCATTCCTCAACACTTATCTCCAGATTCAACTACTTTCGATACGGCCCTTGAACGTATCGTAAATCGTCTTATATCACAGTAAGATAAACCTCGTCTCTTTTCAAAGTCAACTAACTGTATAAATGAAAAATGGAAGTTATCACAAAACAAAACTTGAACTCCCCACAACGAAGTTTCCAGAAAATCCCCCTAAATACCTAAATTACGCAGAACATGTACTCGATGCGAACAAACAAGTCACTATACTATGTCTGTGCTATTTATAGAACACAGGAATTTCCCCTGTACTCAAACAAGGCTTGTCAAACGAATGATGTGGTTTACTGAGGCATAGTCACACCGCGATACTAAATTACTCACACGAAATGTACTACGATATAAATCCGTGACAAGTTCTTTGCCAATACTCCTCAGTTATTTCGAAATTTAGATGATAATTTTGACTTAATTTTAACTAGGTCACAGCAATATATTAAACTGTAAACAAAGCTTTCAGTGCGGATATCGCCTGTTTTTAGAAAATATTCAGCCCCCCCCCACCCCCTCTTAGAAATTCCACCATTTTTTCAAATTTTACCCTCGGTTTTTAACATCTGCAGAAATCGCTCATTTCTTAACATCAGAAATGCCACATTTTTAAAAAAAAAATCAACCATCTCCCATTTGAATCCCAGCAACCACTCGTTTTTAAACACAGGATATTCCACCCTTTGTAACTCATCCCAGGAAACCTCCAAGCATATACAGTCCACCTCATATACACGATAACCATTAACCAATTTTTGCTTATTAAAAATTGTTAATTTGCACAGGTCGGACAGTAAAAACACAAAATATACAATATCGATATCGATATGACGTCCACATTTTGAGTCAAACAAATTGGCATTAATATGAATTAAGGTGGTCTTATTATAAGGCTGACCTCTAGAACTAATTGTTATATCGAAGCGGTCACTAAAACAGGGTTTGCTGTTTTCAAGCACAATACAAAAATGTATATCAATTTCTGAATACACTTTCTAGTACGCGTCATTTAACAGAAATTCAATTACCCGGTAAAAGTGCGTTATCGCACGTTTTAACTGACTAATATCGCTCATATCAACTCAATTCAATTTGATATCAAACGGGGATCGTGGGTCAAAATAATGACGTAGCCTACTTAACTGCAGCTATTTTAATGGTTTAAAGTACGATAAACCCAGTCATGGGCGAGCCGGGATTAAATAGTGGACCAAATGACATTCTATGAATCGGAGATAATATACTAGTACATCGAAAATAATACTATCATATCAACTTCTATACGATATTGAATACATTTCTTAGAAACTTGTAGATAGGATATTGCGTGCGTATGACCTTATAGTGTCAAATCATACGTGGCTTTATTTTCAGTCAGTTTTTGAAAAAATTATTTTAAATAAAATAATAGTACGCCTTATGTGGGCTAGTCACGCCTATCTACAGATGCGGAGAAACTGGATACCAATGCATTAACTCAATGTGGTTACTGGAATACTCCTAGATACGCACCTGAATTATCATTTTATTATACATTATTGATAAACGAGTGTGTCACTTATAGTGTTATACAGAGAAGGGAAATTTCTATAGTTGATTGCGACATATCTGATATCATCAATAGTGCGTGATCAAGTTCGTTCACATTGTGTTTATTAATAAGTCAAAAGATAATAATTCAATTATAAAGTCCCATGTTCCGTATATCAGTTCTTTGTCTGAGTAAACAATAGAAGGCACATTTTAATATGTACAGCAATGCACCAGTACTAAGAACACCTGTAGAACCATCAATGTCCGGAGTGTTTGATACAGGTGCCCGTCAAGGGCCATAACTCTAAAATGTCTGGACCGATTGGGCTGGTTATCGAACTTGCCCGAGATCTCATGGCCATAAACATTTCCATGAAGTTTGATGAGGATCTGAATAGAACTCTTTGAATTAGAGAGCGGACACCCGTTGTGGACGCCGCCCGCCGTGGGTGTTCCCATATAGTACTAACCGTTTTTCAAACGGGCGTATAATGAATGTAAACTGGTCCGAGATCATGTGCTCGTCACATGAGGATGTCTTGATATTGAGGACTTGATCGGTGATCTAGTGATAGCGTGCTGGACAACTCAACGAAAGGTCAAAGGTTCAAATCTCGGCTCCGTCTTACGAATTTCTCAAGTACGCTTTTTCAATGTCCCCACACCACTATCGAGCCAAGCACTGTATCTAAACAAATGACAAGAAAAAGGGCAAGGCGTGTATCAATGCGCGATAAAGATCCACACAACTATTGAGAATAAGAGGAGGGATACAAGTGCCGGGTTCTCCTGTATATTCTATCCTCTCTCAGGCGACCCTGGAATGACCATAGTCGTCGAGTAGGCCGTTAAACAATAGATAAGAAAGAATGGCCTGATATTGAAGCGGTCGCTAAGTGAGGTTTTACTGTATTGAATTGTATTGTGTCAAACATGTCTTTAAACATCCCAGTAAAGTGCAACCTTTAGAGCGTCTCTCTCTTGAGCAATAACCTCCCACTGCACGATTTAACTATCAATTCAACCTCTCTAGAGCAACAAATTATCAACAACAACAACAACATTAATTTGCTTCTTCCAAAGAGTGTTGATTTGGAGAGGTTACAATATACAATATATCTTTTTATAGAGTTGTCTCTACGATTGATGTGAACTTTGACGGTAAAATCCTGGGATTTTATTTTTCTCCAGCCAGTTAAGACGACGAGTTCAAACTATTTTGAATAAATACAAGTGTTGTCGTGGCCTAAATGTATATTTTAATGTAAGTATAACTTAACCGGAATTATGTAATGTTAAACTTTTAAAGCATTTCCGAAACAAGCTAACGGATAATAGCCTGTCTAACCTTGTTAGGTTTATTTTGTATGCTTGTTTATTACATTTCATTAACTATAGACACAACTGTAAATAAAATTACCCTAGTGTCATAAAATAATATGTACGTGCATCGATAAATGTTTACTTGCCTACTAAGTCAAAGAATTGCGTAAGAGCAATAGTAAACATCATGTTATGTATCTCTCTGTATTATTCAGTGAAACCGGTTAATATATGACCTTGGCTTAATCATTCTGAATGAAGCCATTTCTAAAGATATCTTCGTTTGCTGGCTCCGTACCGTTTAAATGAAGTCATATGGAAAATTCAGAAGCAAAATTGCGGGAAAAACTTCCGCTTTTCTAGTTGTCGTTTTTTACGATTATTTTAAATAAAAAAGAGATGAAGCCCAAGCTACCAACATTAGCAAACTAGGCCCCTGACCTCAAATTTGTATTATTTGTATAAAAAGCGTTTGGGTTTAAAGAAAATGTCCTAATAATACAGTTAAGTACAGTTATAGTGAAGAATCCGATATCACAAAGCATTAGCTTTCCCACCGAGAGCACGCTTCTTAATTTCAATCCGATGAATGTACGTGGTAAAATACTGAATTGGTCAATTGGATATAAGGAAGGAAGACATTTCTAGGGTCTTAAGGATTTCACTTTAAATGTTCTATTGTATTCTTATCCAACATAATAATGAATGCCAGGCGCAATCTCTACCCAGAGTTGTCGTTCTTGCATAAACGGTGCGACAACTCCGGATCTAGGTAGTGTCAGAAATAATCGGTTCGTGATAACATCCCCTGTGTTAAACAGACACACAAGATCTGGGTAAAAAAGTAGTTTAGACAGGTCGTAAAACTTCTGTGGCTTTTTCTAAACGTACTTAAAAAACGTCTATTTTACCTGGTCTTAACATTACATTACTGCTGTTAAAAACCACGAGACGATTAATTCATAATCGCACGGATATAAAACGCGGAATAGTTTAGCAAATAAACGTCACTTTAACATAAATAGGTTTTCTTCTTCCTTGTCCATTAAACTCGCAGCTTGTCACAGCCCAGTCAATACGTCGAGTATAGTGAAACATGTGCGGATGTCCACCTGCGACTGAGTGTCACCTTACTCTAAAGATCAAAGGATTTGTGGCATTTTGTGTATCAAAGATCATCTTTGTGTTCATATTTGACAATTTATTATTTAAGTCACATTACTAATGTACAGTATAACACGGTAAGAGGACTTATTTTTAATGCTCACATTACACTAAACATTATGTTGAAGTGGAAAATGGACTTCTCTTTGTGTGAGAAACCTTAGGCCCTTGCTTACGGAGTCTAGTATTGGTTCTTCCCAGGAACGATAGTAAGGTGAACTGTCCGCCTCATATGTCACTGACTGTTGAAAAGGGGCGTAAACTCAAATAAACAAACAACGACAAACAAACAAAATCATGCGGAACATTGACGCTATTTCCCTATGAAAAAACAACTGCCGTTGTTGATTTTTTTTTACCTGTGTGATAAACTAGATTCCCTTTACGCCAAAAATCTTATTCCCGATTAGTATTATAGTATTCTAACTTTCTAAGCAGTGAATTGTGACTGCACTTTTAAAGTTGGACTATTCTGTGTGCCATTGATAACAAAATATACATCATGGAAAGGGAATTCACATGAGCATTGATGATCATAAACTGGTTCCCGTTGACTTGTGTGTACAAAGCCTTTGGTGCACTGCATCATGGAACGGGAAACAGTTTGTGCTGATCAAAGATTGGCCTATATGATATATCCTACAAAGAGGAAGAAACGTTAATTTTTTATTTCACGTACTTATAGATTATAGTTCGAGCAAATATTTGTAAAGCATAATTTATTTACTTACCTTTATCACCACTTTAGTGGATGGTTCCATAATACGAAGTTTTAAAGTCTAGGAGTACGTTTTTAAATATCTTTGAGTAGAAATGAATACAACCTGATTATCATCACAGCCTTGTGTCGATTAATAAAAGGTGAATATTCAAATCTAACCATTTACGTAAGAAGTGTCGGTTCAATGCTTTCGCTCGCTTGGATGGAAAACCACCCGCACGGGAATTATGAGATTTCGCATCAGGCTGTTATTACTCACCTTATACCAATTTTGAAATATGAACCAACACTGACTGTTTCCATTTAACACAATAGTATGAGAGTTAGTTAGATACTGATAGCATATTGTTTAAAACGCTGACAACGAAAAAATATTATCCAAAATGACTTTTTTGCGGTTCTCGTACTGAAAAGAAATCTTGACAATAGATCGAGGTCATTTTTCTGGATCTGTCGCGTTAGAGCAAATATTCATACTTAATAAGATATAGTTTCAATTTAGCAGTAGTGAGCGCTACAATGGGCAGTCTTGATTGCTTATGGCTATTAACTGACCAGTAATTAGTAGCCCCTTCCCCCACGTGGAACCTGAAGGAAATTGTTCTTCGAAAAGAAAGGAAAGAAAAAAAGTGCAAAAATATTAGTTGTATCCATTGACATCTAATGGCCATTCTGTTTCAATTATTAAGATAACGAACCAGGAACTATGTCTTAGAATTTACAGAGAATAAGCAGATTGTTTGTCAGTAGAAGGGAGTAGTGCGGTACAAAATGTATTTCGAGGACTCTATGTACGGAAGATCAAACGCTTCTTGGAAGCTTTCTTAATTGTTACCCGGCTTACTGTTAGTATAAGTATTTTTTCCCGAGGGTTTGAATACTTTGCAAGGAATTAATAAGCGATTTCACAGACATACAGTCAAACCTGTGAATAAAGGTCACCTTTGGGAAAGACACAATATGGCATTTATTGGCAGGTGGTCTTTATTCAGAGGTCACTTTGTTCTATATAATCAACGATGAATTTTAAAAGAATGGCCTTTTTCACAGGATGGCCTTTATTCGGGGGTGACCGCTAACACAGTTTTGACTGTATCTAAGACGACAGTTTTAAATATAATATATCTCTACCCCATTGTGTGTGACTAAAATGTTTAATTCTATTTACTGTTTGGGGATCTTTTTTGGCTGTTAACTTCGGGTAATTATATCAAATTTATGTCATTATTAATATTTTAAGTTTAAAAACTGCCATATTAAATAAGACATGTCTAGGAAAATGGGTCCCTGATGTTAAAAAAATTAAACTATTCATTTGAGGAATATATAGCCCACAGTGCTGAACTGGTGCAGGAGCCCAATTTTCGAACTATACAAAAGTTAACAGATTGTACCCAGTGATTCAGTCTTTCCATTTTCAACGGCTCGTCACGGGGGAATAAAACGATGGCTAAATAGTAAGAAGTGTTTAAAAAAACATAAATAACAATATCAAAATACCTTCACAAAATATCTATGACCATCCGGAAGGCGCGTATACATTGTGTACGTCCGATGATTATTTTGTCACTTTAAATATCAATTTCAACAATCAGCTTCCGTTACATATTCCTTACGTAAAGGTGAATTTTATACCCGGTTAAATTGTTTTAAAAAATTAGGTAAGTATACCTAAACATTGTCACGGCAAGAATTGACACTTCCTGAATGCACTATTTCATCTTATAAATGTTTTAATTTTACTTCCTATACTAACTAAATAACTAGATAAAAACTAGTTCACAGTGTTGATATATAATATTTTCAAGCGAGGAAATATTTAACACTGCCCGTTAGTATAAATTTACCTTTTAACAAAAGCGTAAAAATAAAATTCCCTTCCGTGTTAAGATTTGTGTACATTCAGTTATCAGTTTCTTTTTACAAATATGAATAAACCAGCATGATACAGCAGTTTTGTTTTTATTGTTAATTTCTATAATTTTGTTGCATTTTACCCCAAAAATCACGAACCGGATATAAACAGTAGCTATAGGGTAATACTTTGATATAATGGAATCCGTTTAGTGGAATCCCGACTGCCTATAACCGTGATAGTACTCAAAACTTAATTACCTGCATTTAAAGTCCTTTCTGGAAACAGTTTATACAAAATCAGAACAGACAAACCTGTGATCATCAACATAATGTGACTTTCAATGACAGGTGGTCTTTATTCACAGGCTTGACTATATATTTGCCTTCTCTACATTGGCTGTGTTTTATATAACTAATACACTATGCATTAATTTTTCAGTTTTTTTCATGTGAAAGAAAATTGACACTGACGATCGAGATTTGAACCAGTGTAATTCAGAAGATAGTTGAAGCGTTATTGGTGTAATCCGATGAAATTCCCATACCACGTGATAAAGGTCTGTTCCAACTATTCAAGGATATAAGTTATGCCTATTCGATGATACCTATGATTAAAGACCTATATTAAATAATACTTGTGATCAAGGACCTACATTTTTCTGCAAAGTGCAAGAATCATGTCATGCTACCTTGCGATCGAAACTCGACTTTAAAGTTCATAAATCTCAGTTAACGTCTTAGACAAGATGGACCTGGTTTGATGTATAGACTATTTTTGCTGTGAGATTATATGTGTGAACATGACATAGGTACAGCCACGTCTCTGACAAAAACAGCTCAGGGGTTTTAAGTTTCAACTGATTGTCTTGGTGTACGAATGTTTTATAGAAAAAGTATACAAATAAAGTTGTCTAATGTTTCATGAACGATCTTATCAGAAACTAAATACATCTTCTCTAATTTTTAAAATACACACATCGATCGATATACAGAACAACCTCTGTAAAGCAACACCCTATGGGAGCTGCAAATATTGGCCATTGTTTGAAGGTTGTTGCTCTGCAGAGGTTAAATTTATAGTAACTTGATATTAGCTTAGGGAAATTTTGAAATTTGTTGTTATAGAGAGGTTGTTGCTCTACATAAGGCCGTTCTGGAGAAGTTTTACTGTACCTGTTGATTTATGCCGGGGAATATTTTTGCATTATCTTCACGGTTAAATGTTATCTTGTGTCGAAATTGAGACGATAAAAATCAAAATTATGTACATTTCTGTGCGATAATATTTCAAATTGTGCACGAATAAGTTGGTAATTTTACATCTAACCCTAAAACTAGAGATTTCAGTTTATTTTCTATCAAAATTTCGTAGGAAAACCCTTTCTTACGCACAAAATGTCTATTTTAAGATTTGAACTACATTAATTTGTATTTTAAAGAGTTGCTCACTTTAGTCCAGAATTTTTTTCGAAGAAAATCAACTTTTTCTTTAAACCACCGTCTTCTCGATCGTTGGCATTAACGGACACTGTCTGCTTTAAGTTCTTCAACATTTCTGAAAAAAATATTTTTAGAGGAATCTTGTCCTTTGGCCAAACATTGAGTCTATGTATCGCATCAAAAGTAGACACGTGATCCAGGCTAATCTTTTTTATTTACAAAGTTTAGGAGACATTTTAGATCAGTACATATGTGAATATTAAAATAAGTACCAATTAAGTTCGTAATAATCATGATGAGCTAATCAAACATGACAGTCATTTGTTTGCGTCATGGTTGACTTTATATCCTACAGATAGATGGAGCTCACTTGTTGGCAGCTTTTGGGTCAATCATCTCCTGACATTCCACAATGTGCTGGAGTCCATCTTAAGATTATAAGAAGGTGCCGACTAATCTGATATATTTTTCTGAGAATTATAGGTTCGGCAGTTTTGTCGTCTGTGAATATGTATGATAGATTCAGCCACTGTCGGTTTGTTGATGGTTTAGTACCTTCCTGTATGTAAAACTAGTTGACTCTCTCATTTGAGTGGATGATGAAAGTTATTAATAATCGACTTCATAGCTCACGTGATTATTCACGGGGCTTGGTAATGTAAGGACTGTGTCAGGCAGATATAGTTTTGTGTCGGGAGTAGTAATTAATTCCAAAGAGCCATTTGGTATCTGAGGTGGTATCTGAGTTGGTGTAACGGGAGATGAGAATTGTGTACTACATGTATCTATGCGCTGTTACTGCTTGTTATTGGGTATATAGGTTAACCCTTGTCCGTCCGTCCGTCCTTCCAAAAATCTTGTGTCATGCATATAAAGGCCTATATTTTTGTTGATATTTTAAATGATTTCTTGGACCGACTGCATGGGTATTGCGTTTTAAGATGACACGTACAGTAGTCAGTATGTACTAGTATTGGAAATATATCACCGACAACATTAAGATATTTTATTTCATATGTATAATTAGTATGTTCTTTTACACCATGTTTATTCTAAGGGAGATAATTCATGAAACATTATGTTGAGTCGATACGGAAGAGTTATGTTTCTTAATTTGGTCATGAAGTATTTTCGTCGATTATTTTGACGTAACATTAACGATGTCTTCACCATTACCATGAGAAAAAGCATTTTGTTTCATCTACCATTTATTTTAGAATGGAAATTCATCTCTTTGGTCTGTTATTTTGAATTATTTCACGAAAGACTGATTCGCGAAAACGAACACATGTATATTTTTTTTGTGGCCTAATTGTTCTATTTATAGCAATAATAAACTTTCCTGACCTTGAGCCATGGTTTTACCAATGGTTTATCCACAAATATTTTATTTCCGAAAAATAACTGTGCTTTAGATTGCGTCAGTTTACTTTTGGAAAATTTCCACGAGTTTTTCACAAATTCGGATGTTTATGTAATATAACTTGCTTAATTAGCTCTATAAATATTCCGTTAGTTGATAACAATTAATCCGAGGACATGCATACATGTAGAGGATAAATCAATTCCAGTCCACCATTCCGATTAAACCCAATTGAAAACAATAGACTTAAATTAGAACCGTTTTCAATATTAATTCGTTACAAATACAGTTCAAACTTATTTTATATAATAGAAAATAACCCGCAATTCGCCGCGGTTGGGTACTGACTAATGGTGATAATTAAGGCCTAAACATGTCTGTTTCTGGTTCCCTGACCTTCCCTTGTAATTCCCCGAGACCCGAATTTTTTTATTAGGCCCGAAGAACAGTACACACGCTTTCTCATTTTTTCACCTTCACACATGCACCGAAAATGAAAAGATCTACCGAGTCCAGTTAACCAGAAACACACATTTTTTTCGCCTAAAGTAAAATAATATATATACACATTTCTGCTCAGGAGTTATCAATTGTACGTATACTGAGCTGGTGTATGCGGTAAGAATATTATATATGTATATATGTAACCATCTTATATAACTGTACTTTGTAAAACCACGCAGTATTTTTTATATAAGTGACTATATGGTTCTAGACTTGCAGAACTGAACAGAACTACAATTGGCGATCAGGTGACGGAGATTATGCTAAAAGTGACCGGTCGATTCATGATGCTTATTAATCAATCCTTGTTGATTTATATTCTTTTAAACCGCTATGTTTGACTATTAATGTCCCCTTTTTATACATTAAGTTATAAGTAAAAATAAAACAAAATGAAAACACTAGGTGTAATCTGGATTATTATATAGTCATACAACAAAAGACATAGATTGCATTTTTTGATATACAATATACGTCCTTAATATTACAGTCATCCTTGGCCTATTAAAACGATCTCATATTGTCAAAGTCTCTTTATCAAACTGACATGAAAATACACGTACGTACAGTAGACTGGTCCGAAAACAAGCTTTCATGATGATAAGTTAATCGATGTTTTACCGTATGTATGGTATCGGTTAAGATGTCTCTGTGACAAATGAACATTTACAGTCAAACCTGTGTTAGTGGCCACTTTCGAATAAAGGTCAGCCTGTGAATAAAGGCCATTCTATTAAAAGCCGTCATTGATTGTAATATTAAGAACATAATGACCTCCGAATGAAGACCTTCTGTTAAGAAATGGCACGTTTTGTCTTTCACAAGGGTGGTATTTGTTAACAAGTTTGACTGTATCTATTTTAAAACTATATATTTTGTATTTATTTTATCTAAGACAGAAATATGACACAACTAGGCTTTTTACTTTCGAACAATAACGAAAAGTGAGACAAGATCGACTCGTTCTTTTATTAACTTAAAAGTACAGAGTATAACTATTACATGTGCACATGCAAATATCTGACTTCTTCAATGTGCATATACGCGATTTTATCAAATAAATTGTAATAAATGTTTATCTCAGGCTTGAGACAAATTGTTCACAGATAAATACTAGACTTAGATAAAGGGAACGTAATCTCTAAAGTGTATTGATTTTGTTTGTAAAACAAGGGGAGATAAACATTGTAATGTTTGATTTGTACACATACCTGATAGCTATCAATATTTGATAACACAATTAAGTTGTTTGCACCGTTTAGAAACTTGATAAATTCGGCAACATATTGACTGAGGGGAATGACTTTAATAACAGTCTTATGCTCGTCCGATCAAGTTAAGTTACTTTAAGGTTAGACCGAGTTTCGTTACAAATACAAATATATATGCATGTAAGACGTACCATTCGGTTATCTCTTGTTTGAAAGGATTAATATCTTAAACCACTCTGTGTTGTAAATAAGGTGAGCTTTTTTCTCCTTTGTCAAATTTGTGAACATTAGATTAGAGATTCGCGCTACGAATTTCTGTGACATGAGTGTTAACAAGTCACTACTCTTCCAACCTATTTTCTAATTTTCATGCGCATAGTTTTCTTCAATTTGTTTACTATAAGAATTTTATTTTATTAATTATTTTGTCATGAGTTATAATCATGACAAGATGAGTAGAAGTATAGAAGTTTACTTTGTCTTTTACGTTCATGCACATCGTTTACAGGGTGGCCGCTGTCCAGCCATGTACAGGTCTCTGATCTACGGTGTCTGTTTGAAGTTTTACTTTAATGTTCGGCGTTTGTTGAATTCAAACATTTTGTATTATCTCAAGTTAATTAATAATTAAGCATGTCTGATAACCAGTTTGTTAAAAGGAAAAAGTCGATTCATTGTTCTGATGTTAAATGTATAGCTCCGATACTTTATGTACATGATGTTCCATATCAAGATTATCACACTCCATCAAAGCCATTGACAATAAATCATCAGTCAATGTGTCAACTTCGTTCTTTAATGATACGAGTAATTTATTGCGTTTATTTATTTTAATGTTAAAAACTCGAATGCAATGGAAATTATTATAGATTTTTTTTATTTGTACAATCTAGTGTAATATCTAAGTCACCATTTCAATTTTTAAATCCGGTTTGATTTTTTCCCAGAAATATTTTGCCGTTATAACTTTTTACAATATGACCTAATACAAGTTAGCCAGCGTCATATATGGTATGATTCTTATGTGATTCTAAAACCGAAAATGAGTCATAGTCATTTTAATACCCAAATACAGTCATCATCTATTTAAAGTCCTTGCCATTCTGTCTGACTTACATAAAACGATTTGATATTTTATGTTCGTCAATTCCTCTGTGTTAAGACGACCTTTAGGACATTCTAATTATTGCGTTGGTCTCAATGTATTGCCAGTGCAAAAGCAAGTGTATAAACAAGCGAGTTCCAAAATGTTATCCTTTTTTACTGGTGTTTAACGTACGTGGCACTAAAAACCTGGGGGGGATTTTGGCGACTTTCCAGTTTAAAATGTGACGAAAGACCACATGTATGTTCCTATGTATAACCATTGAACTACCGTGGGGTAACAGGACAGCTCCTCACATTTGAACTTTGTTTGGTACCATGTGGGAATCGAACTCACAGTGGTAAAGGGCAAGTGACTGCTAGGCCATTTCTAGTTACCGGATCTACCGTACTTTATCCCGGCGACCCTAGACATTTTATTTGGCCCGAGGAACGGTGCACGCACCTTCTCACCTTATTTTACCCTTCCACATGTTTTTCAAAAGCAAAAATAAATTGAAAATATAAAAAATCCCGAGCTTTATCTGCCCTATTTTAGATGAGCATATAACAAGAAACAAACATTATAGGCATGGTCAGAGAACATGTTAACTGGATCAATGGGGCTCCTGAAGCCGTGAAGCGCCCTCTAAGTGAGATCGACGGTAATTAGTATCATTAACAATAATTATTAATGTATTTTAACAGGTGATTTGTACAGACTATGGGAATGCTAGCCAATGACAAAATGTCGATAATACGAACAAGACAATTCAGAATACTCGCCATTCTCGCTGTTTTATCAACTGTTATCATTTTTATCATCGTCAAGAAAGATGCCAAAGATGTAAGCGACAATATGATCAGAAAGGTTAGTATTTGGATGGGTACAACTGATGAGTCTTGCTCATGCGACCACGTGTATTAAGCGACCGTTTTCTTAAGCGACCACTTCAAAATCCCCCCGAGCGTTTTTGCACTATGTTTTTAATGTATTAAGCGATCTTTGCTCAACGCGACCAGTGACTGCCAATATGTCAACAAAATCCGCCAGATCTGTACATGTATTAAAATTCATTGCCCAGTGTGTAAGCTATATTTCAGTTCACCCGTTTAGATAAGGCTCAGAGCTGCAATCATGATTTAAGGGTTTTAGTAGGCCTGCTCTTAAATTATTTTTTTCACTGGCGTTTAACTTCACACCAACATGCAGGTAGTACATATGGCAACCTTTCCAGCTTAGACGATTGGGGAAGATCACAGACATACCCTCGTACATGTACCTTGGTAGTATAATCGACTTTCCATAAGGTAGCTGGACAGACTCCTTACGTGTGAAATCTGGTCGGGGATTGGATTCAGACACCATACCCACTCGACTACGGAGGTCCCATTCATAATTGAACTATGAAGCCACACGTCATCGTATTATATAGTAAAGCTTGGTTATAATCATCGGAAGTTTTAATACTACCATTGTTATGGATACCTCAGATATCGATATAACGATCGAAGTATTGTTTGAGTCTCCTAGATTTTACTATTACCGTGGTTAATCGATTCTAATACAATGTAGTATTTTGTGTAAAACCATGTTTTCATGGTCCAATAAAGGCTATATTAATACGTTTACTTACCTCAGCTAGTATGAGTCATGTTTATTTTTTATATTTCAGAGAGTAGGGGATTATTCTTCATTGCAGCTTAATAAATCAATGTCTGAGGTAAATACATTATTTAAAAAAATATCATTTGTTGTTGTTTACTTCAGAAATACACGTATAAACTTAGCATAACGTATATTCATGCTAAGTTTAGCACATAGGAAAAAGAAAGAGGGTTTGATTTAAACAAGCCAGAAATGCAATGCATGTACAATTCTTGTAAAGTAGCTTGTTTATAGATCTTGTTAAATTGGGCGCCATTAATCGATACTTATTTTGTTATCTACTGTTGTCGCTTAACCTATAAAGTGTTCCTTGGTGACACATAGTAGTATAGTAGACATAGTAGACACCATACTTTTGTGATACTGACCAGCTTGTGCATAAATATTTACTTTTTCACACGTGATTTATCAATGATTATATAATTAAAAAATGACTTATGACATCCCTCGTTAGTACAGTGGATCGAATTTCCTGCATCTGTCTGTAGAATACAATAAAAGTTGCTTTGTTTTGTTTCAGACTCTTAAGCAAAAACATGGGTTACAGGCACTTAAAAGTAGGGATGCAACGATATTTGTTGATGATCTCGGACGTGTTCGGATTCCTCCGGACAATATCCTTGATTCTATGAAGTTTCGTGATTTAGAGGAGTTGTATCACAGGTAAGTTCGTGCTCGCTCATCGAGAGGTTCTCAAGTTGAAATTTAAATGGTGATTTAACCACTATCACTGTTATTTAATGGTGAGTTAACCACTATCACTGTTATTTAATGGTGAGTTAACCATTATCACTGTTATTTAATGGTGAGTTAACCATCATCACTGTTATTTAATGGTTGAGTTAACCACTATCACTGTTATTTAATGGTTGAGTTAACCACTATCACTGTTATTTAATGGTTGAATTAACCACTATCACTGTTATTTAATGGTTGAGTTAACCACTATCACTGTTATTTAATGGTTGAATTAACCACTATCACTGTTATTTAATGGTTGAGTTAACCACTATCACTGTTATTTAATGGTGAGTTAACCACTATCACTGTTATTTAATGGTCATGTCCAAATTTGGCGGACATGGCCTTATTGAGTATCTGATCAATTTTCAAGGGAAACAACTACAATTCAGGGGTTTATATACAGTCTACCTATTGTTACCCTCCTTGCTTGCGTTATAGGGGTCATAAAGTAATAAAGTCAGTCACGCGTAACAGATAAAATCTTAATTGATCCAAAAATCGATATTTCACTGTATACATCACTTTTGGATCTCTGATATGTACGTCGTTAAAATGGACAGAAACGTATGATATTGACATTAATTAAATTTATTTCACCAGTAAAATCAATTTTGCAAATGCGAATATCATGAAAAGACAAAATTCAAGAATCCTAGTAATAATTTTTTTATTGTTTGCACAGTCAAATAGTAATTTGATTCTATTCTGCATATAAACTTAACACATTAGCTTACAATACATTTATTTTCACTACTGAAACATTTAACATTAAATCATCATGATTACACTTAGGCGTGAAAAAATGTTTTTCTTTTCTTATTAAAAGTCGGTTAGTAGGTATGGACTTTATTTGGCTTTGGAAGCATATGGGAAAGTAAACAGGAGAAAGAGGATTTTCCATTCAACGGATAAAATCATGAAAATGTCTAGGGTCGCGGGATAAAATTAATTAGGGTCGATCGAGTAACCAGAAATTTTGCACTATGTCACACGTCTTGTAGGTCAATGATTATAAATGAAATTACTTCCAAATCCATTACATCCTTCAATAACTGTTGCAGATATCTATTTCCATCACAAAATAGAAAAAATACGATTGAATTATAGACCTGGGCCCGTATTCACAAACGTTCTTAGTTATCGGAGTTAAGAATTTCCTTTGTCTAAGATTTAGACTAAGACATAAGAAATTTCTTAGTTTTCTTCTTAGATTTATTCTAAGCGTAAACTAAGACAAAATTATTCTTAGTTTGAAAAAATCTTAGTTTTGAAAATTTACCGTTGTCAGGGGGGTTTCCACGGAATTCCCATACGTCATAACTTACGCCTGCGTTTAAATTGGCGATGAGTTAAACCTATCATACACTGTCTACAATTTTACGGATACGTTTGGTACTTTTTCAGCCACAAAATTGCACGGATGACACAAATATAATTGTTAGTCATATTTGCAGAATACAAACAGGTTCTTTATAAACAGGGTCACTGATATATCAATTAAAAATCCGTTGGCGGTATTGTGAACAGTCAAATTAATGTTTTTGACATTTTATGAAGTATGCAGTAATTCGGTTAAGTTTAAGCAACAGAAGTATCAAAAATACAAATACGCAACAATAGGCGTCAGAACTGAGGCAACAGATCGTAAAAGAAAAACGATTTTTGTTATATTGTACATGTATACGTTGTAAACGCAAATTGTGTAAATTTAAGTTACAGGTCTTTATGTTGTACAGCAAGAATACGGTTTTACGATGACTCCAAATTCAATTTCAATATTGTACACATTAAGTTCTTAGTTGTGTATTCAATATGTACGAGGGGACACATACTAATTATCTAACTTGACTTGTGCCTATCTTCAAAATCGTCAGAATAGAAAGTTTGCTGTGGTTCTAAACCATCAGAAATGTTTTTGTGACTACTGATAATGTTACATTCAAGCAGTAAGTCAGTTACACTATTACAGCTATGATTACCATCAATTTCATCAAAGAATTCTATTTTTAGGTAATCATTTGATTTTTTAATGAGTCACAACCTTCATAATTATATCAGTACCACTCAGATTTGCAATATATTGCTTAAAACAATATTTCCAATCACAATTTACCAGTAATAGTGTTTCAAATCTGCACATATCTTCCATTTTAACAACTACCTACATTGTATTTAATTTCTATTCTGAGGTGTTAAATTAAGATGATAATACATTCAAATGCAATTCAAGTAGCATTGATCTCTCATGTTTTCGATTGACTCTTATTATGAACTATGTATACATGTATATATTTTATTTACTGTCTGTCTGGTGGTATATTTCTGCTTATCATAGCATTACTCACATGAGAATTTTGACAGCGTGTGATTACTTACAACAACAGAGGCTCAGGTCATCTAAAACTGAACATTAATGATTAATAACAAAAAACATCCGTTTCAGTTGTGCAATATTTATGTAAGTTCATACAAAAGCAGATTATAAACATTACTGATATCATTTACCCCATTGAATTCATATTGTCAAGGATACAATTGCATGTTTACTAGTAGTTTCAACATAGCTTATACCTGCATTATTTTCTATTCAACAATCTACACAAAAGAATACATAAGTTTTAAGTCATGACATACTAAAAGTCACAATGTAGTACTTGCAGGACAGCTGGTACAAACTTTATCACAATGTGTGCATTCAGAACAAAATGTATACAAGCATAAGTCCTTGATACAAGGTAATAAAGATTTAAGATTAACAGTTGTCTCTCAATTTCTTGTTCATATAAAAATTGATACTGCAAAACAGTAGTTGAATCCATATCATGAACTGTCTATGTCTTAATTAATTAATGTCATCATAAATGGTACACGAAGTCCTCAAAAGAATCTGTGAATACAAAGTACATCATTTCAATTCATATAATGTCTTCATATTTTATACATGTACAAATACAAGTGAAATATCTTAAATGATGTAATTTTAGGTAACTATAATTTTGTAAAGATTAATGATTAATAAGCAATGGTAAAACATACTTTCAATGAATTGTAATAAAATAATGAGTTTATGCATTTTTTATTATTTTTAAACAAATTGTTAGAAAAACAATGAATGAAAATGATTATATCTTATAAATTGCTGCATGTTGAGTCGATCAGCAATAATCATGTTTGATGTCAACAACAAATGTATTGATACTGCATTTTTCTGTAAGTCATGTTGGAACCTGTTTACATAGCCCAACCCACAAATACTCTCGTATACCAGCAAGAGTTACGCATTTTTAACAACAGAAAACTACGGTGTTAAAAAGCTCACAGTCCATGAAATTAGCCAATAAGTATCCGTATTTTTCATAGATATAGAAAAATAATGAGTTCGACGTAGCATCCATATTCGTTTTGTTTTTATCTAAGTAAATTTTCTTAAAGTTAAAACACCTCGTACCTTGACTTAACTTTTAAGATAAAAAATCCTTAGATCGACGATTTTTTAAGATTTTTGTTCACTCTAAGACGAAAGTTAAGAAAATTCTTGCAAAGTTTGTGAATACGGGCCCTGTATAAACAGTACAATCAATTTCTGCAATTTTATGGCAATTTCCATCCGTCTTAATTGAAATGATATCTCGACGTGCCCAATTTTTTGTAAATAATGTGAGATGCGTATAAAAATCAATAATCAGGTAAAGTTAGCAACCATATAAAGGGATCTCAAAAATATGAATTTATTATCCGTCCTTTGTTTACACATCATTGAAAAAATAAATATACAAAGTAGTTAATCTATATTATTTTATGATATGTTTTTATAAGTGACATGTGGACGTATGCCAAAATGATATATTTAGCATATAATTATATTATCAAAAATGTATTAATAATAAATTTCATTTAATGAAATATCATCGTCTATTTAAGGCCTATTAGAACAATAGATGAAATGATAGTAAACTATAAGAAATATATATTACTTGATCTGTAACAATATTTACATAATACCTTCCATTAGGCATATCTCATAAAATAGTTTTCAGATGCTTTTTCTTATTTTTTTGCAACATGGTTAAAAAATACTGTGCTGTATTTCTATATGTACTTTGTGATAAAAAAATTGGAACGTTTTTATTGCAAGTAAAATTCATTTTCACATTTATCTAGGTAAAATAAGACCTATACTTCAATTTTAACATCCAAAAAGCTAATGGGGCTTTAACAATAATGAAAACCATCTTTTTTTTTTTTTTTTTTTTATAATATCAACAAATTGGGTTATAAATATCGATTTTGCTTTTTTATACGGAAGTAAAGTAAAATATTTCACAGATTCTAATATTTTCATCCATGTTGTAATATGTTTTAGTCTTCAACCTCTTGATTCAAAGCGTCTAATTTTTATAACCCTGTATAATACATCATGCTGTGGCTGTATATATATGGGTACCTAATCAGCAGATATGATCATCGACAAATGCACGTTGTTTCCGTAAACGTACGTAAATGTCCGAGATTTGCCGAACGATTGACGAATTGAACTTAAAAAAAATCTAAGGGGTAGTTTCAAAAATCATCAAAAGGGTCGAAGAAGATATTATTTGATTTTTTTCATACTTTACATGGTGAATGAAATTAAATTTTCAAAACGAATGCAATGAGTACAAATTTGATCACATTTCCCCAAAAAAGTTATGATGCTGAAAACATCAAATTTTCATTGAAAAATCTACCAATTTTACGCGTTTTACAATGAATATAGAGGGAATCGATAGGTGTCTTTTTCAAACGCAAAAGGGTCGAAGAAAGCATTAATTTAAAATAATAAAAATACACCATTAGAAAGATAAAAGATTAATTAAACTTTTGTGATGAGTACAAATTTCGTATTTTAAATAGAATAAAAGTTAAGACGATTATAGCAAAAATCCCCTTCTTTGTTTAATGTAAATTTTTATCGATTTTCTAAATCAGCATGTCCGCGAAAGTTGGGTATGTGAATTAACCACTATCCCTGTTATTTAAGGGTTGAGTTAACCACTATCACTGTTATTTAATGGTTGAATTAACCACTATCACTGTTATTTAACGATTGAATTAACCACTATCACTGTTATTTAATGGTTGAGTTAACCACTATCACTGTTATTTAATGGCTGAGTTAACCACTATCACTGTTATTTAATGGTTGAATTAACCATTATCACTGTTATTTAATGGTTGAATTAACCACTATCACTGTTATTTAACGGTTGAATTAACCACTATCACTGTTATTTAATGGTTGAATTAACCATTATCACTGTTATTTAATGGTTGAATTAACCATTATCACTGTTGTTTAATGGCTGAATTATCCATTAACACTGTTATTTAATGGCTGAATTATCCACTATCACTGTTGTTTAATGGCTGAATTATCCACTATCACTGTTGTTTAATGGCTGAATTATCCACTATCACTGTTGTTTAATGGCTGAATTAACCATTAACACTGTTATTTAATGGCGGAATTAACCATTAACACTGTTATTTAATGGTTGAATTATCCATTATCACTGTTATTTAATGGTTGAATTATCCACTTTCACTGTTGTTTAATGGCTGAATTATCCACTATCACTATTTAATGGCTGAATTAACCATTATCACTGTTATTTAATGGCTGAATTTACCTCTGTCAGAGTTATCAATGCGAAAATTAATCAATATTACTACATTGTATTACAAATATACGGAAGCAAGTCAAACCGGCCTCAAGTTAAACCGTCATCTAACCAAACCGGCCACAAAAAAGTTAAAGCGGCCACACTTCCATTTTTATTTTGGTCAAACCGGCCACATATTTTTTTAATATACTTTAAGCATGTTTATTTGCAATTATTTTTAGATTTCATTATATTTCATTGTTATGCTAGGTAACAACAATAATGCATGCCATGGTCTATTGTAGTATCTTGAATGATTCACGTTATGTTGCGTAACGATTTTTTTGTCAAACCGGTCCATATTTTTATTATTGTATTTGATTATTTTTGTGAGGTAAATATAATCGGATTGCGTTTAATAACATAGATTTAGAAATAACAAGAGCTCCGCGGTCGGAGACATTTGCCCCCCAAACAGGGCCTTGACACAGAGTTATCGCTCAAACGATTTTCACACTCCATGACACAGTGACCTTGACCTTTGACCTAGTGACCCCAATTTCAAAAGGGGTTATCTACTGTCCAAGGCCAATGCACCTGCAAAGTATCAGGCCCATCGGTGTGTTTCTGTTGACGAGTTATCGATCGGAAACGATTTTCACACTCAATGTCAATATAGAACATATAGGGGGAATATGGGGTGTTACGGATCGATCATACATGTAATGATGTATAACTTTTTCATTATTTGACAGAATAAGATAATAATAAAAAAAGGTATGTATGGATCCGTAACATTCCATATTTCCCCCTATATGTTCTATATTGGATCCGGATCCGCGGGATCCGCGTTTTACACCTGGCCCAAGTTTCTAAAACAGTAGTCACCATCATAGGATTCGCCCAAAATAAGTTTCAATATATAGGGGAGACCGGGGCAAAATGAAACATTTTTTACAAAACTCAGTTGTTCTCATTCGTGCGTTATCTGTTCGGGAAACCTTTTGCCTGTGTATAACGTACATTTATCGCACGTCATATATATATTTGTTAAGTATGCATATTTCTTTTAATTGGACCCATATTAAGGGACAAGTTAGTTGTAGTAAAATGTTTCATTTTGCCCCATAGAAGGGGCAAAATGAAACATCACCTGGGGCAAAATGGAACAATCACTCTCATAGTTATATTTTACCCAAAGCATACATTTCAACATTTGTTTTCGTACTGTTACGAATTGCGGGGCACCTTTTAGTATCATATAATGCCACGTTGTGATATATACAAATCTGAATAGAATGAAACCATCCAATCGAATATGTGATATCACTCAAGTGAAAATATGATATCAAGTATTCCATCTAATGATATAATCAATTAGGATTAAATGAGTGATGGTACATATAAAGAATTCCAGTGGGTGATTGATATCACCTGTCAGAAGGAATGATATCATACTTTCAACACGAACTGGTGATAACACCAATTATTCAAATAAGTGTTATCATCAATTCTAATATGGAATTTCATATATTTAGCAATGATATAGGACTGGCGATATCACAAATACAAAATATTAATATCGACAAATCAGATTCTTATAAATGATTTCCGCAATTATTTGAATAGGCTATATCATGTTTTGTATTAAAGAGTGTTATCACCTGTTTGAATTATAGTGATATCACCCACTCTATTCTGGAAGAAAATACGAATCAACAGGTTTTTACACGTTTTGTCTCAAAGTCTGACCTGGTTGGGACATTGACCATATGACAGTGTTGATACAATTATTAATTCCATCTAACAAACATTCATTCGATTGTGTCATAATAAATAGAACGCATTAAAACTGCGTACAACCCTTGTTCTATACAATGTATATACTTTGAGTATCAGGATCATATAGTTACATGTAGCTTGTTGTAGATTTCAGAAAAGAATATTCATACATTATGCACGGTAAAAATATATATATCATAAATATGTATCATGTCATATATAACGTTAGTGATTCCGATAGTTTGTGGTAAGAACATGGATTATGTAGCCTCCAAAACGTATCAATTAAAGACGCGCTAGGTAAAAAATCCTCTTAGTGACCATATGAACCTCCACAGAGTAACTCGGCTTGTTTCTGGCTAGGAGATCTAGTTATTTTTAAATGGGAAGCACATCACACATAGCTACTATCAAACGCACAAAACGTCAGAACGCAAATGTCGGAGTTGTTTGTATTACTTTACCGGAATTGAAAATGTGATTGGGCAAAATGAAACATTGTTCCAATATGCCCCGTCACTTATGTTCCATTTTGCCCCATCAATACCGAATGACCTTTGACCCTAATACATGTGATATCGTATCAGATGAGACTTTAAACATTCTGTTAAATATAAACACAACATATAAAGTTTCTATTTAGGCTGCGACATTGTGTCCCACCAATAATATAATCGGAACTAATTAAAATAATTTCGGGATGGTAAAAAATCACTCACATTGCATAGAAAGTAAATTGTCTGCTTATTAACGTTTTATTAGCGTTTGTTCTTAACGATATTCTCTTCCATACCGCGCAAAGGAAGGACGCTGCGTTTTTCGATTTTATTGGGTCATAATTTGGCGTCACAACAGCGATATCTAATGTGTTTCATTTTGCCCCGTGTTTCATTTTGCCTCGGTCTCCCCTATGTTATCAGTGGTAATTCTATTTTTTTGTGGCCGGTTTGACTATTTTGTGGCCGGTTTGACTCGAAACAAATATAGTGTGGCCGGTTTGACCAAAATGTGAGGCCGCTTTAACTTTTTTGTGGCCGGTTTGGCTAGATGACGGTTTGACTTGAGGACGGTTTGACTGTAATCCCAAATATACAATACTGAATTACACGGAATTACTGATTCATAATCCTTATAACGTCGTAGCAGAAATAATTCCATTTGTTGTAAATAAAAGTCAGTTGCGAACTACTTTTATTTATGATGCGATTGAAGTGGGTGGGTTTTCGAGCAAACTACATGTCTGGTGAATTTTGAGTCATTGCATGAATGCTTAAGTCATTTTACATAATGTAAGTCGTAAAATTTCTTGACACTTCGGTCGATGCTGTTGTTTTACTGGGTTGAAATAAATATTCACACCAAAGCAAAGTTATTTTCAAAGAATTGCCACTTGATATGTTATAACCTACAATGGTGTATATGACTAATGTAAGTTTTTTATTGTTTTTTTTTCAGGTATCTAGAAAGTGTACAAGCGCCGTGTACTCGACAAGTTCATCTAGGTAGTTTTGAAGACGGTGGTTATGATTTGTGTGAACATCCGAACGTAATCCCATCAAAGCCTTGTAAGGTCTATTCTTTCGGTGTGAGAAACGATTTCTCATTTGACGAAGAACTGAGCAAGAATTATGGTTGCGAAATACATAGTTTTGATCCTGCGTAAGATGAAATCCAATCTTTATTGGAATTTATTTATTGAATCATTCGATGTCTTTGTACTAAATGACTTTCATAACCTATATCTTGTAAACAATAAGATCGATGTAACATATGTATGCACGATTGTGAATTGATATGGACTTCTAAATAGTGCATGGGCTTTGAGTTAAAATTAAAGTTGCTTTATAAATAATATTTGCGGATTTCGGAATTCTGTTAATAATGCTATTTCATAACAATGCAGTTTGTCTTTGGTGTCGCGTAAGGCAACGTTTAGCAGCATAAAATGAAAAAAATGCGTACATTAATTGTATAAAACTTTCGTTTCTATAGCAACGGAATGGATGATCATCAACATTCATCAAACGTCTATTTTCATTCGATTGGACTGTCAGACAAAGATGAAACAATAAACGGTAACTGGAAAATGAGGACTGCAAACACAATTAAAAAGGAACTGGGACATTCTGGTGTAAGTTACGTTTTATTTGATATTCGCTATCATCATAAAACCTCGGGTAGTAACGGTTTAACTGATTTAAACACTTTACCATGAAACCTCAATTACATCTACGAAAAGCTGTCGTTATATTGAGATAGTATCATTACCAAAATGAAGTAAAGAAGGAAAATTGAAAGAAGAATTTAATTAGTACAGAATAGAGGAGAGAGGAGACTGGCCCCTTTTGAGTCATCGTGTTTTTCATCATTTTAAGGATAGATTATAATTGTCTTAACTTGCATGTATTGTTGTATCATAACCTAAATTTAAAGCCCCATTAGCTTTTTAAATTTAGTAATACAGAACAATAGATGTAATGATAGTAAAATATAAGAAATATATTTTATTCGCTCTAAAACATATTTACACAAGGCCTTTCTTTAGCTACATCTCATAGAAATGTTGTCAGATGCTTTTTCTTATTTTTTGCAATATCATTGAAAAAAATACTGTGCTATATTTCTATATGTACTTTGTGATTAAAAAAGAAAATTTCGGAATGTTTTTATTGCAATTAAAAGTCAATTTCACTGGTAAGATATCTTTCTAGGTAAAATAAGACCTACTTTAATTTTAACATCTAAAATGCTAATGGGGCTTTAAGCTGCAGTTTACGAAATTTCTTTCAAATTGTTCCATTGATTGTTTGTCAACTTACACCAATGGACATATGTAATATATTATACTATATGAATAGAAAATGTATTTTCAGGCCAACATTCCTGTGATGAAGATAGATATTGAAGGTGGTGAATGGGCGGCATTACCGGAAATGCTGGCGTCAGGGGTACTTATGGGAGTCAAACAATTGATCATGGAATTTCATAGTTGGGTTGATTTAAAACCTTTTGTTGTTGATGGTAGAAATATCAAGGATTACAAGCAACATCTCAAAGTGCTCAAAGGACTTTATAACGAGGGGTTCCGAATATTCTTCTTCAAGCGTTTTCCCGCCAAATGTTGCATTTTTACTGACGATTTTAACTTGGATCGAGTCGGTTGTCATGAAGTTCATTTAATGCGGACTGAATAATTACTTGACACATTTTAGTCTTGCTATTATCATATATAATCCAGACATAATATATACAAGGTCGATTTGAAGCCTTAGAATTAATATATACTACCAGTGCGAAGATTTGTAAGGTTTTATAGATGTATGCTAGTTAATTATTATCAAATGAGGGGTGCAATCGGACTTCGAAAACTAATCACTAATCTAGAATCTAGTCCCTTTAAACTTCACGCGAGTAACTGAACAAGTAATGACTAAGGATATCGAGACACCAGCTCAACAAACTATATAGACTGGTTTATTTTTCGCATAATTTTTATGGACCAAACATCTACTTTTTTATATATGTTTGATATTTTCTTATTAAAACTGTATGCTTTCTGATTGTTTCTTTGTCTCTTTTTTGTTCTGAAAATTCCACCGGATCTTACCGTCATGTTTCCAATATGTAATCTTCCCTTAATTACAAATGCTGTATCCGACATTTGCCTTTACTTTAACTATGTTCTGTGTGCCTCCGTGGTCGATTGGGTTATATGTCTGACAAGTATTCACAAACCCTTTTACAACTGCGAATTCGAATCCCACCGGATCCAGATAGATATTGCATGTCACACTGAAACTAAATAAATATTTATAATCCTTTATATAAATAAATATATAACCCTTCTTCGCGTTAGAGCTGGATAACTCCATCCATTCATTCTTTCCATATGGGACATTTTGATCAATTTTTAGTAGTCTCCCTTTAGCTTTAGCTGATGCCAACTATTTGTTTGTTTCCCTTAAGCTCATCTGATAGAACGCATCATGCGCAGTATTATTGACTGTACAGTTCCTAATTTAGGAGTTCTCCAGACAGTCATTGTTATGTTGCGAACAACACTCGTGACTTGTCTCATATGGAAAAAATCAAGTTCCGACAGTACTTTCAGTACTTTGATTCAATTTGATTCGTGATTACCCAAGTATTCGGATACTCGCGTCAGCCCTATTTATTACTCTGACAACAAGTTACTAGGGCTTGGGTTATACAATTTTGGGTTGATCTCCAAGGCTTAAATATCAATTTTGTGTTTTCTATATACAATGCATTCACAAGTTAGCCATGATAATGCATATATGTATACATATGTACAATGGTCTATGATAAAACATTTTAATCATTACTATGACTGTATACCATGCAATTTACGTAGATCTACGTAATCTAGATGCTTTTTTTAAACATAATGACAAACAAATCGATTGATCTAAAATATGCTGAAACCGAATTCGATGGAAGACTGAACTAGTACTTCCGATCCAATCTAATATATATGCTGAATTTGATTTCCCAGGTCCTTAGAATTAAGTAATTTAATTCATGCATGTCTGGGGCTAATATTTAGAGTTTGTCTGACAATTAATGTGGAGGAATCAATTTAGCACGTTTAATCACCATAAGAGCCGTATATATTGGGCAGCGTTATCTTGCAAAAATACGCGGACGTTCCTAAAGAAATTCTGGTTGCATCTTGGGCTTGAGGTATTTTGATAAGCAGTCTGTGTAATATACTTCATTCAGAGTCTGACCATCTGGAACAAGATGCACAACAATTATACCTTTGTAATAACATGAATAAATCATTAACATGTTCAAGTTCCCTTGCTTTTTCCCCGAATTTTGCCGATATTGGGCTTTCGGTACTGTTTCTATATCCGCATTAAAAAACTAGACCCTCTTACAAATTAACCTATAGAATCTTATTATGAGTAGTATCGCCACAAACTTCTTGCAACAGACGGTGAATATCCATAGCAGGTTTACCTCTTAAATTTCATACACACTCTTTAATTTTTTATTCTCTTTCGAAATCATGTCTGCAGCATACGACATCACGTGCATTATGATGACATCGATAAACGACGTACCGCATGTGCGCTACTGCCCAATATAACGTCTTTGAATTTAAATTGTGATGTTAATACTGTATGCAAAGTTTCAGATTGATTGCTTTATATTATGTATTTAAAAGGTTAAAAGCGAGTGACAGGACTTATATTGACCGACCCTCGTACATTGATTTATTTCATTATCACGCGCGCGCTTAAGTCACAACGAGTGCATAATTTATCCTTAGGCAAAAATTAAGGCTGTAAGAAACTTCCGTTCCTCGATCGTTGCGAGCACCCATATTGTTTGTCAACCTGGTAAGTTTTTCCAAAATTATGAAAAATACAAGCCTTTGTGTAAAAATATCGAAAAGCAGTTTGTCAGTTAGCTATGGTCGAGTTTTCCGAGTATGCACATCAGTGTAAGGATAATGACCAGGATTGACGTCTTGGATGTTTTATTTGGTCTGACGAGAAGGTCATACTCGACTGCGTCGTACGGTTTTACTATAAAATGTCCTATAGCTAACTGCATTCCGATATTTTTACTCAAAGGCCTGTATTTTTCTAATTTTTGGAAAAAAAATGTTCACATGCAATATGTATGGGTGTTGTGAGTTAAACGGGCGTGCTTATTGCTCAAAGACATGCAACTACATTTTGCAAATTTAGCCTCCCAATTATAGATGGGCTATTTCTTGATAGCAAAAGATTCGTGATTCGATTTGGGATCGTAAGTATTGAATCGTGGATCGGGTCGCCCCTTACCTAACGATCCACAGTCCTAGTAATAAACGTCCAAGAGGGACCAGTTTGTAAATAAATTTTCCGTCATCAAACGGTATATCAGAACTTTATTATGTCTGATTGATTTTCATGAGTAGGTACTTAAAACGTTAAATCGCCATTTGGTTCACCTCGGTCGACACCACTGCCTCCATTTAGTTTAGATGTAATCCACGTGAATTGAGGTATGGCTCGATGTTATGCAATTCTGGTTCAATTTGTTACGTTTAATTGCCATTATAATGGTGATCAACTGTGGATAAATGTTAGTACGAATTCTTCTATTTTCATGTTATGATTTCGTTAAAATTTGCCATTTATTTTTAGAATTTTGTTTGTTGACATTTCTTTTGGGGGGCTAGATGTTTTTTAGTCGAAGGTTTTTGACATTGCAGTTCATCGTCAAAGCCACTTGTTAAACTTGTGTACAGTTGTGGGTAGTACAACTAACTAGACAGTTTGTGACGACTAGATACTTTTTTTACATGGCCCCGTCCCTAGTTAGTAGTCTTCATTTATGAGACGTACAAGTAAACCCTATCATGGTTTTGTTATTTCATTTATTGCCCGCTACGTCTCATCGCAGAAGGACCAAAAGAATGTCGGATTTCTGAGTTTTGTCAAGTTTGTCTTTTCAGCGTTTCAAACTATAATTTGCCATCAATAATGAATATATATATCAAAGTACAAGGCTGAAATTAAAAATATGTTTGTTTGTAGTGCTCCGACCGACCCGTCAAAATGTCCCCGGCTTTTCTTTTTTTTCGAGGTTTTCGAATTTTTTTGTGATCTTTTTGCGCCAGTTCCGTTTTTATTCCGTACCGGAATGCACAGCCTTTATCCGATACAAAATGGCAGCCTCCTGTACGGAAACTCGCAAAATACGAGTTTTATTAAAAAAATGCGAGTAGCAGTTCCTAACCAGTCGAAATTTTCTGCGAGCGCTAAATAAAGTGTCCGCAAATACCCTTCCAGTCTTCAAAATCCGTCACATCCATAAAAATCCCAACTTGTCCGTCATTGTCGATGGCTATATCATGTATATGTATTGTTTGTTTGCACCTATCAACACCAATTTCAATTGTTATAAGCTTTGATTGTTTATACAGATGGCAATTTAATCCAATTAGTTGTGAGGTTTTCTTTCTGCATCGTCAGTGAAACTGAAAATGTTTGTACCATACCGTACGGTCTGTGTCGCATTTTCCGAAAATTGTTACACACTTCACTCGACAATCACATGTTTTGGTAGTACTTATAGTTGAATCTTAAGCTACCCAAAATAATGTTTTTAAGCATTAGACCAACAAAGTATCAAAGACTCGTTAATTTTCAAGAACGGTTGTCACACTTGTATTTTTATAAAGTATACGAATTTCGGACGATAATTAATTTCGGATAACAGCACTACAATTAAGGTGCATCCATTGTTACCACTCATCATATAATGGGTGTAATATACTTACCTGGTGTTAAATGATAATCTGTTCTGATTGTAGTGTCTTATATTAGATATTTAAATCATGTGAGGATGAAATCTCCACAGTGTAAGTCTAATGAAAATCTCATTCAGTTTATGTTGAATGATTGTTGATGGTATGGTTTTAAAATAAAATTGTCCATATTGTATTTTTAAGGTTTATAGATATACATGTTTATAGGTATACTTGCTGTATTACTTACAGAATACTAAGTTATAAATCAATCTAATGTTTCTCTGGTGAACCTAATAGATGGAAGACACAGAAAGAGATACAGACGGCTGATTTCTTTCCGGGTTGTTTTACCAATGTGCACAAACTGCTGAAACCAGTTATCAAAAGACTCCCCCAAAAAAACTTATTCTGACATGCATGTCTGTTATCATAATGAACATGAAAGGGTTATTTTATAGTATAGTATGTTTTATCAAAATGATGAAACTAGTTTTACGTAGTTCATGTTACTCTGTGGTTGAGTGGTTAAGAAAGTCACTGACTTTAGATCACTGTTACCTCTCACAGATAGAGGGTCATTGGTTCGAGTCCAGTTATAGACCATGCCTTTTTACGTGAGAAAGTAGACAGTTGCTTACAGAGGATGGGGGTCTAGTACTTCCCAGGAACAGTTACGTAAACTGTCATATGACTCTGACTGTTGAAAAGGTATGTAAAAGTCAAACAAACATAGTTTATATTAGATTGAAGTTGTAGAAGTAGGCTGCTATAAATGAAGAGACAGTAGTGAAGCAGGTAGTTCATGCTTAAAATATTTTTTTTTTATTAAATGGGTCAATGAAAATTGTTTACATTTGAAATAAAACAGAAAACATTAATCCATTGTTTTCATCATATTTTATTCAGTCTAAATACATGTTAAATGCAGAGTAGACTAAATGTATTGCAAAATTGCCAATTATTTATTTTAACAAATGCGATTTCAAAAAAAAAAATCAAAAAAAAAAATACCTACCTACCTACCCACCTCTTAAAATCAGGGTTGGAGCACTACAAACAAACAATTTTTTAATGATGGCCCAATGACAAAATTATGAATAAATAGCATAAACCTTGAAAATAACACGCAAGGGTTTAAAATCCGGTCATATTTGTGTAAACTTTATGCAGGCTGTGTCAACCAATGATGTTCATCTACTGTACCGCAAGCGGTACACTGAAAAATCAAAACACCGAATTGGTGTTGGGTCGAGAAAAGAACGCAAATTATTTTTTATCATAACATATTTTTTGTACAAAAAGATTATTCATAAACCAGCATAAGTTATCTATCACTCTACTCAAGTAATCATTGTACCAGTAATACCCGAAAAAACTGGATCAGCTTCGAAGAATAACTTTTATACATACATGAATATAATGTTTTGCAAGTGGGAGGGGAACTTTATTAGAAAATGTGTATATAAAGCTTTAAATTGTTGCTTTCTTTGTGAATAACAAATACATAAATTATGATTCAAATAAAACAATGCCATTCTTTCTTAAAGTGTGTCCAAATTCGCAATTGTCTTCTTTCTTTCACTACGATAAATTAATATCGTCAAAAACCATATAGATCCCACATTTTACTCAATTTATCGTAACATTATGCATAACCATTGTTATACAGCGGCGGTATATTTACCTGTATATGATTATGGAGAATAGTGAATTTAAATCAGAATTTAACTGCCGTTTTGAACTTATGCATTGATGAATTTATATGCAATATACTAATATGATACATCAAATGAAGCAGTAAATTGATGGCTTCTACACTATATAATTTATTTAGCCGGTACCAATTTTATTTTGATGTAAAATCGTTCCCAACAGATTTTGTTGGGGATTACATAGCCAAAGAGTAGCCGTTTTCCAACACATAATTAACCTTTCCGCAGTTGTACTCAGAAGATCGATATCGGCAAGCACATTTTAATATGGAAACAATATGGTTGAGGGCCTTCTGTTTGACAAAAATGGTTGGCCGTGTATGATTTTCAGGATTTTAAATTTGTAATTATTAACACACCTGCTATAGTCAATAGACTTGATTTTGACAGATGTCATTGTAAGAATTCAGGCTGTTATTCTAAGAGGGATCAGAGGGATAGTGCTGGATATAATTAATGAAAGTCCATGATTAATCAGATTATGTGGTATTTATAAATTTTGTTGATTCCTGCGTCTTTAATTTCAGGAATGAAATTCAGGGACATATTCGGGAAAGGATTACAAACAGTTAATCAGTACATTAAAAAAAAACCAATTTGTACAGAGGGAAATAACCAGGTATATATTTGTCAATGCTAGCAAGACATGATCAGATCTATAAAATATATTTGCAGTAATGCATGTGTGCTTGTGTAATAAAACTATGCCCTGAAATATTTTGCGTTGTCCAGTTTTTGATGTAAATTTAGATGAGAACAGTCTAAAAATCTTCATATATATAAAGTGTTTTCCGAATTTGGAAGTTCAGAAGTACAAACTCTTTAGAAATTAGATAAAAAAATTGATCCCCCCTGCATTGATGTAAGTATTCATTGCTTTACCTCTGTTTCATGATTTAAAGACAATGGGACCAGCTAAAATGAGGAAGACAGAACTTAAAACAGAAGAGTCTGAGATTGTCATTGATATTGATAGAAAGGGAGCCTGTAACTTCAAGATTATGTCAAAGGTCGAATCTGCCATGCAGGAAAACTCAAAGCCATTTAACAAGAAAAGTAGCGTGATGGAGAGGTTGAGAACTTTAAGCAATGCCTGTTTTAAGAAATATTTGTGTGCCAAGAATGTGAAATGCAACGGTAAAACAATTGATCACAAATCACCTCATTTTGTGTCCCTATACAAGAACAAAAAAACTCTTTGTGATAAAAGACTTCCACCTACTTCATGTTATGTTGCCCTCGATTGTGAATTTGTGGGAGTACTGGATGACCAAAGTGCTTTAGGTGAGTAATATCAATGATAGGTCATTATTATTTAGTTATTTTGAAATTGGATACAGAATGGTCAAATTGGTAACATATGTTGTATACTTTGAGGGGAGAAATTTCTTGGATAGCAATATAAATGTGCTAAGTGAATACCGCAAGTTTTATTTTTGAATATAAAAAGGTTTTAAAACCAGCTTGAACCAGTGAATTCTATTTTGCAATCTTTTTGGCGGCCTTAAATGAGACAGTGCCGTGTATACAAGATGGTGTGCTTGCCACATGCAAATGGAGGACGCTGAAATAAAGAAAAATTCACAACATTGTTTTTTAAAGCAAACTAGTTTGTGTGAATATTTTTGTTGCTGGACATAGTTTCTGGAGATATTTTTTGCTTTTATACATTCATCTGATCTCTCATGATGTTATTTGATAAACCACTGAATTATATGTTGAACTATTTCTGATAGTATGTGCAGCATTGTATAAATTTACAAACATGGGTGTTTTTTCTGTAAATATAAAGGGATACAAACATCGTCATTATTGAAACATTCTATGGCAGAAAAATGCAGTTAAATGCTTACTTACAAGTGTTTTGCGTCAGAGCGAATGTCCTGGACTGTCCTATTTACTAATTTTATCCTTTATTATTACAGGTCGCTGCAGCATTGTGGATTTTGATGGTAAAGTTATCTGTGATATATATGCAAGGCCACTGGAAAAAATTACAACTTATAGGACTCGATGGAGTGGTATTACAAAGAATGATATGGCTAAAGCTATCCCTCTCGAGAGTGCTTTGTCTCAAATATCAGATATAATAAAGGTTTGTAAACTGTTGTGTGGGGTGGAACTCTTTAGTTAAAATTGATTCATGTCTGTGTCATCAACAAGTCAGTTGTATCAGTTTTATAATTTCAAGTATGTATGGACATTAACATGACCTAGCTGTCAATAATTTATCATTTAGTTTCTGAGTGTAGGTATTTGTTGGAGATTAAGGTGTGAAAATTCTTTTGTTGGCCGATGACTTAATTGGTTCAAAATAAATGGTCATTTTGCCATCGCGTATTTATGTCAGGAACAGAAAAATCTTCATGTAATTGGATACGTTAAAATATCGAGAAGAATGAATTCAAACTACTTTTTTCAGTTTGTTATAAGAAGGATAAATAGTTAGGACTTTTATCTTTTTTACAATATAAGGGTTATTTCAATATAAGACTAAATTAAGAGAGTCAGTGTATAGTCGGTATATAATGAGTTTCAACTCTATATGGTCACAGAATATTTTAATGTTAGTCTAGTTGTGTGCTTGATATTTTTCAGGATAAGATAGTTGTGGGTCATGCTCTACATAATGACTTCATTAGTCTAGTTGTGTGCTTGATATTTTTCAGGATAAGATAGTTGTGGGTCATGCTCTACATAATGACTTCAAAGTTCTTGGATTAAGACATTCTGGAGAAATGACACGAGATACATCAATATGTCAACCACTCCGTTACTTAATGAATGCAAGAGGCACACAACCGTTGTCTTTGAAAAAATGTGCTTATACGTTGCTAGGTTTGTACTTTTTTTACTTGTTTGTGTAGTTTCACTTTGCTATTTGAAGCATTGATGCATATTATAGTTACTTAACCCAAAAATATAGGGTAGGTAGGTCGCACATTTTTTATTAATTTTTTTATGCCCCGGAAGGGTGTAAAGTGTTACCCTCGTAACCACCCGCAGGGGGCATCCATGTGGTTTTGGACACATTTCTAGTTTCTAAATATACTTTCTGTACTTTGGAGGTACAATTGCCATCAAATCTTTTTTTGCTATTTTTTTACAATGTTGGAAATATTGGGGTCTGCAACAAAAGATATATAGGTCAAGTTCAATTTTCAATAAAATCCAATCATTTTTACAGGAGTTATGGCACCTCTGGACACCTTTCTAGTTTTTCTAGACTTAGCTGAACAATAGATACAATGATAGAAGGCAGAATTTGATTCTGAAGCAGGGCCCTAATTTGACGTTTTTTGGGGCCGAAATTCGGCCCCGTTCCCCTTCTAAAATAATATACTTTTTCCCCTATTTTTGATAAAAATTCCCATCAAAATTTTTTATATTTTTTTTGGCTTAAATGGTTGATGTTAAGTTATTAGCCTTTGATTAATTGTATATTAATGTATGTAATATATTTGAATACAGCTATTTTAAGCTTAAAATGATTGTTGCAGGGTTATAAGGCAGTTGAAAAATCTCCTTTTTTCCTCAAAATGACGCGAAATTCCCCTACCTTTCCCCTAAAGTGCAGCTAGGGCCCTGTGAAGTCTCCAATACCTTGTTTGAAAGATATGCATCTGTGAACAAAGTTTTAAGAATTTATTTAAATCTTTAGAGTAGTTTAAGTTATTTTATTCCAGAATTTTGTACATAATATATATAGTGATCTTGCATTGCCATACAAGGAATGTGTGCTCAAAATGTCTCTTATTGCTTCATTTAGGAAAAAATATTCAGACAATGGGCCATTGTTCTATAATAGATGCCCAGACAGCCATGGACTTATACAAGCTTGTAAGAAAAGAATGGGAAGAGCAATTGATTGATATCAATAAAGATAGCGGAGATAACAATGGATGTGGACTTGAAGGAGAAGTTGAAGCAAATGATGCTAAGAAAGAACAGAATCTAACAAGCAAAGCAAAAAATGCTGATTGTATTGATGAAAACGATTCTAGTGTTGATAAAATAAAACCGGGTAAGATAGTTAATGGAGATGTTAAAAATTCTGAAGTACCAGAAGGGAATAGTTCCGAAAGGAAAGTCGGACAAAAGCGTAAACTTCCAGACAGCTTTGATGACTCAAACCAAATAATTAATGGAGACTGCCAACACTCTGTGACTGATAGAAGTGGTCTTTTTAAGGATGAAACAAATTCTGTCTCTTCATGCTGTAGTGATTTAAATAAAGATGTAAATATCAGCAGTTCATTTGAATGTTGCAAAGGTTTATCATCACAAGACAGTCTAGCCAACATATGTAGTGATAAAGTTACAAGTAAACAGTCAAAGAAGAAGAAGAAATATGTCAGTAAGCATATATCCCTAGCTTCTGGTTATTCTAGAAATGTTAAACACTTATTTCATGATACATTTTGGGAAGATCAGGATCAGTTTCATCATTATGGTGATGTGAATCTTAATTAATATCTAATTAAAGTGACTATTCTTCAGGTTTTTTTTCAGATTTGGCTAAAATCCTTTTGAATCCTTTGGACTATTGACTTTGTTATTTAGTAATTTTCTGTTGTTCACATCATGCTCGCCAGCTTTACACAATAAAGGGAGTGTCAGGTCAACAACCTTAGGGTCACAAGTGTGAACCTAACAGTCCTTTGGCATGGCGTATGTTCTCAATTTGTTGTTATTAATTCTGTAGGCTCTCAAAGGTCACACATTTGTAGGCTAGTAATGCTGAAGATTTTTTGTAAACGTTTTATTTTTAGGTTACAGGTACTAGTATGATAAGCCAAGCATATATTCTGATGATGCAGACACCAGTTTGTTTCAAGTATTACATAACCTCAAATTACTTGCGTATGGAATCATATGGAAGCATGTGCCAAAACTGACAGTTTTTATGTTTAATGTACATGTATGTGTATGGGCTTTTTAAAATAACAAATTTTGATCAATTACTAATATGAAGAAATTGCAGCTTTCCAGAAATTGATGGTTGGATAAGTTTTTTAAGAGAAGGCCTTATATGTTTGAATACCCATGTTTGCATTCATTTTTGCTTTCAGTAGAGTACTTACTGAGGGTTTTTCAGAAGTTGTCAGCTTGTCTAGGGCCAAGTTATGTAGATAATAATTACAGATCATTTATCATATTCAAATAATGTTTCAAAAATTGTGTGTATATATATATATACATTGTATCTATATATAGATGGCATTATTAAAACTTTACATTTATAACTTAATTTTTCCAAATAAAACACTATAATAGGCATTACTGTTTTTTTAAATGTGTACTTTTATTTGTGGCATTATAACAATCTAATGAGAGCTTGTTATAAACCTCTGACAGTTATGTGTTTATTGTAAGCTCAACAGCACCTCAGTTATGTGTTCATTGTAAGCTCAACAGCACCTCAGTTATGTGTTCATTGTAAGCTCAACAGCACCTCAGTTATGTGTTCATTGTAAGCTCAACAGCACCTCAGTTATGTGTTCATTGTAAGCTCAATAGTACCTCAGTAATGTGTTTATATAAAGCTTCATGTTGACCTTATATTTGTATTCACTGAGAGTCAAATGTTTGGAACTTGAAGTTGAGTTCATCCAGAATTTTTTGATTTGATAATCAGTTGTTGTTTAGCATACCAGTAACCAGTACATATTGCCTTGCCCGTCTGTCCATCTGTCTGCGCCTAAGTAGATTTTCCTGGGGGCATAATTATATGCATTGTCTTGTTTGTTGGTTAGAAAGATATGTTAACTAGTCAACTCAAATCTGAGTCAACTTATGATATGTTAAACCATGATTAATTGGAATTATATCAGAATCACTATTGAAAATAGTCAACAAATTCAACCATAATTGCTAATTGAATGAACAACCCATAATTTAAAATCAAAGTACTGAAAGTACTCATTGAAGAACTTATATCTACTTGCACTGCAATGGGAACTTGTTATAAAATTGTCAAAATCCATGCATGCTGAGTGAGTGACGACTATGGAAAGCTGAATTAAGTGCTTTGATGTTCTCAAACGAATTGTCAGTAATTGATCATTATTTTTTCATTCAATGCATTTAATTGCTGGATTTGATTTGATTTTGTTAGTTGTCATACTGGTTGACTGATTGTTTGAACAATAGCGACAATTTCTATTTTTTTAGAATTTAGTATTTTAGTATTTGTCAACTTTGTTTATTGTTTGGTTATGTTACCTAAATTATGTCAAAGTAAGAAAAAAAATTAAGAAATATTAACTGTGTTGTTTTGTTTACTATTCTTTATCTATAATGTTTACTATACTCCATCAATAACCATAGTATGGCAAGTGTTACCATGTGACCTATTGAATATACTGCCCCAGGAATGTAGGACAAAAGCTCCCCCAGACAAAAGCTCCCCCGTTGATTTTGATAGGGGCGGACAAAAGCTCTCCAATTCTTTTACTACCCCGGACAATAGCTCTCCCATTTTTTGCACCCTGGACAATAGCTCTCCCATTGTTTGCACCCTGGACAATAGCTCTCCCATTTTTTGCACCCTGGACAATTGCTCTCCCATTTTTTGCACCCTGGACAATAGCTCTCCCATTTTTTGCACCCTGGACAATTGCTCTCCCATTTTTTGCACCGCAGACAAAAGCTCCCCCATTTTTTGCACCCTGGACAATTGCTCTCCCATTTTTTGCACCCTGGACAATTGCTCTCCCATTTTTTGCACCCTGGACAATTGCTCTCCCATTTTTTGCACCGCAGACAAAAGCTCCCCCATTGATCATGTTATTCATTCAATAAATTCAAATTAAATGTGTCAAGTTGTCGGTAACAAATACGTTTTGATGACAGAATTTTATTCAGAAATCGATGTAACCCCTGACAGATCTAGATTATCAAATATTTTTTGTGCAGTTATGTACGACACGAGTGCTCAGATATGCTTCCTGGATCGAACCTTACAACCATTATGATAGCTTCGACGAGGGAGCTTTTGTCCGGGGTACCAAAAAAAGGGATAGCTATTGTCCGGGGTAGTAAAACAATGGGAGAGCTTTTGTCTGGGGTGCAAAAAATGGGAGAGCAATTGTCTAGGGTGCAAAAATTGGGAGAACTATTTATAATTTATATATAATTTGTGTGCCCCTATCAAAATCAACAGGGGAGATCTTTTGTAACTGTTGTCTATGAAATTTAGAGGCGAGTCTAGCGATCTATCTGACCAAGACCACAGGTAATCTGTTGTATATGAATACTGTATGTTTTACAACGGCTGTGGTCTACGTGATTATGCAAACGCTCTGTGCTGTGATTGGTCAGTTGGAGTCAACTGTGGTCTAAATATAAAGAGCCACATGTTGAATATTGGATATTTTCAAGAAGCTGCTACATTTTCACAGGGCACAGTCAATATAGATTAATAGGTATATGACCTGATATTGCAAGACTATAATTTATTTTGTTGGTTCCAAATTCTAACTTTTAGATAGAATATTTAAACATGGTTATTGTCTATATATAGATGAAAAGTTGAAGAAATAGTCTGAGTGTGCTGACTTGACCTGTGACAAATAAGTGGTCCCATTACAATGATTACACATGTCCTGTACGTTTTAGCAAGGACTTATATATAAGTCCATGGTTTTAGTGACCAAATTGGTAGGCTGTAGGAATTCATATTGTGAGGTAACAAAACAATATGAAGAACTTCTTTAACATATATCAAGTGCCACTTTTATTCGATAAAGGGTAGGTTTGCTACACAATGCTTCAAAGAAATCACCCCAAAGATGCCAGAGCTGCTGATGCCGGTTCCGCATATTACCGATACTATTCCGCATAATACGGATCAAAATGGCTGACGCTACGCAGACAGATCAAAACATAGGTAACTTTGAAGATTTTATGATAAAAATGCCTTTCTTTTGTTTTATTTATTTTGTTTTCATGTTCTTTTTATTGACACTTGTGAATGATTTGACGCAATCGACGCTGTTGTGGTATTATTGATTTTTCCTATTTGCGTAATATTCGGATATGACATATTTTCGTCTATAATATATTTCTGACGTTGTCAGTACTTAAAAATCAAGTTTTTACACTTGAAACATTATGACAATTTATTAGAATTACACTCATCAAATTCTTCCAAGCATCCCTTGACCAAGGAAGGGTCCCCGATGAGTGGATAGCTGCAAACGTCACTCCAATCTTTAAGAAGGAGACAGGGGAAAACCATCCTTGTATCGACCAGTATCCCTTACCTCATTGACCTGCAAACTTCTAGAGCATATTTAAGCAGTATTTTGACAGCCAGAACACCATCAGCCCCCATCAGCATGGATTTAGAAGGAGGCACTCCAATGAATCAAGGCTGATCACCACACTCAAAGACTTAGCTGCCAGCCTGGACAGTGGCCAGCAAGTTGATGCAGTCCTGCTAGATTTTTCAAAGGCTTTCAATAAAGTATCAAGGACGCATAAAAATTGTCACATCCATCAATTAACCATCTTAATACTTCAATATTCTCCACCACCCTCAGATAAAAAAAAGATGGTGGCCATTAAAGAGCATGCACCTGCTTTCGAACCTTTTGCAAGAAACAATAGAGAACAGTTCACTAAAATTGTTCCACAATGAAGTAATAACATTTCTTTTGTTTTTTGTCTTTATTGAAGAATAGTGAGCTATATTTATCTGTTAATGATGCATATTTTCACTAGACAGTTGCAAGCACATTGGTGTGTGTGCAGTGATGACGTCACACGGACTCGCTAGCGTAAACAATAAGGTTCGAAAGGAGGTTGGGTTTGAGAATAGGTGCATAGACGATACCACACAAATGCCAGCTGCTAAAACTTAAAGTCCCATAATCAAATAAATTTATCGTCAGTAATAGTTTCTTTTGTTCTATAACAGAGGAATCCGGTGTGTTTTCCTCCCGTGGCAAGAAAAAATGTTCCCAAAACCACCATTGTATTTTTTTTCAATATCATTGAATTTTACCAGAAAGCAAAATTCACAGCGAAATGAGTGTTTTTAGAAGAAAAGGGCTTGTTTCATCAGTAATAATTGTCTTGGGATTATATCAGCAATTATTTGTTTTTTGCATAATATATATTTTCATAGCAAAAAGCTAATGGGACTTTAACCACTATGGGGTTCGAGGTCAGACACTGCAGTTGATCACAAGCTTCTTCAGCAACCAGACACTATATATGTCACTAGTCCTTCTGGATGGTAAGTCATCAGTCTCTGCCCCAGGAACATTTGGAGTACCTCGTGGAACTGTACTGGGTCCATTACTGTTTCTCGTTTATATTAATGACATGCCAGAGACAGTAAAGTCCAACTGCAGACTTTTTGCCAACTATTCGCTACTGTACTGGATCATGAGGACATAGTCTGACTCCAGACAACTACAACTACAAGATGACAATCTTCAAAGATGGGAGAAGACCTGACTAATGGAATTTAATACTGACAAATGTGAAGTCTTCCATTTCTGAAACAAACAAAACCAAAACAGCATGACTACTACAGCCATGGAAAGAAGCTGAATGTCACCAAAAAAGCATAATACCTTTGGAGTCATACTTGCAGACAACCAGGCATATCAACATGATCTGCCACAAAGCAAATAATACAAAAGCCTTTTCTTAGTCATGACATGTCATCATGTCCAGAGAAAATCAAGGAGGCAAGTTATAGGACTTATGTCAGGCCACAGGTGAAGTACGCACCTACATGTACCCTATGGGACCTACACACAAAGGCAAGCATCAGGCGAATAGAGGGGGTACAATGCAAAGCCGTCAGATATGTATCTGGAGATTATGATACAAGGAGCAGCATCACCACTGTACTCAATTGCCTGCACTGTGAACCACTATAAGTCAGAAGGAAGCATAACAAGGCCATCATGTTTTACCGAATTGTCAATGATCTTGTGACCAGCTACGTACACAAGGTCTATATACCAGAGGTCACACAGCAAGATTCATGGTGCCCTTCTGCCGAATAAATGTCCTGAAGGAGTCTTTCTTCCAATCTACTCTCCAATCACATTGTGGAGCTATCTCTCAGACAACCTGGCCATAGTATCCTCCTTGGAAGCCTTCAAGGCAGGGATTGCTACACACAACATGTAAACCAATCAGAAATATTTTTAATCTTAGGGATTCCTCTCCACGATGTGTAAAAAGTTTTAAAAAGGATGCCAGTATGCTATTAATTAGCCCTGCATCGACAATGGAAGAAGAAGAAGATATGTCACAGATATTTTCATATTGTCACTATTGTAAACATGAGCTGCAGTATGAAATCATGTCTATTAATGTATCACTTCTGTGGGATTTTATTACTTCTAACTGTAAATACGTAAGTTATGAATTCATGTATGTATATAAGTCGTTGTCATACTAGTAATTGATCAATATATATTTTTGATGTATTTTGTATTGCTTGAAATGAATTTTAGTTGATGAAAATGATAGGAGGAAAAGACATGGGATGTTGAAGATGTACTATGGTTTAGATGAAGACAAAGCAGGGGGAGCCTCACTTGATCCTTGTGATATAGATGGTGCCCACTTTAAACCCGAGATGTATCTTGGTAAATTGATACAGGAGAAGTCACTGACAGAGTTGATGGACAAGGAGTCTGAAATGCTTCGTCAAATTCGCTCGCTAGACAGTGACATGCAAACGTTGGTTTATGAGAATTACAACAAATTTATTAGTGCAACAGACACTATTAGGAAGGTAAGCATCATCATTTTCATTCAACCTGCTTCTTAACTGAACTGTTCAACTTTGTTTTGAACTGACCGCCTCCGTGGTCGAGTGGTTAAGGTCGCCGACTTCAAATCACTGTAACCTCTCACTCAAAGAGGGTCGTGGGTTCGAGCCCAGCTACCGACCATGTCTCTTTATGTGAGAAAGTGGGCAGTTGCTTACGGAGGATGGGAGTCTATTACTGGTTCTTCCCAGGAACGATGCTTAGGTGATCTGTCTGCCTCATATGACTTTGACTGTTAAAATGAGGCGTAGAACTCGATATAAACAAAACAAACAAACAAAATTGTTTTGAACTAGATGCAAACATTAGAAAAAAGAGTTTGTCAACTAATGAAATACATGTATACATGTATTAAACTATTAACACTGTTTGGACACTGTGGAAACATCAATGTTACATCATGTAATAAATAATATTAACCTCTGGATGGTAAACATTCATTTTGGTTTAGAAATTATACCACACAAATTGGGAAAACTTCAAGTCTTTTAATCTAGTCCAACATTGGCTCCATTTGACCTCTTCTTAATTTTTATTATATGTTTTCATTCTTATTTAAAATTTAAACTTCAGATGAAAAATGATTTCCGTAAGATGGAAGATGAAATGGATCACCTAGCTACAAACATGTCACGTATAACTGTGTTCAGTGGGAATATTTCACATACATTACAAGATAGACGTCAAAATATCACAAAACTGGCTGGAGTACATTCACTATTAAAGAAAGTAAGTGGACTGGTTCATTGTAAAATTTCATTATAACCTTTCTGTTATGTGAAAGCAATAGAGATCAAAGGGAAACCCAGCAACTAACAATATTTAACAAAATTTATTCAATGAAATGGTTAACAAATAGAAATGATAATGTTTTCAATTAATGATGATACAGAATTCTCAAACACCTGGTTTCAAATAATCCCAAAATACAATGTCACTGTTAGATCATATTCCAATGTCACTGATCCTGGTTTGAATTCACTGAAATGCATCAAAATGTCCAGTTATGTATTTAAAAGCACTTCATACCACATAGAAGAAGTAAAATAGTAATATCAAATAATTTTAATCAGAGACTATAACTTCATGGCCATGCAATCTCCTTTTTCGTTTGATAGGTCCAGGCTTATATTTCAAATAATAACGTTTCCTGTTTCCAATTAGCTATTTTATTCCAAGTTGCTTGAAATCAATTTACATATTTCCATGACTTAAACATCCATTCAATCCATATGATAATTTATCTTTGATTTGAATTTTTTAAGAAACTAGTTAGTAGATGACTCAATTGAGAACCTAAACAATAACTTATTCATATTTTGTTTATTTCAGCTACAATTCCTGTTTGAACTACCAGCCAGGTTAAAGAAGTGTATTGAAATGAAAGCTTACAGTCAAGCTGTCAGGTAGCAATATGTAGTCCTCTTATATCAGCTTATACCACTACGTTTGTTTTATTAAAGTTTGTTTCAAAGATATTTCAGTTAAATACTGTGGCAGGATAACCCAGTTAGCAAGATAATTGTCATTATGATATAATAATTTGAAAAAAAACTCCATATTTTGACTGAAAATTATGAATAATTAATTTTGATCCGAAAAAAGCAATCTTAATTTATTCAGGGAATTTGTTAAGTGTTTTTAAATGACATAGTGTGAACATTAATCTTTTCATCACTTGGTAAGAAAGGTGTTTTCACTTTTTTGCAGATACTATACGAAGGCACAACTAGTGTTACACCAGTATCAACATATGCCAAGCTTCCAGGGTATCAACTCAGATTGCAGCAAAATTATTCTGGAGCTAACACAACATCTAAAACAACAGTTTAGAGATAAAGAGGTTTATTTTTCTATGATGCTAATGACCATAAAGTTGTAACACCTTTGTATTATTTTAGATAATTTTTGTTGCAAAACTAAATAATTTTTTTCAGGTTTTAAACCTGTTTTCAACATTGTTATAGTTAAAAACTGGCAGGTAGTCAGTATAACCAGTTTTCTGGATTTTGTTCTGTGGCTAAACATCTTAGTAAAAGATTATTGGTTTAGGATGCATGGCAGTAGATGACATATCTTCAACCAAATCATGACAGAGTGCATGAAATATTCCGGGGGTGGGGGCATCTCAGTTTTGATAGTTTGAACCCCCTTCAAATTAACAAACCTGAGATTTATGGATGTAACACTCTTATCAGTTGAGCTCTTTTTGTAGTGAAATAACAAACAAATGTGACAACTTTACTGCAGTAAAAGCTCATTTGTGTCTTATCCTATTTATGGATTTGTTAAAAAAGTTTCTAGTTTCTACCTGTCCAACTGACAATTTTTTTTAATATACTTTTTTTTGGTCCTGGTCTTTTTTTATTGCCAATATTTTCATTTTCATATAAACTTAATCTTCAAACTTAAAATCATACATTTGGAAAAAGATTTGCTGACCTAAATTGTTTTGGAACATTAGTGGAAAATTGGTGATTTTTTTCTGCTTTATTAGCAAAATATTCAAGATATTGATGTGTAGGATTTGACCTGATTGATACAAGATATAATCTACTCTCTTTATCAACCTCTACTGATAGATAGTAGTCTGACTCTCTGTGGTTTTTGTTTAAGTAAAAGTGATAAGAATTCTAGTTTGCAAGATTTCTTAAATATACTCTGTAAGCACAGATACTTTTATTAAAAGCATTGTTTTTTCTTATTTTTAGTCCACTCCAAAACAGCTGGCTGAATGTGTTGATTTATTACTGCAGTTAGATGAACCAGCTGAACTGTTATGTGATGAATTCCTGGAACAGTAAGTTTTCTCATTATCTGATCAAAGTGCAGCTGTGTAGATGAACCCATTTTGCTTTATGTTGACAAACTTTAGTAACCATTTAAACATCTTAGTCGCTGCTCTCAACAATATTTGAACATCACCTTTGCTAAAAGCAACGGGGCTATTAAGTTAATAATATTTCCAAACTTTATCTTTTTGTCCCCGACTACCATCATGGATACCAAGTTAAAGTCAGATGTTTGGAAGTATTGTTGCTATAATGACATTGCACATAAGGAAAGCAGTATACACATTGCCAGTTGAACCTTTTTGTCTAGTATTTTACACCTTACATTGGTTGGCAACATTTAGTTTAAACATATTTTATTCAAGAAACGAATGAACAGAAGTGCAAATACAAATACAATTATATGCAGATTGGAAAACAAGCAAGTATTGCTTATATCAATTCCTTTCCATGCAACATTTAGACATTAGTGTAATAGTATGGTTCCATTTATTCCATGACATGTAAATGTTTACAAAATTGTGTAAACATATAAGCTCGAGTTCTAAGAATGTTAAAACATGAATGCTGCTGGAATGGATTTAGTAACTATGAAATCTATCAAATACAATATCAAAATATGAGTTGTGATTTGTATCTGATGTTATCTGATGTGACTATTCAGTGTTGGTTAGGCCATTATAAATTAATTGCTTGATTATCATCCCTGCCCGCCCCCTCTTTTTAGTGCCGCCCCGACAAATTTTATTTTGAAAATAAAAATTTAAAAAATTCGCGAGAAAAACCTATCGGTCAATGGGTGTCACATATTAGTAAAATGTGCCATATAAGCATATGCTTTATATTGTCGCATAGTAAACTTGTCGTATTTTCCGCGTTGAAGAGTATATCTGCCAGTTGATTTTTGTGCAGCCGAAATCTTGAAAATGAAAACATTGTTTTTCTGATTGTTGCCGTTTATGACGGCCTAATAAAGGTGGAAAAAGACTGTTTCGCGTGACGTATCATCATTGTTTGATTTAAATGTATAACGATTTTGTGACCGGCAAACTTGACCAAATGGCACCGATTTACCAAATTAAACGAAATGACAGTTATCAGTGTTTTGTTCTGTAGTTCCCATATATACTCTGGTCTCAATAAGCTTATTGGAAAAATAAAAATAAAATTCTCCCCCCGCCCCCTTTTTGAGGAAAATTTGGATGATAATCAAGCAATTAATTTATAATGGCCTTAGTTTTACTTTTTAAAAGAACAGTCAACTCACTCTATTGTAGCTTTTTTCTTGTACATGTATACTACAAAAATTATTTTCATTATTCAAAAATATAGTTAAACCTTAATAAAGACCACCAGTTAATGGAAATTTAAAGTATTGGCCTTAATACTGAAGTGTTCTCCTTAGCAACTTGAAATAAAAGGAAATATTGAGAAATTGTTCAAAATTATGTTGTTATAATTTTTATTACGTATTTATCATAGTGCAAGACACAAACTGGATTCCGACTTGGGTGAGTTACAGTATCAGATAGACATGTTGAAGGCAGACAATGGACACAAAACTACTGATGCCTCATCACAGCCTTACTTAGATACACCTATGGTATGTATAACGTATCCCTAGGTCATCTTTAAATCAAAGTACTAAAAGTATTCATGGAAACTGAACTTACATAGACTTGCACATGTAAGGAACTAGTCTAACAATTTCATGGTGGATGTAGATAAACATAGCACTTAAGTCCGCATAAAATTCATGTGCGCCGAACAAGTGACAGCTATGGAAAGCTGAACTATAATTCCAAAAATGATCGGTTAGCAGTTACATGACTTACTCATTAAAACCCTTAACCCAAAAGCTTGCTAAGCAATTTTGAAATTTCTATATATTGTTAGCAAAAAAATATACCTACCTACTCACTGTCAAAAAATCAGGTCACAATAGCCCTATGTTTAATTAAAAAAAAAATTATATAGCTATTTGTGCATTTTTAAAAATATTATTTCAGTTACATACAAGCAGGTACATTGGATCTAAAACCTAACCATGTGGTTCTGACTTGTTATCACTAACTCCCTGCTGTGAGTTCGAATCCTGCTTGGACTAAAACAATTTCATATATCAGGACGCCATCCAGCTAGCTACGGAATGTCTGTGGTTTAACCCAGGTGTACATCTGGTCTATTGTCCCCATTAAAGCTTGAAAACTCTCCAAATGACTCTGTATGTTGTTTGCAATGTTAAACCCGAGTGTACAAAAAACAACTACATGTATATCTCATATATAATTTTTCTGCTTTAGGACGTACTGGAATTTGTTGACTGTGGCTGTAATAATTTTCTCAGCAATATGTGTCTGGTGATTGCATCTTATAATGATATGTTCCTGAATCGCCAACAGGGGAGGTAAGGTGCAGTTTGGATAAAAGTATAACATTTAATGTAAATGACTTTATTCCCTTACTCAAAGTTTTGATGAAGTCTGTTAAAATTTAGATAGCTACTAGTCTGCATACTCATTCAAATTCCTTTTGTTTTAGAGAATATCTAAGTCAATATATACATATTGTAGGTCTGTAATATTTTGTCAAGTCCAATAATGCTTCAAGTTTGTCAATTAACAGTAGTAGTCTTTCGTACAGAAGTTACACTTGTGTATAGGGATGCAACGATACGGCATAACCTGCATTGGGATATATTGCAATACAGTCAACCCATATTGCAATATGTATTGCGATACAGATCAGTAATGAAAAACACAATAAAACTAAAGCCAATGTCAACTCAAGAGATATGTCAGACTGTATAAGGTAGTTCATTCATATACATCAACCAGTAGATGGCCAGGGATGAATCAGTCTTCGATTGTTCAAAACAACACCAGAAATGTTTCTGCATTTATTTAATTCAAGAGATTATGTGCTCATTTATTAAAGAAAATATGGCGGTACACAGATGTTGTACTGCGGTACACAGATGTCGTACCGCGGTACGTATCGGCCCCCGGTTTATCGCAGTGTACCGGTATATTGTTGCACAACTACTTGTGTATGTTTTTTCAGACTTATTGTTTATTATGCTATTAAATTTTGTTACTAAAAATGTCCTGAACTAGATCTTGTATTAGACATGCCTTTATGTACTTGTATAATGATGTTAGGACAAGCCACAAAAATGATAAATTTGAAGAAGACTTAAATTAATAATCCTGGAGTCTCCTTCTGTTAGAAAAAAAGACAACTGCTGATTTTTATTTATACCATTCTGGTGTTTGTCAGTATTTAACTATTTTTATTGTAAGTATCAGAAAAAAGTTTACTTTTTGTTCGGAGTTAAGGACTAAATACTGCCATGGACTAAAGCTTTTTCCTAAATTGTTTTTGATAGTATAATACGTAGTTTTCATTCTGATCTTAATATATATATGATTTAAGCTTTTTTATTTAACATGAAATATATTCATATTCCACATATTGTTTTCTTATAGTGAAGAGTTGGATTCTATCGCTGTTAAGAAGTTGGTATTATTTGTGAATGCACTTATGGAGTTATACTTCAATGCTGTACAAGAACGTGTACATCTAGAGGTTTGTACAATGGACTTCATTAGTCTTGGTTATTATACCCCCGCAAACGAAGTTTGAAGAGAGGGGTATATTAGAGTCACTCTGTTGGTTGGTCGATCGGTCCGTCTGTCTGCATAAAGTTTATGAAGCAAACTACTTCCACATTTTTTAGCTCACCAGAGCACGAATGTGCTCAAGGTGAGCTTTTGTGATCGCTCTGCGTCCACCGTGCGTCGTTCGTCGTGAAGTGGCGTCCATGTTTACTTAAAACAACATCTCCTCCTACACCGCTATGCCGATTGCAACCAAACTTTGCTGGAATGATCCTTGGGTGGTCCCCTTTCAAACTTGTTCAAAAAATTAAATTTCATTAAAAACTCTGGTTGCTATGGCAACAAATAGAAAAAACTTTAAAAAATCTTCTTGTCCGAAACCACAGGGCCTAGAGCTGAGATATTTGGTATGTAGCATTGTCTAATGGAACTCTACAAAGTTTGTTCAAATTATTCCCCTGGGGTCAAAATTGGCTCCGCCCCGGGGGTAACTTGATTTTACATAGACTTATATAGGAAATTTAAAAAATCTTCTTGTCAAAAACTACAATGCCTAGAGCTTTGATATTTGGTGTGTAGCATAGTCTAGTGGACCTCTACCAAGTTTGTTCAAATTATTGCCCTAGGGTCAAAATTGGCCCCGCCCCGGGGGTCACTTGATTTATATAGACTTATATGGGAAAATTAAAAAAATCTTCCCCGAAACTGCAAGGCCTAGAGCTTTGATACATTGTCTAGTCGACCTCTACCAAGTTTGTTCAAATTATGGCCCCGGGGTCAAAATTAGCCCTGCCCTGGGTTTACTCTATTTTATATAGGAAAATTTAAAAAATCTTCTTCTCCGAACCACAAGGCCTAGAGCTAAGATATTTGGTATCTAGCTTTGTCTAAGGGACCTCTTTTAAATCTGTTCATATAATGGCCATGGGATAAAAAATTGGCCCAGATGGGTCACTTGATCTTACTTGGACTCGTATAGAAAACTTCAACAATGTTCATCTCCAAATGACCTTTTCTCCTGGTGAGCATTATAGGGCCATCATGGCCCTCTTGTTTGAAGTCGTTGCTATGAAACTTTGAATCAGGTTTTTATTTGGTATTTTTGAAGTTAAAATATGTATCATGATCGACACTACTGAGCCAAGTACTATGTTAAGTAAATCACAGGAAACAAGTGAAGCATATATCAGTGCTTTACACCAGGCATGATAAAGAACCAGGAAGAATTGTTAGAAAAAAAGTAGGGATAAAATGCCCAGTGCTCCTGTATCTCCTATCCTTTCTCTCTGGGGCGGTTCTATCTGAAATGACCATAGCTTTTGAATACTGTAGAATCATTAATTTTCGTTGGGGATTTAATTTCGTGGATTTCGTTGATCAGCTCATCCACGAAATCAAATCCCCACGAATTTAAGTGCAAAGAAGAGGCATTTTCTTTCAAAAATCATAATCCACAAATTTATGTCCCCACGAAATAGCCATTGTAGTAAAAACCACAAAAATTGAGCCCAACGAAAATAAATGAAAATACAGTAGGCTGTTATACTGTAGAACTGGTTTTATTCGCATTAGTTTTATTTTCGCTAATATTCGCGAATCGAATACCTCGTTCTACAGTAATCTAAGTTAAGTAGATTTCTTCTGCTTCAAACATGATTACTGGTGTAATACATACAGTCAAACCTGTGTTAGCTGCCACCTCCAAATAAATGCTACCCTGTGAATAAAAGCCACATTATGTCTTTCCTAAAGATGGCACAGGTTGTGTAATTGACCAATAGACAATGAATGCCCACAATAATTTTTTTATTACTTTTTGTATTTTTATAGAATTCTAAAAATGCTATTTATTATTGATTTTATTTAATAATAAAATCTATTAAGACTTTGGAATGGAATTTTTTTATGTATCTTAAAAAGAAATTGAAGCATATTTCTTGCGCATTTAAAATGTTGTCATGTTTGCTTTTTAATATTTTTTAAAAATGATGGAATAGATATTTGATTATGTCTGGCATTTTTCTTTTTTAATGAACATTTCAAGGTCAATAATTGGAATTGTTTACTTTTCAGAAAGAAACCGGTGATAATACCATTCTGGTAAGAGCTCTTGACAGATTTCATAGACGCTTGCAAGCTATGAACAAGCTTCTACCAGACACTGATTTTTCAAGGTACTTTATAATTGCATTTTCTTTCTTTCTTGTCAAAGAAGGAAGTAAGAACTATTTTGGTCATGGCAACTGTGGAACAGGACTTTTTATTTTGCTCTGATACTTTCAAATAAGGTCCCTTTGTTGAAGATGCTTATTTAACGTTAAATTGATAAGTAGCTACATTATATGTAATCTGTAAAATATTAGTAAAGTAGAACCCGCTAATAAGACCATCTGTGGTTCTTAGACAAAGTGGTCTAATATAGGGGAAACCTGACCTCAAATGCAATTTCTGTCAAAATATGCAATAGGCCCTATATATATAATGTTGAATTTTGTCCATTCATGGATCATTGTCTGTTTGTCAGGGCTCTCCTTTGACCCTTAAAATGGCATTTTGACTCTTGAAATTAGCAAAATAAGGTTTTTGACTCTTGAGAATTGGAACCAAAGGGTTAAATTTACTGCTACAGTAGTAGGAAATTTTGTTGATTCATTAGATATCTATCAGCAAAGGGTCATTTTGACCCCCAACTTTTGAAGTCTAGGGAGCACCCTGTTTGTTCATGCTGTTAAATTATTTTCATGTTAACTTCAGGGCTGGTACAAACATTGTCTCGAAAGCTGCACAGGATAGAGTTTCACATTATCTAGATTCTTTGAAACAAAATTTTACAGGTAAGATGTTAGAATATTATATATTGAAAATGGCATTAGAATCACTGGAACGAAAGATAAGTAATAAAATTATTCAAAAAGTGCTAAAAGTTTGGTTTATAAGGATTCCAAGTAATACTCGAGACATCTCCAGGCTGGGTCAAAATTCCACTTTTTCAAGAATTCCAATTTTCAGGGTACTTGTTTGATCTGACTGCAATATTAACACAACGTTCCATACTATCATAATTATTCTTATGTGCATACTTTTAATTATGAAAAAATTTAAAGGGGTAACTCTCGCTGGTATACCAGCAAGTATTTGTGGGTTGGGCTATGTTAACTGATATGCCTAATACTACCTGTCAATTAAACTCTCTGTTGTTTAAAATAGCACACGAAAGTGTGAGTCATTCACTGACCACTGGTTAGTAAAATAGAAAGCATCGGCTGCTCAACCTTACCACATGCCTCTGTTTACAAATAGAGAGTTTATCAGCAAGTAGCCACACCTCCCGGGAAATTCAAATTTTCTGTTAGACGGGTTTAAACTTTTTCTCAAAGTAACACTTAGAATTAATATAATTAATATGTATTACTGAGATTTTTGGATGAAATGTTCTGACATGGAATAATTTACCATTGTGAGAATTTTCAAAGAACATTTTTCTGTAGTTTATTTAAAAATTAAAAAAGGGCTCTCTGATATGAAACATGCATAAAATTTTACAAAAACCCGCCCCAGCGCCATCAAGTGGTTTATATAGTCCTGTTACCCCTTTAAACTCTGGACTTAAAGGTTGTCCAAATTAATTTCATTTATTTATTTTGTTTATTTTAATTTTATCAGTTTCCATTCAATTACCAATGCCTAGGTTACTGATCAGTATGTGCCTGTAGATTTGAACCTTCAACCTATCAATAGAATGCTTTCTTTGAAGACTTAAAACAGGATCTATAATATTTTATTTCAGATTGTTTGACTGACATTCGTCAAAATCTTGCCAGTCCTCGTCTTGCAAACAAACAAGAGCAAGGTGCAAACCTCACAGAATTATTGGGTAACATACAAGTGACAACATTAGAACAAGTGAAATCTGTTCTTACGAACCTCCAGGTATGATTTACTGAAATAAATTCTTACATTTAGTAAAATAACTTCTTATGAACCTCCAGGTATGTGAGTTTTATCAGCCTCTTGGCCAATTACTATTTTATTATACTTCATAATGTTCCATGTTAAAGAGATTTTGGCCTCGTTTCATCAATATATTCTTATCTTTCGTAAGATTCTTTCCTACGAAGACACAACAAAATTTACGAAATTCTTAAACCGTTTTATTAACTGTTCTTATCTAAATGTGTAAAGACCGCGACACAGTCTGCACAGGTAAAGTTTATTCATCGGCCCTAGCTATGTAAATAAAAAAAATACACTAAATTAAAGATGAAGCTCTAATATTTCAGAAAATGTAAACTATTTGATATATATTAACTGAAAATATGTTTTTAAATGATGTGAACATTGACTCATGATAAATGTGTTTTTGAGTCGCTCAAACTTGCACATAAATTACTTTATTTGCACGCTTATGTGTGTTGGACAACCCAACTGTACCGTTTATGATTAATGCTGGTCAGATCAAATTGTTATCGTTTGAGCAATAAAATTTCACAGTAAGATTCGGAGAAGAACAGTTAATAATACAAGAACTCCAAATGCATTTTAATATCTTAGCTTTATTTTTCAATTTTTATCATGAAAATATGTTTTATGGCTATTTATTAAACGCACATATGATCAGTTAAAGTGGAATGCCAAAAAAGGTTTCTTTTGAAGAGAAAAATGTGTTCACGGTCTTAAAATAAGTTTTAAAAATATCAGATTGTTAAAAAGTTATAACATCAGTGATACGCACATACGCAAGTGCGTAACGTTAATTTGAAAAGCGAACAATATAGAAATGCCTTCTAAGTGGAAAGCTAATATTATGTCTAATAATAGTTAATCACGGTGTTTGAAATAAAATGCATGATTCAAATTAATAGATACTATTTGACAGTGTTTCTAATCCCTGTAAATACAACTGAAAGTTCACCATTTGAGGTTTAATTTAAACTAGAAATGTGTCCATCTGTCTGACACGAATTCCTCCTGAGAGCTAAGTCAAATAGGGACCATATATAACTCATGTGAAAATGTTAGGATTTTATGTGAAATCGAACTTGACCTGTATTTAATATTATATTCTTTCATTTAAAATGTGAAACTAATCCTTGAAATAGTTCTTGAGAATTTTTTTTCTCGGAAACCAAAATTTGAACGGACAGACATTCTCATCAGAGGTATGTTGTGGGGTGCACCCTTTGATCCTTTCGTTGTTTTTATCCCACAAGTCGCAAGTCAAAATTGTCCCCACAATTTCAGGTTGTACGTAATTGAACCTCACAATGCCAAAATGTACCAACCCTAACCACCCTCAGGTGTGTACGGACGGTCACACAGACGCACGGACGGACAGGGGAAACACTTTACACTCTTCCGCAATTTCGAATAGCGGGGCATTAAAATCCACAACCAAGCAAAAGCGGGGTTGCATTCTTCCTTGTGTGCATAAAATTCATTCATAGCTGGCTACGCCCCTGAACATAAAACTGATTTTCTTCTCCATTATTTACTAATATCTAGTACATCACACTCAACAGTCTTTAAATAAAAGGCTGTCTCGTAATAATAAAGGCAGAAGCTGCGTTTTCTTATCTTTAAGATAGCCCATGAGCAATCGTAAAATTAAGAAAGAATCGTTCCCAAACTTTAGAATTCGTAGCTAAGAAAATATTGATGAAACATATTTTAACGCTAAGAAGGGAGATAAGACACTTCTTACTTAAGAAGTGGCGTAAGATGTTTGATGAAACGAGGCCTTTGTCTTTATTTATTTAATGAATCAGATCACTTTGATTTTTTGATAACTCGCTGTCCTATTAAAATAAAGACATGAGCTTATTAATTTGGTATACATGTCTGAGCTGTAATTGATGATACAGTGACTTCTTCAGAAATACACCAGAACATCCTAACAATAAAAAATCATTTTCTGTCAAAATACAGTCAACCCTGTGAACAATGGCCACCCTTTGGAAAATCATGATGTGGCCTTTATTCAGAGGTAATTTTGATCTAAATGATCACTGACAGGTTTTAAGGAAATGGCCATTGTTCACAGGGTGGCATTTATTCAGAGGTGGCCCCCTAACACAGGTGTGACTGTAGTTATCCAAATATTGAATTCATCATTGAGAAATCAGGTCTTTACTGTCTGTTAGACTGTTACTAATATTTATGAAATTTTTGACTTTGTTAATTTCTTTGGTTTCAGGTTTTCACAGCGTCAGATATTACTTTTGCCATGAAGCCGTATTTCCGAGGCCCATTCTGTTCACAAGGTGTTCGTGAAGGGCTGGTTGTTGCATACATAGAATTAATCACTACGATGTGCCAAGAGTTCTGTGAGGGAACAAGCACAGCCCCTCCAGCATTGCTTCTTATCCTGTCAAGATTATGTTCAGATTATGAGAGTTCAACTATATCATATCTCGTAAGTTCAGACTACATGTAGTTGTAGAAAATGAAATTATCATGTTCGTAATAATATACCATAGTCGCTAGTTTTATTAAAAGGTGGCACCTGTGTAAAAATCAGAAAAAATGTTTGGAAAAAATTAATTCATGTTTCAAACACAAATTCCTGTATTTTGAAGCCAATTTTTTTTTCAGTTGATGGCCTGCAGTAAGACTTGCAATTAGCAGTAGGATCTGCTAACATTGGTTGTAATTTATCAAACTCGCTAAAATGTCTACGCTTTATGGAATCTGTTTTTGATAAATAGTGTGAAAAATTTATTGATGAGTTGAGTTTCAATACACTTTTTGATAAAAGGTAAAAAAAATGAAAAAGTTCAATTTATCCTAATTTTATCCATTTTTTATGGCCCTGGTGTCTTCTAATGCATATAGTAATTGACTTTTCCATTTATTCATACAGGTAAAAAGACATTTTTTGCCTCAATGCCGCAATTTCTAGGGATCTCTGTGACCTTTTACTTTAACACATTGACCTCATTCATTTTGAAAAACTGTTGAAACATGCCATTGTCTGTGTCCAGATCATATGTGTTATTTTGAATGCAGTATCTTGTTAATTATGGAAAAAAGTTTATTGAGTCCACTGAGTATTTAAAAGACAGGCCGGTTTTGGATATCAAAATATGTATCTTATACAGAATTCTGATGTATAAATGAAAATTCCTTTAAAAATGTTATGTTATTTAGCATAAAGCTTTCAAATTGAGTTTTTGCTTTGACACATTGGACACACAGGATATAAAGTTGATGATTTTCGAAGCAAATGCATGTACCCGGTATATTGAGTCATGGTTTTCGGACTTTTACCGGTAATTAGGGAGTGAATTCATTGGTAAATGTTGATTAAAGCAAATGCATAAAAATACACTTAAATATTTACATGTTTGCAAGTGTCTTATTCAAGTTAACTGATAAGTATCATTATTTCTGCTTGTAATGTCAGGTATCCATTGTTCAAAGTCAAAATACAGATTTGGGAATAATTTTAGCTCACCATTGCACAATTTGATCAAGTGAGCTTTAGTGATGGCCTGGTGCCCATTGTGCGTCATGAAGTGGCGTCCATATTTACTTAAAACAACATCTCCTCTTACATCACTATAGCAATTGCAACCAAACTTTGCTGGAATGATTCTTGAGTTGTCCTCTTTCAAACATGATCCAAATATTGAATTTCATTAAAACTCTGGTTGCCATGGCAACCAATCTTCTTGTTTGAAACTACCGGGCATAGAGCTTAAATATTTGGTGTGTAGCATTGTCTATTGAACCTCAACCAAGTTTGTTCAAATTATTCCCCTGGGGTTAAAATTGGCTCCGCCCCAGGGCTAACTGTATTTTACATGGACTTATACAGGAAAATTTAAAAAATGTTCTTGCCAGAAACTATAATAATGATAATAATGAAATACAATACAATAACAACTGTGAAATTCATCAGTCTAAAAAATAATATCATTACCGGTACATATAAAATTTATATGTAATGATATTTTTTTTTAGACTGATGAATTGTGAATGACCGCCTGGGGCAATTAAAATTGGTGTTGATAGATGTAAACAATCTACATGCATCGTTTGTCACACATATTACTGCTGTCTGCAGTGTAAAAGTGCATATTTGAGATTAAAGTATTGGAATATCAAGGCCTGTTAGAATCGCCAAATAGCAAATTGTCTGGCGATTTTTGTTGCCCATTTGAGAATTTTAACTCGCCAGATTCGACTTTGACTCGCCAATAGCGATTTGGCGATCGGCTAGCGCTAGCCTAGTAAATAAAGTTTATACTTATACATACTCGATATTCAATGCATAGAGCTTAGATATTTAGTCGGTACTATTTTCTATAGGACCTCTACCAAGTTTGTTCAAATTATGGCTCTGGGTTTAAAATTGGAACTGCTGTGGGTCACTTGATTTTATATAGGCTCATACATGTATAGAAAGAAGTGTTTTACTCCAAAGGTCTTTTTTCTGGTGAGCCATTATAGGGCCATTATGGCCCTCTTGTTTTCATTTAATGTAATTTTGAGCTAAATTAATGTGTTTTATATAGAATTTACAACAGTATAATTTTACAATCACAGGTCCTTTACTACTGTGAGTCTGATCTCTATGTGTTGTATCAAATATAATAACATTTTAATTGTATGATGACAGATAACTATAACGGAGGAGCAGTTTGACATGGATCCACGTATGGAAGTTACATCGGTCTCACAGTTGTGTACAAATATCAAGCTTACAGCTCAGAATCTACTCAGTCATTATGTCAAAGTACAAGGACTAGCTATATCTCAAGTAAGATGTTGGCATGGTATTTTTCATTGCACACAAAGTGAACGGTCAGAGGTTATTAAAATTAAGAACAATCTCAAATTCATTCTCAATATATTTTTGTTATAGAAGTTATTGCAGTTTATTATTATTATTATTTAAGGAAAATGTCATATTAATTATACAAAGAGAATTAGGGTGTGAGAAAACTGAAATATTTGGCGGAGTAGACCAAATCCTTTCAGCCAGAACTTTTTTGAGAAGCGGAAAATAGAAAGCAGTATAAAATGTTCTAAAATCTGAAAGTTTCAGTCATAAATCGTTTCGTAAGTGAAAATGTCACAAACCTTTCCGCATGGTAATATAGCATCAATCTCAATACTCCAATAAAACTGTCAAGATAACCAATAGACTGGAGTGATCACTGTCAATAGGCAATCACTTTTGATTAGTCCATACATAAGATGAAACAGAAAATTTAGTAGCACCAAACATTCTTTGTTTGAATTTTGCATTCTACAGACTGTATTTTTTTATGGTTATTGTTCCCAGTTTCGAACATAAATTTACCCCTAAAATATCTTAGAAATGTTAAGATAATATGCATTTTACTGGATAAACTCTAGAACAGTCATTCAGTAATGTGAATGTTCATATAAATTTTCGCGACTCTTTACGAAGGAAGAAATAGTTATTTTTGTAGCTAAAGGATAAAATAATACATCTTCGGGCATACCAGTCTGTTTTGAAAGATAAGAAGAGAAACTTTTTCTCCTAGATGATGAACTTCGACATAACTTCAATACTGATAACTTATAGTTAATATTTCGGGATGGGGAATAAAGTCATAAATTGACCAATGAATTGTTGAAAATATCAGAAAATTATAACTTAGATAATAGTCTGTGATTTTCACCTTGAAATCACTAGTTGATATTAGTTATTGTATATAGTATTGTACTTTGTCACATTTTTGTTGCATTATGAGGCAGGTAATATTAATAATGTCTGTTTGTATATCTATTGTGATGTATTACAAAGGGGGTGTATATGTCACATATTGTTGTATAAATATATTGTACACTATTTGAAGTTACTTATATAAGAAAATCATTAACCTGCACTGAAAACTGAACTTTTTAGAGATTATGTGTATGAATTTCTGGATCGACCCTCGTATATATATATATACATATTTGTCTTATGTATTTGGGTTCCTGTGTATGATATTATTATTATATACATGTGCTATCTTACAGATGTTAAGAAAAAGTGTCGAAACACGAGACTGGTTAAATACGATCGAGCCACGTAATGTAAGAGCAGTAATGAAGAGGGTCGTTGAAGACATTACTACAATAGATTCACAGGTAAAACATTCTTTATCAGTTGAACCTGATTGTATCCAGAGAGAGGGTAGGGAAGACACAGGTAAAACATTCTTTATCAGTTGAACCTAATTTTATCCAGAGAGAGGGTACGGATGACACAGGTAAAACATTCTTTATCAGTTGAACCTGATTTTATCCAGAGAGAGGGTACAGAAGACACAGGTAAAACATTCTTTATCAGTTGAACCTGATTTTATCCTGAGAGAGGGTACGGAAGACACAGGTAAAACATTTTTTATCAGTTGAACCTGATTTTATCCAGAGAGAGGGTACGGAAGACACAGGTAAAACATTCTTTATCAGTTGAAGCTGATTTTATCCAGAGAGAGGGTACGGAAGACACAGGTAAAACATTTTTTATCAGTTGAACCTGATTTTATCCAGAGAGAGGGTACGGAAGACACAGGTAAAACATTCTTTATCAGTTGAAGCTGATTTTATCCAGAGAGAGGGTACGGAAGACACAGGTAAAACATTCTTTATCAGTTGAAGCTGATTTTATCCAGAGAGAGGGTACGGAAGACACAGGAAAACCATGTTTTTGTATCCCTACTTTTATTTCGATATTTTTTTCCTGGTTCTTTATTATGTCTAATGTAAAGCACTGATACACGCCCCTCCCTTTTTCCTGTGATTTTCTAGACACCGTACTTGGCTTGGTACTTGGAATTTGGACACTGAAAAAGGGTCCCTGAGAAATTAGGAAGATGGGGCTGAGATTTGAACCTATGACCTTTCGTTCATCCCTCACTTGCACCTGAATGAAGCAATGTATTATTTATTATGAACAGAGACATGTAGAATTTACTGTCATCAATATTTTAGAAATGGGGTACCTCATGTTTAATGACAGTTTTCTATTGTTTACCAGTATGAGGGCTGTCCCAATAAATCGTAGACTTAACTCATATCTTAAAAAATAACAGACAAATATGTGTTAAACTTTGTATACATTTAATGGATATGTATATGAATTTTGACACAACATTGCAAAAAATGGAAACTTATTTAAAATCATGCAGGGCTCTCCTTTGATCCTTAAAATGGCATTTTGACTCTTGTAATTTGCAAAAAAAGGTTTTTGACATTTGAGAATTGGTACTAAAGGGTCAAATTTATTATTACATTAGAAGGAAATTTCTATCAGCTCAGAGTCATTTTGACCCCTGACTTTTGAAGTTTAGGGAGCACCCATGTCTTCAGATTATCAAAGTTTTTAAACAACATCATTAAAGTCAAAATGTCACTCTCTTTCAAAGAATTCACCGTTATGCTCAATGCACTGATAATGGTGCTTTATCCACTGTTGGTTAACATTTACAAACCATTTACTGTCTGATGTATGATTAAATTGTTGAATAGCTTGCTATATCTCAGCTCATTCATTATATATAAATGTGATGCCTAGTTTTCATTTTGTGCAGCAATAGATGAAATAAATTTGGTCAAACTTGTTAGGATAAAGTAATCTTAAAATGACAATTTTGCCTTATCCTCATGTGTTAACTAACTTTTAGTACAAATCGAGGGTTCAACGCAACAGTGTCGTAACTCATACTGAAATAAGAACAAGTTACGCCAGTGTTGCGCTGAGCCCTCGAAATGTATTAACATTCGGTTCAAAATGAAATAAAATTTTGCCTACCTACTCAAGTTTTTAATTTGGGTAGTCAGGGGTGACAATATTCTAGATATATCTGGAATTCCGTATTAATTTTGTCTGTCCTAAAAAAGCTATGATTTCTGAGCAAAATAAAAGTTATTTGATGAAAATATCTCAAGAAATGGCAAAGTTATGGTCAATTTAATCTGCTCTGAATAATTTTCTTTTATGCAAAGTTAAATACGGAAACAATGTGGTTGAAGCCCTTTTGTTTAGCAAAAATGGTCAGTCACATATGATTTTCAGGATTTTTTATTTGGCTCTATGGACACCCCTGGTAGTACGTGGAGGGTCAGCACGTTGAAGGGATAGTGTTAATTAGCAATTAAGGCCTAAAAGGGCAACACATTTATCATATATACACATGGGTTTTTCTGAACCATCCTTTCAATGTGCTAGCACCCTATGGGGTAACGTATGGACAAACATAGATATTAACACAATCTTAAACTGTGATATATGATATATCCATGTATGATGTTCGACCTTGTCTATAAACATGTATAATTAAATATTCACATATTCCTAAAATGTTACTAAGTCCCGTACTTGATTGAACTTTGTTTATGAACATGTACAACTTATTTATGTATGATTTATGAATAAAAGAAAGTATTTCAGAATTTAAATTTGGTGCTAAGTATTATATGACAACAAAGTTAATTGTATGTCATCTTTCATACATACAAAGAAAAATTTGCAAAATTGAAGAAATAACAATATGTGCGAATAATTGATCCATGCGAAATAATGGTTGGACATGAGTATAGTGTGCAGTTATTTATATATTGTCAATGCTGAATAATTACATGTTGAATTTATATTTTTGTTTCATAGTCAATAGCGATGGTCAATTTTAAGTTAAATACATGTATGTACATTCGAGATCCGGTATTATGAAGATTATCGTATAACTTACAAAAGTTATCGAATCACACTGTAGCTAAAAATAAATGCATGCATCAACAGTGAAATTTAGTAGCCTTGACAGTTTAATAAATCGCACTATAACAGTTGTTTCAATGCTTTCACCTTTTTGTATTAAGAATGGTGGCCTTTATGCAAAGATGGTCGCTAACACAGGTTTTACTGTAATTGAAAACATGATTACATAAAGTAAAAATGTTTATTAAACTTGATATATACACACTGAAACAACTATAGTGCCATTTTATTAAACTTATCAGCAATATTGAGTTATGGCCCCTGATTCAGCAAAAAATAAATAATTTCCTCTGTAAATCAATATGTTCCCATCCAGTCCACAGGCTACCGGCATGTGATAACAGCAAAATAAAGTTTCAAAAAAAAAAAAAATCACCATATATATGATATATATATGTTGAAAAAAAATTTTTTTTTTTAAACTTTATTTTGCTGTTATCACATGCCGGTAGCCTGTGATTTAGTCTGTATATTATTTTGTGACATATTATACGACCGTTTTATTTCTCTCTGCACTTAGGTGGGACAGTTGTATGAGGAAGGTGTTAAAAAGGAAAGAAGTAGTGACTCCAGTCGAAGAGCCCACAGCTATAGCTATGCTTCCCAACAAAAACGTGGCCAATGGAATTTTACTCCTAGGTATTTTTATTAACAGTCCCATATGATTTACTTGTACATGTTTCGCTAGCTCTACCTAAGACATTCGAATCAAGAATTATGTTCTTGTAATTTTTAGAATTTGAATGATTTTTTACTCTATCGAAATTTTGACTGATATCAAATTTAAAGCATTTTTTGTGTCAATCCAAATGAAACTTAGCCTTATGAATGGTACTTTAGCTGAAAGTTATTTTAGAAAACATGGATGTTACAGAATTCCTGGTATGTAATTTGTCAATTTTTACTAGATATGAATAGCAGAATAGGTGATTATAGTTGAAGGCATATTGGCTTTTAATCTTTATTTGAAGATCAGTTTGTTTTTTATCCAATCAAAATCCTGGGTTAAAGTATTTTCTGTGTGTGAAATATTACTAGTCAAGTCGTTTTATTATGCCTTGTTGCCTGGCACTTAGTTCTCATAAATTTCTCAAGTTGAATTTTCCTCACCTGTACATTTTAGGGGTGGGGATTATCAACGGAAACTATTCATATTTTGGCCTTTTCTGTCATCATGTTTATTTGATCTTTTCAGTATTGACAACAGTCTGATGAGTAATATACAGAAATTGTTCTCTGAAAAAATTGAGATATTTAGTACAGTTGAATTCTCTAAAGTTTCTGTACTGACCGGTATCATCAAAATTAGTCTGAAGGTTTGTATAACTTCCCTGGTCACCATCATTTGCTTAATCATGCAGCTGGGAACCTTTGAATGAAGCTACATTGCTGTAAAAACTGAGTAAAAACATTGAATTTTAGTAACTGATGAGCTCTGGAAATTATCTTTGCAATCGTTACAATTTTCTTTGTATTAATGTCCTTTGGCAGTTAATTGTGAGGGAGAAGGTTAGCTCTGGTACAGAATCCAGTAACACTAGATAAACTGTCTGATCATACAATGTATATAATATTAAACAATTTGAAAAACAAATGAAGATGGACATAAAAATGGGAAAATTTAGAAAAGCAAAATTTCTTTTTGCATTTAGTGGATGTGAATGATTGGTTTCGTCTTCTAGATGTACTCTATAAAATTATGTGAGAAGGTAGGCAGTTGCTTATGGAGGATGGGAGTCTAGTACTGGTTCTTCCCAAGAACGATGCTTAGGTAAACTGTCAGCCTCATATGACTCTTGACTGTTGAAAAGGGCATAAAACTCGATATAAAATATACATGTAGTTATTCAACTATTCAACCTATTTTCTAGACTGTTTTTGATTAAAAGAGTGGTGGTTTATGTATCAGAATTGAGTTGTCCTTTCATTGGGTTTTATTGTACTTGCAGACATTTATGGAATGTGTTCGTCTCAGAATATTTGGTCGCTATGGTTTACAGCAGATACAAGTAGATACATACTACCTACAGTTATATTTATGGAGATTCGTCTCTGATGAAAAGTAAGCCATTGTATATTGTACCACTATGGTTTAGTTAGTATGATTTGCTATAGAATGTCCTTTTTCGCATGTTTTATACGCTCGACCTGAGATGATGCATGATGGGGACAACTTGTGTCGAGAGAAGGGGCATCCACAAGAGATGTCAGCTCTTTAAGTTTAACAGTTCCCATTGAATCGTCATCAGCTTATTTAACTGGTGTGACATTTCGACACTCTTGTCATATTCTTCTCTCGATATTTTTGATTACCTTGTAAAATGTGTAGTTGGATGATGGCAATGCTGCTTATCTGATTAGATGGTTGTCTGTCTAAAGTACTGGCTGGGAAGGCACATTTTTCTCTGTGATGATATAACTGAAGACATCTGTATTCAAGCTCAACTTATTTGTTCAGTAAATAGAACAACAATTCCTCAGTTAGGTGACATGTTTTTATTTCAATAAGACAAAATTCTTCTTACTGAGTTTAATCAAATGAAGGATGAAATACTCTTGGATTAAGAAGCAAGTAAAATTTTGTTCTTTGTATCTTAATTTGTTGATATTTTTATACGCCTGTTTGAAAAAAGGGTCGTATTATGGGAACACCCACAGTGGGCAGATGGGTGGATGTGCTTGCGGGCGGCGTTGGCGGCAGCGTCCACAACGGTGTTCGCTCTCTTTAATTCAAACAGTTTTATTCAGATCCTCACCAAACTTGATGGAATTGTTTATGGCCATGCGATCTCGGTCAAGGCCAATAACCAGCCCAATCGTCCCAGGTACTTCTGAGTTATGCCCCTTGATGCTTTGAAAAATGAATTTTGACGGGCGTATTTTGTGACCTGGCACTCTTGTTTTAGTTTAACCTGCTACTACAATTCTATTGAATTATTTATATTTGGTTTTTAGCCTGGTGCAAGTGTTATTGGATGAGATTGTATGCAGCACTGTACATCGATGTCTAGACCCTGTGATGATGGAACCTAGTGTTATAGAACTTATCTGTGAAAGGGGATAAGTGACATGACACCACATTCCTAGAGACTACAATTACTGATGACTGCTTACACTTAACCATAAATTAATCGTCATTGACTAATGCTTTTATCAGGAGTGTAGGGTTGCAGAAACTAGGGTTATGTTCTCAACACCAGTTAAAGGTCATTGTTTATATAATAGACACAGGTGGTTTAGGAGTTCCCTCACCATCAACAAACTGTTGAAGATGTCCTTTGTTTTAATTTGTATGAGACCCACAGAAAACTTTTAGATGCAAGTGTCACATATTGTATGTAAGATATTGTAAGTCTTGGGAGATGGAAAAAGATTTTTGTCAAAAATAACCATAAAGAATTGAATTTATATTGTTGTAGTTCTGTCAGTCATTGCAATGTTTGAAATATGTGATAAACCCATACTGTTGTGTTGTGTATATGAGTGAATTATGATTGTTATTATACCTCACATGATTTATTATACACTCGTCAAAGACGGGAGGTATTATGGGAAACCCCTTGGCGGGCGGCAACGGCATCCAGCATGTTGTCCAGACTCTAATTCAAATAGTGTACATCAGATCTTCACCAAACTTGGTCAGAAGTTGCATCTAGTTGATATCTAGGTCAAAATCGAATATGGGTCATGCCGGGTCAAAAACTAGGTCATAGGGTCACTAAGTGCATTTTAAACATTCAACATATTGTCCAGACTCTAATTCATCCAATCTTCACCAAACTTGGTCAGAAGTTGCATCTACATCATATCTAGGTCAACTTCCAATATGGATTATTTAGGGAGAACAAATGAAACTAACTGTAGCATTATTTATATTAATGCATATTATATACATATACATGTATGTATATACCTTATATGAGTTTTTTTTTTGCTGATTTTGTTAAAAAAATACATCATTCATCCCTCAATGTATCATCTCCAAAGGCACAGAACAGGGGGTGACAATCAGTATAATGTTACCCTGTGACATTACATTTTGGCCCGCTTGCCATAATGAAACTGCCCTCACTCGATATTAATGGGTGCCAGGGTTTGGTTAGTCTGTTACGTATCGATTACTTCCATTGTCTAGACACTTCAGGCGCTTATCAAAATTTAATCGTAATTTGACATCCAGTTCAGCTGATGACAATATGACAGCAAAAGTAACTATGATATCAGAGACGCTTCGTTTCTATTTTTGATATAATTTTCGTTATAATTGTTAACATGTTTGTTGCATATAGTTTCTTTCTTAATTATTGTTTGGTTAAGTATAATAAAATAAATATCACATCCGACAGAGGGTGATAGAATGAAATGTTTACCCTTGATAAGGCAATGTCTTGGGCTGTCCTAATATGGCCATGTACCGGTACGTACCGGTGCAGTGCTGAACGATATGTGTATCGTATCGAAAGGTCCCGTATCGGCCATATCGTGTTTAAAACTTGCTTCTGTTTTAGTATTTCAACAAAATCAACTAAACATTTGTGAATCAAATTGCGGACTTTTAAAGTACAAGAGAACTTTTGTTTTACACCTTTTTAACAGTTAATAAGAGTTTCTAGCACCAAACAGATGTGCAGTGTTCCCCAAAACACTAAAATTACAATGTTTTTCATTACTTTGAAGTACTTTTATATCATATCGTAGATATCGCATATCGTTGGTACCGTATCACAATACGTAACGTATCGGCTGAGATCTGTATTGAGACAACCTCGGCTAACCAAGGCATTACTTGTCTTGGGTGACATTACATTCTATTACCCTCTATGGGATGTGATATTTTTATAATATAAGATGTAAGATTACATTTACCGTGATATCCCATTGTAAATATGTTTTATTACTTGTTATAATATGTATGTATATAATTATGATAATTTATTTTTAATGTGGTAATTATTATTCATTTAGATGAATAGTTATCGATGTTTTGGCTTAAAAAGTTATTAGTACATGGATGTTTAAATTTATATAAGGCCGCACCAATTTCAGAACTTTTTCATTGGATTTTTTTCTGAAGAGAGCAAACAAGCGATCGAGCGAAATATTATTTTTAATATTATTTTTACTTTTCTGATTTGAGTGATTGAGCAAAATATTTTTTTAATATCATCTTTAATCCCTTTCACACAAGCGAGCGAGCATGCAAATAAAAAGTCTGTGTTCATTGATTTTAGTTTACCAATAAAACACTTTTAATGTCTTTATGTTTATTTTTTTTAATTGTTGAATCGCTCGTTACGATGGTACCCACATACCAAATATGCCAAGGCCAAGCTTCAATGTGTGAGGCAAAAGTTGAGTTATTTCCCTTTATCATAGAGATAATTCTGATACACCGTACCGTTCCGTTTTTTTATGATGTGGGCGTGAGCAAGCAATCGGATGTGACAATTAAAAAAAAAAAAAAAAATTTGAATTTGGATTAAGTGATTAAATTGGTGTGGCCTAATGTACAGGATTTATCATAAATTGAGTAAATGTGGTCATTTCAATTTTTTATGAAATTTCAATTGTGCTGTAGATGTATGTAGATTATAATCTGGAAAAATACATATGGATCATGTTGATGTGATTATTTTTTAGGAATCATAACACATTTAACCTGACAGAATTTGGTCAGCCCTGTAAGCTCTATGGACACCAAGTTCACTTGTTTGAACCTTTTGTGTGGCACAGGTGTTCATGTTCCATGTGGTACAAATTGGTTTGAAACTCTCTAATTCTATTAACACTTCACTGCTGGTTTGTGAGATTCTTTTGGAAAATTTTGTGGTTCATTGTGAAAAACAAGGTTAGCACTGATACGGAATCCAGGAACACAAATAAGATTGACTTTCTGCTGCTATATAAATAAAAGAACTAGAGTAAAACTTCAAAATATTACTTTGTTACCTGCGTTGATAAAATCACTCCATGGACAGTTTGTGTTCATGCGAGCATTAGGTAATTTATTTCACTAAATATAGGCAAGAACTTATATACATACATGGATTCGCAACTGCTAAAAATAGCTCAAACGATATCGTTTGACGATTCCACAATGCATTGCTATATAATCGGGAATGTCCGAAAGCTGTAATTGGGTGTTTACGAACTTGATTATACTAAAAAAATTCTAGCAATTGGGCACAGGAAATTGGTATAAAGGATGCAACAAATTCCTTAAAGATATTGAGATTCATTTATAATCCACAAAGTCTACGTATAAGCATTGAAAAAGGCATCAGTCGAACATTTTAAATTCCAAGATGGCGGACATCTATTATAATCCTTTGGTCTCCGAGATTGAACATTCGGAATACCACGGATATTATCGCTCTTATTAACATTCGGATCATCACTGATATTTTCGTATTTTCATTTTTGTAAACCAGAACATGAAATCCCGTTGATTAACATGTTATTACCGTGGGATTTGATTACTTTTAACTGTTAAGGTGGATGAGTGTTCCTTAATAAGGAAGTTGCGAATCCATGTTTGTATATAAGTCCTTGATATAGGTTAGGTTTTATATTTAACATGTTATACTCTGATATTTGATGTTCCTTTTTATGATAAGTAGTCATACCATTTTGAATGAGTATGTTCTATGTTCTTATAACTTTGATATGGAATTAAGAATATAAATATTGAACATGTATTTAATGTGCAATATATAATTGTTTGCTTACAATGTGGGGAATCATATGCCTCCAGGCAGGAAAAGGTGTCGGAGGTATTTCTTTTGATGGTACTAAAGTCTCCAAATGCAATCAAACCTCAGCGCAAACTTTCAGATATGTGAAGTAATCTGTAGGCATAGGATAGAATGATAAAACCAGACTTTATTAATGGAAATAGTAGATTTGAGTTGTTCCAACCTTGTTTTTGTACCGGAGACACACGATTCCCTCATTGAGCCATTATGTTAATTATTTCAAAATGTTTTCATGTAACAAGTAAATTGCTTATTTTGGTAAGTCAGATTTATTTCTCTTTTTAAACCATCTTACCATATTCTAATATCATGTAAGATATTGATTTCACAAATTTGTGCCTTTTATAAAAGAGGTCAGTTTATCTGGTGAATCCATTGATTGGTTGGTGATGCACATTTGTGAAATAAATTCTTCTTGAATGGTATTGTGGGATTTTTATTAAACTGTCCAAGATGCATAATTTCACAGTCAGTGCTTGCATTTATTTTTAGCCTGTGTGAAGTTCAATTACTTTTGTAATCTATACACTAACTTTCATTATACCGGATGTCAAATGTACAATCATGTATTTAACAATACACTGCATAATATTATATAGACATGCAGAATGGGACATTCACTAACAGTAAAATAAACAGAAAAAAATAACGACAGTGGTACAAAGCTAATGATAATTGCAATCGTCCATGAAATAATTCAGCTTTGACAGTTTAATAAAATTGCACTTAGTCTACAGAAAATAACAAGAAAATATGAGTTTACTTGATGAAATAGTATTTTTATTTCAAAGATTCAACAGTTAGCCAGTAAGCGATAAGGAACATTCACAGGAATAAAACATCATTAACAATATAAATTACAACAAATATGTACAAAAATATGTAAGAATTTTATGATAGAAAACATGATATTTGATTGTTTAAAACAATTCAAAAGTGAAAAAAAAAACAATTCAATAAACTCAAGATTTCATTAAAAAAAATTGAAAATGAGATCATGCTTGTCGTAAAAAAAACATTAAGTACATAATACTTTTAAGTGAGCAGTATACGTGTCGAAGTTTGTAATTAGGACAAATCACTGCACAATTAACAAGAATAAACTTAATAGGTAATAAATAAAAATATTTTTACATGAGCAAAAAAATATTTTAAAATGAATAAAATGTGAAAATATTACATTCAATATATTTCATTGTTCACTTTTTATCTACAATGATTTCATGTACTTTAAAGTTGTATAAAAATAATCAACTACCTAAGAATTCAGTTTTCTGAGCTACTAAAATGTGATTTTAATTACATATGATTTAATTAATCTATAATAATACACTTATTGTCAGTCAAATGTTCTCATTTACCAATAGGGATGTTTTAATGTCAGGGACTGATAAATACGGCCATTTATACATTAAAACGAAACTAGATAAAAAAAAAATATTGCTCCATGAAAAATCAATAGTCTGAGGTTATAAAACTTGAGATTCCTCTCTGAGCTCTAGTCTTTTAAAATTTCTATGTTAATTATAATCAGACAATAATGATATTAATGACAAATTAGTCTGGCAGCATAATTGATCTGAACAAGTATTCAAACTTAAATCAGCACTTTTAAACCATATTACTTGAGAATGGAATGGAGACTTTGAGCTCGGAGACTGTTCAAGTTATATATATATTTTTTAAGTTGTGAAATTGCTTTCACAGAATGTGTCTAAGGCCCCTGGAGCTATTGAAACTCAGATCATAAAGGAAGGTTACCATTTTTTTTTTCACAGAGACTTGTGGAATTTTCCGCTTTTTCTTTTGTAAGTTATAGTCAGGCTCCATGATACCGGTATAAACACGAGTCTCGCTATATTTCCAATATAACGCCACCTACATTCCGGAAATTTTATCACTTGCACACGAAACATCCCGTATATTTTGCTAGCATAGTAAACACAATATAGCTCTGTTGACTGTCAATTACGAACTAAATCCTATCCTTACTCTACATTTTATATATTTGTCTCTTAATTTTGCAATGAAATATTACACATTTCTGACAGTTAATGACGTCGTCAACAAATGATATACAAATATAATCAATTTCAGCTGGAAAATAGAGTGATGCAATAAACATTTAGTCATTTATTTTCGTGTACACCGGTAGCATGGAGAAGTCTCCCGCAATGATCATTCAGACCTCTACTGATTTTAACACTAAAAACATTGACATTTCAATAGTCAGAAAGTTTTCCCCGATCCTGAAGTAAACATAAGATATCAGTGCATGAGTATGTTTGATATTTTGTGTATATTAGTGGAAATTTCTTCATATAAATGACATTTTCTTAAAGTACACGGCATCACCAGTACCTTGGGGAACCATTATATGTACTTAACCAGTAAAGGTAATGACACCAAATTTTTTAAAAAATTTTCCTAAAATTTGTTAATTCCAAAATGATAATACTTACAGTAAGAATCATAGTTTACTGAGGTTTTATTTTATATAAGCTTGCTATTCAGTTCAGTAGAAATACATCTACTTGAGTATACACAGTAGAATCGAGTTTGAATTTAGCAATGCTACATTTTTATGTTCATTAGATGTGAGTTACATAAGTGCGGAAAGTCATGTTTACTGTTACCTGACTGACTACTTTTTGACACAGACCTTGAAGTGTATACTCTTAACGATAAAGAAGGACAGGGTATATACATTGCTTGTGCCTAAATATGGCATTACCGTAATCAGTGACTCTTTAAAAAACCTCAATGTAAGTCATGCTACATTCTTAGCATTGAAACAACTTGATCTAGATACAACTATAGAAATAAAAAAAATTCTCTGAATAAACTTTTATAGTCAGTTTGTAAATATCAACAGAATATATACTAAATAACAAAAAGTCAAGGGAATGTTTAATAATATGGATGATAAATTAATTGATGACATTAATGATACATTTAAACAGGATAGTGAGTTATTACAGTCTAGCCTGTAAAGACCACCTGTTGGCAGAGATTGCCTGGGAATAGAAACAAATCCCTCTCTATAAAAACCCAGTTTACTATTTCAATTTTAACATTATTGTATGTTCTATTTATTTGAATTGAAAAAGTCTAGAGACTTGGGCTTTGAACAGAGTGGTCTTTATACAGGTTTGACTGAAATTCACTGCTTACAATAGGTACCACATTTAATGGTACCATGGCAAATGACCAAAGTTTTCCAAATGGTGAAAAAGAGAGGTAATTCATGAGTATGTTAAGAACTTTTGTCAAAGTCAGAAAAACTTTGTCAAAATGTCAAATGTCTGGATTTCTATTATTCAACAAAAGCACTGAATAACTGAATCAAGCTCCTTGATGGAATCTTCATATAATACCGTGTATGTTCAATTGATATTGTACACTCATTACATATGTATGTATTATGCTGAGTGAAACAAAAATAAACTTGAAACTTACTCCCAAGAGAGGAAGTGAATGTCACATTATCTAAGTTACAAGTGTACAGTAGGGTATAACGTCACTTAGCAACCACTTCTTGATTTAGATCACCATACTATAACAACCACTTGTTTCTAAACCTGTTTGCAATATTTCTAATATATTTCAATTAGATATTGAACCACCTCAATTTAAAAACCGATTCTTTGGTCCCAAAGGCGGTATTAATATTGACGTTTTACTTTAGTTTGACTTCGATTAAAAACAGCAACGCCAGTGGAGGACATTTTCAACTTTTACCCAATTTAAGAATACGTTTCCATTTTGAGGTTCCAATATGGCTGCTTCCAGAGCTGGCACTAGGACTTGGGGATTGTTGACCGTTGCTATGGGGCGTGTAACTCGGCAACAGAGACAAATTTATTGGGGATGAAGTGACTTCTTTTGAAGAAACTGAAATGGAAATACCCAATGATCAGCCGCAGATAAGCTACCACTAGATGGCACCAGTAATAGTGCTAAGCAACATCATTATAACACCCAGCTGATGATAAGTAGAGTATTTATGGTGCAATGCATGACAGATAGAAAATGTAAAGTAAGCTAAACTTTAAAACAAGAAACTGTTTAGAAATTTACAATTGAAATATAAAAATACAATTTTTTAAAAGTTTTCAAAAACTGACAAATGGTAATGCTGCATTTTGTGATTCAAAAATTCAAATCTTAATTGGCAAATGGAAGGCAGTATTCTTGCCAAATGCTTTTCAAAATGTATTAATTATAAAATGTTGATAATGACTTAAAAAAGGTACACTTACCAGACGGAGATCTAGGCATCGATGGAGAATCATCAGACAGGCTGTCAGTTTGATCAGACCTGCTAGAAGACAGCTTGGAACAGAATTTACGAGCCAGTGTAGATGACATGTTACCTTGTTGTAAAACGGGACCTTTGACTCGAACGCTTTTTCTTCTTCTATCGCTCTGTATAATATGTATATATGGGTGTTAACTAGATGTACATAAAATTGGTCTTTATATGATGTGTTTCTAGTACTAGATACATGAATGTGGTTTATAATGAATATCTAAGAAAGCATTTTTAAAATTAAAAAATGAGACCTATAGCTGTGACATATAGATAAGAAACATAATTTGACAGTTGAACAAGTGTAACAGTATACTGGTAACCCTTTCCCTTATAGACAAGTGATGGATTAAATCATTATAGTATCTATATGTATAAATTAGACAAACAATACTCATTAAAATAATTCCAAGCTTTTGGTTCAATATCTAGACAATTAAATTAATATTTTCTGTTTGAAAACATAAGTGAAGCCACATACCGGTATATCTTGGTCAAATTCTACCATGTCACGATCTACCAGCACAAATCTGCCGTTAGTTTTCCATTCATTCTGTGCTTGATAAACGCTCTCGTCGGCTGATAATATACGACGAAGAACTTTCTCACTGTCTCGCTTCTTGGCGGAGCTTTGAGCATCCACTTGGACATCTAACTCTTCAAGAAGGAAGAAATTTCTTGGGTCTTCTTCACCTGAGCGATGTGCTTTTCTCATTGCCTGTAAGACATAAGCATTTTGTACAGGAGTGCTTCTACATGAGGCTAATAGCAGCTTATACACAGTTTAAACAATACTATTGAATGTGTATAGATTTTGTAAACATTACACACTGTAGTCAACAAATCCGGCGCATGTATAATTATATTCATATCCTTTAAAAATTGTTACAAGAGTTAACCTCAGGCTTTATGTATGCTCTCTCAGTGCCAAGGGAAGCATTGTTTGAAGCTATAGCCAATATTGTCATTTGAAGTGTTCAACCAACCAATTCCTCTTTGAGAACTTGGGAGGGAAACAAGAAGGTTTCTGTCAAACAATGCCCAATGACCGTCAGTTCAAAACAAGCTTCATCCCATTTAAACGAGTGAGTATAAACTATATCGAGGGCTCAGCGCATTACTGGCGTAACTTGTTCTTATTTCAGTATGAGTTACGACACTGTTGCGTTGAACCCTCGATATGTAGTACTTTTTGTTTGGTTTTATCGTCACAAAAACGTTTTTAGCTCCTCACAGTGATGGAATACCCCAGCTTGCCTGGGTTAGAACAAATGACCTTCTATGTGACATTTTCCTGGTAGGGTATAAACACATGATGTTTAGAGCAAGGTAAGGATTACATGTAACGGTACTATTCAGAAAATTCATCATTCAACTTACCTGAGTAATTATATCTTGTGATGTACTGGATATTGGAGCTTTAAATATGGTGTATGGTTGATCAGGTGATACGTTATACACACAAACAAGAAACATATGTTCATCTTTGTCCCAATCACCAGATGGTGAATTACCACTGTCATACTTTCTCTGTTAAAATCATAAACTTTGTTAATGATATGAGTTTACTGTCGTTTTCTTTAGGAAATGGGGAAGACGTTGGGCGCTCATTAGTAAAAGGGGAAAATAACACATATTGAACTTAGAGGCAAACTTGGGGGCAATATTCACAATGCAAAAAGGGGGAAAATATGGCTTATTATCCAAGGTGAAGATGCTGACTAACAGTGTCTCTTTCTTAGAGAAAAAAACCTTGACTGTATATTTTACTATTTGTACTACATAATTATGGCATGTATATTCGTTGATAAAAATCTGTACAGTAATAGTAATTAATTAATGAGAAATCTTTGATAAAGGTCTTTCCTCCAAATAAATTATTAAGATTAAAATATTGTGACCTAATAAAAAAACCTGTTAATAACTTTGCTCTTAGCTTTTTGTATTTTATGCAGTTTCAATAGAATTAACGCTGTTTTGAAAGATATCTACTATTTTTGAAGTTAGCAGGAAGTTTCAACAAATATGAAACAAAAACTTACCCTTTGTTCTTTGGCTAACATGGAAGTAACCCAAGCTCTACTACTAGGATCCTGCAAATATATGAATGTGTATGTAACAGCTAGATAAATCTACAGCGTTAGACAACTAAATATATATATAGTGAGTGAGTGAGTGAGTGAGTGAGTGAGTGAGTGAGTGAGTGAGTGAGTGAGTGAGTGAGAGTGATTCATTGATTGATTTGATTTGATTTGATTGATTGATAGTGAGTGATAATGACAGCGTGTGATAATGACAGCGAGTGATTGTGATGATGAGTGATTGTGAGTGATAATGACAGCAAGTGATAATGACAGCGAGTGATTGTGAGTGATAATGACAGTGAGTGATTGTGATGATGAGTGATTGTAAGTGATAATGACAGCAAGTGATAATGACAGCGAGTGATTGTGAGTGATAATGACAGCGAGTGATTGTGATGATGAGTGATTGTAAGTGATAATGACAGCAAGTGATAATGACAGCGAGTGATTGTGAGTGATAATGACAGTGAGTGATAATGATGATGAGTGATTGTGAGTGATAATGACAGCGACTGATGATGATGAGTGATTGTGAGTGATAGTGACAGTCAGTGATAATGATTGTGAGCAATTTTGAAAGTGACAGCGGGTGATTGTGACAGTAAGTATAAGTGACAGCGAGTGATGGTGACAGACAATGAAAGTGACTGACGGTAGGAGTTAATAAAGTGAGTAATGGTGGCAGTAAGTGATACAGAGTTATGGTGATGGTGAGTGACAGTGAGTAATTTGATGAAAGGTCCGAGTTGACCCGTTAATACAGAAGTGCATTTCATATTAAAATAAACAACTCAACATACCGTGCTAACTTTCCTCAGAACAAACTTTCCGGCCCCTTTCCACTTGTTTTGAGCCTGGAGGACCTTCTCCGACATACTCAATATTCTCTGACTACTAGATCGCTCTTGCTCCTTCTTTTCCCAACTATTTTGTACATCTTCTACCAGTACATGATCAGCAACTTTCTCATCAGATCTGCCTGCTTTAGCAAGAGCCTAAAGATATAAGGATTCGAAGTTATCTTATGATTTTGGAGAAACTTGTAAGAGAGCCAAGGTGGTCCTCTATAATGTATATCACTACTGGATAAGCTAATGAATTGATGACTTGAATAACAAGTGACTTTATGGGTAGAACAATTTTTTTACCGCTAGAGCATAATCTAATCAATCTTAGAAGGGAAACTATTAATGCATGGCAGGCAAGATTACATACTTAGTATATCAAATCTCAGGTCATGTGCTATTTTATACAAGTTACCACAGGGGTAGGGCTAATTTTGAAACCAGTGGTCTACTTTTCTACCTGATATATATAGCTAAGAGTGGACAGATCCAGCTGCTTACCTGGGCAATGGCGTCATAAACTGAAGTATCCTGAGTGACTTTGAGTATAACATATTCATCCGGAGCTGTCACACCAAACACACTGATAAAAAACATACGCCTCTTTAACTTGGTGCCGACTGGATTTACAATCTGTCAATAAATGAATACAGTTTAACATTGATATTAAGACTTTCATTTGATTAAATAAATACACTACATACTCTAGTCCCTTGAAATTCACAATCTGTTAAAAGTTACTGATACTTTTGATACAATGACCCTTAATCTTTACAATTAATCAGTCAATAATAAAATTGACACATCTGTTATATCATACAAGTACTTTTCATTCCTGGGTCTGAATTTTTACTTTAAAGTATTTTATCTTGTCAGACAACATACAGTTTCTTAATAAAAAAAGTAAAATCTAGTCCGATCTGGCAAAGAGATGATGTCTAGTTGACATACTGGTAATATACATCCTTTTTTAAATCCTTTGTGTAATCGCACCCCAATCTATAGCTTTCACTCAATCAGATTATCAAATAAAAAGTAAATAAAAATAAACGGAGTACAATTCCTGATAAAAATGGTAAAGGATGTTAATAGTGTTATCCCTATTGAAAGGGCCAGCCAAGTTGACTTAGGAGGCACCTATCTTTTGTGTGCACAATACCTCCTGATTCCCTTCTCTTTTTGCTGGGCGCCTTGGCTGAGATGAGCCCATGGTAACCATTAATTATGTAACTAGGTGTTGGCTCACAAACAGACCACAAATCAGTTCTAACCCATTCTCCACTGGTGTTCAAACCTTCAATTTCCTGCTCCGAAGGCAGACACCCTAACTACTCAGTCACAGTTGCGATTGTAATACTTAAGTTAAAAAATAAATCCAAGTCTGCTTACATGGACTTCTTTACCATCCTTTCCAGACTCTGACATATCTTTTGTAACTCTGAACATGGATTTAAGAATGGCCGAGGTAGAATCTTGTGAATACTCTAATCTACTGCATGGTTCAATCAGCTCCTCTTCATGTTTGGAGTAAATGAAAAGTGTGGCAAGTTCTAAGGGTTGGTTATTGGTATTGCGCAATCGAACATGACGGTAACCTATAAAATGAAGAAAATAATTAGTTTATTAGTCTTTTCAAAATAACACTGTTTTGAATGTACTTGAATGTTTTTTCTGTGTGGTTTAATATCGCCCAGACTTCGCAAAAGACACTAGACTTGCGGAGCTGTCTGATAGATTGTGTGTTGGTCCAATGAAGAATCTTATATCATTGGTTGGGCTGTCTGGCAACTTATTTACTTGACTTTCAACTTTGTCAGACTGAAAGTCTTGCAGATTTTTTTGCCTTTCGCCAAGTCTGTATGATCGCACAAACAGCCAGGGACGTTTTGTAACTTTTCAAGACTTCATGGGGGAGGAAGATCCCTAGTGTGCAAAGGTCAAGGACGCATCCTTGGCAAATTAATCAACATAGTAAGAGTCAAATTAGATAGTTCTGGTTTGATTAAGAGATCGAGGGCTCGGCGCAACACTGTCATAACTTGTTCTTATTTCAATATGAGTTACGACACTGTTGCGTTGAACCCTCGAGATGTAAAATTTTGAAAGTTTTTTTCATCTGAAATGATAAGTGCCCAACTTACCTGGTCTTAAACATTTAAGTGGAATTACTCGATGAGCGACAATATGACTTGTAACAGTGTCTGTGACAACAAATCGTATGAATGCTAATTCTGAGTACATCACCTGAATAGAAAAATCAAGGATATATATATAATTAAGTAACTTCACAGTTGAAGAGCAAAGCATTTTTAAGGATAATATACACAACCTTTTCAAAATGAGTTTGGTAGATTTTATTTTCACTAAAAATTCATGCCTCATATCTTAGTATATTCAAACCTGTGAACAAAGGCCACCTTTCGGAATGACAAAATATGGCTTTAATTGGCAGGTGACCCTTATTCAGAGGTTAGTGTGGCCTAAATAATCAATGATTGTTTTTAAAAGAACGGCCTTAATTCATTCACAGGATGAACTTCCTTTGGAGGTGACTGCTAACACTGATTTGCCTGTATTATGAATACAACCTTTTCAGAATGGTTTAAGTAGATTTTAATTTCACTGAAAATTCCTTATCCTAAAATTTAATGTGACTCACATCAAAATATAATGACTTTACCTGAAATGTGAACACATCATTCCATATAGGATTAAGACCGTTCCTTTGTACATTCTTTGTCTTGTATTTCGCACAATCAACAGGAATACCAATAATTTCAACTTCTACTTGAGTGTTGGCAGAATAATTTTGGCTCACATATTGTCCAGATATGACCTGAAAAAGGTATAAATTTACTTGTTACGACCTCAACAACAAGACCCCATTTAAGGGACAGAAGATCTGCTTTAATACAGTAGTGTTCCCATTTATAAAATATTTCTAGTTCTATGTCAAAATTGAATAAATTTTACCGTAAGTTTAAAAGAATCAATATAAAGCTGTCCAGTTAGCTATGGAAGGTCTTTAATTATATTCAGTGTGTATGTCTGAGGTCTTCCTCACAAATAGAGCTCTCACAAGCTGACAAATACCCCTACATGAATGTTTTTTTACCTGCTGCATAGACATAAGAGCTACAGCCATTGGAGTTGTGGGCGACACATCATCTAATGGTGATCAACAATTGTTGTAATTTATTTCAAAATCCTCTGATCAATGACAAAGTTATAGAGCGGACACGATTCAGGACAGACGGACCAACTGACAGTTGAAAAGACTCCAATACAGTCTCCACTTTCTAGTAGGGGCATGATAATTAATAGTGGGTAAAATCAGAAAATGACCCTCCTTTTGCAGCTGCATTAAAACTTGCAGAAAAAAAATCAAATAAAAACTTCTGTAAAATTTCTAACAACTTGTAGCAGCAATGATCCGAGTCTAAATCTAAGGCATAGAAAATAATTGTTTAGGGTTACAGGCTTACATGCCTAATAAGAAATCTAGTGTCATGTGTGAAAATGGGTGTGTGTGGGGGGGGGGTATGTCGTATAAAATGGGTGGTACGTCATATAACCAGAAATGAAAAAATGAACGGCATGGATATAGTGAAAAATAAATACTTCACTGTTCAGACTTAACTCACTGTATCTGAGTTCATGAAAACCATGTTATACTGAACAGAAACAATTAATTAAGAAATCAGTTTTCTGTAAAAAAATAACATACATGTAGTGTCAGCACAGTTGTATGAAGTCCGTCAAACTCCTTATCCAATGGGTTGAAATGATTATACATCACATGACTTTTATCCCACGTTACAGCAGGTTTCAACACATAGCCGCTCTGCCCGTTCTGCTCAAACATGGCAGTGTTTATTGCAATAGCAGTATCTGAAACAAGATATCAATCAAGAGTTAACCCTGAGATAATAGCCACCACTAAATGTAGGTCAAATGTGAATAAAGGTCACCAGTGAGTGGAGGTCAAATGTGAATAAAGGTCACTTACGAGTAGAGGTCAAATGTGAATAAAGGTCACTTACAAATAGAGGTCAACTGTGAATAAAGGTCACTTATGAGTAGAGGTCAAATGTGAATAAAGGTCACCAGTGAGTGGAGGTCAAATGTGAATAAAGGTCACTTACGAGTAGAGGTCAAATGTGAATAAAGGTCACTTACGAGTAGAGGTCAACTATGAATAGAGGTTAACTATAAATAGAAGTCAATTGTGAATAAAAGCCACAAATGAATAGAGGTTAACTGTAAATAGAGTTCACCTATGAATAGATTTCACCAATGAATAAAGGTCAACTATTTATAAATGAATACAGACTGAGGTCACCAATGATTAATAGAGATGTACATGTACATAATAAATATGCCACTTATCAGAGAGGCCCATTCATAAGTACAATTAAGTTTTCTATTAAGTTAATAAACTTTTTATTTGTATATATGCATATATGGACTATTCAAACATTGAGTCAAAAATTAATCCTTTTCGAGATAATGTGTACTGTAAAGCCACAATTTCTGACATTCGAATGTCAAAGGCATAATCTCACAAGGATTGTCCAATAAATAACTGTGAAGCTGCAAAGTGAGCAAAAGGTTGATTCATTTAAAACACATAGGGACTGGCAAGAAGAAAAAAACAAAGTATACATAAATAGTAATTAACTGGGATTGTTTGTCCAAATCTTGCAAACAGTTAGTACCACAGGAATTGTCAAAGATCATATAAATGTACTGGTAGCGTAAAGTCAATGTACTGATGTACTGTACGTAAGGTAAGTTCACAGGCAATAATTATCAGTTCAATATAAACAAAGGACTGGAATGCACAACAGTTATGGCAATAAACAGAAGAAAATCTGATTTGATGTTTTTGAAAGTGTGTTTAAACTAAACAAGATGTATTTCAAAAAACACAGTACCCCCTCATGGTGCCCTTTAACTTGAAAATGCACGAAATAAACAAAGGGCCATAATTCTGTCAAAAATGATCGAATCATAAAACCTGGAATATATGTGCGGGGTTTCTTCAAGGAACAACAAGTCTGTGAAAGTTTTGTCACAATCCCATTAAAAATGTAGGAGTATAGTATCCTCAAAGAAATGTACACATTTGTTTAAACACCATAACCCCATGACCTTTGACCTACTGACCTGAAAATGCCCATGTCCTGTACTGGGTGTCATGAGGAACCTACATTATGAAGTTTGATGAATGTAGGTGCAAGCGTTTTGATTTTATAGGCAAGGTTAAAGTTTGGTACAAACAGACAAACATACAAACAGAGACCAAAAACAATATGCCCCGGATCTATTGGTATGGGGGCATAGAAACAGAAATGTTAATAATTATACAATGGGAGCATTTAAGGTAAGGTGAACAACACTTAGACCAAATTCAAGTTGGCTGATTTGGGTGAATTGGAAATAGTCCTAGAAAACAAATGTATAAATAACAAAATTATAGATAAAACAATGAAATCTAGTTAAGTAAGAAATAGTCCATTTATAAAGCATTTTAAGTCCAAATCCAGTCAAGGTAAAATATTTTTAAAACTTATTTATTTTACATCGATTGTAGAGAAAGTTCTTACAACTTATATTAACTACTCCCGATGACTGCTTCCTGGATTCTGACAAGTACTCGCGCCAAACTTGAGAAGGGATTGTGAAGGTCAAATTAAGGTCGTCAGTGATAATGGGCGCATTAATTAATTGTAATTTCCTACATTGGATTTGTCAGTTAAAATATTTCCGATCCCCATCAAAATATATAGGGTTTGTCAGGTGTAACTATATACATGTATATTGATTTGGTCATTCAGCATTTAGGGATAAAGCTAAATTTGAAAGGGAAATAACTCTGGGAATATAGATTACTGTAATAGATCCTCTCAATGTATTAATGAAGTATTGTTAGACATGTTTTAAGCTGGTTTACAACAGTATTTCAGTTCTATACTGACAGGTATTTCGAGGGTTCAGCGCAACAGTGTCGTAACTCATATTGAAATAAGAACAACTTACGACAGTGTTGCGCTGAGCCCTCGATTTAACCTAATAGGCTTTCTGTGATTCACTACTATATAACCATGCTTGTTCTTAATTACTAAGTCATTTTTTTCACAAGGAAGAACAGAGTAGTTGTGGATAAATGACCTCAGACTACATATATTCAGCCTATAATGAACCAAGATCATGCGACGGTTTAGGTTTCAAACTTATTATCTACATATCCTTTGTCCTAATGGATTACCTATTGAGCAAAACAGATGTTTGATTCCTAAATTTGAATAAACACAGACATTCTTCCGGAAATGTGTATTAAAATAGCAATTAATGTTTTTTTAGAAACTTACCTTCAGTTTGGTAGTTGAGGGCAACCATTTGAATACCAAAGGCCCAAAATAATACAGGGTTAAAATTGGATGAGTCAATTCTCATACCAGCCGGGTAACTTCTCATGAGCTGCTTCTCAGTATGACTTGATGTCCGTTAAGAAAAACAAAGAAAATGACCTTTCTATTTTCTGACTCCACACTCACACATTAGCTTCAAGGTGAAGCCATTATTTTATCAAGATGTGGAGTGCTAAAGAACAAACATTTTTATTAAAATGTCTTTTTTCACAGTTTGACATACCAGTTTTTACTCAAATCTCAACAAATACTGTATAATCACAGTCATATATAGTTTAATTTCACAAGTTTGAAATATGCTAATGGTCGAAATGTTATAAGTTCAAAATCGTTCAACTTCATCTGAGTCACAGCAAATAGCCATCTGTTTTCAATTTTGATTAGAAGGAAATCTAATTAAGTCCTTTGATTGGTTATTTCACTATAATAAAATGTGAAAGTTTGTAATGCTTACAGGTATGCTATTTTTCATACATGCTGCATAGACCTTGGAGCTATACATTACCATGGGAATTGTATGTGACACATCATCAAAGAGTAATGATGGTTAACATTTGTGGTAAGTTATTACAAAATCCTCCAATGAATGATAAAGTTACAGAGCGGACACAGCAAATAGACCAAATATTATAACCTTTGAACTCCAAGCATGACCTTGACCTTTGAGCTAAAGCTAAGGGAATTGTGCGTAAACATTTGTGGTAAGTTATTACAAAATCCTCAAATGTTACAGAGCAGAGACGATATTGGACAGACCACCAGACAGACAAAGTGACTCCTATATTGTGACTAAAACATTACAAATAATTTGAAATCACAAGATGACGAGTGCATTCTTGTTAGTTTTGTAACTTTTTCACATAAACAAATTTTAAAAATGCAAAAGTATGTTCAAGAAGTGCAAGCTTAATATTTTTGAGATTCAATTGAAGTTGATGACAAAGCAAACATAATTAATAGACAAAGATGACCTTGCAAAATAGCACTTTAAATGTTAGTAGTTCCTGCAATTATTTGTACCCAGGTACCCGTGACCATATTACCCACGCGTACCCGAATACCTGCTATTTATCTCAAAAGAGTTATCATTCCTGCATCCTGGCACTAACTATTGCTTAAATATTGCAAACACCCAAACTGCACAAAAAGCCGGCAAAGTTCAGCAATAACTCACGTTCCTTAGCGATAAACATAAGACAAAATGCAATATCTGCGACCTTGAGTTGAATCAATCCATATATAGCAGAACAAAATTACATGTGTCTGACTCTAAGCCTTCCAATGTATGTGTGCCACCACCTGTGTTCGTAAAGTCAGAGCCTGACGTTACTGGAAACCTCCCTATCCCATGCTCCCAAATTTGCCAACCGTTTTAATACTAATGAGAAATTGGGTTAAATAATGGTAAATATACATGCACGTGCAAAGATTTTACTTGCGGTAAACTGCTAGTTACATATATAAATACTGATGGAGTTAATTAAAAGTTGACACTGTATTGCAAACAAATGGATAGAAAAATCTGTGTTAATATTTTAACCATTAGAATAATAATTCATACTCGTCGGAGCAGCATTTAAGCATTAAAAATGGGATGAGTATTCGTTGGTAAGTTAAATTTTATATAGAAATTGGCCACAAATGTCATAAGTATTGCTCAGTAGGTAGACAAAAAAATATAATTAGGTCTAATCAATTATGGTTTTTTTTCGCTAAAAAATCAAAACGAGTTTAATATGGAGTGTTCTATTTCAAGGGTACCCGGGTAGTAATTTTGTAACCGGGTAGAAGCATTACTCGACCTGATACCCGGGTACTCGAGTACTCGTCCCAGCTCTTCCTGCAATATTAACAACGCAGCTATGGATTCAGCATGAAAACAGGCAACAAAGGACACGAAACTGTGAAGTAATTAACATACCCATTAATTATCAGATGGAGATTGGATGTGATCAACATAAAGATCAATGTCTCATTTTTGTGGATCCACTGGAGCTGCTATTCAAGTGTGCAAGATGTGATTTTGTAGGTTTTCAAACTTGGACAAGATATTATGCCCATGAACTTTGACCACATTTTGGTAAAGACTAAATGTGAACTGTTTATGTTGGTGATTGTCTCCCTATTACCTCCAGTCAATGAATATTGGCAAATAAAAGATGCAACAACAATTTTGCTAATGAAACTAAACTAAAAGCCAATTTGAATTTAATCTTTTTTTCACCGAGGTTTAAGCAAACCCTGTAATACATCTGGTTGGAACAACCAGCCGACCTTCCGTAAGCCAGCTGAAGTTGGACAGCTTCTCAAATGTGAGGAGTTAGTGATTACTGGTCAGAGACCGTAACTACTATACCATATAGAAGCCTCCCATGATTTAATATGTAATCACAAACAAAGGATACTTTATAACAAGGTTTGGATTTCTGCGACATAGTTGCTTAGCTTTGTTCTCATTCAGTGAAGACACTAGGTAACATGATGGGGTACTATCAGGACGCTTCTGTCTCAATGAAATGTTGGTGTTCATGTTGTGATCGGGGCGATCTGAAAGAAGACAAAAGGTCTTGTACACATCGGTCGATTTAGCCATGTAGAAATGAGTTTTGGTCAATTCGAAAGTTTTACATTTTTTTCGGCCTGTTGGTCACAGACTTATTTGAGAACCCTGCATATAGCACAAAAGAGATAATTATGTTTTTTCTGGTTAAATGCTCAATTTAAAATAGATCAAGTCTGGTAAATGAAAATTTTTTATGTGTGCCAATATATAATGCTATCTAAGTTCGGAATTTTGGGTATGGTAGGTAAGGAAATACAACTTATTAAAAAAAAATTATTATTAAGATCTGAGTAAACCAACAAGCACAGATTTCTTTTCATTTAACAATTACATAATTCAAATAAAGGTTAGACATAGATAGCATATTGTTTAAAACAAGGAAAAGGAAAAAAATATATGTATCAAAAAATTACTATTTGAAAAACTATGCTTTGTAGCAATTTGTGTTAGAGAATAGAGCTATCCTAAGTACCATATTAAGCATCCTTACCCTAATAGAAGCTCCCTACATTTCCTAGAATGTCAAAAAAATTATCACTCACTATAAATGCATAAACAATCCTAAAATAACTCAATGAAATTAATTATATCTGGAGAATATAGTTAACTCAGAGTATCCGTATAAGTGAGTTTGACACAGCATTCTCAATCTGACTAAAGTATTCGATCTTCCTTACGGCAAGATCTGATGACGGCCTATACCAGTTTCTATTTTCAAAAGTCGGAATTTCCATGATCACTATTTATATCTATTTATAATTCAGCCAATCGTATAACTCGTTTCATCGGTACTTTGGCCGAATGAACTTTCTACCTGACGATGTTATTTAAACGTTAGTAAACATTAAATTACGTATAACATATTTGTCTGCAACCACTTTTTGATTGTTTTAGTAATCCTGATCGATTCGGCCATAGTAGTATAGAAAATTTAATAAACACGCATGTCACATGGGCGCTATCATTACATTTAGTTGCGTAAGAATAGGTGATCGTGATAACTACAAGTCAAATATTGTTTTTTACTGCGGTTAAAAATAGAATCAGATCACTTTCAGAATTATGAAAGTAAGGCGCTGATTGGCTAGTGGAAAAGGTCACCTGAGGTGACCTTCTATAGGTCGTCTTCAGATCCTCATAGCGTAGCGGGTTTGAGGATATGATTTTAATCAGATTGCAGCATTCTTTTCTTTGTCTAAACAAGTCTTGTGACAATACAAACCTAGTGATGCTGGTGGGGTCCCAGATGTCCCCCCGTGTAATCGTTTGGCAGCACCTGGTTTAGTGTATCTCTGTTTCACTGAAGAATTTGGGCTTACATTCAATCCTATAGAATAAAATTTAGATGTACATAACAATATTGTCAAAGTATTTTTGCAAACAATCAGAATACAATTTGAATACAATATAGCAATTGAAAGTTAAGACAAAAGTCACTCTTTTTATATATACTTTCATAATTATATATCAAGATTTGAGAACATGTAAATTAATTTGATATTTGGGAAACAAAGACAACATACATATTTTTGGCAAATATGTATACCTCCATGGACATTAATATAAGGATTTCATTTCAATTCAAAGAAAAGAGTATGCCCCGAGGTTGTAAAACTTGAAAACAGTCTCCAAGCTCAAATGTCAATTTCACTTTTAATGTATTTTGGCTGTAAGATATAGCTTTTGAATGTTGAAATACATTTCATAGTCATTTATATTATGACTATTTCATCATCAATAATTTCAACACATTAAGAGACAAAACATGAGATATGAGCTTGGAGACCGTGGACTCGATCAAGTTCTATAACTTATTAAGCATCATTTTTAAATATCAAGAAAGAGTATTTTTGTTTCATATTACACATATTTACCTCTAAATTTCACAGCCTGGAGGTATACAACTAAATCTGACAGCTCTTTCGCAATCTGGCTTGCTTTTTTGGCTTTCTTTATTTGACTCTTTGTGTCTTGCAGATCCTCGTCAAACTGCCAGTCAAGTTCCGGATGACTTTTGGGTCGACTTCTTTCACTGAACAAAGATGAGGTCCGTCTTTAAAGTTTAAAATATTAAAAGGATATGAAGAGGTGCAAGCTAAATTAAAGTAAAAGCAAAAAAGCAAAATGTGCAATTGGGTACAGTAAAACAAAGTTAAGAGTGAACTTGGATACAGTAAAACAAAGTTAGAGTGAACTTGGATACAGTAAAACAAAGTTAGAGTGAACAGTAAAACAAAGTTAGAGTGAACTTGGATACAGTAAAATACAGTTACAGTGAACTTGAATATAGTTATAGTGAACTTGAATATAGTTATAGTGAACTTGGATACCGTTATAGTGAACTTGAATATAGTTATACTGAACATAACTTGGATACCGTTATAGTGAACTTGGGTACAGTAAAATACAGTTATAGTGAACTTGGATACAGTTATAGTGAACTTGGATACAGTTATAGTGAACTTGGATATAGTTATAGTGAACTTGAATATAGTAATAGTGAACTTGGGTACAGTAAAATACAGTTATAGTGAACTTGGATACAGTTATAGTGAACTTGGATACAGTTATAGTGAACTTGGATATAGTTATAGTGAACTTGAATATAGTAATAGTGAACTTGGGTACAGTAAAATACAGTTATAGTGAACTTGGATACAGTTATAGTGAACTTGGATATAGTTATAGTGAACTTGGATACCGTTATAGTGAACTTGAATACAGTTATACTGAACTTGGATACCGTTATAGTGAACTTGAATACAGTTATACTGAACTTGGATATAGTTATACTGAACTTGGATATAGTTATACTGAACTTGAATACAGTTATACTGAACTTGGATATAGTTATAGTGAACTTGAATACAGTTATACTGAACTTGGATATAGTTATACTGAACTTGGATATAGTTATAGTGAACTTGAATACAGTTATACTGAACTTGGATATAGTTATACTGAACTTGGATATAGTTATACTGAACTTGGATACAGTAAAATATGGTTATTATAAGTGAAGAAATAACATGTATTATTTCCTGAAAAAAAATGTTCTTTACTAAATGTGCAAATTCTGGTGAAATATGGATTTTGGGAAGTATTTACTGAGGTACAATAAATTTACCAATGTCTGTTATAATAATGTTATATTGTTGCTTATTGAATATACCCAAATAAATGTACCTTCTATAGGGCATTAGATTCACAGAAAAACGATCACATTGTAATTTTAGTGTTCAAATGATTTTTTAAGGCATTAGATATAATTTGAGCATTAATTAAACATTGTATGGCTGAATCACAATATTTCATTTTTTCCGAATATCATGGGAGGGGGCAAGCATATATAAATAGAGGATTGGGTGATTATATTAGTGAATAGTCTGTTCATGGAAATGTGCAATTGTCAAAACTTTGACAAACAACGAACATGTGCTGTGTGACAGTAAAAAAGGAAAACTGTGCAATAGTCAAAGAATTGGACAAACAACAAACATGATTGTACAACAGTTAAAAAACAAAATGGAAAAAATCACAGTCAAATAAAACAGTTTATAGGAAGTAAATATGGTACGTCAAGTTTTGATAAGACAAATTTCTCCCTTTTTCATTATACATGTACATAATGATAAATAGCAAACAGATTCAGACCCTAGATTGTCTTCATACAAAATCTGGAGACTATGCAGCCTAGGGCCCTATCAATCACTCACCAGAATAACCTGATGAGTTGACAATTTGGTAAACACATGACACTAAGAACCACCATGACCAAATACAATTTCACAAGAACTCTAAAAAATTTCCCTCAAAGGAAAATTTGGAGATGATACTTATAATCAAGCAGTTAATTTATATCGGCTTAACTGATACAAATTAGATAAAATTCATGAATGTAACGAAAGCAACAATTTCAGAAATGTGTCACAGACACAAATGTCCCAAGAACATGGCAATGGTAACACATAAACAACAACAACAATGTAGGAGGTGCTGCTCACAGATAAATTAGTAGAAGGGGCACTAACATTAAACAAAGGGCATTAAAAAAAAATCTGCCAAAATGATGGAATTACCAAAGCCTCGAAATATCCACTACAGCACTTGATAATGATCAATGTAAAATACAGTACAACCTCTCTAGAGTGGCCCTCTCTTGAGCAATAACCTCCCTTTAACAACAATATCATTTTGCTACTCCTAAAGATTGTTGCTCAAGAGAGGTTGCACTGTATACAGAGAGGTTGAGCACAGAATTCAAAAGAAATTGAATACGAACAAGTACACAGAGTCCCTTTATTAACTTTCATATTTGCAGGATTATCAATTCCCTTTCTTTTAGATTAACTGATGTCCATGGTTTTTGCTTCCTAATCATACATCATCTAGGACTGTACTTTTATGATATGTATTTCTTTTTCAAAAAAGGAAAAAAAACGCGCAGGAGAGGAAATCACTTCAGGCAAGAAATATAGTAATGTTTAAAGCAACATTAGCTTTTTGTTAAAATTAAAGTAGGTCTTATTTTACATACAAAGATGTCTTAATATTAGTGAAACTGAATTTTACTTGCAATAAAAACATTCTGATATTTTCTTTTTTAATCACAAAGTACATAATTATAGAAAGCTAACACAGTATTTTTTCAATGGTATTGCAAAAAATAAGAAAAAACATTTTTATGAGATGTTATAGAGCAAATAAAATACATTTTATAATATTTTTTTATCAGTTGATCTATTGTTCTGTATTACTAGATTCAAAGAGCTAATCGACCTTTAAGATTATCTGACTTAAATAAAGAGGTTAAGTAGGCTGCAAAACTTCTGTATCTTTTCTAAACATATTTTTTATACTTTAAAGAAGTGATATTAATCCCCTAAAACTTATATACAAATGTACTTTGAATTTTGCTGTTATAAAAGGGTCGGTCAGAAAACTTCCTACACTCAAGTGCTCTATGCATACACGAGTGATTACGGTCATGTTTTTCACATGTTCGTCACATGTTAATTATGTCTGTGTTTACAAATCATATTCTATGGGAATTAACGGTTTGACGTGTCAAACGGTCGCTTAATGAAAAGATCTAGAGAATTTTGTCAACATATTGGCAGTCGCTGGTTGCGTTGAGCAGAGGTCGCTTAATACATTAAAAACATAATGCAAAAACGCTCGGGGGGATTTTAAAGTGGTCGCTTAAGAAAAAGGTCGCTTAATACACGTGGTTGCATGAGCAAGATTTACTGTACTTCGAATTTTGCTGTTATAAAAGTGTTGGTCAGAAAACTGAAAACCTGACAATTTACTGGACTCACAAGAAGATTTATCTTACCTCGCTAGATCACCGCATGATCCAGACGGATGAATATGTTGTTCCTTATCATCACCGTCTGGACTAACTCGGCTTTCCTGACTGTCCATAGATCGCCGTGATTCCTTTACTGTGAAAGTAGAAAAATTGAACCTGAACAGAATTTGATACTACATGTGTATACTGTTTATGTCTATCTGTCGTTTAATGACCCATTTGATAGCTATGGTCATTTCAGAAGAATTGTCCTTAAGTGAGAAGGGAGAGAAGATATGTAACAGGAGAATCAGCCGGGTATCTATATTCCTGCTCTTATCTTGATCGAATGGTTTTCCGGGTTCTCAGTCTGCCTTGTGTAAAGCACTGACACACATCTGAAAAGTTTCCCGTGTTTTTCTAACTGGGCTCGGCAATGTGGATGGGGACACTGAAAAGGCGTCATATTAATATCAGAAGCAGGAGCCAAGATTCAAACCGAACCCACAACCTTTCAATTGGTAGATCAGAGTGTTACCACTAGACCACTGATCCACCTCTGACAACTGACTTACATAAGACCACTGATCCACCCCTGACAACTGACTTACATAAGACCACTGATCCACCCCTGACAACTGACTTACATAAGACCACTGATCCACCCCTGACAACTAACTAACATTAGACCACTGATCCACCCCTGACAACTGACTAACATTAGACCACTGATCCACCCCTGACAACTGACTAACATTAGACCACTGATCCACCCCTGACAACTGACTTACATAAGACCACTGATCCACCCCTGACAACTGACTTACATAAGACCACTGATCCACCCCTGACAACTAACTAACATTAGACCACTGATCCACCCCTGACAACTAACTAACATTAGACCACTGATCCACCCCTGACAACTGACTAACATTAGACCACTGATCCACCCCTGACAACTGACTTACATAAGACCACTGATCCACCCCTGACAACTGACTAACATTAGACCACTGATCCACCCCTGACAACTAACTAACATTAGACCACTGATCCACCTCTGACAACTGACTTACATAAGACCACTGATCCACCCCTGACAACTAACTAACATTAGACCACTGATCCACCCCTGACAACTGACTAACATTAGACCACTGATCCACCCCTGACAACTGACTAACATTAGACCACTGATCCACCCCTGACAACTGACTTACATAAGACCACTGATCCACCCCTGACAACTGACTTACATAAGACCACTGATCCACCCCTGACAACTAACTAACATTAGACCACTGATCCACCCCTGACAACTAACTAACATTAGACCACTGATCCACCCCTGACAACTGACTAACATTAGACCACTGATCCACCCCTGACAACTGACTTACATAAGACCACTGATCCACCCCTGACAACTGACTAACATTAGACCACTGATCCACCCCTGACAACTGACTAACATTAGACCACTGATCCACCCCTGACAACTGACTAACATTAGACCACTGATCCACCCCTGACAACTGACTAACATTAGACCACTGATCCACCCCTGACAACTGACTAACATTAGACCACTGATCCACCCCTGACAACTGACTAACATTAGACCACTGATCCACCCCTGACAACTGACTAACATTAGACTGCTCATCCACCCCTGACAACTGACTAACATTAGACCACTGATCCACCCCTGACAACTGACTAACATTAGACCACTGATCCACCCCTGACAACTGACTAACATCAGACCACTGATCCACCCCTGACAACTGACTAACATTAGACTACTGATCCACCCCTGACAACTGACTAACATTAGAAAATAATGAAAACAATATAGACATGTTATGGAATATTAAAAGTATCATTCATAAACTTTAATTTTGTTGATGCCACATAAACATTTAGTAAAGCTGATATAAAAATTAAATGTAGCATACATTTATCCCTATAGTATGATTTAAGGTTTAATCTTCATATTTTGAGAAAAAGAAACAGCATTTGCTCAAAGCCTAGTCCTTTTAAATTTTAGGAATGGTAATAATTTGTGTTGCATATTATTCAAATTTTATGAACACTGCGATCCGATGTTATTCCGAAACCTGTTTATCAATTTCTGACATATTGAAATTCTCAAGAAAACCTTACCAATTCCATCAGCAACATCATCTTCCTCGTCATCATCATCATCTTCAAAATCAAAATCCTGAGATGTTCCGCTTTCTGTAAGGACCATGCTGTAGTTTCTACTGAATGCTGATGCCTGAAAAATGTGACACATCAGTCAGGGTTATTTCCAGAGTGCTTTTTTAAGGCACATTTAATGACCCATGTTCTAACTAGTCCAAGATAGAATTAAGACAAACAATCTGACAAGGTGTGGTGAAGATCCAATCAAAACTGTGACCTTTGGAGTGTTAAGAAGGTTTTATCATTATATCATTTTGATCCTGTTTTATGAAGATTCAACTAAACATATTGTGCTAACAAGGCTAAAGTTGACGACACACACAACAACGATGATGGACAAAGACTGAGTACCAGAGCACAAAGCACTCTCAGCTAGCCGAAAATAATTCATTTCAGTTTTTCACGTTTTACAAAAACTTTCAAGAGACAAGATCCAAAATTTGATTCGTTAAAATGACTTACTCGTTTAGCTGTCGCATGCTGATCACCCTCTTCCCAAATCTTTTTGTTTTTTATTAGAATTTTATATCTTAGTTGATTAGGTGATGGCAAAACTGGATCGTCAGTGAAATCAGAGTCAAACAAGAATTGTGTGACCAACTTTTCACCAAATACAGTCTGAAAATATAAAAAGACAGTCTTACTTTCTAATCCATCTTACATGTATTAATTCTTATTTGTAACTTAACATTTTTTGTTTCCCTGCAGGTAAGAATCGGGATGGACCCTCAAAGTAGCCTAAACCTCCTATAGATTGACTGCTGACTGTTCCAAGGTTGACCAATCCAGTCAACTGTGTTAATTCTTTATTTCTTGCCTGTATGGTATGTCTTACATGTTGGGTTGAGGTTTACAATAGGGGAGGGTGTAACGTTTTGAGGATGGTGGGGTTTTAGTATAAAAGTGTTTTTTCTAGAAATCTTATAATTCTTTTAAGTAATTTACTAAGACTTGAATAAATGAAGATCAGCTCTTTGAAAAAATCTCAAGTTTGATGATTTACAAAATTTTAGCAAGGCGCACCTCGAACGCCCCTCTTATCTAAGAAAACATATGTTAACTATGTTAAAATACACATTGCAATTTAAACTACATATAATTATTATAGGTTTGAATGCATATTTAAGCAGGTGTTCCCTGTAAATGACATTACGAAAGCTAATGTTGCTACTGTTCCTTTTAGCTTTAATTATTAAAGCTAAAAGGATTACAGTAGCAACATTAGCTTTCTTATTACAGAGAACACCCAAATATGCATTCTAGTCTTAGTGCTCATGATCCATTTTAGTTGTTCTTCAACGCCATGATACATATGTATTCAAGAACGCAGTTTTATATTAATTTAAGATAAGAAAGCAAAAAAGTTTTTAATTCCTTGATATTAGAAGTGGGGTGAGCACTTAAAAGCGTTTTTTGTTGTCAACTAATTCATGGCATCTTGAAATATTTGACTGAGCAGTCAAGCACTTACTCTGAATATATGAGCCATCTTCTGTTGCTGTGCTATAGAACAATGATTTTCTAAGGACAGAATCACAGGATAAGGGGATGTTACAAAAGCACTTTTATTTATGGCATCAACAACCAACTGAAAATATATAACAAGAATTTAATTGAAAACAATTCACATACATGAACGAAATTATTTCACTTGAAGCACATATTTTTGCTACATTTTTGGAAAGATACAGAAACTGACTGATGTGGAAAAATCATGTTGGTTCTCACTGAAACAGGAAGGTTTTTACACTAATTAATGTATTTTTTTATGAATCAAACATTTCAATTAATACATGTACCTTAAATGATATTTTGGTCGTGAGTGTGTGTCCATGATATATTATAGGCATGCCATCATCACCATCCCAGCAATCTAACTCAACACATCGACAACCAGACAATAAAATCTGAAAATAAACCATATCTGTTATACATTCAGGGTTCTCAATAAGTTTGTGGCCAACAGGCCCAAAAATTAGACCAACAGGCCTGCTAGGGGGGTCCGGGCATTTTCTAGCAATATTTTATAAACTTTTGAGATTCCTAACTGGCCCAAACACATTTCTAAGCGGCTAATTTGGCCTGCAGCCTGCTGTTATTGAGAACCCTGTACATTGTAGGGCTACTTCGAAGTTGAAAATAATCCTTCCGTATTTAATTGAGTAGCACTAAAATTGTTTTCCCCGTCAGGTTTAACTTGGCAACAGCAGCCTGGGTCATTTGTAGTCGACGGTAGTAGATGTGACGATGATATAAGGTAGGCCAAATTGCATTACAATCAGCAATTCATCTTAAATATGTCATCAAGACGAATTTAGTTATGGTAATTATTTAGCAAATCCCATTGACATTTGTTCAAATCATCTTTTTCCCTTTGTGCACACAGGTGGCAGTATCAGTGTTTGGTCCACAAACGATGCAAAAAAAAAAAAAATTCCCGTCACTGATCTTATATATACTATATTACGATCTAATAGAAGGCCTATATTGAACCATATAGTATATATAAGATCAGTGACAGGATTTTTTTTTTTTTTTTGCATCGTTTGTGGACCAAACACTGATACTGCCACCTGTGTTTGTGCATTGACATTCTTCGATAATAACTGCGTACACTTTGTACTCACATTTTGCTCGGTTCGCAGGCGAGTGACAAATGCACGTGTAAATCGATTGAACTAAAGTCTGTACAAAACCGTTTCGGTCCGGCTATGTATCAAAATTGAGTTGTTTCCCTTACGTAAATAATGACCGGTATACATTTTGTGTGTTTTCCTCCCGTGCATACTTTGAAGCAAGAACAAATGTTTCCGAAACCATTATCGTAATTTTTTCAATATCATTGAAAAAAAACTTTTTATAGAACAGCTGTGTTTTCCCGCAGTCATATTATGAACACAACATAAAGTGACGTCACGTGCTCGCTCTATTCATTTCAAGTTGACAAAAGCAAAATTCACAGCGAAATGAGTGTTTTTAGAAGAAAAAGAGCTCGTTTTGTCGGTAATTATTATCTTGGGATAATATCAGCATTATTGCTTTTTTTTGCATATATTTTTCTGTAGCAAAAATCTAATGGAACTTTGAACGAATTGAAAAATGACCAACGCAAAAGCCCAGGGCTAGAAATCCGATGTAAACCGAAAAAAGTTTCATCCATATGGTCGGCTATCGGCATTGCAATTTATAAGTCATCAGACAGCAATAACACGTGTATAAAGTCTGTTTCGAATGGTTTTAACCAACAATTATAGATACGATTTACCCGTTGTGAATTTTCATCCAAAACATTGAGCAGAAAAAGCGCTTATGTCGGGATGTTTTTTTTTCTTTGAACAAATCATTTATTTGCCTGAGACGTTTTCCCCGACCAGCCGCCACATGTTCATTCTGAGACAATCCCTATGGCCACGACGTGGTATTGTTGTACGCGAGATTAGTGTTAGCATGAAATGTCTAACAAAAGCTGCACATTATATCAGACCAACAGCAAGGTGATAAAGAAGTAAAGTCATGCTTAGCATCGCGCTTTCCTTTTTCAAATGATGATTAAATTCTGAACGAAACGAGGCTCTATAACCATGAAAACGATCTACTGAAAATGTTTCGTCCGCGCATTATATGCGCATTATACCAAGTAATGTTATTCATGGAATTCACCGACTTCGTGATTTTTGTTCTAAATGGCGTGAATGAAAAAAGAAATTGGTAATCCGAAATGTAAGCACAAACAGCCGCGCATTTAGTCGTTACACACCTTGGCGTGTATGGAATCTATATTGCCAACGTTAATCAAATAAGAGCACGAAATGTATACAAAATAAAAAGTGGGACGAGCACTTAAATAATAATTATGCTAGATTCGATAAACAACAAATGTAATAAACACTGGTACCTGGCTGTATAATTCCACCGATGAATCACCCTTAAGTTGATGCGATGTAAGGTAGGTGTTATGACTGGAACCAATGTAATAATGAGCCAACGGATGATCCATATCCTGCAACCGTTCGGGAAAAAATGTCTTAAAGTCATATATTAACCAAGTCATTTTTTATAACAAAACTTAGCATCAAATACTGTGGAATCATTAATTTTCGTTGAGGATTTAATTTCGTGGATTTCGTGGGTCGGCTCATACACGAAATCAAATCCCCACGAATTTAAATGCAGAGATAAGGCATTTCTTTTCAGAAATCAAAATCCACGAATTTATGTCCCCATGAAATAGCCATTTTAGTAAAAACAACGAAAATTGAGCCCAACGAAAATAAATGAAAATACAGTACAAGCAAACGTAGTCAAGTGACCAGTGCGCTTGACCTAAACTCGGTCGTGAAATACCCATCTATAGAAATTTTAAAACAAATTGATTTTTTCTTAACATATGTGTACGTTGCCGGTTCCTTTTTTTGGAAGGGTAAGTTAGAACTGTTTGTAAATACAGTCCAGGAAAACTGGTTAGTTGAACTGGCCGCGTATGTAATTGAACTATCCTTGAAAAAACGACATCAAATCCATTAGCATCATTTAAACCAGAACTACTGATTATTCCCTCAGAAACAGCCCACGTTTTATGACTGAGAACAATCATGGCATGACTAAGGATAAACCATCTGACCGCCACATTAAGTAACTTGAATGTTTTCCATAGCTTTCAAAAAACACAGTGCTTCTTTGTACTCGAAACTCCACTGTACACTTTTAGCAGTGATCGTTTAAAAAAAATTAAAATATGCATCAATGGTTCAAGATAGGCCTTTTATTAGATCGGTAGAGAGCAATATACATTAGTGGTTCAATATAGACCTTCTATTAGATCGTTAGAGAGCTATATGCATCAGTGGTTCAATATAGACCTTCTATTAGATCGTTAGAGAGCAATATACATCAGTGGTTCAATATAGGCCTTTTATTAGATCGGTAGAGAGCAATATACATTAGTGGTTCAATATAGACCTTCTATTAGATCGTTAGAGAGCTATATGCATCAGTGGTTCAATATAGACCTTCTATTAGATCGTTAGAGAGCAATATACATTAGTGGTTCAATAAAGGCCTTTTATTAGATCGCTAGAGAGCAATATACATCAGTGGTTCAAGATAGGCCTTTTATTAGATCGTTAGATAGCAATATACATCAGTGGTTCAATAAAGGCCTTCTATTATATCGTTAGAGAGCAATATACATCAGTGGTTCAATATAGGCCTTCTATTAGATCGTTAGAGAGCAATATACATCAGTGGTTCAATATAGACCTTCTATTAGCTCGTTAGAGAGCAATATACATTAGTGGTTCAATATAGGCCTTCTATTAGATCGTTAGAGAGCAATATACATTGTACATCAATGGTTCAATATAGGCCTTCTATTAGATCGTTAGAGAGCTATATGCATCAGTGGTTCAATATAGGCCTTCTATTAGATCGTTAGAGAGCTATATGCATCAGTGGTTCAATATAGGCCTTCTATTAGATCGTTAGAGAGCAATATACATTGTACATCAATGGTTCAATATAGGCCTTCTATTAGATCGTTAGAGAGCAATATGCATCAATGGTTCAATATAGGCCTTCTATTAGATCGTTAGAGAGCAATATACATCAGTGGTTCAATATAGGCCTTTTATTAGATCGGTAGAGAGCAATATACATTAGTGGTTCAATATAGACCTTCTATTAGATCGTTAGAGAGCTATATGCATCAGTGGTTCAATATAGACCTTCTATTAGATCGTTAGAGAGCAATATACATTAGTGGTTCAATATAGGCCTTTTATTAGATCGGTAGAGAGCAATATACATTAGTGGTTCAATATAGACCTTCTATTAGATCGTTAGAGAGCTATATGCATCAGTGGTTCAATATAGGCCTTCTATTAGATCGTTAAAGAGCAATATGCATCAATGGTTCAATATAGGCCTTCTATTAGATCGTTAGAGAGCAATATACATTAGTGGTTTAATATAAACCTTCTATGAGATCGTTAGAGAGCAATATACATTAGTGGTTCAATATAGGCCTTCTATTAGATCGTTAGAGAGCAATATACATTAGTGGTTCAATATAGACCTTCTATTAGATCGTTAGAGAGCAATATACATTAGTGGTTCAATATAGACCTTCTATTATATCGTTAGAGAGCAATATACATTAGTGGTTCAATATAGGCCTTCTATTATATCGTTAGAGAGCAATATACATTAGTGGTTCAATATAGACCTTCTATTAGCTCGTTAGAGAGCAATATACATTAGTGGTTCAATATAGGCCTTCTATTAGATCGTTAGAGAGCAATATACATTAGTGGTTCAATATAGACCTTCTATTAGATCGTTAGAGAGCAATATACATTAGTGGTTCAATATAGGCCTTCTATTATATCGTTAGAGAGCAATATACATTAGTGGTTCAATATAGACCTTCTATTATATCGTTAGAGAGCAATATACATTAGTGGTTCAATATAGACCTTCTATTAGATCGTTAGAGAGCAATATACATTAGTGGTTCAATATAGACCTTCTATTAGATCGTTAGAGAGCAATATACATTGTACATCAATGGTTCAATATAGGCCTTCTATTAGATCGTTAGAGAGCAATATGCATCAATGGTTCAATATAGGCCTTCTATTAGATCGTTAGAGAGCAATATACATCAGTGGTTCAATATAGGCCTTTTATTAGATCGGTAGAGAGCAATATACATTAGTGGTTCAATATAGACCTTCTATTAGATCGTTAGAGAGCTATATGCATCAGTGGTTCAATATAGACCTTCTATTAGATCGTTAGAGAGCAATATACATTAGTGGTTCAATATAGGCCTTTTATTAGATCGGTAGAGAGCAATATACATTAGTGGTTCAATATAGACCTTCTATTAGATCGTTAGAGAGCTATATGCATCAGTGGTTCAATATAGGCCTTCTATTAGATCGTTAAAGAGCAATATGCATCAATGGTTCAATATAGGCCTTCTATTAGATCGTTAGAGAGCAATATACATTAGTGGTTTAATATAAACCTTCTATTAGATCGTTAGAGAGCAATATACATTAGTGGTTCAATATAGGCCTTCTATTAGATCGTTAGAGAGCAATATACATTAGTGGTTCAATATAGACCTTCTATTAGATCGTTAGAGAGCAATATACATTAGTGGTTCAATATAGACCTTCTATTAGATCGTTAGAGAGCAATATACATTAGTGGTTCAATATAGACCTTCTATTATATCGTTAGAGAGCAATATACATTAGTGGTTCAATATAGGCCTTCTATTATATCGTTAGAGAGCAATATACATTAGTGGTTCAATATAGACCTTCTATTAGCTCGTTAGAGAGCAATATACATTAGTGGTTCAATATAGGCCTTCTATTAGATCGTTAGAGAGCAATATACATTAGTGGTTCAATATAGACCTTCTATTAGATCGTTAGAGAGCAATATACATTAGTGGTTCAATATAGGCCTTCTATTATATCGTTAGAGAGCAATATACATTAGTGGTTCAATATAGACATCTATTATATCGTTAGAGAGCAATATACATTAGTGGTTCAATATAGACCTTCTATTAGATCGTTAGAGAGCAATATATATTAGTGGTTCAATATAGACCTTCTATTAGATCTTTAGAGAGCTATATACATTAGTGGTTCAAAATAGACCTTCTATTAGATCGTTAGAGAGCGATATACATCAATGGTTCAATATAGACCTTCTATTAGATCGTTAGAGAGCTATATACATTAGTGGTTCAATATAGACCTTCTATTAGATCGTTAGAGAGCTATATACATTAGTGGTTCAATATAGACCTTCTATTAGATCGTTAGAGAGCTATATACATTAGTGGTTCAAGATAGGCCTTTTATTAGATCGTTAGAGAGCAATATACATCAGTGGTGGAAATGGCTGACCAATGTTATAAACAGAAAGAAAACAAGTTTGTCCACGAATTCAAATTCAATAACTTCTAGTAATCAACTTACACACGTGTAAACATTTACTGTTGAAGTTGACGTAAAAAGCACACATAAGATGAAGAACTGGTATATAATAATGTGTTAATTCACTTTTAATGAGAAACTTGTAGCATGTCAATTAACCACGGAACTTTGACAGGCATTTTTTCTCAAAGAACTTCATTACTGGAAATTTGACCCAGTTACGTTCATACTGTTTATTCAATTAGGCCAGGGTATATATATAGATGTTGAAAATCTTATACGCAACATTCAGAGCCATAGCAAATACAGTACAACCTCTCCAGAGCGGCCTCTCTATAACAACACCTTCAAAATTCCTCTTAGCTGATATTTACTATAAATTTAACCTCTGTAGAGCAACAACCTCTAAACAACGACCAATATTTGCAGCTCCAACTGCCTGGGTGTTGCTCTACAGAGGTTGTACTGCAGATAACAAATTTTCATCCAATGAGGTCACACAACATCAAACTATAAATTGGATCTGGTATCAAAATAATAAACATGTCTTACAAGAGTCGGTGCTTGCTTACATTTTTTAAATTTTTGGATGATAATTCTGAAAATTCTAGATTCCGTGAGTAGTGATCCGTAACGGAATATATCCAGAACGTGACAGTTTTTATATATTAACAAACGACAATATATGTTTTTATTGGTTCCCGTATCACGTTGCAGTGCAATAAACAGGCGAAATCAAAGGTAACCGTTTTATTGACAACTGTTGCTTTCATAAATTTAGATTCGGCACAACTTGGCCAACTCAGTACTTCAACCAGTATTCATGAGATTGTGGATGGATTGCACCAAGTAGATACTTCAATCATTTGTGACTGTCAACATACTGTGATATTTACTGTTTTCCCCTTCAGTAAATACAAATACAAAACCAATTACTTATCACCTGGGAATGGACAAACCTGCATCCCCCTAAAATATAATCTGGTTTATATCAGGAAAAACTGAGTCGGGATATAGGTGACCTGAATAAAAGTATATCAATACCTCATCATTATGTTTTGTTTTTTCATACAAGTAAGCGTAATTGTCCTTATCCATAAGATATTTTGCGAACCCTTCAAATGATAAGCACCCACTGTCCCGTAATGCAGTGTCAGGTTCGTGTCTCTGAAATGAAAAAAAAAGTTAACATAAAAAGCCACACTATATCAGATTCTCCCCTTACTATAATGGTACTTCAAGAACTATTTGGCATTGTTTTAACTGTGTGTAATTGATAAACTTGTCTACTACATGTGCATTCTGAAGTGTATATTTGTGTATTTTCATCTATTTTTTTGTTTTTCATTGTACAACGCCATTGAATATGTATTTATATGTAGAAATACGCGTTTAATCAAATTCTCAAATTTCAATGGTGCCAATGTCATTTTGGCCCAAGATGACTTTTTGATATATTTCAATAGAACTACATGTATATGATACAAAGATTCTGTATAAACATCAGAATTTTATACCAACAGTTTATACCTGTATCACCAAATCCAAATGCGGAAGGTAGGTCAGGTTTTTTGCTCTTGAAAGCGTGCGGGAAGATATACAAGTGAGAAAGAGAATTTCCCATTCATCGGGCTAATAAAATGTCTAGGAGTCGCGGGGAAAATGTGGTAGTCCGGGAAACCAGAAACAAACGTTTCTTTTCACCTAAGTATCAAGTGGCACACTACCATCTGATTGGTGAAAAAATATGTCATTTGAAATATGGCACCGTACTGATATGTAGTATCCAGATAAAGTATAAATGAAACTGTTTGGCTAGAATGGAGAAACTGCCGTGGCCACTTCACCATATATCAAACTAATTAGTGTTAGCTACGTAAACATATTTGAATCCATCTTTGTATATTAATCATATTTTGGAAAACCATGTAAACCAGAAACTTGACTGAAACATTTCAGCGTAAAGATAAACTAAAAAACATAAACAATCAATGTCATGTGCACTTTATCCAATCTTTTTCTGAGAAAGAACAATATATGGATATTCTAAACAAATACAGGGTGGTATTTTGTTCTACAGCATTAAAAGTGAATTGCTGTATTGCTCCATCTACATTTGGTTGCTAGGCAACCATTTTATAACAAAAAATCTAGTTTATCAATACCAGAAGCATCCTATTTTTGCAACATGCATTTATTTAACATAATTTTACTAAAAAATTAAGACATTATTTTAGACAATATCAGTAATAAAGCGTTTGGACTTTTTTGACAGAATTATTTGATGTAATAAATACATGCATTGGTGTTTAATTAATATTACATGTGTATCAACGCTTGATTGATAAACAACATTCTAATTACCCTAATTAACGCGAGAATATCAGTGTCGTCCAAATGTTCTTCTTGGTAGTCTTCGAGGAATTCTCTGAATTCCTTCAGACTAAGTAATCTATTCTGTGACGTATCTACCCCGGCACAATTCTCAAATATGCTAGCCACAGCAATGGCATCGCATATTTTACGCCTTTGTAAGTAAGATGCCTCCGTGGAATGGCTGAGATCGTAGGCTGTGTTTCTAGTGAGAATGTCTGAAAACCACAAAGCTGTCAATTAAAAAAAGTAATGCGTGCACATCGCTTAACAGCTAACAAATGGGCTCAAAAGCTTTACGAGGGCAAATACCGCTAACAACATTGTTCTGATATAGTACGTACTGTGAATGAAAAACTCTCATTTGTTCAAATACTGAAATCATGTCATATTCTGTTGATTTTAGTTTTAGATTTTTTTACAATCGTTTAGTGCTCATCGAATCATGTAAACGAACGTGCTTGAAGGAAAAGCATGTTTTATTCTGGTCTCAACCTGGTATGAAAGGCTGATATGGCACTGTAGAAAATAACAATCATCATAAATCCAACTTAATTTTAGACAAGAAAACTGCATATTCAGAGAAAATCTTCACTTACTGGCATCATTTGTAAAGGAATGTGCGTATGGGCGACCCTGTTTAAGTCCTGCCGGTTTGGCGATTGCAAATTGTCCAAATAAATATCTAAGATCTTTTCTACTCCTCAGAGAAAACGATCGGAATAAATCCAAGAAATCAAAGAATGACAATCTTGTCGAATGGGTGATTGAATTGTTCTTATTTTCTCCCGGTAAATGTTTCCCTAATACACTCATGCGCCGTCGTGTGCGGTATCTACTGATATAACTAGAAGCGCACGGGTGACTCTGAGAGCGCAGGGAACCAGTCTTTGGTGACGGAATGTTCATATTGGAGTCACTATTTGTATCACAGGTTGTTACGTTGCTACCGATACTTTGTCGATTTCCACGTGACTGGGGACTTGGTGAACGCTTGCTTTTCTTGCCGAGACTCGAACTCGAGCTGTCACGTGTTTGAAATGATTTTGGACTGGCTTCCTGAAGATTAAGGTAGATAAGTATGTGTATATGTTGAGTGGTAACAATTATCAACAAAAGAAACGATACACAGTCAGGTACAGAACAACTTGCTTACCAGGTGTTCAGCAAAAATGTTTTGGCAAAGCTTAAAACTTCAACTAAACATATAACATTCGTTAAATAAACACATTGTGTATACAATTGATTTAGTTACTTTTACAGGAACATATTGTTTTTTGTTATTAGCATGCAGGTGACGGAATTTATAAACACATTTGAAAATACATGTAGAACTTTTGCACGAATAACAAAGGTGATGTATTTCCAGTGTACCCAAATGAATGCAAAACAACAAAAATCTCTGAGCGTAGGATGATTCACTGGGAACCAGTCATATTTCATTCAACACAAGCAGAAAATTGGGATGGAGTACCATTACGTTTTCTATGTTGATATACATGTGTATGCCAGTATTTACTTACTTTTGGTGCCTGAAATGTACTGGATGGCTTCTTCTTAAATATATTTGAACTCATTACAAAACTAGAGGTGCGTTTAAAGGATGAGGTACTCTCTGTCAAGCTGTTACTAACTTGAGGTCCTGCTGGTGTCCATCGACGCCCACCAAACACCTATTTCACAGAAATAAACACAAAATTGATGTTAAATGAGTCAACAACCTTTGAACATACGATGATTTGAAACTTAAAGAAAAGATTTTCATTTCACACCTCGATTCTTAAAACATTTGATAAAACTTAAATGATTGGCCAAACTTGGACACATGTGAATGCTTTAGTTGCATTAATAAGTTCGAAAAAACTTGAGAACGAAGATTAGATTGCTCATGTTGAATACGAAATTGTAAGCAGTCACATAAATGAAAGCGAGTGTAGAAATTTTGACAGTGATGAACACAAATTTTTTAAAAAAGTGCCACAGTCTTATAACTTGGTCATATAGTGCACGTATGAATATTATTGTATAAAATATGGATTATTAAACTATTACTCAGAATTAAAGAAAATGTAAGTAAAAATGATTTTCCATCATTATTACATACATGTATTGCTTCAGCAGGATTTGGGCCCTGGCATTTTTCACTATCGTAATAAAGTTGTAGGTATTGCACTTTAAGCCACTGTATACGTTTATCTGTCTGTTTATGTATCTGTTTAACAGCTTGACACAATTTTAAAAGTCCCTGATGCCAGGTTTTTATTATGTTTGTTGGTCCCACAAAATATAGATGTTTATTTTCCGCAAGGGAACAACCATATGTTAAACACACACAGTTTCTTTCAACTGTAATATTTTCCAATCCGTAACGTTTAGAAATCGTAGACACGTCAACATCTTCTTCATGCGCCCAAGACACATCCTTGAGAATGCTCAGATCAAGATATCCGTCTTCCATTGAATCATCCACTATCTCACCACTACAATATCTTGTGTACATTGCTTGTATAGAACTGAAGTCAATATCACCACGAAGGACATAATCTGGCAAGCTGGAGATGTTTCCTCGTAGAGCACTCCAAGTTGGCTTCTTCCACGTCAACGTGGCATTGTCTGCTTCAAGTCTTAAAAAGCACATACACGATCGCCCGCTCTCTTCCTCCACGTGAACGAAGGTACTACCGTGATTCATAATTTGTAAAGAGTGATGATTTAGCTGAGCAAACGACGGTGTGATGATCATTACATCATGGCCACTACGTAGTTGTTTAATTGGTTGATAAGTTTCAAAGTCCAGATCCGTGTCACTCTCGTGGGGATCAGCTGGGTCATAAAACACTTCATCGACTCTTTAAACAAAATTAAACGAAACACTGTTTACTGCATTATATACATTATCTTATCTTATTCTGGGAGTCATTTGCGTTTGGGATGCATGTATTTGTGTAACAATGTACTCGTACATGTATATCGTCCTTATTTTTTCTCATTTATGATTTGTAGGTTCAGATGTCAGTGTCCAATATGGACATGACGTACCACCATACGGTTTATTACATTGTACTACATGTAATTTAATATATTTTGATATAATACCACTTTGGTAAATCATAGATTTATATTTATATGTTCGGTAAGAATTTCGATTTTTGTAACTGTAAAAATATTTTTGTACAATATTGACGTTTGTCTGATATGGTATATACAATGTACTTGACGTTATTAAAACTTATGAAAACACTTGACCACGGATCTTATTCTAAACTGGACAGAAAGAAGCTTCGCTAATTTTATCAAAATGTATTCCTTTTAAATACAGACCAGTTCTGATCAAAGCCTGATATTTTTGTTTGGCTCTTAAAGGCATGCGGACAGGTAACACAACTTGAGAAAGCAGATGTGCTGTTCCTCGGGTCTCATAGAATGTCCAGGGTCGCTAGGAAAACTATGACAGATCGGGTAAAAAGAAACAAGCAATTTCTTTACGTTTAACCTCAAAGTTGATGGCATTTATGGAGTTGCCTTTACAATTACAAACTGGTCCTCATTCACTCAGACTGACACCACGGAACGGGCACCAGTTTCTTATATACAGGGTGTTTCATAATATGTGATACCATAAGGATTCCATGTAGAGATCACAATTCTTTACTCTGATGAGTAAAATACCACGGAATTGTGAGACTGAGAATTTTTTATTAACGCCAAAATTCGCGAAAATTCAAAGTCACGTTCACGTTATATCGTCACTTACGAGAACGATGTTTTCTAAAATGGCGACGTCTTAGCAAGGTGCATAAATCAGTCAGTCTTACTTTGAGAGACTTTTTCCCAAGTTACTGTTAGGCAAACAATGCAATAAAGGGTATCCTAAAGATTGTATATTCACCAAGCTTCAAATACTTCCGCTAGTATAAGAGATTTAAATGACAGAATCGGTTTGTGACAGGCAATAAAAAAACAGCGGAAAACTTAAAACACAGACTCAACGTTATTTTTTAGCAAAATGGACGTCACATCGAATATCTGCTGTAAAAATAGTATAAGCATGTAATCTTTGGTAAAAATGTGTATTTATCTGCTTTGAATGTGTTTTTAAATCATGAAAAAAACAGCTTATGTAATGAAAAGTTATAAACTGTCGTAACCGTATCACATATTAGGAAACACCCTGTACCTACGGAGACAGCTAGACTCAACTATTTCCCGTTACCTAGTGACTCGATGAATGGCTAACAAACGGTCAGTCCGTACTTACAATTCGTTCGGAAAATCTGGAATGTCCGAAGCTTCGTCTAAGGATTGTACCAGACTATTATGGTACTGGAATAATTGTATATCACTTAAGATAGCTTGTGCTTTCTTCAACTTTTCAATATTGATAAGTCCACCGACCCCTATCCTCGTCATAAAACGATCCTCGCCCTGATAATCCGATATGAACTGAAATAGGTGACGTAAACAATGACGTAAACAATGACGTAAAGAAGATTTAAACATTATTAGGGTCTCACGTGGTATCAGTTGACCAATCGTGTAGCTAGGAACTTAGAGAAAAATGAAATACTGATGTCATTATACTAGTACATAATTATGTGGCGATATTTGTGATAAGAATAAAACTTTGAAATTTGCTTCAACTTTAGAACGTATCTAGTTATATATTTTTCAATTCACCTGACAGTCTGTTTGAAATCAATGCTAAACTATCATTCAACGTCGAGAGCAGAATATATAAATAAAAGTGAACAATGCTTGCAGTCAATTCCAATTAGTTCAAAGAAATGCTACTTTAATTAGTACTCAACAATAACAATATCACTTCTTAGTCTAATGGTAGATACTAGTAGATGAATAGATCTTAAACAATATCATTTATGATAAGCACTTAATACAATGATCAGTACTGCAGACGAAAATCTTAGAATACATTACAATGTTTTAAAAGTACAGGTTTTATAGTTAACTGTATTTGTAATACAGGAATTATATGTTAAGAAAGAGAAATTTCCAAGAATCAATAACCTCAACAGAATGGTCGCTGTCCGCCGGTGGTAGAACAATAATACTTGGTGTAGAAGTGACCATAGACCGGATGTCGCGGAGGAAGCCTCCAAAAAATGGAACTACATTACACTCGCGGATGTCTAAGGCCGCGCTTACGGCATCTTTGTATTCCAAGGAAGTTTCACGAGAAAACATGACTGCTGACAGTGTATGGAGCGTGGAAAGGTCTTCTTCTGACAAAAGCAGCCAAAATGGTTTGAGTTTTTCAGATCTGAAGAAGTATTATTAAATTATTTATTGGATCTTCTCAAATATATTCATCTTGATAACATTAGCAGAGAACGCATCATGAAACCTGAACGCATTATGCACAATAAAGTAGAAACTATTACATGATCTTTTAATAAACAACGGTTGATCAAATAATGCATTAAAACTCGAAGTCTTTTCATATACCAATGTAATAAAACAGTTGTTTCGCCTCGGTCAAAATGACATTTTCCTGGTGAATTGCACACCTTAATCAGTGGCCAACTGGTTAGTACCTGTATACTATTTAAGCACTTGAAGTAAAATTAAAGAAATACAACGTTTGTTTATCGCTTTAAGGCATTGCACAAATCGCATCCAAAGAGAGAAATAATCGCTTAACGGCGAATAACACAGATGCGAAGCCAGTGATAAGTGCTTTCAATTACGATGAAGTCGGTACATAGATTTAGTACAACTTCAGTACCGAAACATCTTAATTACAATGTTCACTTATTTTCCTACGGACCAATTTTCTATCAACATAATAACATGATGACAAAGCCACATTAGTGTTAAGGTGACTATGTTTTGTCGTACGTATCCAGGTAATATTATGGGGTTAGGGTTAGTACAACTGGACGATGTGGGGTTCCAGTACGTACAAACCGCCATTGCGGGGAAATTGTTGCTTGTGGGGTGCATACAAGTTGCTTGTGGGGTTCAAACGATCGAAAGAAGATCCGAGGAGGAACCCCATAGAGAACGTCCGCTTGGTTGGCATGGTGTTGGCTTTGCGTATAATCCGTTCCCTAGCTCGACATAATAAAGCATTTTAGCTCTTAATACAGCATGTTATTACACTGATCGGGATGTTGTATCTATGACTTGGGAAAATAATATTCAAAGTAGAACCGCTCATGACCGGCTCAAACGAAGACGCTTTTATGATAAAGGAAATAAAATAAGCCGTATCTAGATCACAAGCCACTAGGGGCTTCATTAAATGTAGTCCAAGTGTACAATAGCCCTTATTTGTCAGTATCGTGATGTTTCATCGTAAGACATCATTATTGGAAGGCAATTGTATCAGGCTCTGACAGATGCCAAAAGGAGAACATTTTACAATTACGGTATAACTAGTCATACAGATCACATAATTTACTCACTTCAATCCTGCAAGAATTTCCATCGCGGAGTTCAGATTCCCTAAGCACCAACAATAATGAAGCAAGCGAAGAATACACGATAATACTGCCTTCCTGTTATCATGTGTTGGTTGTGTAATGATCAGCTGCGTTATCCATGTGCTTACCTTAAATGATAATGGTTAATTATCTTATGAATGCATGTATAAAATGTACACATTTGTATCACAAAAGAGTTTTTTCTACGGTGATTTAATTTCTGATTTCTCTGCGAGTATCTCTCGCATGGGTCTGTAAAGCTAGCACCCTCATGTAGGCCTGTGTCTGTAAAGCTAGCACCCTCATGTAGGCCTGGGTCTGTAAAGCTAGCACCCTCATGTAGGCCTGGGTCTGTAAAGCTAGCACCCTCATGTAGGCCTGGGTCTGTAAAGCTAGCACCCTCATGTAAGCCTGGGTCTGTCAAGCTAGCATCCTCATGTAGGCCTGTGTCTGTAAAGCTAGCACCCTCATGTAAGCCTTGCTCTGTTAAGCTATCACCCTCATGTAGGCCTGGGTCTGTAAAGCTAGCACCCTCATGTAGGCCAGGGTCTTCATCAACAGTTAAAGCAGGAAAGTCGTCAATGAACCCGGCATTAAACGCGACATTAAACCCACGACATAAAAGGTACTGAACTTACGTTTTTTGGAATACTAGAACCTGTCATTCTATCTGATGGAATGCAACTGATTGATAAGTCACTGACGGTACATAATGTATTTTCGGAGGTTTAATTGAGAACATAATATAATGTCGGATACGCCCTATGATTGGTTAAGATCAATAGTACGCGTTGTTACGGTAGTTGTTAACTTGATAACAAGTTACTTGGTTCGTTAATAAATGTTGTTTGACCACCGAAATTTGAGTATTGATTGTTAACGAAAATGTTTGATTTCTCGTGCATATGATTTTATTAAGCTTTAGACGCATATGTATCTTTATGTTGTAAAACTGATTAAGGAATCCTTAATGTATTATGTAAATGGTTTACGTAGCAAGCGTTGCCCAATTGCTAGTTAGTAAGTACTTTTATATGTGTAGGCTGGGTATGAACAGTAAAACAAATATAAGTAAGTGGAGTTGGATTGGTACATTTTATATTTAGATCTGTTGATGTCAAGGAAATGTAACTTCCTGTTGATAATGAATAAATTGCACCTTTTCTTTGTTTGCCAACACAAGTCTTTATTGCGTATATTGATTTTCCGTTATTCTGCCAAGACGAATTGAAAGAAAATGGACATTTGTGCAAAACTAGCAAGTATAGATTTAAGGCAGTTCGCGGTTTTGCTCGGCAAAAAAGAAAGCGACCATGTCATTAATTTATCCAAAAATGTTGAAATATTGATTCACTTCTGATTTAGTATAAATGATTGTCTAGTATTAGTTTCAGAAATTACAAACATAAATTATTTGCGAGTGTGTTTTTTTGCCATTACTAAACCACTCTCGCACGGAAACAATACAATCTTATCACAACATGATCTTTAAAACGTATAATTCATAAATGATTTAAGTGTCAAGAGAAGCTCCTTACGATTTTCATAAATGATAAAATATCAGATGGAATGTGAATGTAATTTGATGTTATTATAGGTGTAAAAAAGCAGAGCAGCCTTATTCACAAATTGTAAAGTTTTATAGAATTTCATAATACCTCATTAAACCGGTGTATTAGGTCTTCAACTTTCGATTGTTTGGCATTTACACTAGATCCCCGGCTGAGATCAAGGGTCACTTGTCTTATATAATCCGCAGGAGGAACGCTGGCAAATAATCTGGATTCCACTTCCGTTAGGAGCACGGCAACTTCCTCCGGAAAATGCAGCATGTTTTGTAACCGTACTAATTCTTTCGTGTATTTTGAACAACCCTCATCGTCTCGGGCGAGAGTTAACTGTTTCCGCTGAAAATCTAAATAAACGATAATATTTTCATAAAATAGATGACAGACAAATTTTGTGAGTGTCTAAAAACAGCTCGAAGATTGACACACCCCAAGTCAATCTTCAGTACTCGGGCATTTCCGTCACGAGAAATATATTCCTCGGTACATAAGTGTAGGGTTACAAATTTTTCTATGGTTTCTATTCACTACTTTTACTTTGGACAAACGCCGAGAAGACAGCTCTGATTGGTTTCAAGTATCATATTGTTTGTTCTTAGTTAAATCAACCAGGCATTTAAGAAATTTAAAATCTGGGGTCGGAATTGTTTGTTCAGGAAGAAATATCCGATTTTTCGTGACACCCGAGTTCACTATAAGCATGTTATACTAAATACATTTAACCTCTGAATAAAATCAGCCCATTCCAGCTCTTTGAATATCTTCTTTAAAGTCCCATTAGCTTATAAATGTATTAGTCCTAATAGTTTCTGTTTGTTCTATAACAGAGGAATCCAGGGTGTTTTCCTCCCGTGCATATACTTGATAGCAAGAAAAAATGTTTCCGAAACCACTATCGTATTTTTTTCAATATCATTGAAATAAATGCTATTTATAGAACACCTGTGTTTTCCCGCAGTCATTCTATGCACACGTAGTAAAGTGACGTCACGCGCTCAATATATTTCAAGTTTACAAAAGCAAAAATCACATTGAAATGAGTGTTTTCAGACGAAAAAGGGCTTGTTTCGTCGGTAATAATTATCTTGGGATAATATCAGCAATTAACTGTTTTTGCATATATTTTTCTACAGCAAAAAGCTAATGGGGCTTTAAAGACTGTGATAAGATTTACCGAATTCGAAGCTTTCTCTTCGTAATGTACTGCTGTTGAGAAATCGTCCTTGCATGTCTAAAGCATCCCACAATACTGCAGTCACTGATTTCAGACTGTCTGGTGTTAACATAGAGAGGGTCCATGTTTTTGTACCACGAAATTCAAGAACCAGTCCATCCTGTGATTTTCCGCTTCCGGTCCGCCATTCGTCTAAATCGGATATGTTCTGTTTCTTTAGTAGTAGTTTAGTCTTATTGTCCAACAGTATAACCATTTCGCTCGATATACCTAGAAGACGGTTTACCTGAAACCAAACAAAGGATAGCATAAAGATATCCCAATTTTATTCTCAAAGTATAATGCATTGTAGTTGAATAGATGGGTACAAGAAGGACAGCCATCTTGTCTCTGTATAAACGATTGGACACAGAAGGTCACACATTTATCTTAACCTGTGGCAATTCATCAGAAATTACGCTTAGTGAAGTATACATAAAATTAGAAATGTACGCTTACCTTTTTCTGAGTATTGCTTTTCAGAATTTCTTTCACATGATAAAGTTTGCATCCGTAACCGGGCAAGTTCTTGCAGATTTTTATATACACTCGTTTCAGCTGTACCTCGCTGTCGTAAAACGCGGTATGCCACAACTTCTTCTGTTTCTCCTGGTGGAAAAAATGAAATCATTGATGCGAGAACCATAGGAAACGTTAGAACATTGATACATACAGTCATGTGACCACTCAGACGGTAAACGGGGAGATTTGTATTTTGAAAAAAGTGGGACTGTATTGCGGAAGATTGTGAGTATTGGAGCGAATTGGATATTGTCCAATACAGTATATTCAAATATTTCGATTCCTTTACCTTTCCACAAGCAGCAAACCTCGCTTAGTGATCACTTTGAACAGTATCAAGACTGAATTATAACGACCAATATATAAATTTCTGATCGGCTTTTCATACTTCTCCGATATTTTGACTCAATCATGAAACCATTTTAATATTAAGTCGTTTTATTTCTTCCCAAAAGATAATCAAAATGACAAGGCATCATTGTACAAGATTTATGAGCAAAGAAAGGAAAGCATTTTGCCTAAGCATAACAACAAAAGTAGCGCATGCAATTTTTTTATCACTCATAATATCTATACCTCAATCAGATGCTTCACTTTCTTCGACGTCGTGTAATGTGGAGGTAGATAGTTTGTTAGATCAATCTCGACTTCATTTTCCGGTTCCTTATCGCTCATACAAGACAATTGACGCACTAGTCTCCCCTTACGTCTACTCAGAGTAATTCCCCTTGCCTTATTATTTCTTATCAGTTCCTTCTTCTTCCTTAAATTCTCCAGTTTCTCTTCTTTACTCGAGCCTTTCTTAACCTGATCTGCCATCTTCCTATCAACAATGCTACAAATGAGTATGGTTAAAATAAGACAAAGACACGAATCTCTCCTCCCCCGCGGAGAGCTAAGTCAAAAAGGGGCCATAGCATAGTACGGCCCACACGACCTTTCGTTAAGTACTGGGTCCGTATTCACAAAGCATCTTAAGATTTTCTTTAAGTCGAAATTTCTTTTACTTAAGTGTAAATTTTGTTCATGGTAAAAGTTTGTAAACCAGTCATCAAACGTGTGAAAATGAATTATCATTTTCATAATTGGCATCTTTAGAACAAAGATAAAATCATATTATTGTGATTTCCTCCTTTATATTAGTACGAAAGCGTTAAGGAAAACGTCGAATTTAAGGAAAAATATAACTTAAGTTAAAAAATTACTTAAGATGCTTTGTGAATACGGACCCTGAGCGTTACCACACGACGACCGATCACCCGATCAGAGCGACAGCAAATGAACATACCTGTAAGAGCCACCCAGCTTTGTCATCTCATTTTCTGGCCACGCCTCTTCTAGGTGCAGTTGTATTCCCGCCAGTGTGGCCGCTTCTTCCTTTGTACATGGCAGTTCGCCGGACAGAATTAGATCTTGAAGCTGAAAGTCGAAAATGTTCATTTAATGGCTTTTGTTAATAAATGAAATCAGCTAATTACTAATTTTAAAAGACAAGTTCATTGACTGATAACTTCACACGTAATGTTAACACTGGCTCTTTTCTTTAAATAGCATTGTATTCCTTCGCATGTAAGTTAAAATCGCACAGCACATGCACTTTATTTTCGAAACGAGTGAAACTAGTTTTTGTTGTGTAAAAATTCTAGCACAATTCGTGTTCAATGATAATTGTTACCATGCAAGCAAAACATGCTTTGAAGAATATTACTTGAAAGTTGAAACTAATTCAATGATAATGAACCATGATTATAAATCTGTACATTCGAGATGAATCATCATCAAAACCGATCGAATTTCATCGGACGAATAAAAAATTATTCAGGGTCCGTATTCACAAAGCATCTTCAGTAATTTTTTAACTTAAGTTATATTTTTCCTTAAATTCGACTTTTTCCTTAACTCTTTTGTACTAATATAAAGGAGGAAATCACAATAATATGATTTTATCTTTGTTCTAAAGATGCCAATTATGAGAATGATAATTCATTTTCACACTTTTGATGACTGGTTTACAAACTTTTACCATGAAAAAAATTTCGACTTAAGCAAAAATTTCGACTTAAGCAAAAATTTCGACTTAAAAGAAAATCTTAAGATGCTTTGTGAATACGGACCCAGGACCGACACAAAATACGTGGTAAGAAAAGATCGAGTCCAGCGAATTCGTGCTAAACTAGATTCAACTGTTTTACTTAATAAACGGAATCAAAGAATGTTTTAAATTAATACGAAGTCCGTTTCAGGCACTAGCTAGTATTAACAGTACATCTGATTTATCACAAAGAATAAATCAACACATTTTGAATCAATAGAATAATTTATCTCAAGGAATAAATCAACAATTATTAATCAATAAAAGCATGTATCCACTCTGAACGCCCATTTGCTTTAAGTACCGGCCAAGGCTGGTAAACACTCGAAAAATGATAAAAATAAAAAAAGGTAAGGACAATCATTTCAGGACTGGAATTTACACAAAACTCAAGAACTCAAGACTTAAGTGTTATAACGTCAGTACTTGATTTTTCTTCAAACAAAGACCGTTTGTTTAAAGCACCTATCAATTCAAGTTAAGTACTTAATTAACAAGGACGACACACACATCAATAAAATACCACACTTTATGATAGTCTATCATATCAGGTAAAATAATAGTAAGTCAGAATCAGTGTACATGGAACGGTAAAACCCCTCAAAATCGGACACTTTCCGGACTGGCAAAAATTCCGTTTTTCAGAGATTACCGGTTTTCAGTTAACGTTTGATGAAATTTAATTCTGCAAAACCCTGAATGGACTTGAACAATTGTCCAATTTTCTGAGGCTCCGGTTATAAGAGGGTTTACAGTATGTTTTAGTGCATTGGACAGAAATTCGTGATCGGTAAGATTCAAGAATTTACTTTCACATGGGCTTATAATGCTTATTTTTATGTTCAAAAGAACAAAATAACAAGAAGTCGTCATTAAAACATATCTTTGATCCGCGTAAAACAGTAATTTCGTGTTATTGATATACGAGTACCAAGATCTATAATCACGTGGTATATAGTTTTGATCGGGTTACAATCGTATTTTTCGTCTTTTTGCGTCAAAAGTTCAAATGTTTCGATTTATTCATGTAGCCCATGTTCTCTGCAGGGATAGATTCGGAAAATGGTTGGCTGGAAAATGGGCTACGTGAAAAATCGAAAAAAGACAAAAAAATATGATTCATCTACGAACTTCTGGGCGCCGCCATTGTAACACGATCACTGAAACAATGTACCACGTGATTATAGGTCTGAATACTGGATTTCATGTTTTGCAACTTATAATTCCCGTTATTCATATGTCATCGCATACGTCAAGCTTTAAAGATCAATACACAAAACACGTTCACTTGCGGATATACTAGTATGTAATGTATATAAATCATGCCTATATTAAGTATACAGTATTTGTCGACGTCATATAACTTTATGATAAGTTTATACCTTGGTTAGGTGCTCTTTTTAGAACAATGGAATTGAAATGAAATACTAACTTGTGACAATCTCAAATTGAGAAAGCTCTTGGGATAGGAACTGTGAAGGAAACGTCGCAACACCTCATAAGAGTTAAACCAATAAAGACTATCTTTGGTTGGAGCTCATAAGTTCAAACAACAGCATTCAAGTTATTAGTCGTGACTCTTTGACTTAAGGGGTCGAGTGGTTTAAATAATTACTAGCCTTTGACGGCTGTGAGTTCGAACCCCGCCTGGGTGCAGTCATATCTCACTGCTGAGAAAGCTTTACAGCTAGCTAACAGAAGGTCAATGGTCCTACCCAAGAGTACTAAAGATTTCGCGCTTTATTATCATCATATTCGCTGATATTCACTCAAAAACCAACATTTGAAACAAAGAACCATAAATGAAACGTGCATTTTTCTAATGATAGCTCAAGTGAATACAGTCAAATAAAACTAGTTTTTAATGATAAGCATTCGAGATAAGAGAAGGTTATCTATGGCGCACGCTAAGATGAAAGTAAGCATCAACACGTGCGCCAATTAAAGATCAATTTAATTGAGAAAATCAATGATGAAGCCATGAGTACTACGATTGCTAAAGAATGTACACAAAGTTAAGCTGAGGTTTCAAAGAGGTTCTGAAGTGAAAAGTTCAAGTAGCTGAAAGAATGAAGGTAAAAAGCAGGTATCAAAAGAAGTAACTTGCAGAACGAAGAAACGGAACAAACGAATGGACGGACGGACAGACGGACGCATGGACAAGCTGTTGACATAGATATGCATATAGTTGTTTATTTAAATCCTTGACGAGGCAATGAGACTATATAACTTATGAAATGTTATCCTATCATGCACTTAATTTTCATAAACGATATACTAAAAGTTCAATAATATTAGCTGCACATTTATGTCGGAAGCCTGAAGATCACAATAGCTCACTAAGCAATTAACAAGAACCGTTTGAAAGCAATTTATAGCATTCCTATGTCGCCGTTTCTATCTACATGGGTCCAAGAACAACAAATGTGCATGCATACCAATATAGTTGGACGACTCGAATGAGTCATCAAGAAATATATTTTATAGAAATCTTAATGATTTTGGCTATAATAGGTCGTAGTTATCCTCAATAAATAATAAAACGTTTAGATTCACTTTAGCGCGCTTAAAGGTTGCTTCACAATTCAGTCTGGTAGATTGAAACAACATGCCATTCCTTTCAATGGACGATTGCCTATGGAATACTTGAAGACGAGCATCATTTTATGATTGAATGCACACTTTATAAAGATATACATCATAAATATATTACACCTTATTTTTACATGAACGCTAGCATATCTAAAACTATATATACATGTAAAAATATTAGTATCTAAGAGCAATAATGTTAAGGAAGTTCGAAGTTTAGCTATGTATGTTACCATTCTTTAATTGTCACTTAGGATCAATTACTTGAAGGAAAATTAACCTGTTACGATAGTGCATGATATATATTGTATTATACTTCTCTAACTGTCCTTGAACTTTATAAACAACTTAATATTCAATCAGACAGTATACATTTACACTTGTGTATTTTAATTAATTCATTGTTATGTTTCAGATACAAAAAATCAAATTCAAGGGCAGATAACTCAAAAACGAGATCAGTGACCCCCAATTTTTTTCGCTTAAAATGTTTCTGTTATCATATGCTACAATCATGCACAGTTTTAAAAAAATCATCGATCAGTTTTAATTTTTCCTATATGTCTATGTGAAAAAGTAGCGAACTACCGAAAACGTCTTTAATACAGTTTTGTATTTAATCAGAACTGATGTCTTCACAAGTTTACTATATCCTGAAAATTACATGTAATATTATAATGTTTACAATTTACTTTATGTCTTGTAAACTAAATGTGTTAAATTGTCACCCATATCTTTGTTATTAGTTTGTTAAATAATTTACACCATTACAGATTTTCCTTCGCTTTAAAACTGCAATACTGTTTGTACTTACTCGCTCTATTTATCCTTGAACATATTGTCAAATTATATATATTTTCTTTCTTCTCGTTTATTCAAAGATCATTTTTAAACGTAATAACTATTTGATTTACCTACGAACTCCTGGGCGCCGCCATTGTAACACGATCACTGAAACAATGTACCACGTGATTATAGGCCTGAGTACTAAAATAATGGATTTCATGTTGTGCAACTTATAATTTCCGTTATTCATATGTCATCGCATACGTCAACCTTTTAAAGATCAATACACAAAACACGTTCACTTGCGGATATACTAGTATGTAATGTATACAAATCTTGCCTATATTAATTATACAATATTTGTCGACGTCATAAAACTTTATGATAAGTTTATACATTGGTTAGGTGCTCTTTTTAGAACAATGGAATTGAAATGAAATACTAACTCGTGACAATCTCAAATTGAGAAAGTTCTTGGGATAGGAACTGTGAAGGAAACGTCGCAACACCTCATAAGAGTTAAACCAATAAAGACTATAGAATCTTTGGTTGGAGCTCATAAATTCAAACAACAGCATTCAAGTTATTAGTCGTGACTCTTTGACTTAAGTGGTCGAGTGTTTTTCTCAGATAAATAATTACTAGCCTTTGACGGCTGTGAGTTCGAAACCCGCCTGGGTGCAGTCATATTACACTGTAGAGAAACTTTACAGCTAGCTTACAGAAAGTCAATGGTCCTACCCAAGAGTACTAAAGATTTCGCGCTTTATTTTCATCAAATTCGCTGATATTCACTCAAAAACCAACATTTGAAACAAAGAACCATAAATGAAACGTGCATTTTTCTAATGATAGCTCAAGTGAATACAGTCAAATAAAACTAGTTTTTAATGATAAGCATTCGAGATAAGAGAAGGTTATCTATGGCGCACGATAAGATGAAAGTAAGCATCAACACGTGCGCCAATTAAAGATCAATTTAATTGAGAAAATCGATGATGAAGCCATGAGTACTACGATTGCTAAAGAATGTACACAAAGTTAAGCTGAGGTTTCAAAGAGGTTCTGAAGTGAAAAGTTCAAGTAGCTGAAAGAATGAAGGTAAAAACAGGTATAAAAAAAAGTAACTTCCAGAACGAACAAACGGAACAAACGAATAGACGGACGTATGGACAAGCTGTTGACATAGATATGCATATAGTTGTATATTTAAATCCTTGACGAGGCAATGCGACAATATAACTTATGAAATGTTATCCTATCATGCATTGAATTTTCATAAACGATATACTAAAAGTTCAATGATATTAGCTGCACATTTATGTCGGAAGCCTGAAGATCACAATAGCTCACTAAGCAATTAACAAGAACCGTTTGAAAGCAATTTATAGCATTCCTATGTCGCCGTTTCTATCTACATGGGTCCAAGAACAACAAATGTGCATGCATACCAATATAGTTGGACGACTCGAATGAGTCATCAAGAAATACATTTATAGAAATCTTAATGATTTTGGCTATAATAGATCGTAGTTATCCTCAATAAATAATAAAACGTTTAGATTCACTTTAGCGCGCTTAAAGGTTGCTTCACAATTCAGTCTGGTAGATTGAAACAACCTGCCATTCCTTTCAATGGACGATTGCCTATGGAATACTTGAAGACGAGCATCATTTTATGATTGAATGCACACTTTATAAAGATATACATCATAAATATATTACACCTTATTTTTACATGAACGCTAGCTTATCTAAAACTATATATACACATATTAGTATCTAAGAGCAATATTGTTAAGGAAGTTCGAAGTTTAGCTATGCATGTTACCATTCTTTAATTGTCACTTAGGATCAATTACTTGAAGGAAAATTAACCTGTTACGATAGTGCATGATATATATTGTATTATACTTCTCTAACTGTCCTTGAACTTTATAAACAACTTAATATTCAATCAGACAGTATACATTTACACTTGTGTATTTTAATTAATTCATTGTTATTTTTATACAAACAATCAAATTCAAGGGCAGATTACTCAAAAACGAGATCAGTGACCCCCAATTTTTTTTGCTTAAAATGTTTCTGTTATCATATGCTACGATCATGCAAAGTTTTTAAAAAATTAATTGATCAGTTTTAATTTTTCCTATATGTCTATGTGAAAAAGTAGCGAACTACTGAAAATGTCTTTAATACAGTTTTGTATTTAATCAGAACTGATGTCTTCACAAGTTTACTATATCCTGAAAATTACATGTAATATTATGATGTTTACAATGTACTTTATGTCTTGTAAACTAAATGTGTTAAATTGTCACCCATATCTTTGTTTTTAGTTTGTTAAATAATTTACACCATTACAGATTTTCCCTTGCGTTGAAACTGCAATACTGTTTGTACATACTCGCTCTATTTATCATTGAACATATTGTCAAATTATATATATTTTCTTTCTTCTCGTTTATTCAAAGATAATTTTTAAACGTAATAACTATTTTGTACATGTATTAAGAGTGTATTTTGAATAAACTTGAAACTTGATCCATTCACTATCAAATGAATACAGATCTATATAACACTCCGAATGTAATTATTTCCAGGTTGCACCGCACAAGTATGATTTAAACGTTCGACAAAATTGCATTGAATAATAATAAAACAAACACACAAGCACACACAACAAACAACAAACATACACACCAACACATTCATTTTTCCATGAACTGTATTCTTAAAATCATTTGACATTTCTTATATATACATGTGTGTGTGCGTGTGTGTGTCTAGCGATAAAAATGAGGAATTTAATGGGTGAAAAAAACTTACGTTAGCCATTTATACATCCAATCGACCTATACACCCAAAGCACGCGAACTTTTACACTTTCAATTATTCACAGATTAGGTTAAGTACTAAGCAAAACGTTAACCAGTCGATTTAATTGAAGTCACAATTTCAACCAGTCGTACAGAACGCGTGGATTTAGTGCCGACCGACCGACCCAGTTATCGGAACTATTCGAAATAACGGGACATATGGTCTTTAGCCGTAACCACAAATATTCTAACAGGCCGTAAAATCGTCTAGTTCATTTACTTTGCAAACAATTCAGATTTAACAATGTCAACTTATCGTATCAGGATATTGGATTCTGATAAGGGAAACATTCATTCCAGTTTGCGTTATTTTATCAAATGCACTCACCATAATAAAACATGTTAAAAATGGATAACTTTAAAGTTGGATAGTCGACGGATTGTCGCGAATTTAAAGTTGATTTATCAACATGATGAAATAGTAAACTCCTAAATGTTTGAATGGTAGATTTTGGAAAATATGGTTGACATAACGACTGAACAAAATAATGAACTTCAAAATAATCAAGCATGGGAATTTATGGACAGTCGATAAAGTACATAGAAAATTTTAAAATTATAAAAAAATCCCAAACCCCACTTACGTTACTGAAATAGCGTTCTAGATAATCTCCATCCATTTGTTTGTTTTCACAATTATCCTATGGATATTTTACATAACAATAACATGTAAGACAAGTTAAGTTATTTTCGACTTCCATGTTTCATCAGTAGCTCAAAATCAATATATGAACTCACTACACCAATGCTTGATATTATCTGTGAATTTCCATAAAAGGGAGCATATTCTTGTTAATTTGATATTTAACATTGGTGTGCCATTTGCTAAACAAAATGTATCTATACTTAATATATAACTATAAATAAGACACGATATGTACAATGCTGAGTTTCACTTTTATGTGGATATGTATTAGGTCAATTTTGTATATGCTGTATACATTGTTTTCTTGTAATATATTGTTCTTCATGTAGCTAACAAATAAGAGTATGGAGGCTAGCACTGACCAAAAAACACACTTACATGTATCATGTATAGTATATATAATTATGAAGAGTGTGTTTTTGGCCGATGTTGCCATTTTATGCTTTAATAACCTTTGTCACTGTCCATGCAACGTGTAAGCTCCCTATGTGTGAGGACAAGATATAAACGATTTGGAAAATGAATACAGTCAGTCCTGCTTCACCGGCCAACTCCGAATAAATGCCAGCCTATGAATAGGGGTCATTCAATTAAATTGATTTTTAGAACCAAATGACCCCCGAATAAAGGTCACCTGTCAAGGTAATGTTTTGTCTTTTCTAAGGGCGGTCTTTGTTTACATGTTTGAGTTTACGTTATATTACCACTTCAGTATAAGGGTCATCTCTCCATTACGACCATATATCAGGCCTCAAATTTAACTTTTTTACCACTTGCTAAATCTGAAAACTTACTTGCAAATTTAGACGATGAATTTAAAATGTTAATCTATTCTTAAAAACTGTGCTAGAACATTTACCCTTGAAGTGTACATAATAATATCATCAGGGATGTGAAAATGCAATATTTTTCTACTCGTCACCAGACAAGTAGACTGGAAAATCTAGGTTGTCTAGAACAAGTTTGATCCTAAATTGATGAGGTCCAATAACTTGTCCAAATCTTAACTATCAAATTAACAGCTATACTATATAATGTTATATAGATGTACAGCTAGTCTATATAGGCCTGTCAGTTTTGATCACATTTGTTAGTTTAGATTTTCGTCTTGAAACAAATCTATACAACCTAAGACATATCAATATGAGTTGTGTTGTTTGCTATACAGATAAATCTCTTTCACAAAATTTACAGATGGACTTTCGTCCCCCTTACCGAACAGACGGGGCAACTCACTTGCATTTTTATTTTGTATTGCAAAAAATATTCTTGTGGAACAGATACAATCAAAATTTGACAGCTGCACTGTTAATAAGATTTTACCAAAGATTTGACCTTGTGATCTAGTTTTTGACCCTAGGTGACCCACATTTGAACTTAATATCATTAAGACCAACAATCTGACAAGGTTTGGCCAAGATCCAATTAAAACCATGACATTTTGAGCTTTTACAAGATATTTACCTAAGATTTGACCTGATGACCCAGTTTTTGACCCCGGCTAACCCATGTTCAACATTGACCCACATATTATTGAGGCAAACATTCTGACAAGGTTTGGTGAAGATCCAATTAAAACTGTGACATCTACAGTGTTAAGGAAGTTTTCCTAAAATTTGACCTGGTGACCTAGTTATCGACCCCAGATAACCCATATTTGTACTTGACCGTCATATTATTTCAACAAACAATTTGACAAAGTTTGGTGAAGATCCAATTGTAACTGTGAAATCTATAGTGTTAACATGGTTTTTCATAAGATTTAACCTAGCGACCTAGTTTTTGACCCAATATGACCCATGTTCAAATTCGACCAAGATATTATAAAGACAAACATTCTGACAAGGTTTCATGATGATCCAATCAAAACAGTGACTTCTAGAGTGTTGACAAGGTTTTCCAGCAAATTTGCCCTTGTGACCTAGTTTTACTACGGAAATTACCCATTATCAAAATTGACCTACATATTATTGAAATAAACATTCTGACAAAGTTTCATGAAGATCCAATCAAAACAGTGATTTCCAAAGTGTTCACAAGGTTTTCCCTTTTTTGGCCCTGGTGACCTAGTTTTTGACCCCAAATGCCCAATATCGAACTCGTCCGAGATTTTGTCGATATTAACGTTCTGACCCAGTTTTGCTAACATTGGGCTAAAATTATGGCCCCTGTTGAGTTCACAACATAAAGTTTGACGACGCACGACACCGGACGGAGACTGATCCTAAAAGCTCACCCTGTCGCTTTGTGAACATACAGCCTAAAAACAGACAGAATGGGTTGTGACCGAGCAGTACAATAGGCTAATGTTGAAATTCATTGACTACGTATACGTGATGGCAATAGTAGTCTGAATTTACTCCTAAACACTACCCTGTCACAACTCCATTTATGACGTCAAAAGTCACGTGGTTAATTCACACTGTAATGAGGGATGGAAGAAGGAAAAACAACAACAGGAAATGTCGGATTGTAAACTTTTGGCAGATACAATACATTTTTTACTTGATAATATCAAACATTAATATTGATTATAATGATGAGTTAATTATAATCGCCAAACTGACCGTACCTGTACGGAATCGATTTAGTAACCGCTACTTTAAACTGATATCGGGAATGATAACAGATCATTACTCGTATCGTTTAAATCTTCCTAGAACATTAACATTTCAACAACCGATACAGGAGAATACTCAGTGAGTATTTCCGGTCTATGTTACGTGCAGTGCATAGCGCTACCGTAGTGTACACATTGCTTGAAACATGGTCACAGAATGGGTGGGTGGGGTACACTATTACACCACATACATCCAGTACACGCCTATCGTATTCATTCAACTTTCATGATTTCTAAACAATTGGAAACTTCAATTCAAACTAAACTCACTCACAGTAACAGCCAGTTTATCAATACTGTACACAATACGTATATTACATCGAATGTGTACGTATATTTATTTGTGAAAGTAAGCAGTTGTCTTCCTACTTGATATGAAAAAGCATTGGACTTCTTAATTACTATTACATACAGTACCAATTAGGAAGATACAATACTCATCACAAGAAGTAGTTCCTCAAAGACAAGCATTTGAAATGCTAATTAATGTATCATTTTGACAGTGTATTGGTCATGGGCAAGTAAGGTAGGCCTATACATGAATGCAACTCAAGACCCAACTCTTAACTTATTATAGATTGAAGCATCGTACATTGGATACATAAAGGGTCACTTGTCCAATATGAGAAAATAAACAATGTTCCGACCAATTCAGCGACTTGAAGTAATTTTCCATATTTTTCCATAAACATGTACATGTATGTTTAATTTTCCGATATGGAATATGAACCACGTGGAGAAGAGCAACGTGAAATGAAATAAAAACCTTCATACAACTATCAGTGGGAGATGTCGTTCGTTCAAAAAAGTCAAATATTTTTTATCTAACAAGAAAAACTATAACAAAACGTTATAGACAGACGAATTACAAGAAGCATATTGGTTTATGTTTTTTGTATGAAGTTGCTTTTTTCATAAAGGACATTGACTGTATATCTTATTTAGTCCTACATTAAGGAGAGTATAAAATATTTAGATGATATGAGTACATGTAATAGTTCACAAGCACATGGTAATATCATACCCTACAATCAACCCTAAATGTTAACGAATTCACTATAAATCTGAGCACTATCATATACAACCACGTTGAACTTCAAATTGCCACACAACAAATTATCTAGGCAATGCCTTCATGATTTACTTACCTGTCAACTATTAATAGATTCAGTTATCACCATTAGCCAATCAATGGCCAGGATTAGCCAAACTAGTAATAGACTCGCAAACAGCCTCAGCGCAACGCATGTTTGGGGACATGTAACTGAAAGTCACTGGTGAGGTAGTAGTGAACAGTGTTGGTGGTAGTGAATAGATTTGTGTAACAAAGTGATACAATGTAGACGTGAAATTGCTGAATTATAGACACGTAATGCAATCTCGTGTTATGAATTTAATGCTATTGCTAAACTTTATGTACTGTTTTTACATTTAAGGAGTTCAAACTCTAATGGAAATTCTAAATTTAGAATCATTTATTAGACTTTTGTCTTTTCCGAATGACGTCATTGATTGTCAGTGGGTGCAGTGGTAAGATGCTCGCTTATGAAATAAGAGGTCCTGGGTTCAATCCCCCGTCGGAGCCCATTACTTTTTTAGTATTTTTTTCTTGATAGAACATTTTTTCTCAGTTAATTAGCTAAGAATATGAAGTTGTGGCCTTTTAATTTTTTATACATAATGTCAACACACAGCCTTCATCTTTAAAACTGCTGAGGAAATTTCAGTGAAAATTCACAGGAATGTTTGTCACAAAGCTTAGCTATGCAGTGTTATTCTTGTAACTATTAATACGATGTACTTACATTCCAAGAGTATATATAATGCGGTACTGTATGTTTAAATTTACAAAAGTACTAAATGAAACGAATACATGTAAACTTAATATGTACGTAGGCTATTCTTTTCTTACTTTTGATTTCTGACAATTATTTTTACTTAATTAACAAAATTCTCACATTTACAAATTAAGCTAGGTAATAACTGTACTGTATTGGTAAATTGATGATTTTGTTCTGTTCTGTTACATTTTATGTTATTTTCAAAGTTTGTAAAATGTTGCTTATAGTTCACGCATGTAAGTGTATGTTTATGTTTATTTGACGATGGGCTGTAATGCTTAAGTCTTAATAAAGTATATGTTCTGTTCTGTTTATGTATGCCCAAAGTGTCTGTGTGATATATTATGATAGTTCAGTGTCAGTTCATTTCTGCACAATAACAGTTGATATACTTGATTAATAGGATTAATATATTATGGAAAAATATATTATTGAGTTCAGATTCATTTTACTTAAAAAGTGTTGATCCTTTTTTTTGTAAATTGTATATGAGATATGATTTTGTAAAATTAATCAGTTCGAATGTTGTTTGCCTGTTATTTTTACCCCATTGGCCACGTTTCCCCATAAAAAATGTCTTCAGATGTAAATAAACCATACATTGTTGGCCACCTTTTCCCCTACAACCCTGAACTTCTGAAATAAAACTAACCATTATATTATTTTTGTTACATTCATTGTCACTTTGCCCCCTCTGGGCGACTCAGAAATATGAAGGTAAAGACGTAAGTATTGACTCAGAAATATGAAGATAAAGATTTAACTCAGAAATGTGAACAGTATATTAAATATAAAAACAATGAACACAAAGACGTAAGTATTAACTAAGAAATATGAACACACAGAAATATAAACGCACAGACGTGAGTATAAGCTCAGAAATATGAACATACAGACGTTACTTTGAACTCAGAAATATGAATGCTATTTTATAAATGACTTTCATTGATAAAACATGTTTATGCATATTGTGTAGTGTTTGTTTATGTATTATCTTATAATACAGATTTCATTATGTTGCCTTTGACTGTTGTAAAATACTTGATCCACATAAATATTTTATAAGTTTCATGTCTGCCTAGATGTTATCATCTACATGCTCTGTTTTTATAAGATTAGCAATGCTTTGACATTGCTTATAGTTGTGTTGGTATATATCATTGTGTGTGTTGAAGTCATTATGTTAAGTCTTTATTGAATTTTTTAACACTTTCCTTTTTTCTGATGTTTAAGAAATTTAACCCACCATTGAAGATATTATATCATTGATTATTACTTCAAATTATTATGTTGTATGATACTGACTGCATGAATGTTGGTATCCTTCCATCCACTCGCAGAATATCGTAATGTCTTGAATATCCTTTAAATTCTGTTAACTTGAAATGTGTATAAAATAGGTATATCTGTACACTGAATACATTTTTGTTGATGTATACAATGAATATTGAGAATAAACCAGACTGATTTGTCCACAGGTAAGTAAATATCGACATTCTCTTGATTGCAAGTGCTGAATACGTATTGTTTAAAGTAATAATTCAACAAATAATAATAAAATACAGCAAAAACAGCGTTTTTGTAATGTTAGTTATGGTGTGAAGGTGTGAAACAGTTATATCTTATAAGGTTTTCTATAGTTTGCGTTAATCCCCGGGGCACAAATATTACAATATGGACGTAAATTAAGCGTGTTTTTAATTTTAGGTATATATCTATTAAATTGTTCAGTATTTTCTTACTCAAATAAAAAGACACTAAGTATAATTTACCATCAACCAGCCCATGAAAATACATTACTGTAAATACTAAAATAGATTTATTAGACATACCTTTAGTATAAAATATACATATTCAAAAGTTGTTTACAAGTATTATGTTACTATTTATCATTTCATGATCTGGTGTATAGCGATTCTCTTCGTAGAGTCGAACATACGCCTCTGTTTTCTAGTTTGTGTCGTGCTTTTCTCATGACACCGTTTGTAAATCAAACGACGTGCTATTCTCACGCAACCGCTTGTAAATAAAACGACGTTTTATTCTTACGACAGCGTTTGCAAATAAAACGACGTGCTAATCTCACGACACCGCATGTAAATAAAACGACGTGTTATTCTCATGACACCGTTTGCAAATAAAACGACGTGTTATTCTCATGACACCGCTTGTAAATAAAACGACGTGTTATTCTTACGACACCGTTTGTAAATTAAACGACGTGTTATTCTCATGACACCGCTTGTAAATAAAACGACGTGTTATTCTTACGACATCGTTTGTAAATTAAACGACGTGTTATTCTAATGACACCGTTTGTAAATAAAACGACGTGCTATCATTACGACACCGTTTGCAAATAAAACGACGAGTTATTCTCACGACACCGCTTGTAAATAAAACGACGTGTTATTCTTACGACACCGTTTGCAAATAAAACGACGTGTTATTCTTACGACACCGTTTGCAAATAAAACGACGTGTTATTCTCACGACACCGCTTGTAAATGAAACGACGTGTTATTCTCATGACACCGTTTGCAAATAAAACGACGTGTTATTCTTACGACACCGCTTGTAAATAAAACGACGTGTTATTCTTACGACACCGTTTGCAAATAAAACGACGTGTTATTCTCACGACACCGCTTGTAAATGAAACGACGTGTTATTCTCATGACACCGTTTGCAAATAAAACAACGTGTTATTCTTACGACACCGCTTGTAAATAAAACGACGTGTTATTCTTACGACACCGCTTGTAAATAAAACGACGTGTTCTTCTTGGAAAACACTCTTTTCTATAGTTCTGGCGGCTATAGTCCAGGCCTACACCACTAAATTTGTTTTAGTTTGAGAGTGATTTCAGGGTTAGGGTTTAGTGGTGTATGCCTTGGACTATAGCCACAGTGTTATTCTTGTTTATATTGCTAATATTTAAGGTCAAAGTCATGTAGTTTTCTATTACATTCAATAAATCTGCCCTCTTATACAGAAAAATCTCAAGGAGAAAATTATAACTTTATGATTTTGCTTCAGTTCACACTCTGTTTCAGTCTTTGCTCTTTAGCAAAGGCATATTCAATTACACGTGTATGCCAAATAAATTACAAAGCTACATTTCGGAGACATACACTAGTGTCAATTTACAATGAAAAAAACTCCCAACTAGTGTGCGAATTATGACACAACTTCACAAATATATATATATATAATAAATTATATTGTTCCTTGTGTGGACCTCTACAAATGTTATATATATATATAGCTGTTTCAAGTATGATGCATAAAAAAGTCACAGGAGCTATGTAACATGCTTAAAAATGACATCTTCGAAAAATCTTTGTGGCAGGAACTACAAGACCAACTTGCATACATATTTAATACATAGCATCGCATAACGGTCCTATGCATATAATATATTATAAATCATGTCCTTACGATTAAAATTGTCTTCGAACTCAGAAGATACCTTTTTCTTTTGCATAGACTTACATAAGAAAACACATCCTAATCTGTTTCGGAATTTCACTACTTACGTTCGGCTTCGATTCCCTTTTTGGGCAACGCTATATTTTTGCTGCGAATAGCAGCAACTTCTATACTTGCAATAAACTAGTACTCATAAGTATAATTCGTCTAGGAAAAAGTCAGTATTTTAGTATCGAACATGCAAGGTTTGTGGAATTTGGATAAGTACCAATACGGGGACATCTAGTGACAAAATAGCTCATCGAGACAAAATGAATGATATCAACATCACTATATCACCAGAAATTGAGTTACGGGGTTGTAGAAATAAGTGGACATTTTGTAATGTTGAGATGGGCGAATAAGCGTAAATGGTCACATGATAGGCTAGCTAATCACGTGATAAAGTGAGTACACGTTGTGTAACCGTCAAGCAACAGATTGATACTATATTCGTACAGTAAATAATTATACTCTATCAAGCTAATACTTCTCTAACAGACATCCCAAGAAAATTGGAGAAGATTCAAGCGAGAAAATAACGAGTTCAGCAAATTAATAAATCTTATCTTTAATAGTCATAACAACTCGATTGAAATCAGGCAACAGCTAAACTATCAAATTCGCATAATTTATTTGGTAATAAAACATACAAAATGTAGATAGATTTATGATAAAAGAGCCCGATAAGAAACAAGAGGTATGTTGGTACATAGATGATCTATGTGTGTCTAGTCTGATTACATGTATGTTTTTTTGCAAGTTTTTTTTCAGCAAGGACATTTTGTGTTATTTTTCTTTATTTTTTTGCGGGAGAGACGTTAATTCTTGTTATTATTGTTTATACCGTCGTGCGCTAAAAAGCAATACTTATCTGGTAAATACATACGCATGCCTCACATAAAATAAAATAGAAATATGTGAATTATCAAATAATTAAAGTTTAAACTATATAGAGTAAAACCTGTCGAAGCCGTACCCTTCGAATCCGGAATTTCCTAAATCAGAACAAATTCGTAGGCACCGATTTTCTTATTCCATTTCTAACTAAAGAAATGTCATACTTGAAAATACTGTATAATCCGGAAATCCATCTTTTCCGCAAACCTCGATCTGGTCCGGACAAGTACGGCTTAAACGGGTTCAACTTTATTCGTATACACGCTTTTACTAATGAACCCAAACGTCAAAATAATCAAACAAATGTTAAAAACTACTTAAGAGGCATTAATTAACTTAGCTCTGTAAGACCACATTCAGTTTAGTTTTAGTCTACAAGTGTATTTCGTAAATAAGGGCCACCGGCCCAAAATACATACATATATATACATGTTCACAAAGTTATTTAATATATATTGTTGTGTCCACAACACATTTTAAGAAAAAGTCTCAAGGATACTGAACAAAAGTATAAGCATATAACGATGTATCATGATCTCATGAAATAGGGAATAGGAAATATGTGAGCATTTTCTCACAAAAGTTAAAATATGAATACGTTTCTACAGGTGTCTAATTTAATGCCATAAGATGTTCTATTGTAATTTATCAATGCACTGCATTAGGTTTGATACATATAGTGCTACTTGTTTTAAAACAACACGGTTTTCATTTCTCACTAAATTTTTAAAATCAAAAGTATCACATCAATTGCTAACAGATCGTCTTTGTATAACAGGTGTTACAAATGTGATCACATATGTAGCGGGATTTATGCGACATATTTTGTGACAAATGTAATTGCCGATCTTTATTTTGCTTGCTACGAATATGATCGCATATGACTATTACTAATGTTTGAAGTTTCATTAATTTTGTTATTATCAATGTCGAGTTCACGAAACTCTTCAACAAAATGTTACTTGTTGCCTGAAATCGGGGGCGCATGATAATAATCAACCGATTAATTAATTGTTAGTTTTGTTACCGATATGTTATAAAATATAAAACTCCATATTGCGGACATAAGGTTAAATTAGATATCAACATAATATTATCAATATCTATAAAAGATAGTGGCAAACAAACAAGCTATCAAGAAATACGGAAAACTCAAACCTGTTGTAAAATAAATTATTCTCTCCAATTAATTCCTAAGAAACCAGATCACAGAATGATACAATAAACAGAGAGTATATTACGTGTATCTGTATACTGTATGTGACTGACTGATGTTATAACAAGGTTGATGGAAATATGTATACAATCAAGTGTCTACTACTTACAACGAAATTCTCTGTAAAAAAAGTCAGTCTTGTATGCCAAGCGTGTTATGATGCCAGAATTGATCTACATTTTTCTTAATACAATAAAAATAATATCCTATATTCTGTGCTACAAACGTACGCAGAAGGAAATTCTCATATCCCAAGGTCTTTCTAAAAAGGACCAGCTGGTTCAAAGAGCCCCCTGTACTCTATCTTTAATCAACAGCCATTTTAAATACTAAATGCAGTAACGTTAAGATGATCGATTGTCAGGTGATAACGTACTGGACTACTGATCGAAATTCGTGGGTTCAAACCTCGATTCCGCCTTCCGAATTTCGCGGGGACGATTTTTCAGTGTCCCCAACCCAACTACAGAGCCACGAACTGTGTCTAGAAAATCAAAGGGAAAAGGGCAAGGCGCGTATTGGTGCTTTACATCGGTCACGATAAAGAACCAGGAAAAAGTAATCGAAATAAGAGTAGGAACACAAATACTTCGTTCTCCTGTATCTACTATCCCTATCTCTGATGGGCGACTCTTCAATGACCGTTGCGGACGAAACTGGTGGTTAAACAACAGATAAAACAACAAAGGCGAGTGTTTAGGGGAGGTAGAGATATACTTCACCGTATCTGAGTTCATTATAACGGTGTCTAACTGTATATTCAATGTATACCTAAATATTTAAACAAAAATTGACGCAAACAATTTTTATTAGAGATAAGTATTCTGTTCTGTGGACGGGGTTTGAAAAATGAATTAGGTATAGGGATGCGATATAAAGCAGAAAATGAGCATGTACCATATTATAGTGAGATTAATATATGTATGTGTAAAATACTGTTACAATAAATCAACACATACAATAAGCTTTTGTTGAAATCTAGAAAGATAGAGAAACAAGCGACGAAATAGTAATTTTCAGAACATGCGTTTTATCTTTTATCTTAACCGCAATTATTTCCTCGGATCTCAATTACTTTTAAGTAATTGATGGAGTACAGCTCACTGAAAGAATGTAACTTGTAACAGGTAATTGGTCGTCGATGCAACCAACGCGGAGCTTAAATAAATCTACCGCGGATTACTAATGTTTTATTTACGGTAAAACCGCGCAAAGCGAAAAACATAAACATAACAACATCATTATGAAAACCACTGTCTTCTTGCATTTTTTTTCTGTTATACAACTTTGATAATTAGACCGGCTTAATATCAAGATAATTTTGTCATATTAAGTTTAAATGCAAAACTACAAGATAGTCTTAAAAAAGTAATTACTATGTTTCAGAGTGATACTATCAGCGCGGAGTTTAGATAAATCTACCGCGGATTGATTATGGTTTAATTTAAAATACATTAAAACCACTCTTCATTTTAGTGTAAGGAACAACTCACTTAAACGACCCGCCTATTTTCAGACCGGTTTCCAAATATTTTCTGTGTATTTCATTATTTCGGGTCCTAAATGTCCCTTAATGGTATCGAGGTTTTATTGTACCCTATTGCGCGTGCATAAGGTCGCTGTGTAGAGCATACCATTAGTTATATCTCCAATAGAATAGGATTTATACGATTTAAAAAGGAGCAAATTAAAAAATAAAACATTATTCAAAATATGTACATGTTTAAACGACATACAGCAACTTCATTGTTGCCTTTCAACTTGAATTATCTCTCACCGAATTATGTATTCCATTAAGAAATATTTCATCATAATCTTCTTTTTTATTTTGTTTTATCATTTAAAGTATTCAAAATAATTTCTGTGTACATGTTGTCTTTTGAAACATATAACATACCGACTACAGTTGGATAAAAAGGCTTGCTGATGATCGGTAGATAACTAAAATGAACTTACTGTAACTCCAGCGTTTAGATGGCTGTTATTATGATCAACAAGACGTTCGAAAAAACTGTCATCATATTCAGAGTCACTCAGAGCAGAAAACACGTCATCATTATCAACATTATCATCGTCTCTATTGAAAGCATAATCGTCAGCGTCATTGTCTGCGTCGACATTGTCAATAAAATCCAAATCTACGCTGTCCGAAAGATCATACAGTTTTGAATCATTTTTGGACCTTTTAACAATTCCGAGATTTTCTTCATATCTATTGTAATATCTACGAAGAAACGTACACCTCGTTTCCTTGTTAGAATTATCAGAATTTCTCTTGTATGAATCAGGAATATCAAATTTCTTAAGATGGATAGGACGGTGGACATTTAGTCGAAACATCATTATCGCTGCTAAACATCCCACGTGATCGGTCATCGGCGAAGCTGGGTCACGTGACACACTATTTCCGGTCACAATCGCATTTACTATAGCGCTCGGAACCTCAAAGTGACCGACATACATATAAGAATTGTACGAACACACGTGACCACCGATGTCCGTATCCATTATTAACTAATAAACCAATCGCTAGAAATAATACTTAATCAACAATACCCATCATGTGTACTGAGAGTTTATATTCCATTATAGAAACTTCCTGGTGTACCTTGCGCAGAAAAACACAGACTGGTCGTCCGCCCATACTGTCAGCGAAATATTTCATATAATAAAAGAATTATGATAACATTATACGTTTGATAATGTAAGAAACCGCTCACATAACTTTAGTTAATAAACTAATCAGATGATTAAGTTGACGAACACCGTAATCAAACATTATAATCATTATGTAGACAGGTAACAATCGGTAATGAATATATATTTTTATTAGAATTCAACATCAAAGAGAACGAGTTGTTTAATCTCAAATCATACGCAATCCGAGGGTGTTAATCAAATTTCTTTACACGAACGCATACACTCTTTCTGACTACTTGCGTAAGCCTCTGTATTGGTATCATTGTATGGGCAAAAAATAAAGCGTAAACAGACTTGGAAAAATTCTTCCTTGATGAAATTAACTGAAGATAAGTTTAATTTTAGGATTAGATTTACAAGCCATTATTCCAAAGAGCGATTTCACTAACTAAATTCAATCTCTCAATTTCGGCTACAATTACTTTATCAATAGACCTCTATACGTTTCGCTGTAAATTTCTTAAAATTCAGTGAATTACACGAAAATGCTAAACTCACAATGATTCTTGTATGCATTAAATTTTCACGCGCGAACCAAAGATACGAGAACCGAGTTTTAATCCAATTAAATGAACGACGTTGTAAATAAAATGCCACTTAAATTCTCGTTGGTCAATTACACGCATTCTAAAATGAGCTGAGTCTGCAATTCAGTTTATCTACAGTCGACAGCTATAGGGTAATTTCAGAGCCGCCCCAGAGAGAGAGAGAGAGAGAGAGAGAGAGAGAGAGGGAAAGAGAGAGAGAGAGAGAGAGAGAGGGAGAGAGAGTGAGAGAGAGAGAGAGAGAGAGAGAGAGAGAGAGAGAGAGAGAGAAAGAGAGAGAGGGTGAGAGAAGGAGAGAGAGGGGGAGAGAGAGAGGGAGAGAGAGAGTGAGAAAGAGAGAGAGAGAGGGGGTGAGAGAGAGAGAAAGAGAGAGAGAGGGTGAGAGAGAGGGAGAGAGAGGGAGAGAGAGAGAGAGAGAGAGAAAGAGAGAGAGAGAGAGGGGGCGAGAGAGAGGATGAGAGAGGGAGAGAGAGAGAGAGAGAGAGAGAGAGAGAGAAGATACAGGAGAACCGGGTATTTATATCCCTACTCTAATTTCGAATAGGTTTTTGTATCTGTATCCCCCCCCCCCTTCGAAAAAAGAGCGCCATACGAACGTGTAAACATTGAACTTCGTCTCCCGAACATGCAAAAAGAGACACAAAGGTGCCCATGGAACGACTTACGTGACGAAATGAAAGCCAGATAAATTCCTGAATAAATTCTCAAACTTCGGTAGAACATCCATCTATATTATTTGTGACATGTAATTAATAGACTCCAGACAAACAATGATTAATGAAAGCGTGTACAGGACATTTCTAGAATTAATATACGAAAATCTTGGATCCGCTTTATTACAAAAGAATGCTCATCAACTTATTTGTTATTAATGATTGGAGCACCTGGTTTGTTTTTGATCGATACTGTAAGATACCGCACTGAAATACGGACCCATGCTGTGCAACATAAATCGACAGATATATCGGGTGTATATATATAACAGGTGGTCTAACCACACAGGCTGTCTGTGATCCTTACAAGCTAATGTTGAAAAAAGACTTGACTCATTAAAACAACTCGCTAGATTACGGTCTTTTCCGTTTCTATCTACATATGTTTTACGGAGGTTATCGAGTTTGACCGAAGATTGCCGAAAGTCGATAAAAGACTTCCAGGGATAAACAATTCAAATCTGTCGAAAGAAAAATCTTCAATTTTCTCCTCGATTGAGTGTATAAAAAACGTCAAGGTACCTCACTCGCCATCTTTTCGATTGGCGGATAGACTGGTCACAAAAAAGGTTTTAGAAGGAAAGCCGGGACCCACGATTATTTGCATCCAGTCTATCCCGGGCATAATTAAAAATATTTACCAATCAATTCAACTTTTCCCTAAATTCCCTAAAAAGTATCTTCCTTTCTTCAAATCGTACGTTTGCGCTAATCAAGCGTCGAATTAATGATAAATTGATTTATAGGAGGCATATTAGAAATTAAACACAAATTCTGTGGTTTCTTTTTTTTTTATCGTATGTTTGGTCTCTAATTTACATAACTAAACCGTGATGCATTAAGGCCAGCTGTGAAAGATATCCCGTGTACAATATATAGAATAAACATATTATCATTATGAACGATTTAGGAAATCATAAACTAACATTCCACGAACATTTATCAAGGAAACATACGACATGCTGAGATTCTCTGAACTGATAGAGTACTTCATGAAGAATTATGAAACATGTATGATATTGATCAACATGAAAACCGACAGACATATTCTAGTAATGATACTCCCGCTCATATACTCTATATAAATATTCTCCGTGTTATGTAAACAAACCACACCAGTTCTTTGGCAAAGTTTTCAAGATGATTAGCAATCTCGGATAAACTATACATTAATATCTCTTTATCGTTTAATTAACTGATGTCAGTCGGAGTGCATCGGTCTGTGATGCAATATAACGATTTTAACCGAACTAATACGAGTATGGTAACAAATGAACAGTTAATCGGAATACCTCACCATTTCCTGTTACCTGTAAAACACTCCCAAGACCGTTCGACGCAGTAATTACATTTGCTTGCCGGATATGCATATTAAGATGTTTTGATATGATCATAATGGAGACTAATAAGATATATACGATGACAGGTTAAATTTAAAATAAAAAAATAATATTTATAGTTGCATTATTAGTGATAAAGTGCTGTCACAAATTTACACCAATATAGTGTATATATATATAATTATATTGGTCCCAGGTTAGTGTGAGCCCCAGCGTCTCTATTCGCTCATTCGCTATTCGTCCCAGCCCTTCATTACCATATACATGTAGATGACATAATACTAGTATAATGCCATTTAATTAGCATATAGATGGGAGTTGCATGCATTACAGCTCTTTAAGCACTGTACAAATTGTATAATCAATGTTGAGAATACAGTTTACCCTGTTTATGATTTACTTTTTTATAGCTTTTTTACTATTAGACTCTTATTATTGCAAATATTCTTAGTAGTAGTCATATACATGTACTCCTCACAACTGATACCACGAACACCTTTATTGCTTCTTCGTGCGTTGTGAACATTCGGTAACATTTCAATGACTTATTACCATAAATAATACCAAATATAATTATTTATTATGTTTTATTCGCACCAACAACAAAGGCTTTTACCAGAAGAGGATGTCCCCAGGTTTGGACAGAACCACGGACCATCCGTGAGCAAGTAAGACAGCTTTTCCACTTGTGATTTTTTTCTGGTCATTATTGTATTTCAAGCTCAAAGCAGCGAGGGGAAATAAATCAAGCTCGAAATACGAACCACTCAACCAGTGTGGTCTAATCATTGTTGATGATACATGTACATGTTTGTTATTATGAGTATGTTTCATAAATAGGTGGAAAAGCAACATAAAAACAAACAGTGTTGGTGTTTTAAGCGATCTGAAGAAATTTAAGATGAACGACGGGCTCACATTTCAACTAGTACTAAAGTAAAGACACTAACCTGTTTGTATAGTGCATGTAATTCGTCATCAGGGGACTCACTGTTTTCATCAGACGTACAAATCTCCTGTAGAAACAACAGTAAATCAGACAACTATTTTTGAACTCAAGTCGTATTAGAATCTTATATATTTAGAATTGAAACGGTGAAAGTATTAATAAATATACAGAAGTGAGTTTTTGTATATCAAATAACGGATACATTGTCGATATTGAAACGTGAAGACTTTATGAAGTTCAAGGACATAGCTTAGAAATAAAAACAATAACAGAGAAGGGTAAAAAAGAACAATCAAATATCATAAATAGCTTCGTAAACAAGAGTCAATGATATCTATTTGCAGAAAAAATGTAACGAAGCTTGTTTTATGAAAGATTTGCTTTCATTTAATTTCAGAGTGATAATATTGTTAGCGTTCCTCAATGATCAGACTTGCTGACTCGCGGACTAAATCAAATAAGAAATATGAAGCGTAGTTCTTCAAGATTTATAAACGAAACAAACTTGCTGTCAAGTTGTCAATCTAAAACATACATTGCTTGTCGAATGAATAGAAATCCAGCATGGACCTGAATGGGAGAAATATGACAAGCGAGTACAATTATGGACATATGACTTGTCTGGTCTACAAGAATGCTATATCATTTTTGTTTATAATCTGAAATGATATAAATGGTGCTATAAGACAAAAGACGCTACAAACAATTCATTTTCATTGAATTTGAATGATTGTGTAATTCCAGTACAATGTTTGTGTAATGTAGTACACCGCAAAATGTCAAGATACGACGGAATTTAATATAATCACAGAAACCCATGTCCGAACAGGACATTTGTCCATAAGTATACATCGTACAATATCACACATAACATACCTCAAGATTAAGAGCAGACAGAATCTTTTGGCACCATACTTTGTATTCCGGTCCAAGGACAGACAACTTCTTCAGGAATTCTCGCATTTCGTGCACTACGAGTTGTGACCCTTCCAAATCAGCCTTACAAATGGTAATCCATGTTTCAATAACACGCAACACGCCCTGGTGTGCTAAAGGCATTTCCGTAATGGGACTCGCCACGGGACTTATACGTGTAACGTCTGGTTTAGTCAAAGAATTCTTAGAATCAGAAACTTCAGTGTTGGTACCAAGAAGACCGGTCAGAGCACTAGCGGGTTCTGCTTCTTGATTACTTGCTCTATTCGCTGTTAACGTCATCGAACTGGAAGCATTGTTAGAATTATTTAGAGGCTGTAAAAGATTATTGTCAAAAGTAGCTGGTTGTGGAAAATCAAATCCATGAGGGCTTCCACTTGCGCTGGAAAGTAGCGGAGATTGAGGGGGATCAAAATGTACAATTATGTTAGCAACACTGTCATCAGGAGTGTCAGTAGTAGAACACTCAGATGGCAAAAAGAACACAGAGTCGTGGTGATTCACATCTGTCATTGTTATAGCGACGGCAGAACCCGCGTGTCCAAGAGTAGACATGGCTTGGTCAGACCCACAACCAGATTTACTGAGTCTATGTCGGGAACTATGTGTGGAAAGTTGGCACAGCGACCCGGTGGTTGGATTGAGACGTCCAGCGAGGTTTTCCGGAACCGAGCTTGATCTAGAGAACACAGGCGACACATCCAGTGGTGTATCCATAACAAACGTTGGAAGATTGATCAGTTCCCGTTGGAATGCTATTATATCAACATCATGTGACGCACCACGACTTTTATCATTGTTAACTAGAATCGTGTCATCTTGAGAAATACTGAGGCAGGATATACTCATTTGTGATTTTGATAAATGCTTCTTGCTTTGCCAGCGGAATAGTTTTGGCTTTGAATCCTTCAACGTTTCAGATTGAGTGACACACACCGGCTTGTGACCAGCTATTTCACCTGTTCCGGCATGTATGTTCATTTCCAGAGGAGTCACTAAGCTTTCACCTATTGCTCTAAGAGCAAGGTTCGTTCCATTGGCATCGTTGGCACTAGTTACTCCGTGTTTGTTGTATCCCGAGATGGACCTACCTTTCTCCGATGAGGAACTTCTAAGTCTTTCAATAGTTTTACATCTTTCTCTTTGCTCTGGTAATAAGCCTGGGCTCTTTGATGGTCGCGCGTTTAATCGAGTTTCAAAACACTTATCAATATCGGAGTTACTTCGAGGTGGGCATTTCACCTCTGCGTTTATATTTTCCTCCGTTGGCGGTTTAAGTTTCGCGTCTTGTGATCTCACATTTTTCCTTCGAATCATATTCCCGAACATTTTATGAGCAAGTAATCGTAACGTAATAACAGGATGCACTATAATTGGTAATGTCAAAAGGATAAACTCCCTAAATGACTTATTGCCAACTTGATTGAGGGTCTGTATGGAACAGGAGGGGGACACCGCGGGTGTCATGAAGTTATGATGGTCTTTGTAATTCCAACAAAGACTTTGAATTGAACTGGATATTGAAAGACGTGGGGAGACATTCCTATCATCAAGATCTTCATATATAACTTCCTGAAACAGAAGGATACAAAACAATCATATTATACATGTATAAGATTAAATATTAATTAACAAAAGTTGAAAATCGTCTTAATACTGGTAGTCGCCTTGAATTAGGTCAATTTCACGCCAATGCTCAGAACCCACTACATGATCATCGGAGACTTTCGTTCATTATCTGTTCTCTTAGTAAGTTTTGGATCAGAAAAGCAACAATACTTCTTGTGTCACTACACACGATTATCAGCAACACCAATACAATTCTGTAGAAAATACATTTTATTATCAAGAATACTTAAGTATAAACAACATTAATGGTAAAAAAGACAATGGAATATTTAGCATGATGCATTTTCGTGAAGCAATCAGTTCGATAAAAAAAATACCAGAAAATGCATAATTGCAGATTTAGCGTAGATAAAATGCCTTTCTACAATGACGCAAAACAGCGCACTTCAGAACTATTGTATAAAACTAGCATTGGAAACACGTTCTAAACCGTTTCTGTGCCTGCAAGCCGGTTGACTCGGTCTGTACAGCGCAAGACGGATGATCGAGAGGCCGCAATTTTGAGGCTAGTCCTGGGTGCATGTTTATGTACCAAACTTGATGGAATTAAGTACAACAAAGGTCATAAGTTCTCATCCCTGATACATCTTTATCACGTTTGAGCGTTACAAGTTTCTCAAGTATGAGTTGCTGGTTGTAGAATTTGATTCGAGAGAAATTTTTAAATCTGAGATATTTTCATAATTGAAATAATTCTGATGAACATTTAAGACTAAATAAAAAAAACAACATCGAAATTTGAACCGATCAAAGTCAATATTTTGCTAGAAAAACTAAAACTGACAAAAGTGAACATATTCAATAGATGAGATCAACAATAACACGATTCAAACTAATGGTTCTTAGCAGAATATTCAAGTATTCCCTCTCGTTTTTTTTATTATATTGTTATATTATTTCTGTCACCGATGTGTCCATCCAATCAGCCCAACAGATAGCGTAATAAGTCTAATGGTCCGTGGTTTCCTAAGTTCAAACCCAGCGAGTGGCTTATGTTGTCTCTGAGAATGTAGTTTTAGATAATTCCCATCAGGCCAGTCGTCCACTAGCAAGTAACATGTGGAGAACAAGGGTTATCACATTGGTTAGATTATGGGAACATCCACAGCGGGTGGCGTCCGAAACGGTGTCCGCTCTCTAATTCAAACAGTTTAATTCGGATCCTCACCAAACTTCATGGAAATGTTTATGGCCATGGGCTCTCGGTCAAGGTCGATAACCAGCCAAATCGACAAAGGCACTTCTGGGTTATTCCCCTTGACGTTTTGAATAATTAATTTTGACGGGCGTATTTTGTGACCTGGCACTCTTGTTTATATTTTTGTAACCAATAAAATTAACAGTGTACAGATCAACATTCATATTCTTGATAAACAGGAAAATACATACAAGGCAGTTTATTTAAGTAAGTGAATTTGGATCAAACCAGCTTGATTTTCTAAAGGGATATTATATGTTCCAAGAAATCAAAATAAAAAGCCTGATTTTTAGAATTGCTCTTAATTGTGCCAGGAGTGTTCCAACCATAACTCAATTTGAATTAATGAAGCCATCTTTTATTTACTTATTCAGTTCACGTATCATAAGTTGCTTAGGATGTATCGCTTCGAAACTTCTAAAGAGTAGTTCATTTTGTCGTAATATCTACATCGCCATTAACATATCTAACATGCTGTAGTTAAACGGATGTCTTAGACGAACCCATTCGTCCGAATACAGGGACATTTTGCCCTCCAATTAGTAATAAAACAAAATGCTGCGTTGCAATTTATCACGTAGCCTGGATTTGTTTTAATCAAATCATTAAATGGAACACTTCGTCGTTCATTCTACCACTCGACATAAATATTTCAACACCCGCTAAGTAATTGATATAAATCGGCACTAAACGCGAGTGAAGTTGACATCACGGAATCAAATATCGTTAAGAGAACTTCGAGACATTTTTGCAGCCAGCAGTACGTAAACAAAACATTAATTTTTTTCAAGAGTTATAGATAGTTTAATCAAAATTAACGACGTCAATTAATTTTTGCAATGTCTCCAACTCCAAACGTATACTCTTTGATTCTGTTTTTTTTTCAGCGATTAATTTTAAAACGTAGGGATATAAATATCAAAATCGGAGTATTATGTTCATATTTAAAACTAACAACAAAACTGCTAGTACTGGTATTCAAACGATGACTGATTCTTGTCAACAGACTACTGGAAATACTAAATACATGAAATATTTACAAGTGGAGTTGTGTAGCATTCTATGCAATGTAAGTGTAAACAATTGATTTGCGTTTCTAGTACATTGTATGTATCTGTTTCTTAAGCTGATCTTCACAGTCATTGTTCTACATTAATCATGTTTGGTTAATAATCTTATGTTGAGAGGTTTCAATTTCTATGCTTACAAAACGGACAGAAAATGACCTCTCAATAACGACAATCGCACACTCTCCACTCTTAAGGTAAAGTCGGTATTGGGTGACAGAAGTGTAGAAAGTAGTGCAACAGTCATTCTTATTTCGTCATTTCAGCTAAGGCTTTCCCATACACAAATGTATCAGCAGTTCTCGTGTTTTGTCAAGAATCATAACTTATCTAGCACAGAATTGGTACCTTTAATATTCAGTATTTATTACAATTCTCGTTTGTTTCAAATTCAGTGATAGGAAAATTTGTAAAACTAGAGCGTTCCCTCGACTTTGAATCAGTAACAAACAGAGATGAAAAGTAGGAAACTTGGCAAATATCTATTTTAAGTTTATATTTGTATACTTTTGTCATTTTTTTACCGTAATGATGTAGAATAAAATAAATTATTAAACTAATAAAGGGAGTTAACTAATGTAATTCGTGTACTGAACAGTTGCCCCAAAATATTTTATAGTTCTTCAATGCATGAGAGAAAAACGTTCAGACACAAATGTGTGCATATATATATAGGATTTGGATACCGCTCGAGCGTTAAAATGGTATTATATAAACATTTTCAACAACAAAAGGGCACACCTCTGTGAGAAGTTCATGCGTATGCGTCATTCCATTCCTCTTCAGGACAAAACAACGATGAACAATTCCAAGACAAGTTTATCTTTGAAGAATGGATTCTATCTAATGTAATGGATGATTGCTTAGATGGTATTAATTCGAGTTGTCAACCGACATGCTCAGTTTGTTAAGATTAGTACCGGGCGTAGAAAATTGAATTGCGAGTATCATTCCAGCAAAATCCTATTGTTGCACCCGGCCGCGGCTCGAGCAAATGAGTATATTCGCATAGGAGATAGCAACTTCATCATAGAGCTACCATGCCAGTTCGGACCTCGAGTCTGAAAACTCGGAGTATGCGGATTAAAGGGGCATACCCTACAACTTGATGCATTTAGAATTAAGGCAAAATGATGATAAATTAGAAGCTTGTAACGAAAAAAGCCGACAATGAAAGTTTCAGCCAAAAATTCATCCAATTCGAAATAAAATCATAAAAAATATGTATTTGTGACACATACATTTAGTCATGGAAATTTTTGGGTGGAAGTGATTTATTATTCATAGCTATGTTTTTTGTGGCTAGTACCTAAACTAGTCATTTTATGACCCAAGTTCTTCCTGCAATTATCCATTATATATTGTTTTACATATACATCTAGCACATTTTTACACTTTCACAGAATATTTGTCAGTTATAGGGTATGCCCCTTTAAGAGGGTGGGGTAATAGATTACTCACCTCGATAACATGCGTAAGTAACCCTTCCAAAGATGCTGCCTCAATATGCTGCTTTTCGTTCCATGTCACAATGTGTCCCAGGGCCATCAACTCTATAAAACTGTCTTCAGGGCTAGTCACATTTAGTATAGTGTTGCTTGTTACCGCTTCGTGAAAAACTGAAAAAGTATTACAATAACGCCATGAACTTGTATCATATAACAAACAGTTAATGTAAATAGTTTCATACTCACGGGATTACGGGATGGTACGGGCTCCAGCGCCTCGACTACATTTCTTCCTGACAACAGGCATAGAAGGAATTAAATTAATAACAATATGCCAGCTTAAACATCAATTAACATCTCAGTGTCTTGTGATCTAAAGATATCACTTTGACAGGACTGGTATGTAGTGATCCTTCAAATTTGGAATTTTGTGTTCTACATGTACATCGCAAGGCACGTGAAGCCTATAGCACAGTAATAATCATGTTGTATAAAATACAAAACAATAATAGTTTGTCCTAATTTCTGTACATACAAAAAAAGTCTCTTATAGTTAATTTCTCCATGCCGTGTTCTCGGCACATTTCATGCGAATTTTTTTCCAAAATGCGGTCATTTCATTGGACAAACAGTCCGATCAAATACTTATCAAGATCGATATTGCTGACATAATTATGCATCGTCAATATCATCACAGTTTTAGCATCTTTAAAAATACAAAATTATGAACTTTGAGAAATGAGAAATAAAAATTTGGTTTCCAAGTACATGGATATCTAACCAAGTCCTTATTCAGTTCAATATATTCTGTATTCGGATGGTTCCCATAGTATAAAGACACGGGTTCTTAGCCCGAGACAATGACCATCGACTTCGGCGTATGTTCAATGTTAATTAACCGCAGTATATTAAACTAATGTCTTAAAACTAGATCACGGTCACATCTATACAAGCGTGTACAAGACTTATATCACATGAACGGCTTGATCGATATTATACTGACCAGGATTATTGGCGTTCTCTTCTTCGTCAATATCTTCCTAGGCTTATTTAAATAAGTAAAATATGGGCTATTAGAAAATGGATCTAATCTTTAATTATAAGGACATTCCAAGAAATATTTTTGTCGTAATCAAGGACTTCTAGGCTATCCTTGGCGTAATGAAATAGAGAATAAAAAATAATATCTCAAAAAATGGTAGAATTTATCTGGGTTTTAAGAAGAAACTTGAACATTCGTATCACAATCTGAACCATCTTCGCAATTTCCGCAAGTTGGCATGTAAACGCTTAATTTTAGAAAACGGAATAAAGTTGTTCATCAATATGATACTGCTACTGACCGTGACAGAGAAAATGGACGGGTTACTGTCTTTTATTCATCATAAGACTAGATAAAAGAAAACAAACAGTTCTCATCCGGACTATAAAATATGGAAGGCCGGAAATGCGAATGTGATTTAAACAAAGAAATGCATATTTTAGTAGTAATTGTCTTTGTTCAAAAGAGATTTTATTCGGTTAATATAACCAATCGCTACAGGTTTTGATAACGCCATGGGGTCAGTGGAGCGTGATATACAAATTATACAATTTTCATATCCATCTTTTGAGGTCGTCTATTTACGGCCGACATAAAGCACAATTTATAGGTTTTATTTCGGATACAAAAAGGCCACCGTCTTCGAACACTTATTCATTTTTTATTCATTTTGCATCGATTGGTCTGACCGAGAAAATGTGTTCATGTTTCATCGATCAAATTGCCCTGAAACATAGTAATGACAGAAACGTATCCGTACACAAGTATTTTGAGTGTCATCGAACTGCTCAGTCATTCCGCTTGTTAATGAGTGAACTATTTTTGTGAGTTGAAGTTTGTTCAACTGCACTAGGCTGTCTTTCGTTCCGCGCATGAATTTCAATGCGGACCAAAGAACTACTTTTTCTTCATCCGCCATGAAAATAGTTTCATTTAATAAAGACATAGATAGAACATATGTGTCTAATCATTATTTTAAATTAACAATATAATATTTATAAATATCATGTTATTGCAAAAACAAAATCAACGTAATTAAAACCTAATTTGACACCATATTAAGCAAAGGGAGATTTCAACTGACTAAACGATGCTTGCAACTTCTTGCATTAAGTTCAAGTCGCATACTAGTAAGTATTTGCAGAATTGTGTTATTTTTTTAGGAACGGAGTTCCTATAGGTATACACCACTTTTAGTAGCAACAAAACAGTGACGCCTCTCATCCGCGTTGAAAAATAGTACCACTTGTTGTATAAGTATACATTGCAGACTTTGCAGTTTTGATAAATGTTAGAGATATATTGCAGGATGCATTGTTGATTTTGATATTTTGTTGATTTTGAAAGCACGGGAATATTTTGGCAATTTAATTATATGATGTTAAGTCGCACCAACTGCCAGGGTCACATAACAGCTTTTCCAGATTTAACGACGACAGAGGAAGTCACTAGGATAGACCCTGAGTATAACCACCGACCTCCCGTGACCGCGTTTAAACCGTGTTTAACACACTTATTTCGGAAGGGAAGTGGGCAGTTTATCGTGTGTTCGTGTCGTCGTGCTTCGACTTTTGGGGGCGAAGACAAAGCCACCATACAAAACGAAACTACGAGTAGGTTTTCTGAACCATAATACCATCTTATATCGGCTGTGTTTCTTCCCTGCGATCTTTATATTCACTGAATATATCAGACTGTCTGACTTAAATCTTATTCCGTGAAATTATAGATTATTAATGCATGTTTGTCGACAGGTTGAGTAGATTCGATATTAAGGTTTACATTACGGGCAATTTTTGTCTATATATTTTGACTTCTCATTATCAGCTAAAAGGAATTGTCTCGCTAATTCAAATGTCGCAGACTGAAGTACATCAAACGCTATCTTTGGAATCGAAAATTGTGTTGAAAGGTAAAAGCTGAAATTTGACAATACTGATATAGACGTTGCGACATCGGAGCAGAGTAAAAACACTTGGAACACTCGTACCTTCTTGGGGTTTAGTAGTCATTGTGGATAACCCACGTGACTTTTGACGTCACAAATTGGTTTGTGCGGGAAGTACTTTTTGCATCAAGCCAGGAGAAAGGAAGTAAGTATTTTATTCCGAAATCAATTTTCACGACACAAAGCGCATGCTAAGCGAAAAAAACGTATATGTTCCACGTATAGTTCAGTATTTAAACTTAAATTAATGGTTTGATGTACATGTACTTCAATATTGCTAATGTCTTAGATATACCAGGCCTGTATTGGGAAGAAGCAATTTCAGTTTGGGTAGGCGGTGGGGCTAATTTTATATTTTGTCTGGCTCAAGGGGGAGGGGGTATGACCAATTTTAGTTTAAAATTACAGCCGAAATTATCGGGAGTGAGCTTAGACACCTCCACTTCCTTCCTTAGGCCCTATATACTGAATTTAGTAATTAAGCAGAACATGTTATATGCAGAATATTCTGCAATGGCATCTAGTTTTGCTACACTTGTATCTTATGAGCAAAAGAAACCTACCCATTTTTCAGTATACTACCATATTACTATATTTATATTTAATTCAGTATACATATCTGAAAAACCTTTCAAAAAATGGCCAAGCTCGAGTGATTCAAATCATTACCTTTTGTGTCAAACAAATCAACTCGTCCACCGAGCCTATGTAACTGTCCTAGATATACTAATATTCTTGCCGCATGGTACTTCACGTATTTAGCATATTTAGTACTATGATTTGTGTAGTACCACTCATCAGACGGAAGCAGAAGTTGCATCAACATGTCGGCTATGTCGGCGTCGGTAAGTGACTGATGGTACACCGGATTTAGGGCGATCGATGATAAACTTTGTAACAGAAGGCACAAAAGATGCTGAAAATACAATAAATTGATATCTTGTAACAACTGGATTGCTAGTACATGTATATTACGTCATGTATACGCGGAAAGATATGATATTTCCCCTACTTTATGACTTAATATTGACATAAAATAATTATTTGACTGGGTGTGGTTTTGTGGTTCTTTCACACCCAGTAAAACTGATACGGTTGCGCTATCACCCCACCAGCAGGAACGATTTTCTACTACTTACACTTCTGAAAATTTAAAAAATATACATGTACATTTGTATAACTATATATCATAACGTCAGTCACATATGAGTGAAATAAATCTTGAAATCGTGAATTTCAAGATTTTTCTTGGAAATTTCACGATTTCAAGATTTCAGGACTTTTCTTGAAAATTTCACGATTTAAGATTCCAAGATTTCAAGATTTTTCTTGAAAATTTCACGATTTTAAGATTTCAAGACTTCTTGAAAATTTCACGATTTAAGATTCCAAGGTTTCAAGATTTTTCTTGAAAATTTCTTGAGTTCATTATTTCACGAGTTTTTCTTTGATTTCCACTTCATTATTTCATGTTTGGAAATTGTGAAATCTTGAAGTTGAAATCACAAACCGGTCTTTCGTAGACTTCTTTTCATTTTGAATCAAGACTGAGTCATTTCAGAGTCAAGAATTCAAATGTTGAAAGCGTGGATACCGAATGAAATATGCGGATCGAAAAATTACTTTTTTGCGGTCATTGTACTAAAACAAATATTCGCGTCATAAAAGTGACAACATTTCTTTTGGGCCGCGGTCATTCTTCCAGGTTGGACGCGTTAGGGCAGACCTTTTTTCTTGGCCTTACGGAATAGGGGACAAATTTTAACTTTTTTTATCACAGGAACACAGATTAAGTGACCTTTACTTTTCCTAAGCGTCAAAAGAAGATATACTACTCATAATTGGTCAATGCAAAGAACAAATAGACAGGCATAAAAAAGACATAAAAACTAAAGAAGGAAACAAAATTAGAGAAATAAAAACGAAATTAACGAACGACAGTATGGATGAACGCCTAATGAATATTTGATCTTTAATTGACTTGGTATCTATAATGTCAGATTTCGATGTGTTTATTTTCGTCATAGTCTCAGGAGCTTAGGACTTAGGGCATACTTTCTTAGTTGGTCAGTAAAATAGCGTATTTGAAATGATTGATGCCAGTTCAAGGATATTGAATTCAGAGAATCTCTCATAAGGGGGTAATTTATGGTAACCCTACAAAAACATGGCTACTTTATTCATGCTAGGTTAACTTGATTTGACTTGGGAACGAGGACGCGATCCAATGGTTAGTGTACTGGAAAAGTATCGATTTCCCCTATATGTGGAGAGGTTGCCAGCTCCTTGTGGAAGCGAAAGTTAGTACAGTCCAGGAAAACTGATTAGGTGAAAAACAGCCCTGAATTCACTGAAACGAAACGAAACGAAACTTCACACACACGGTCTTGTAACAGCATTGACGTACATATATAATTATATACAGTAAAACCTCGATTATCCGAACACCGATTATCCGAATACCCGGTATTATCCGAATAAAATCTACGGTCCCGATTACGTCGCTATATATTTCAACTACAACGAACCCCGGTTATACGAATCGGATTTTACGAATACCTGGTGTAATCCGAATACATTATTTGGTCCCTAAAGTTACGAATGCTCGTATTTTCACACCTATTATTCGAATTCGTCATTTGATGACAATGGCCAATTGAGAATCAAATGTCGTGTGACAAACAATGTGTAACATCAATTCATACATGAAGCATGTCAACAGTTTAATTATCGTTAAGTTGACCATATTGTTTGTTACGATTTTATACTAATCGCGACAAATATTTCACAATGATCTCGGGTATAATAAGTAAATATGCGTATGTACCTGGTGATTGTATTCCAGCGTCATTTAAAATTTAAAAACTAATTCGAACACAATTAATTCAAAACTAACTAGAATATGATGATTTAGTGAAAAAAATGTTCCAAACAGAAAAACATTACGTCTTCGATGTTAAAATGTGACGATAGCGATGCCTAGTCGATCGTTAGAATGACATAATTTTGGGTCGGATTGTGTTCTGCATAATCCATAAATACGCGGGTATTCATTTAACAAGAATAATTGTTTCATTTGTTAACTCATATACATTCATAAAACAAAGATAAATAATTAGTGTTTGTTATATATTTGATTTTATTCTTATTATAACGTCGTGTTTGCATACGAGATTTAACTCCTTTGTAAAATACGGACAGTACGGAATTTATCGTTTCCAAACAGTACATCATACTGAAATGGATTATTCGAAACCATGGATTATCCGAATGATTTTTCAGGGCCCAATGACATTCGAATAATCGAGGTTTTACTGTAGTTGCATTATAAAGTTGAAACATATTTTATTTATAAGATTGGATTTATGCTCGTGAAGTTGGTCTTAAACCCAACGGAATAAGTTATGCGATTCTTCAAAACTTTCAAGTAAAGTTTGACTTATTTTGTTATCAAGAAATACAGACACACTTGATTTAGCGGCCATCTCCAAATAAAGGCCGCCCTATGAATAAAGGCAATTCTTTTAAAGACCTGTCATTGACTATTTAGAACAAAATGACCTCCGAATAAAGGCCACTTTTCAATAAGGGCCACATTTTTCTTTCCCAAAGTTGACCTTTGTTCACAGTTTGACTGTGTTTATTATTATCTGCTATGGAGAGACGCAGCAATCACTCAAACGTTTTATGACCAAGTCAGACTGTTTCTGTCAATAATTAAGACCAAATGTAGCAGGAGTTTCTTTCTACAGTATATATGTTCTTTCTTTAAATCAATGTCTACTTCCTTTTGTACGCGATTGAGACTTTATCCATTTCTATTGATATGCAAATATACAAGGAAAAAAAACAGAAGCCCCCCCCCCACGAAATACTAGTAAGTGACGAAAAAAGCTAATTATTAAACTTAAGAATAAATAACCTCAATTTTGATTCATGATTTTCAGCTTCGAAAATTAACCATTCGTTAGGCGATACTTGTGTATTTGTAATAATTACTGTGAAATCACTGAATCGCTGTTTTAGCTTTTAGTTATAGATATTATGTTTATCATAGCTTTGTTAATATCAGAGCTTCCCACTAGAGATGGGTGAGAAGATTCAGGGGAGGGAGAATAGGGCATTTATATCTCTACTCTTATTTTAAATAATTTTTCCTGGTTCTATATATTACGTCCGGTGTAAAGTACAGGTATACGTCTCGCCCGTTTCTTGTGATTTTTAAAACCCAGTACTGGGCTCGGTTTAAGGGATAGGGGCATTGAAAAGGCTACCCCGAAATCTCGTAAGCCAGAGCGTAGATTCGAAACCACCATCGATAGTCAAGTAAATGTAAAAAACTAGTAAGAATAAAATGAATAATACTGATACACAGTACAACCTCTGTAGAGCGACACCCTGTGAAAGCTGCAAATATATGCCGTTGTTTAGAGGTTGTTGCCCTACAGAGGTTAAATTTATTGTAATTATCAACTAAAGGGAAAAAATGAAGGTTTTGTTATGGAGAGGTCGTTGCTCTACAGAGGTTAAATTTATTGTAATTATCAACTAAAGGGAAAAAATGAAGGTTTTGTTATGGAGAGGTCGTTGCTCTACAGAGGTTAAATTTATTGTAATTATCAACTAAAGGGAAAATTGAAGGTTTTGTTATGGAGAGGTAGTTGCTCTAGAGAGGGCCGCTTTGGAGAGGTTTTACTGCAGACTATTAGTGCAGAAATTCGATCTTATGTTTTGGAATTAGTTTATCGAAAAAAATCAGCCGATCAAAAAATATACAATCAACTATACCACGTACAGTATAATATTCTGAGCAAAAACGAGACACAAAATGCATGTGCTAAGATGACTAACTTACATATAAACTTACATATAAACTTACATATAAACTTACATAACCTGACTATCTCTGTTTTATACGAAGGATGTTAAATAGCAATACTGTAGCTGCATTCGGTTTCGTTTGTCCAAATTTCGTGGACTTGCCTAATTCCGTAATTTCGTGGGTTCGTACATTCGTGGGGATTCAAATTTGGATGGCAATATTTTTCGGATACATTCTTATTCACGTTACTAACACCTTTACTTAGAGGGTGGTTGCTTGAAATTGCGTATCAGGTAACCTCCAAACTTCACGAAATTAAACGTTTCACGAAAATGATAGACATCGCAGTATATGAAAGTGAAGAATGATACTATTAATAATTCAGCGTTTGGATGACACAGATGCCATACCATGGGAACTGACGTATCGATATCATATATTATAACTGTTACCAGATTCTCCTGTTTGCATATTCCAAGTATAAATATTAAACATAATCCGCCATATTTGCCTAGCAACCAACAGATGTAGCGTGCGTTCATGTTGTCTAGACAATGTAACGTATAATGGAATCAAACACGCTCTCGTTGGTTTTTTCGTCTTAGTAAGAATAATTGAAGCAGACATTTACAGCGTGATTGTTTAAACAACATTGTGATATAAGCCAGGACTTGTTAATATTACGTGCACATTGTAAACGCATCATATATCAGTAAAAAAATAGATAATAAACAATTTATAATTATGGACAAGGTATAGTTTAAAATAAGCTACATGCACCCAAAAATAGGTCGAGTAATTACTGAAAACAACTTTGTTTATACTGTATACATTGTATTGAATGTCAACGCATACAATCAACTTAAAAGTTATTTCTTTTATTGTGAGCGAATTAGAGATGACACATAATTGATTTAGTGTTCAAAGCTATATCTGACCGCCCTATCATTGACAGAACAATTGTTTGTATGTGATAAGATTCATTAACCAAGTACCTATATCTAAATAATGAATATTGCAAGCGACCTGCATATTTTGATAAGCAATTATGAATAGAAATGAGAGATAACAAGGAAATTAGAAATATACAAAATCAAATATTTTCAATGTCTGACCAGGCATAGTTTTCCTCTTAGGTAAAATACATTGTTGTTTATATATTTTGTGAAAGCGGGCATGTTTGAATTCAGCATACGCTACTTGAATGGTTAAAGAGAGGAATAAAAAGCTAGTGAATACTTAATTATGATAACTTGCAACAATCATGTTTGTTGAGTTATATATCTTTTTTACACAGAGACAGTTTTCGAAGTTCTTTTGAGAAAACACTACAAGATTATGAAAACAGCGTGATTTTTGAAACATTTTTAAAATTTATGTAGAATTTCTTGTAAGATGTATATTTTTATATATATAATTATTAAGATGTGACACATTCAATCATTTTGCCAGATGAGCATGAATATGTCTCACGAGAGACTCGTAACATAATGAACAACAATCTTTGAAGTCCCCAGTTTTATGGACTGATATTACTGGATGGACCAGGCTGGTATAAATAACAGTCACACGTTCGAGTGGAACGACTTGGAATTGGTAAACTAGTTATTCCAAGTAGCACACTCACCTTTTTGTTATTTCAGGTATTTCATTAACACAACGAAGAGTCATATACACTAAGATGACCCAAATTACAAAGACATTCGTTCGAATGCATTGTAACACTATAATGATATATACTCATACTATCGGATACTCTACAAACCATCATTGGTACTCTATTACACAACACATACATAACAATACTTACCGGATCATGATTGGGGTCTAATGCTTCGACGAGAGTTTTAGCATGTCCGTCATTCACAATCTTATGTTGCACATTTGGTCCATGACACATAACTGTTAAAATTCTGGCACTAAATATTTGTAAACAATGGTGAGTGCACTGACGCCATCTTGTACTGGGCGTACACCGTTGACGGGTTCCTATTATTCGTTTATGCATTGTGATATTATTATGTAATATACTGAGTATCTGGCTGGGATCACTTGATGAAAGTATTTCTAATGGAGTTCGAAGCACTTGTGTACAATTTGACGTGTTACTGGATTTTGAGTCCTCCCTATCTTCAGTGTGTTTTTCATGATTGTCAGATTTTGAATGAGCATCATGACTCATTCGTCGTTCGCGTTTCGTTAAAGAAAAATGACGATTCAATGCAGCGTTTTCATCCGGTGTAGTGTGGCTTCCTTTCCGTTTAGGGCTAGAGCCCCTATAAAGATCGTTAGTTGACACATGATCAGCACCCTTTGACATGGCGCTAACTTCGAAGTTTTTGTACATTACACATATATCAATGATTCGATTGATGGTACACAATGCCGTGAAATGGAGACTTTGCTTGCCTTTCAACAACTCAAAGCCTATAACCAGGAGTCTTGACAGATCGTAAAAATTGTCCATCCTTTCCATACTTTGCTTTGTGTCTTTCAGCTGATCAACAATTGTCTGAAAATATTTTAAATCCGCTTACAATATGACACTAGCCATACCAGTCATTTAAATCATAGAACTTAATCAACTATAATACCTGCGAGAAAAAACATGGAATGAAATTCATTGACTCAATCAAACTAAAATACTAAGCTATGAAATCACTAAGATTTGAGTTCATACGGGGATTTCACCTCCGCACAGATTTGGACAAAAATTCGTAAACGACATTATTTTTTGGGGTGATATTTTGGTCCGTTCTTGTACTAGTTCAAGCTTGGTTGCATTTGACCACCGGTTTGGTTGAAGTTCATGGTAATACATGTACTTGTGTTCGGTGGACATTATGACTAAACATTTACTTATATCTAACTAAATCCTACTAATTATGTACATATGTAAGAAGAAAATGCAGGGATATTTCCTCACCACAAAATCAATACGACTGCGATAAATGAAGCAATATAGCAAATTTTGTTTAGTCTGAAAAAGCATCTAATCAAATGAAGCTAATTCGTCTCTTACACAATGTTTTCATGCTAAATTAAAAAAGTCAACTCTTCTTAGGAGTTAATTTTTGTTCAACTCGTATTTCTCTGATAGGCGATCTACTGAAATGCCCCGCTTTGTCCATATTATTGAATTTGGTCCCCGTCTAGAAATACTAATTCGTTTGCGAGTATTTACGTTAAATATTTATGCAAATTAAATAAAATGAACTGAGGATATCTCTCCGGGGAATTCGGTTATCGGTTGTCTAAGCGTTCGTAATAGGTGCGAAACGAGTGTGTGAGACTGGAATATACATGTAGATGTAAACATTACGGTCACGTCCTTTGCTAACCTTTCCGATGGTCACGTATATTCAATGCGTGCTATGTTGGCCACAAATGATTTCTGTTATATCATATCTTCGTTGTAAATGCTTTAAAAAATCACGGTCTTTTTAAAACATCTTTCGAAGAGGCGTGAACGCACATCAATGATTATATTAGGCGGAAAAAGAAATAAATATGCTTTTGGCATTAAAGTACATACTATTATATTCGAGTATATTGAACTCTATAGAGATTACCATCATCACTAAGTATGGGAATATAATTGGCAATGAAAGAAGCGATCAATGTGGAACACAGTTTTCTTCATAATATTCTGTGGACGGAATCAGCAGATATTTTTCAGAAAATATACACCATGATAGCTAGAATGATAGCTCTTTACTAACGTATTTCAGTATGTTTATCGTGACAGTGTATTTCAATAGGCAGATTTTCAAATAATTCAGTTAATACAAGTGAAGGCCATTCTGTTTTACACTTTTGTTGAGCGTCCGCGCTGCCTCGGTCAACATTATTTGTCTCACACTGATAATTTTTAATAACGCCCTCTCAGAAATGTGATATTTATATATTATATAATACTTGTCACAATACTACTATCAAAAATAAAAAAATGCTGAATTCTTTGGTTATTATTTTGCTAGATTTCCATCTATTTTTTTACGAAAAGAAATCGGACCTGTACTAGACCTTAAGAATTCGACAATTTCCTTCAAGCGACTAAAATAAAACCGATACTACTATTTTTTTTTTCTAGGATTCAAGTTTTGAGAAATGTTATTCATTTTGGTTAGCATGGTGCATTGATAGAGTCGAAAAAAAAACACATTTTGGTCGCCTATATGAATTACGCGAGCGACATAAAAATGGAAATGTTTAATGCCACCAATTATTGATAAATATAATAATTATACATATATTTACCTGAATAATCGTGTTAAACAATTGACTAATTCCGTTTTCTATGCTTGAAGAGTCCGCCTGCTCTGTGAGCGCTACCACTACCTTCATATAATTGCCAAGTCCTTCCACCAATGACGTCACACATTCCGGGTTTCCTGAGAGTTTGATAAGCGCCTTAAGTGATTTTTCAGTCTCCTCGATTGAAGAGCGATCTGTGTTGAAATTAAAACGAGAAGTCAAAGACGGAGCACTAAAACAACAATTGTTATTATCTGGTGAAAACAACATCATTTTCTGTGAAATAACAGTATAATCCATTTTCCTTCAAGCATATATAATATTATAATTTACAGTTTATTACACAAGGGAATTTGCTGGGTTAGTACTCGATCGCTTGATGAAGCCATTGGGTTTATGGCTGCCCGGCGTTTTACCCCAATATATACAACTTGTCACACCATAGCGTTAGAAAGATGTGATTTATTATTTTCCTTGAATACACACTCTACGGAGTTACTGGAATGAGCCACAATATGTAAACACAGTCATCTATCTAATCTACCAAGTAATATGTGTAATATCAATATTCCCCAGAAGGCTGTTACTAGACTTATTGATAACCTATTGACCCTGTCAGTTAATCCCTAACAAGACAAATCACACAGAAACGAAATATGCGTTATTGACCTTCGTAACCCACTGTCACACAAAAATGAATGATACTGAAGTCCGACATTAGTCCATAATAATTACTAATACAGGCATCTTTTTCTTAACACAGACGATAAAGGTATATATGGCAGTTTTATCACTCATTGCGTTTCACATTGACAGTGCCCGATACTATTTCACAATCTTTTTACACATTCTTGACTTAAATGAAACGTTTTCACTTTGGCAAAACTAAAAAAGAATCGTTCAGAAATAAATCAGAGCGTCGTGTAAGTAACAGGTGGAATCTACACTACATTGACCAGGTGCCTTGCTGAAGACCAACTGCTGTTAACTTCACTTTCCTTTAATTCTCACAAAATAGAGCACAATAATAAAAGAGGAAGAATCCATAGCAACAGTTCATTTGTTATGGTTGCGTTAATTCAGCGTTGTTCACCAACGCTTGCTCCTATGTCAATCGGTACTCCTCGCCATTTGTCTAAAGAAAGTGTCACGGACATAATATACATGTATAGGTCGGCCGCCATTATAGTGTTGTTGTTTCTTTCCATCATTGCTGACCTTCGAAATCCAACGACGGAAACAAACTGCTTCTTTTTCAATGGGAACTTGATACCCATTTAGAAAATTGCGAACGTTAAACACGTTTGAAAGACTATAATACTGAAAATGATTCTTGAAAACGAGTACCTAGTGTTAAAATTGTAGTGAACGAAAACCACATAGCTAAAATATGTTATCCTAAACTTATGTATGAGGCGTATTTTTCAGTGATAACACCATAAATTTTCTCCGATTGCACGGAAACATTTTTAGAAGATAGCGATTATAAATGGGCATAGATTTTTGAAAATATAGAACTGAAAATTAAATTTGGTACCTATGGCCACCATGCCACAGTACCTGATTTCTACTTATGCCACAAATCAAGGAACATATGCGTCCCTTTTCATCGCCAACCGTTGTTAAACATTATCCAGACCTTTGCGATGAAAGTCGACATTAAAGATTTCATTTCAGCAAAACATATCATTATTCATTAACATACGTTATTCCTTCGAATAATAAACACATTATGTTATGTTATTCTCCATGACGACATATTTACGACTGATTAAATTATATTAACACAACGAAGTCGTTTAGTACGAAATACCACAAACATACGTATATGTCAGTCCACATGGCTTAAGCACGTTGCAGGGATGGTGTATAATGGACAAACAAATATGTAAACATTACCTTTTTGAAAAAAGGTGCTAAACGTCGTATATTACAGCAAGAAAATGCCATTGTACAGATAAACACCAGTTGTTAAAAATGTGATTTTTTTTTAAAGTTACGTAGTATCATGCAAACTTGGTGCGGAAATTGTCATTTAGGAAGTTGTAACACTTGTATATGCATGTATATGATATGTTTTTGGTCAGTGTGTGACCATGTTAAGACTTAATAGGACTTAATAACCATTATACACCATCCCTTCAACGTGCTAACCCCCTGTGTGTCAGACATCTTAAAAAAAAATATAACTGACTCTCATCGGCTGGAACACGGTTTCTCTAAACACATTCATCCGTCCAGATTGTTTTTTTTTAGTATAAGTTATACATAGGTCGACTCCGCATGACTAGTACAGTAAATACGTATGTATTTAGAATGAAAAAAAAATGTAACAAAAATTATACATGTATATATCATCTCTTACCTCCGCTATCAGCGGCACAACTGTTTCTGTGTTTAGACTTTTCGCCTCTTCGGAGTGACATTCCGCTGCCTACACTCTTTCCGCTACTAACACTTCTTTCACCTCCACTGATGAGACTTCGTCCAATACTGACGTCACTTCCGCTACTCCTATCATTATATAGAACAGGCACTTGCTGAAAGAAAACATATATGGACAAGATGTTATAAAATGATCATATAAGTATAGCTAATACTGGACATTTCAACTAAAATCAATGAGGTGGAAAAATGTCTTTTACCCCTGATTCTAAAAGAAAGACTTTAATAATGGATGTTTCTGAATGTTTTATAAGGGCAATTAAACATATGTCATTTAATATAATTCTTAAACAAAATCATAACAAATTCAATACTTTATGACCGTTACGTTCTGAAAATCTATTCATTATAATTTGTTTTTTATTGCATCAATATCAGGATGTCAATGTTAGAAGAGTTGAGTTCTACCGCATAATTAATTATTTTGCCGAATAATTCAATCGTCTCTTAATTGAATACAACCGTAAACGCTGAAAACCTCGTTATTTTATTCGAAAATAAGGTTTCTAGACGTAAATATAAACAAGCCGTGTACTGTGACATGGATATCAACTGATGCCTTATTATAACCATAAATTTATTTCACGAAATCATAGGTAAAATCACTCAATAAACCCACTATGGATAATGAAGATCGACAAAGTAACGGCACAACATGTACGTAAACCGCAATGTGTTCATGATACGGCACGACACGATATGGTACGGAGCGGTACGGCACGACACGGGACGGAATGATACGGCAGGACGCGGTACGGCATGACACGTAATAGAACGGCACGGTACGGTCTGGCACATGCAGGAAAGAAACGGTACGGTGTGACAAGTCGTTGTTCGATGTAATTTAGATCCGATCAGAACAGTTAAAAAGACAGAGAAGGTAAGACACACATTTATGTAGTATTATCGTACACGTACTAACACATTGTCTTTACAATGTAATAACACAACGCTCTTGTAGAAAAAAACGCACAAATTAAAGACATGTATCTCAAAATGCTGTTTAAATGTTTCAACTCTAAACAGCAAGAAATATGTATACACCAACAAATCCGAAGCACACATCTATATATTTTTATTCAATAGTCAAAACGAAAACCTGTCAAATCAGTGTAAAATAATAAACATTTACATTCGCTTGACAACGGAATAGTGATCCGATATAAGAAAAAGTTCGTCATAATAAATTTTGTATCAATACAAGCTATTAGCAAATCTAGTTGCCATGCCACAGCATATGTCGAGCAACTTTATAGATTATCTTGACAGAAACTCGATAATTTTAAGCAAACTATCCCAATTCAGGATACTTGTAGCATAGAGATGATGCCCGATAAGTGATCTATTCAGAAACACGGAATTCTGGTTATAAATCAAAACATGCATGTTGATGGTGACTGGTTCACAAAAGTCAATATTTCACGCACTTCGCAACATGATTTGCAATGTCGGTGTGTTGGGAAACGGGTATGGTAGTTTTAAAAGCCGATTCCAGAGCCAATCAACATAATTCAGTCGGAGATTATTTCCACACACTTGTAGTGAGGTTCCTTGCTTTTAGACCTATCTCACTGTATTGTAAACACAGTGAGGATGGACGTACCAATGATTAAGATCTTTATCACCTGTCAATCAGTTCAAGAACATTATAAGAGATTATTGGTGGTATAGTGTTAGCGCGCTGGACTACTGAACGAAGGGTTCGACTACCGATCTTTAGTGTCCCCATCTCAACTACCACTACTACAAAGTACTGTGATAAAAAATCACTGCAAACGGGCTAGGCGTTTATCGGTGCTTTAAATCTAAATGTCTAGTTCTCCGTTATCTTCACTTCCCTCTCTCGAATACTAGTAGGCCGTAAAACAACTGATAGATATCAAGAATATCATAATTCTGTAAAAAAACAATTTCATCTAGTAGAATTACTTGCAAAAAATGATGTAATATGACTTGTCAAAGACACGCTTCCGTGGTCGAGTGGTTAAGGTCGCTGACTTCAAATCACTGTAACCTCTCACAGATAGAGGGTCGTGGGTTCGAGCCCTGCTACCGACCTTGTCTCTTTATGTCAGAAAGCAGGCAGTTGCTTATGAGTCTAGTACTGGTTCTTCCCAGGAACGATGGTTAGGTGAATTGCCCGCCTCTTATGACTCTGATTGTTAAAAGGAGCGAAAAAACAACCAAACCAAACAAAAAAAAACAACAAAAAAACATGACTTGCCAACGCTGTTTAAAAGCAAGTTATTTTATATGTTGTTCAGCAGCCCATTCGACAACAAGGGCCATTCAAGAACCGCCACACACACACACACACACACACACACACACACACACACACACACACACACACACACACACACACACACACACACACACACACACACACACACACACACACACACACACACACACACACACACACACACACACACACACACACACACACACACACACACACACACACACACACACACACACACACACACACACACACACACACACACACACACACACACACACACACACACACACACACACACACACACACACACACACACACACACACACACACACACACACACACACACACACACACACACACACACACACACACACACACACACACACACACACACACACACACACACACACACACACACACACACACACACACACACACACACACACACACACACACACACACACACACACACACACACACACACACACACACACACACACACACACACACACACACACACACACACACACACACACACACACACACACACACACACACACACACACACACACACACACACACACACACACACACACACACACACACAGACACACACACACACACAGACACACACACACACACACACACACACAGACACACACACACACACACACACACACACAGAGAGAGAGAGATCCCAACTCTTTTCGAATACTTCTTCCTGGTCCTTTATCAAAACACCAATACACACCTCACTAGTTTTTTGTGATTTTCTAGACTCAGTTCTTGGCTCGGTAATTGGGATGGGGACACTGAAAACATGTACCTGAGAAATTGGAAAGACTGAGCCGAGAATCGAACCAATAACCAACTTTCGTTCAGTAGCCTAGTACGTTACCACTAGATTACTGAACAGCCCTAGTTCATCTTGGTATAGATACATATCATATGCAAAAAGATCCGAGTTTTAAAATAACAACAATATGTAAAAATTGCCTTCTTCAAATCCAAAATTGCTACATGGACTTGACCTGCAAGACTCAGAATGTAAAACAAACGTCTGCTTAATATGAAGAAATGATCTTCCAAGTCCATACAGAAAGTCTTGAACCCTTCCAAGTAGAAGTAAATTTTAAACAAACATATTCACAACTGAAGTTTCAAATACAGTCAAACATGTGATCAAAGGCCACCCTTAATTTTTTTATAGATAAATCTGGCTATTTATCGAAGGTCATTTTGTTCTAGATAATAACATTTTTTTAATAATGGCCTAATTATTTGGAGGTGTCCACAAACAGGGTTGACTGTACGTTTATACAGCATGCAACAATACTGGTTGCTTGTACATGTATATAGGTTTATTATATGACAACCTTGTGTTGTTAAACAAAAATTCCTCAGTACAAAATAACAGCAAAACACATTACTTTGGGCGTAAACAATGTTTAGATTCTGGTCACCCAACCAACCCTAATTTATCGGCCCTCTCTTATTTTAACGATGTCTTTCAAGCCCATTCGTTTAGAAATCCTAGCAGATATAGAAGGCGTGTACTGGCTCAAGTAAAACAATAGTAAACTAGGCTGCCTTGCTATCCATGCTTCATCAAGTTTGTTTGCAATGGCGACAGCACATAGTCTGGCACAGCGTGATGTTGACATTCTAATATCATCCTTCTTCATATCAACTTCCCATGTGTTGCCTGTCTTCTCAGCGAACGATGCTTTGCGTATATTAGAGAACACAGGTCCTGGGCATATATTTGTTACATTGATGTTTCTGTTATACATCTCGATCCTCAAACAGTCAAACCAGCCTTGTATTGCATGTTTCGACCCCGTTGTTTCGACCCCGTGTATGACCCCATTCCTGGTGAACAAAGTTTTCCAGAAATACTACTCATGTTCACAATATGTCCTTCCTTCCTTTCAATCATGTTAGGTAGAACCAGTTTTGTGAGTGATAACATAGAGAGTGTATTTATCTCTAACATATCCCTATCCACCTGTAAGTCCGTTTTCTCCCAGTCTGCTATCTGTGCGCGACCAGCATTGTTAACAAGAACATTAATCTGCTTAAATCTGGATAACACATCTTCCACAGCGGCTTGATGAAGCTCAAACTTCAATAGATCCAACGGTAGAATTAAAATAGCATCCTTTATCAGATTACCATAACTTAAACATTCATTCCTCACTCGCTCCAGCTCTTCTTCTCGTCTTGCTGAAAGAACAAGTCGACACCCAGCCTTGGCAAGCTCATATGATAAATGTTCACCAATACCGCTAGATGCTCCTGTTATCCAGACGACTTTAAGAGCCATTACAGCTGTTGATTTTCCCACTTTTTCTGCCCACTGTAACTGTAAGTCACAATCACTCAGTAACAATCTGAGCAGCTGCACGATCAGGTAACCGAAGAAAAGTGATTCTAAAATACAGCACCAGTTCATACTTGTAGATATAACAAGTCAGAAGTTTGTGGATGAAACTATAAACAACTTAATCCTTGTTTAGTGATCCTTGGTATGAATAATGCGTTAAACAAATAAAACACAAAGTTTTATTGTTTTATTTCGATTTGCCGTGGGCAAGTCGGAATACGTTAGTTATAATTTGCATAAAAAGTAATATTAGTGTTTTATATTAATACAAAATGTACATTATTTGCTATGAGTTAGTTTTACATGATCGGAAACTCTTTGGAATTTGCTGTACAATTTTTGGGTGGAAGTGATTTATTTTTCATAGCTATGATTTTTGCGGCTAGTACCTAAACTAGTCATTTTATAACCCAAGTTCTTCTTGCAATTATCCATTATATATTGTTTTACATATACATCTGACACATATTTACACTTTCGCAATGTTTGTCAGTTGTAGGGTACGCCCCTTTAAAGATACCACAGAATCCAAAGTCCATTGGTGCCTCATCAGGGCACTCCAACACCCTTTCTACATGGGTTATACACAGAATGTACTTAACATTATGGTATTTAAGGTACACAAGTATTTGCAGTGTGACTTGATGCCGAGTTCTGATGGACCACCGTATCTTTTTGCTGTGTTTCCCGGGATAAGCCATGGAACGCGTTTCTTTAAACAAGAGGGCCACATTGGCCCTTTATCGCTCACCTGAGAACCAAGGCCAATAATCAATGACCAGGTAATATAGTTTCCATCTCGTAAAACTCATTTTTACGTAGATTTTGAGATCAAAACCAACAATGCAGGTATAATACTGTTAAACAAGCTAAAACGTAGCAAATTTTCTAATCCAAGGGTCCATAACTCTTGAAGTTGTGGTCCGATTCCACTTATAACTTAACATGTCCAAAACCATAAGGTAATACACATTCATTGTAAATATGATTAGGATCGGTGAATAAATGAAGGCGCTAGAGTGTAAACAAGCTAAAATATAGCAAAATTGCTAAGTCAAGGGCCCATAACTCTTGAAGATGTGGTCCGATTCCGCCCATAATCGAACTTGTTCGAGATCTTTTGGTTATACTCATTTACTGTAAATATTATTAGGATCGGTATATAAATGAAGGCGCTGGTGTGTAAACAAGCTAAAATATAGCAAATTTTCAAAATCAAGGGCCCATAACTCTTGAAGTTTGGGTCCGATTCCGTCCATAATCGAACTTGTCCAAGATCTTTTGGTTATACACATTTACTTAAAATATTATTAGGATCGGTGAATAAATGTAGGTGCTATAGTGTAAACAAGCTAAAATATAGCAAATTTTCAAAGTCAAGGGCCCATAACTCATGAAGTTCTGGTCCGATTCTGTCCATAATCAAACTTGTCCAAGATCTTTTGGTTATACACATTTACTGAAAATATGATCAGGATTGGTGAATAAATGAAGGCGCTAGAGTGTAAACAAGCTAAATATAGCAAATTTTGTAATTCAAGGGCCCATAACTCTAGAAGTTATCATCAGATTTTGCCCATAATCGAACTTAGCCGAGACATTGTGGCCATATACATTTTTGAGCAAGTTTAATCAAGATTCGTAAAGAGTTGCGGTTGCTAGAGTGTAAACAAACTAATTGTGGACGGACGACGGACGCCGGACATTCACCGATGAATCAGGTGAGCTAAAAACTGGTTTTAAAACCTTTTGAATATAGAATTTAGAGTTCACCTAGGTGCCACTGGGAGTAATTATTATCACCGTTTTACGATTATAGCACACAGCAGTCTTAGCCATGAAACCAGCAGTGAACGCATCAAGCTAAATTAACTTAAACCTATGACGATCATGTGGGTACCATTTTGCAAGTAGCAGAGTTTCCTCCTACCGTAATTACTGTTCCGTTATTTCAAATACAGCTTCCGAGACCCTTGTCTTGGGTTGATAAACTTCCTGACATTTAGCTGATGAACGCCACATTTCACCGTAGTTTGCCTGTAACATTTCGAAATTATACAGTTGACAGTTCCAACAAACATGTCTAACTTTGATGTTATTTGAGTATTTCTCGTTGGGGTGATGTATTGGTTTTACTGATCGTAAAAGCGATTCGCTCGATAGCAGCTTCTGTGGACACCGTCGGTCGTTTTTTAAATGTTGGAGCTATTTAATCAGCAATGGCGACAGAACACCGAACTCCCTTTTTATAACAAAAATACCAATTGTACCCCTGGATATATTATTTCCGATATCTTTCACCACTTTCTGGATGCTCCTATAGTTGTGCTACGTCTTCAAAGGTAAAAAAACGATGCCCTCAACAACATTGTCAATTTTCGGCCCAACCATATTGAATGAACGAACTGTTGGTAAATGTGTATAAAGAATGTATATTACTGCACAGTGCTGAAAGCGGATATTTCGATTTTATTGCGAAATCACGGGAAAATCGTATAGTGTTCAATTATAAGCTGAACACCTCTCGTAATTAGGTGGAACACTGATATAATGAAGTCCTTTTGGGACTCAAATATAGACTTAAATAATGCATATTTCACGGGTTGTTTGTGATTTTAAATAGCTTTTGTTGTTCGGTACGAACTAGGGAATTATTTATAACTAATATTCGTTTGATTTAAAGAAATAGTTAGTTTGTTTCTTTCTTATGCCTTCAATCGTATTGCACCATGGTGAGTTTCAACAACCAATTAAGAGCCCGTATTTCATAATTCCATTTAAGGCCGGGTTTTTAACCAATTGGAATGCATGGAATCCCGTATTGCCGAGTTTTGTCCGTATTTGACGACTGTTTTACTCCTATTGCCGACAAAACGTTTGTATTGCGTGTCGTTTTCTTCAAATTCCCCGTCTAATATTGGATAGTTCATAGTGATTAATAGTTGAAAAATTGAGTTATACGTTTATATGCATTGTTAACACATTCTACTTATAGTAGGCTTCATGTAGGCTGACACAGTCCATCAAAGAAAGACTATCATAAGAGAAACGAAGGTCAAAACGGCATTACAAAGTATAACTGACTTGAACTGAAGCATTTTCTGATATTTCTTTAAAATCTGATTCTCGATTAAAATCAATAAATATCAATTAAACAAAGTGGATTTTATTTTATTAGGATTGAAGCCATTATAAATTAGAATTCCAGCAACTGGCTCGGCGTTACTGAGAAATCCAGACCCCTGTTAAACAAATAAATATTTAATCCCATTTTGAGGATGCACTTAAATCAATGGCAAACGTTCAATGGTTTGTCTGTAACCACTACTCGATTAGAAAATAATTTCATAATAATTTTCGAGGTTAATGTCACGTGACTCCTGCGGTGTTCGTTTAATCGACTTTAAGACACATGCGTCCATCTGTACAAATTCTCTTATTTCAACTTCGATGTCTTGGTAAAAAAGTAGGGAAAAAGAAGGAAAGAATCATTCTTATCATGTGACATATCCCAGCAACATCATGTGACATATCCAAACAACATCATGTGACATATCCCAGCAACATCATGTGACATATCCAAACAATAACATGTGACATATCCCAACAACATCATGTGTCATATCCCAACAACATCATGTCACATATCCCAACAACATCATGTGCCATATCCCAACAACATCATGTGACATATCCCAACAGCATCATGCGACATATCCCAGCAACATCATGTGACATATCCCAGCAACATCATGTGACATATCCCAACCTCATTATGCGACATATTCCGACAACATCATGTGACATATCCCAGCAACATCATGTGACATATCCCAACAACATAATGTGACATATCCCAGCAACATCATGTGACATACCCCAACAGCATCATGCGACATATTCCGACAACATCATGTGACATATCCCAACAACATCATGTGACATATCCGAGCAACATCATGTGACATATCACAACAACATCATGTGATATAATCCAGCAACATCATGTGACATATCCCAGCAACATCATGCGATATATCCCAACAACATCATGCGACATATTCCGACAACATCATGTGACATATCCCAGCAACATCATGTGACATATCACAACAACATCATGTGACATATCCCAGCAACATCATGTGACATATCCCATCAACATCATGTGACATATCCAAACAACATCATGTGACATACCCCAGCAACATCATGTGACATATCCCAGCAACATCATGTGACATTACCTAGCAACATCATGTGACATATCCCAGCAACATAATGTGACATAACCTAATGTGACATATTCCAACAACATCATGTGATATATCCCAACAACATCATGCGACATATTCCGACAACATCATGCGCCATATCCCAACAACATCATGTGACATACCCCAGCAACATCATGTGACATATCCCAACAAAATCAGGTGATATAATCCAGTAACATAATTTGACATATCCCAGCAACATCATGTGACATATCCCAGCAACATCATGTGACATATCCTAGCATTATCATGTGACATATCCCAACAACATCATGTGACATATCCGAACAACATAATGTACCGTATCCCAACATTCCTTCTACCGACTTCCCGTAGTGTTTACCAATCTCAATGACCCAATGAATTATCAAGCATGAAAACTATTTTATCATGTTACATATCGTATGAAGATCATGTGACATATCGTATAAAGATAATCTGACATAACTTATGAACGTCATGTGACATATCGTTAACCATAATTTTTAGGATGGCTGAATCATGCGACAATTTCTGATTATCAGGGACATGCAAACTTCAGCATGCTTTAAAGAGAAAAAAAACATTGGAATTCATTGATTTGGTCATTAATGCAATATCTTCATTTGTAATTACATTCACCAATTAAGCAAAAAAGGAAAATATGCAAGACATTGTGGTTTACAGATCTTGAAGCCAGGTTCACATAGTGTTTGCTGAGATCAACATTTGCATTATACGATATGATTAAATATACAGTCAAAATTGGAAACAATGTCCATCCTTAGGAAAACATAATGTGACCTTTCTTGACAGGTGACCTTTGAAATCATCTGGTTTTATTAATCAATGACGGATTTTTAAGAACCTTTAATCAGAGGGTGGCCTTTTTTCTAAGGTGGCGGCTAACACAGGTTTGACTGTATAGTGGAATACGGTTATACTGAACGCGGATATTGTAAAGTAGTTACTTCCATCCCTACCAAATCCATTTTATCTCAATATTTATCTAAGGAAATAGAAAATATGCATATGAAGAGTTCATAATTCGTGTCCAAAATAATTCATTATAATCGTGTTTTAATGTACATTTTGTATCTGGTTTCAGCGAACGAACCGTCACTGTGGGATAAAGTGCATTGATATTATATATATACCAAACAAACATAACCATTTCTTATATATATCTCATCGTATTATTTGTACTTTAGAATTCAAATTTAGTACATTTAAAACACTAGAAGCCCAAGGGCAACATGTCGAGCCCCTGTTTAGCCAGCTTGTGATCTTGACCTTTGAACTACAAGTATGGGTGATATTCATGACACATCATTTCATTGAAGTAAACTTTTATACCAATTTATTTAAAAATCCTTGAATGCAAACAGAAGTTACAGCCCAGACAAGGAAAATATATTTGACCGAATGTGTAATCTTGACCTTTGACCTATAAAAATCTGGGTGTTGCCAAAGACACATGGTCGCATTGTATTATGACAAGTCATTTTTAAATAATTCAATGCATAAGGGAGACATAGCCCGGACAAGGAGTATAATGCTCATTTTTGACATTTGACCTCTAAGTGTGACCTTGACCTTTGAGCTAGAGACCTTGATCTTGCACACTGCACACCGTCTCATGGTGTTTAACAAATATGCCAAGTTATCTTAAAAAGTTTCTATGCATAAGGGAGATACAGCCCGGACAAGGTGTATAATGCTCATTTTTGACATTTGACCTCTAAGTGTGACCTTGACCTTTGAGCTAGAGACCTGGATCTTGCACACTGCACACCGTCTCATGGTGTTTAACAATTATGCCAAGTTATCTTAAAAAGTTTCTATGCATAAGGGAGAAACAGCCCGGACAAGGTATATAATGCTCGTTTTTTGACGTTTGACCTCTAAGTGTGACCTTGACCTTTGAGCTAGAGACCTGGATTTTGCGCACTGCACAATGCCTCATGGTGTTTAACAATTATGCCAAGTTATCTTAGAAAGTTTCTATGCATAGAGAAGATACAGCCCGGACAAGGTCTATAATGCACATTTTTGATGTTTGACCTCTAAGTGTGACCTTGACCTTTGAGCTAGAGACCTGGATTTTGCGCACTGCACAACGCCTCATGGTGTTTAACAATAATGCCAAGTTATCTTAAAAAGTTTCTATGAATAAGGGAGATACAGCCCGGACAAGGTCTATAATGCTCATTTTTGACGTTTGACCTCTAAGTGTGACCTTGACCTTTGAGCTAGAGACCTGGATTTTGCGCACTGCACACCGTCTCATGGTGTTTAACAATTATGCCAAGTTATTTTAAAAAGTGTCAATGCATAATGGAGATACAGCCCGGACAAGGATCCGGACGGACACACTAACTAACTCACTCACTCACTAACTAACTAACTAACTAACTAACTAACTAACTAACTAACTAACTAACTAACTAACTAACTAACTAACTAACTAACTAACTAACTAACTAACTAACTAACTAACGTACAGACACGCAACCGCCATTGTGGCGACTATGTCGAGCTCACCGCAGGCGGGCTCGACAAAAACCTTATCTAAGTTCCCCAACATATTAGCACAGATTCCAGAAGTAAATTACGAAATTCTAAGACAATCAACGAATGATTCAATAACTAGAGTTCATTTACCGTTTATCCTAATTTCTTGAACATTTCATTTAAATTCGGAAAACATATCGTGTGCTGTTAAACTTTCCAACGACTTCTTTCTTTTTTTCTTTTTTTATTGCTAAGAAACTTATAAAGCGTATGTCTTTCTTCAGTGCCAATCACATACATGTATATATAAATGAAGTCAGTCCGTTAGTGTAAATGTTAAAAATATTTGCATAGGTACGAACGATATGGGTACAGATTTCTCTTTTTTGCTCGTATGGAAAAAATCATGTTCCGACCGTATTTTCAGTACTTTGATTATACAACATATCGCGTCGCTTGTGATATACTATATAGAATTCGAAATATGAACGATAACTAATACATATACTAATTGAGGCATCAGTGCATAAAAAATGTAAAAACGATCAGCCTGCTATATTTACGAACCGATGTACACAGTCTGTTAGTATAAAATCAACCTACTTCATAAAATATATGGACTAAAACATCTTTCCATTATACTCGTACTGTATCTATGAAGTTAAATCCTATTACATGTAGTACATTTTCTTTTAAGATGTTTTACTTGATGATGCGTACGTTAAGTTATGACAAGGTTAATTACTTCATGAACACACAAGTGCATTAATTGATTACTTCATGAACACACCAGTGCATTAATTGATTACTTCATGAACACACAAGTGCATTAATTGATTACTTCATGAACACATCAGTGCATTAATTGATTACTTCATGAACACAACAGCGCATTAATTGATTACTTCATGAACACACCAGTGCATTAATTGATTACTTCATGAACCAACAAGGCATTAATTGATTACTTCATGAACACATCAGCTCATTAATTAATTACTTAATGAACACAATGGCGCATTAATTATTTACTTCATGAACACATCAGCGCATTAATTATTTACTTCATGAACACATCAGCGCATTAATATATTACTTCATAAACACATCAGCACTTCAATTAATTACTTAATGAACACAATGGCGCATTAATTATTTACTTCATGAACACATCAGCGCATTAATTATTTACTTCATGAACACATCAGCGCATTAATATATTACTTCATAAACACATCAGCACTTCAATTAATTACTTAATGAACACAATGGCGCATTAATTGATTACTTCATGAACACATCAGCACATTAACTAATTACTTAATAAACACAACGGCGCATTAATTGATTACTTCATGAACACAACAGCGCATTAATTGATTACTTCATGAACACACCAGTGCATTAATTGATTACTTCATGAACCAACAGCGCATTAATTGATTACTTCATGAACACATCATCTCATTAATTGATTACTTCATGAACACATCAGCTCATTAATTGATTACTTCATGAACCAACAGCGCATTAATTGATTACTTAATGAACACAATGGCGCATTAATTGATTACTTCATGAACCAACAGCGCATTAATTATTTACTTCATGAACACATCAGCGCATTAATTATTTACTTCATGAACACATCAGCGCATTAATATATTACTTCATAAACACATCAGCACTTCAATTAATTACTTAATGAACACAATGGCGCATTAATTGATTACTTCATGAACACATCAGCACATTAACTAATTACTTAATAAACACAATGGCGCATTAATTGATTACTTCATGAACACATCAGCGCATTAATTAATTACTTAATGAACACAATGGCGCATTATTTGATTACTTCATGAACACATCAGCGCATTAATTAATTACTTAATAAACACAATGGCGCATTAATAAAGTGAATTAGAACAGTATACTGCAAAATTTGTTTTAAATGTAAATCGTAAGGCATGCCATATCATGTACAAGAAAATACATTTATTTGCCTAAAACAAATAACTGTTTCCAATTTAACGCAATATCTGCCTATTGCGAGGAAGATCTTACATGATGTGTATCCTTAGTGGCTCATCATTTCTCATTGTCGTTTTTTAGGACTTTAATTGACAGTTCATTCGTCATGTTTCACACCAAGTGACAAACGAATGTACTTTGTAAACACGTTTCACTTCATGTACATACCGACCTTGTACCGGATTTTATCTCAAACCACAAGCGCATGCGCAGAAGCCCTGGAAGTATTATTGTTGAGATCATGTACAAATCAATGAATACGTATTGAAACTAGCTGTAAGAAGATACAAACTGCGAAACGTACTTTCGACAGAAATTCGACAAATGAGATTTTCTTTTATTTTTTTGAATCGCAGAATAATTATCTAGTTCGAAAGAGATTTAAACATTTTAGCCGACTGGTGTGAGATCGCATATTATATTTTCGTTTAACAGTACCTGTCGTTATTTTGTGTATATGTACTCTAACATTGGTGATTTATTTTTAAAAGCAGTTCGCCAATCGCGGACTGCATACAAGGATGCAGACATGACACTGTGGACAAATGTACTGCGTTCCAGCTTTATGCAACGTATCAACGCGTCTAACATTATGGTAATTACTGGTAGATTAGATTAAAGCGCCAATCAGAGATCCACAATTATAGAAAATTACTCCGGAGATCAACCGGAGCGTACTTCGACATCTCGGTGATTATTGAAAACGGTGTGTTAATATTAGTTTTATCATTGTAATTCGCGATGCATATTCAATGAAAATTATCGAATATTGTATCCGTCTGTTGTCGGGGATGCAACTGGATATCTGTCTATCTAGTGTCCTGTTATGAAAGAAATATGTCGAAGTCACGATTATATGATGACTTAGATTATTCTTAATTGTGTCACGTGATTGATATAGTTCTGGACATCATGTCTTCACCTTAGTTGTATCTTCGGCTTTTCTGATTATTATAATCAGTTTTGGACCCGCCTCTGTGGTAGAGAGGTTAAGCTCGCTGGCTTCAAATCACTGCAGCCTCTCACAAGCAACTGAACATGTATCTTTATATGTGAAAGTAATCAGTTGCTAACGGAGGATGTGGGTCTAGTACTGGTTCTTTACAGGAGCGATGATAAGGTGAACTGTCCGCCTCATATAACTCTGACTGTTGAAAAGGGGCGTAAAACTATGGTGGCTGATTTCTGCCATTTCACATCTTCGTGTGTTCGCCCCCAAAAGTCGAAGCACGACGACACGAACACACGATAAATTGATCATTTATCGTGCCTTCGCCTTCGACCTTAGAGGGCGAATACACGAACACACGAAATATTGAAGGCAAAATAACGAAATTATGATAGGCGAACACACGAAGATATGAAATGGCAGAAATCAGCCACCATATAAAACTCAATCAAATAAACAAACATAGCCAAATTTGTTCCAAACAATTGAGCTTTAGAGTATTCAATGCTAGCGCACTATAATTATTAATGGTGAAATTACAGTTATAAATTATGATAGATAAGGAAACATCCAAATGTCCAGAAACAAAACATGAAGTTGAGCTAAATTCCAGAATTGTCCGTACATCTCTCGGGTTTTCAATATTTTTGTCATGTCTAGTTAGTTTATGTCCTGGATAAAACCCAATCGTATTATCGTATAAACCCGTCTCCATATAAGATGATTAAAGTTAAGCAGTACGTATTGTATTCATGTATGTATTACAGCAAGTATAGGTAAAACAGCACACATGCATATACATCGACTGTTGTTAATCAAATATACACAGAAATATTGGCCTACAATGTTTTCTGCGTGGAAAGCAAATACAATTTCATCACTATATTGTCTTGGGAAATAACCATCAAATAAAACCGATCAGGGGTATTGCGAACAGAAACTGTTTGTAGAGTACATGGCGCAGAAAAAAGTCTAGATTTCCCCGGGCACAAATCGATTCATTATTATCTCTTGTTGATCATAACAGAAAGAAAGAAACAAAATAATAATACACTTTAACGTAAATTGTTGTCAGCAATGAGAGTATGTCGGTATAGCTAGAGCTATGATCAATGCTATTGGATATATCTACGTGTAGTAAATTGTCAGTATTTAGTCCGCTGTTGTTTCAACAACAAACAACAACAGTTACTGGGTGGAGCAGTTTAATCATTACAGCGAAGCAATGTCCACTGGAAAGCTGATAAATGCACGACTGGGCTGCGAGATCAGACACTTGAAAACAATCTCTTTGCTCGAATCTCAATTTCATCTTTGATGTATTATGTTCAAAGGATACCACGGTTTGGAGTTTAAATGATTATATACATTCAGATAGATTCTAAATAAGACTGTGGGAAATATTTTATCAATATTTTTAGTACATTGTATTGTTTATCATTTTTCGTAAATTTATTGTATGAAATGTGAGATCCCAAGTTCTATAACACCGAACCTAGAGTGGAACATGTTTTTTTGAAAAGACTAGATTAATGATATTACATCCTATTTGACATACAACATGTTCTACAGTACGTGGTTATCGGTGGTCGAGTGTTAACGCTCTGGACTACAAAACGAAAGGTCGTGGTTTCGATTCTCGTCTAAGCCTTGCGAACTGTTCAGGGACGTTTTTCAGTGCCCCCATCGCAACTACCAAGTATTGTGTCTTAGATAATCACAAGAAAAAAGGACGAGGTGTGTATCTGTGTTTAACACCGGGCACAATGTAATAATGAGCCTGGAAAAACTAAAGGAAAAGAGCAGGGATCTAAACACCACCCTCTCTATGGGTCGGCTCTGAAATGACCATTGCTGTCAAATTGACTGGTAAACAATACTAGTAGATGAATAAATAATTTTTTTGTACAATAATTTTTTTCATTTTAAGGTCACGTGACAATCGTACTCACACCAAGTATTCGATATTTTTGTTTCAGACAACACAACCAATAGCAGACATTTGAATCAACCAAGTCAAGAATAATTTTGAGTAAGTATAACTTGTATTCATGTAATATACATAGGCTCTGGACAAAATTCATTGCCAACAAACAACAGTTTTAGGACATATTTACAGTACAACCTCTGTAGAGCTGCAAATATTGGCCGTTGTTTAGAGGTTGTTGCTCTACAGAGGTTAAATTTACAGTAAATATCAACGTAGGGAAATTTTGGGGTGTTGTTATAGAGAGGTTGTTGCTCTACAGAGGGCCGTTCTGGAGAGGTTTTACTGTACATGCCAGAATGCCATGAATATAAGTACAAACTATGCATGCATACCTATACAGTCAGGTTTTGCATATTACTGACCATATATTAAATAAAGCATTATACATATATAGTACAACCTTTCTACATCAACACCCGTTCGGAATAGCTGTTGTTGTAGTTGACAGGTTGTTGCTATAGAGAGGTTGAATCAGTAGTTAAATCATGCAGTGGGAACAAATCATGCAGTTGTTGAAGTGAGGTTGTTGCTCAAGAGAGGGCCGCTATGGATAGGTTGTACTGTATATGTAACTATGACAATTGGAATGTGAGTCGTAAATGATCACCTACCGATTTGCATTCAATCATACATTGTATATTAAAAGTCACACTATAGATAGATATATAAGGTAATGTAGAACAATGAGCGTAGGAAGTTCTGGTACATTTTGCGTCACTTTGTTCTACTTATTTAATTCATAACAGTTTTGTATAACAATATACATTGGCATAGTGAAACCGAAACCTGTTTGCCACCCATAAAATGTCCACAGTTCTTTTTTCATTAGGTTTTAGATTGGCATAAACACAAAAAGGCCATCGCAAAGCAAACGTACAAACAAATCATAAATTGGAGGTAGAAAAGTAAAAATTACATAAACATGTACACATGCAAATAAGTGAAATAAAACATACATGGTAATTAATTGACATTTATGTAAGACAATTATAATTATGTATTTATAGGTTCATAATTATGAATTTAACGCTACAACAGTAGTAACAAAATACATTTAATACAAATTAATTAAGATTTGATAAATCGGTATTCCTTATTTATGTAGCTGTATAAACAAAATTGAAGTATTTTATACATTCATTAGATTTCGGAATTTATTCAAATTTGGTCAAGTGTGGTAATAACGCTTGATGATTTTTTGTCGAATTTCTTTATAAAAAGGACATCGTTTATTGATTAATACGCTATAATTATACAGTACAACCTCAGTTCTAGCAGTCACTACAATACTAAGACAACTCTATTAAACCCACATCGTGTATACAGACCGGTTTACTATATTTCCTATATATGCCGTCTATTGCATCATAAGACGGCCTCAATTATACAGACCGGTTTGTTTATTTCTTGGAGTAGTTTATTGCAGTCAAACCTGTGAACAAAGGCCACCGTTTGGGAAAGACATTATGTGGCCTACAGAAACAATGACACTTTTTAGATTAATGTCCTGGATTCACAGGGTGGCCTTTATTCGGAAGTGGCCTCAAAACAGATTTTTAACTATATAATACCAATATTAAATTCTACATTGTGGTTTCGTGATTTTAGTTTTAAAGGCCCGGTAGCTTTTTAAATTTAGTAATACAGAAAAAGAGATAATCAAAATACTGAAAGTAATTAGGAAAACTGAATTTACATAGAGTTAGCTTGGAATTGAAACTAGTGGCGGATTTTTTTAACAAAGGGGCTCTGATCAGAGAAGTATTTGATTTAGAAAGGACAACAGCAGATAGGTTTTCAGGTCAGGTAGTTTTTATATGCCAGAGATTGGAGATCAGATAGTTTTACAAATCAGAAAGGATATATCAGAGAGGTTTTCGAATTAGAGTTGCCATTCCGGGTTAGTTAGGGTATTCCAATTACTACAGGATATGATAGGTTCAAAGGGGTTCGTAGGTATTTACTTTATATGATACAAAATTAGCTGAAATTTCATCCTACATTGATAGATGAAGAGACAACTGTCTATCTTGGTAATTACCTCAATAAAAATCAAACAGGAGATATCAGCCCTGAAGAAAAACTTATGTACCGTAACTGAGAAATCAATAAATAATATGTCATTATTTCTACAGGGAGGAAATATTTCCATTGTAACGAGGGCTTTTACTATCTATTAGCGTAAGCAGTGTCTACAGTGAGTCGATTTTGTTGAAAGTATACTTTGTAATTACTACACGCGGTAACACAGTATCAGAGTAAGTCTGCGTAATACAAATGAATACCGCGCCGAGCCGCCACGCACTCGAAAGAGGACGTATCACATTTACCCCGAATTGAGTTCACCACGAAAGCATGGCTCAGATTGCACTCAAACCATTTCCGCATTTAAAACGGATACTCAATTTCTAGGGGCAGTTATGAATAAGCACGAAATAATCACATACATAATTTCGTAATTTTCTGCATTGATGCTTTTGTATTAAATCAAGTCATCGTTCAAATCAACAGGTCATCAGAACCCGGTCTATGTACGAGGGGCTTTTGAAAAGTTTTAGTCAGTGCGGCACTGTAGTTGTATGTGCAATATTTCTGTGTAAATGCTTAGTCCAAGCCTTCAAAGTATTCCCCCTTAACTCGTATGCACCTTTCTAGACGCCGTATCCACTCGGAAAATGCAGTGCGGGAGTCTTCTATGGGTATAGTGTTAGGCACTTGAAAAGCGTGCTGCCAACGGCATCATGACGAGATTCGAAGCGGCGACCTCTCATGTAATTTTAGCCAAAATTTACATGGAGCAAGATCAGGACTGTATGGCGGATGTGGTAAAGTTTTAATATTATTGTCACTAAGGTAAGAAAGAACCACGGCTGATTTATGGACAGGTGCGTTGTCATGGAGGAGCTTGATTCCAAGCACACCGGTACATGGACGGACTTTAGCATAGTGCTCAACAACATCTGAAAGAACCGAATCTCGGTAAAAGTCTCCCGTGACACTCCTGCCCTCTGGCACAGAAACTCTAGCCACAATTATCTGTCAATCAAAAAATAGTGCAAACATGATGCGTCGTTGTTCATACTCGATATTGAGTCTGAAACTATTCAACACCCTTTTTTAATTGTACAATAATAAAACAATTTGCAAACTAAACAGTACATACATGTATTTGATTTAAAGACCAATGTAATATAGAGTTCTTAGGTCAGTTTCAAGAGTTGATACTGATTCCATGGCGGGTAAATACGCCTCCCTTTTAATAAAATATTTCATCCACAATTGCAAATCTAAAGAGAAAACAAAATCTTATTTGACGCTTGATAATTTCAAAAACTTTCTAAAAGAAAAACTCGGTATAAGAAAATCAATTTGTGTTAAGAATGATAAATTTAAACACTTCCGAAGAACTTTTTGGTAATATTTTTGCTGAACTTGAATCTATATGACAATTTGTGAATTTTTGACTACATAAATACTTTTATAAAACTCTGTCTCTAGAACTATAAAGGATTGACATATCATGGGCTTATAGTATATATCTATTTTTTGAATTACTGTCGAAAACATAACATTTATATGTACATGATTGTATACTTTGTAAGGTGGACATGGGATGGATCCCCGACCTCTGTTCCCACCTATTACGGGGTTACCCATCAGGGGCCCGAAATGGGGAAAACAGAAACAAAAAACATGATGCATTTTGTGGTACGAGTGCGTCAGTTTTCAAGCGTTCATTGTTTGAAATCGCCCGCTGAACAAGCGGTCAGTGTAAGGACTACTTTTGTATGATCCCTTGTATATCAGATCGTAGTCCAGTCGCAAATCTGGTTGACCGGACATTAACAGATGCGGACTAGACATGTTCAGCACAAGTACTGCACGTGTTCTGAACAAAACGCCTGTCAGTGCGTATTGGTACCGCACATCCAACAGGTGGCTTTGCACGATTCAGTCCTTTCAAAGTTTCGCGCAAGTAGAAAAACTCTCCGCTGAAATTGAATAATTGCACCTGACAAAAAAGCGCATGCGCTGACTGAGAAACGGACTAGAAACATATACAGACGGAGATGAACGGATTAAACATTTTTTTCTCCGTTTGACGTCCGTTGTTCAAAGCGACTCGGACAGGGCGTGACAGCTCTATAAAGTTCGAAAGCATTCTATCCTCACGTTTACTTATAAATGAAACAAAATTCATGATACCTGTGGATATTTGAACATACTTATAAGCACACACAATGGGAATTTATTTTTTTTCCGCATGTTTTTATTTTCTCTCTAAAAATGATTAACTTCAAAAAATAGATTCTAAGAGCATTCATCGGAACAATTTTTTCCGATTATAATTTGAAATTTTTAGTCATAATATCTGGAATATCTGAGATGTTTCCTCTAATGAATGTGACTTTCAGTAAAGACATCATTTATATGGTTACGTGGTGTGTTATCAGCTTTGAAAGAAAAAAAAACTTATTTGGTCACCATGGTAAAATTTATGATCTATAAATTTTAAAACAAAACCCCAACGCTTTTTTATGCTTTCTACACAGTAAAACTTGTTTGCAGAAACTAAGGCTTTGAGGCTTGTGTTGCATGTATTATAAATGTTTGTAATGAAAAGGTTCAGCGGTGGTGGAATAGACAACAGCAGAGCTTTCGAATGAAGATGTTGTCAAGTTGTCCTTAACAAAGGCCGTGGCGTCATCGCTTTAATAGAAGCTATGTTCCAAGCGCTCATTTATCAATTTAGATTTCTATTCAATTAATTTGTTAAAAAACATGAAAGGAAAATTGTTCAGTTGATAAAGGAGTGTTACATCAATCTTAACCAGCGAATAATTTAATAATTTTCTTAAAAAATTGCAACACCGCAGAATATTTGCTAAACGTTGCCCAATCGTTTTAGGGAAGTACAGTAGTAATGTATAGGGCGCTTTATCTCAAGTTGTTGCGCAGACGACTGAAAGCTATAGGTTTTTTTCTTACATTTCAATGATGTTAATGTTTATAATGCACGTAACCTGATAAATATTTTGTATTTCGACTGCTTGGGAGACCATTCTTACAGTTGTTTTTATATTACGATAGTCGATCTGATGAGAAACAAGAAGAGTTCAAATTATTTGATCTGCCGATCAATGAAATATAATCATTGATTTGTCTCAGCTCCGATTCAAATTTTATTTTTTATCTATTGTTTTAAATGGCCTATTCGACAGCTAACCTAGGGTCATTTCAGAGCCGCCCTAGAGCGAGGCGAGAAAAAATATAGAAGAACCGGGCATTTATATACTTGCTTTTATTTTCTTCGGTTCAAAACCCAAGCTTACCATCCCGAAATTAATTGGACAAATACGATTCATTCTACAGCGGAAGGGGAAATAAATAAGGATGATTTAATACTTTATGAATACACAAACCCATCCGTATATGGCCATAGTAGCGTGCCAAGTTCACCATTCAGAAGAATATGAAGTACTAATGTGGCATATCCTGTCCTAAATATCCACACTATCACAATAATGTCAGAAGAAATTGTGAGCAAGAAGGAACCATAAATGAATGGTACTCAATTTGTCGGTCAACAAATATGTCAACAATTAATGTATACACAGTCTAAATCATATAAATCCACTACAACAAGTTTTGCTCTAAGTAATATAATTTTAAATTGTCTTACGATTACAACCGACAGTACTTGGTTCCGTGATTTTTATACCCGTGTAGACGTTATTTTTAAATTAAACTAATCAAACCACGCAAATCTATCCAAAAAAAATCTTCATTTTTTCCGCTTGGAAAAACATCAAGGTAAGTCACTCGCCATTTGACGACTTCCGAGACAGTTGCAAACCAGCGTGGGTCCCGGCTTTCCTTATTAAATGCGTGCGCTTTTCGGAACCTCTCTCTCGCTGTTGTGAGCCAATTCACTGTTTTCTATTTTTAACAACTGAAGATGGAAAGCCGGGACGCTATTTTTCTTAAACGCACAGTAGCGAAAAAAATGAAGACTTTTTGGACAGATTGCGTTGTACAACCATTATACAACCAAATTGAGCTTCAAATAGCCACACAACAACTTATCTTGGCAATGCCTTCATGATTTACTTACCTGTCAACTATTAATAGATTCAGTCATCACCATTAGCCAATCAAATGGCCAGGAGTAGCCAAACTAGTAATAGACACTATATACACTATGTACTCGCAAACAGCTATAATAAACTAATACAGAGCCTTGTGCCTATGATTTCAACTTCCGTTCCTTTGTTTTGCACATATAATATTGTAAACAATCATAAAACATGGTATAACCCTACAATCAAAAACATTTCAAAGACTTTTAGAACATTAAAATTGTATAAATAATCGCCCGGAAGATATTACTAGTGTAGTGCATAATACATCGCATGTTTAAATGTTCAAAGCATGCTAAGTAAGATAAATGATTCATTTTCAAACGATGTAATCTAAAATCCTCTCACGCTAAAGCCAAATACAAGAAGGAGTAATGATTCGGTTACTTAAAATTCCTCTTTCATAAGCATCTTTCAGCAACATAATGACCTGTGAATAAGATCATTAAATAGACATACGTCATTCTCGTTAATAAGTGATATTTATCAAGTATTTGAACGAAGCTAACACAAATCAGTCACAGTGAGTGTAAACAAAATTGCAATAAACACATATATGCACACATTGCAATTAACTGTTCGGCATTAGTGTTTGTTATTTGCAAATACCACAATCGATTCGTCAACAAGTCCCGTCCCCAATACAAAACAACAATTCACAACAATATTCCAATCATCATCCAGGAAAGACGGCATAGACGCCTGATCTAACCCAGCAAGTCGTAGTATTGACAAAATAACAGGTGCAAAGAAACAAGAACAAACTGTAACATTCATTTAGATACTGAAGCACATTCATGAACATAAACCATCACACTTACCTCAAGTGTTGCTGTTTTTTTTTCAAAGAAAAAACCAAAATAACAACTGAATTTATTCCAACACAATATTTAATCTATTGATGTCAAGCGAGTAGACGAGACAGTACTACTACATGCTGTGTGCGGTCGAGTTTACAAGATCGATACGCCGATCATTATAAACACGGCATTGAACAAATGCTCAATAGAGCCGAGTTAGTTTCAAGGGATAACATTCACATGGGAGAGAGTATACCATTATTGATATTTTGTTTTTATTTGTGGGAAGCGTGCAAATTAATGAAATTCACAAGAAAAATAATAGCTTAAATCTAATTGTTCATTCAATATACGCCCTGGGTTAACCGGTTTGTAAATACATTGTACAGCAAATACGATGCGATTAAAATCAACAAAACATATGACAATTATGAATTTGAAAGTACAGAAAAAACGCACAACGAAGTATTGCGAAGAATCGAAGTAAATCAATGTGGTAATACTATGAGGTAAATGTCCAGAAAGGATTTACTAAGCTCATCCATGAAAGATTCTCTCGAGACTAATCCCAAAAATTAAACTCTGTTTATGACATAACAGAAAATCATTCATTTCTGAAAAAATAGAATTGCTAGAGTAGAAGTTTTAAATGAACAATGGAGCAATTGAAAAGTTTACTAAATTTAATGTGAACGGAATTCGTACCCGCGACAACTGTAACAATGTATTTGATATCTACAAGCAGGTCCTCAATAAACGAGACAACGTCTGTATTACCAGGCAACCTTATACAGAAATAGGCAATACTATATCATTTATAACAAACAAATGGCATTGAAGACGCTTAATAGCAAAAATGTATTCCAATCCAACGACCGACCGACCAACCAACAAATCAGTAACAACAACAACAAGTCCCTATTGTCGGTTATGTAAATAACATTCCATACAATAGTTAACAACTGTTTTGATGCAAATAAGGCACGGAGCATCATCAGACATTAAGTACAAATACTAATGGAATACCGCTCGCTTTTATCCGTTCTTCACAGGTAGCATGCTACTCTGATCAACAAGTCTTTTATCAACAACAATAATGAGACGAACATATTCTCTGAACCACCCTCGTTAGAACATTTGATTCTATTAAGTCTGAAGTAGACCTTGTGTCACAAGGGTACTATTAGATAGCATACACAGTTTCATCCATTACATTTTACGGTTAATGCATTTCTATTCTTCAAGGGCTCCTCGTTTTGGGATAGAAAAGGGAGTAATAAGCCGTTTCAACACGAACATCTCGAAAACGGAGTTTATTTGACTCAAGCATTAATACAAAGAAATAAATAACGGTTGTTTGTTTATGGTGTTAGATTTATCAGAATATTACAACAAATATAGCTGATTGACACTAGACCTACAATACACAAGTTAGAACATTATCTAGGGTCATCCTCTTGCCGCTTACCGTTGTGAGTTCAAATCTCATCAGAGACCATACAATGTTTAAATGTGAGGAAGAGTTCTAGTTAGCTAACGGAAGATCGGTGGTTCTACTTAAGGCTCGGTCACAACCCAATGTGCGTGTTTTCAGTCCGTACGTTTTTTTGGGAGGCCACGGCCGCCATGTTTTTCTGAAACGTGAGAAGGGAGCGGCAAGAGAAGGGAAGAAGTACGTATATGCATGTCACTGGCACGGTTGTGTACGATGCACGTACGTGCCCACACACCACGGCTGGCCATTAGTGCTTGCGTGATCATACGTTGCACACGTGGTGAATTACACGTGCTTACAACGTACTATCGTCGTGCGATTACCACGTTATCGTATTAAGGCCGTATTTGCAAGTGCTGTTTACGAACCGTTTCTGTGTGCTTCCAAATCCGTTACGGAGGCGGTACCAACCACGTACGGATCGCCACGTTTTGCACACGCACTTGCAAGTACGGCGAGTCGGGACTGGTGCGCAAGCCTGCGGTCCACCCCACCAATAAAGCTGGAAAGGCGCTAAAATGATCCTAGCTATAGGTGAAACGTTTAAACCCCAGTGAAAAAATATTAATGAATGAACATTACCGTAATACATGTACATTGAAACGATTCAAAGGATGTATTATAAAATTCCACAGATACCATGCATACATCAAAGCGTTTTAATTTCGTATAAAAACAAGGTACCGTGTAAGACATGTAGACATTTGATCATCTTTACAAAAAATCATTTCAGAATACAAAAACAAAATGGCCGAAAATGAACATCCTAAACAATTACTGAGTCGAATTAGAAAATTGATTTCATTCCGCTTAATAAAATCTTTAATTAATTATTTTTTGCATGGACATTGGACAATGAAGCAAATGAACAAAAAATCGTATCGTCTCTTTATTTAGACTTGTGACATACTGGGAGTCTGAAAAATGCTTCTTTTACAGCTAAAAAATCACCATGTGCCATAACGCAGTCAGATTTTTATAGAATTACGTGTAGCATTTTATCCGCATGTAACCTTTTACAATCATGAATCTTTTTGTGATACTAAAGTATATTCTAATATAACACAGACGTATGTTCAATATCAGAGCTCGAAATTAACACTAACAATCTAGCAAAACGCTAGTGAAAAATAGATTTTGCATGTTCATTTTATGACAACTGGCAATCTTTTGCATAAAATTCAACCTATTTTAATATAGCATGAATATTTCTAAAAAAAAAAAAAAAAAAAAAAAAAAAAAAAAAAAAAATCGAGCCCTGTATGTTGTAAGTTCACACCAAACAAACCAGTACATTATTTTACGATAAAACACAATATATCGGTTCATACGCACGTGTGATTTTACTCTTATCAATCTTCTGTCGAAGAAACTTTGTAAACTGATACAAATTAAAAGTCACTATACTGTGTTAGTTTTAACTGGTTGCATTTTACACTTAAATCGTATGACAACGTTTCAGTACTTTGATTAGCGACACGCTGCGAAAACGAGGTTCACAAAAGGCCATTAGTGTGCCTTATGAAAATATATCCAGAGATTTGTAGATTCGAAAATCGTAAATAAAACGCCAAACCTCCAGAAAAACTGCCCATAAGATGTAGAGGTTAACTATAAGAACACCCAAGTTCTACAATCTTTAAATATATATATATCCACAATTATGTAACTCTCCTCTGCTGCTATGATGGAATCCGTACACTAAACGTTTGTACCACTCGATCATATTAATACACATCAATAAACCAGATATCTTATATAAACAATTTATTGGCGCATACCAAGAATATTTACCCATTCTTTAATTTCGCTACGATTATCATTTATAGTAAAATAAGATTTTTGAAGATGATAAGCTTATGTATATGTTTCAAGCAATGATCGTAAAATTTGCCATAAATATACAATAAAAGTATAACAGGTTCGGTATTTTACTGCGAAATAGCTGGCTATCAAGAGCTACCTGGCACCGACGAAGCCTGTAGACTGTAGTGGCGGAAAGATGCGTGTGTTAAGATGATTATGCTAACAATTAGATACTTAAATACGCCGAGGGATAATACAATTCTCTCAAATAATTTTCAAGAATGTTAGTTTTACACACTTAAATCGCTGCAAGGCATTTTCAAGTTAATGTAATGCGAATAAAATATTGTTGAATTCAAGAAATGTCAAAATGAGATTAAATCGCATAGGACCTTTATAGTGCACATTTTTTGTAATTGATTTAAACTATTTATTCTAGTTAGAACATAATGAACCTATATCCCGCAAAATTTTCGTCTTGGTTTGCTTAATTACGAAATGCTAGATTCGGGTTAAAAAGAGTATGCGCTGAAAAAAACAAAGAAGTTTTCTTTTTCAATTTACTTAACTGCAAATGTCAAGTTTTAATTACAGTGTTGTAAAAATACGATATTGACATAACTCGCAATAAAACTATTTTATACCTGATGAAATCAACGGATTCAAGTAAAACATACAATTGTATTCGCCGAGATCGCCAGCGCGAATTTTTAATTTAGACCTAAACTAAAGGATGACACACCCTAAGTATACAAACATTAAACTCTTGTTTATTATCTGTGAATATGTAGAATGAATCATTTATTATTCATTCACCACGGGCTTTTTCTGAATTGTGTAATTTTGGAACCAAACTGTTTTACGATCACTTACCCAAAGCTAACTTCAAATTTAACCTACTATTAGGTGCAGATTGCTAGCAAGAACTTCCAGTTCCCCAATGCGGTCTTCACTAATCGGAACATCTTAAAACAATCGTTTTGGTCTTTATCTGTTTGCCAAATTACAAGCAGTAATAATTTCGTAAAACAAAAAATACCACCAGATGAATGATTAAGATATTATGCAGGTAACTATTTATATAAACAACTTCTGCGTGAATCCAACAAAGATCGCACACTTCTCGCATTAATCGTTGTGTCGATTTAAAGGGACATATTCATATACTAGTGTTTCAATTGTGTGAATAGGAACATATAAATCGGCGTAAGTCATACTTAAATCACAGGACAGTACTGCAGTTTGTAAAAAGCAACAACAGGAGTTGTAGGTAGTTAACATAACAGTTAAATCCATCATTTCTATGATTATACCTTGGTTTTATATATAATCATAGTTTTTATCAAATGGACGAATTTTCCAGATTTCGAAAAAAATAAAATATATGAATCTGAAGGTTAGTCCCTTTAAGAATTGAACAGATAACATTGTAACAGGCTGAATGATCTGAAAACGTATGCATTGTTGTCTATGAATGGTGATTAAACAAACTTAGCGGACGTTTGTTGATGCTGATGCTGGTTTTTTTTTAGTTTAGCTATTTGATCTCCTTGTTTTATTGATTTTTGCTATCAATCTGACGACATTTGAGTCAGTAATGTTTGTATTGGTTAAATAAACGCATCAGAAGTCGATTGATTTCAACACAAGTAAAAACAGATCCTTTTGTAACAGTTCCTATTACTCTGAAACAAACAAACAAGTCGCTCTACTGTTGCAAATTCGCGATGTACGCTGATATCAAGTATTTCCGTCAATACAGTACGCCCCTCGTACATAAATTTTGGCTAAGTAGTTTCCGATCACTACTTTTACAATACGAGGAACTTATTTTCAAGAATTATTCTCAAAATTTCAGTCTTTCAAACGTGTTTATCGTTCGCGATTAATTAAGTGGGCTTTATTCCCATTGGTACAGAAACAGGTTGTTTCCATCGTTGAATTCCCAGCGTCAGTCATGATGGAAATTAGCCCGTGAACAACAACAACTATATGACTGCCTGCTTGACAAACGCCGAGGAGTTCCAATTTCTATGCTATTAAATCAAGCGTCCATGAAACGGAGAACATTCAAAACCAGCCAATAGAAATCGCGCATTTTAATCATAGTTAACTTGGCGCTTATTAAATAAGTATCAGAAAATATAGGTTACTATTACACTAATTTACTCACAGACTGCGACATTCTACAGACTAAAACATCAATACATGTACACAAATCAGGGAATTTCTAGTAACAGGAAAATCTCATACTGAAGGAAGCCATTGAAGTGTATTGATTTCTAAACGTACGCTGTACTTCATGTTCCTCAATTCAACTCGGAGCATTTTTTTCTACCTCAGTGCGGCAATTTACTTCAAGCTAATATAAACGTCGTTTTTCATTCATTTTCAGAGCAATTCGTTGTTTTGATTTCGTTGATGCTGATATCTCTAATTTTCATTTTATATACGTTTCAACCATTACGACGCAATATTTTAATACTGCTCCCTAAATCTCAAATTTTAAACTAGACAGTGCAACACGGTTACAATGAAATTGGACATAGTGACTTATCTGATACAGTGAAATATACTCCCCGAACAGGTCCTGTATTATTTCATTGTTATGTGTATGTTGAAATATAAAATTAATATAAATATAATGAAGTAAGATACAATGAAGTAATTTAGTCATATATATTCCGTATCTTAAACTAAAATCCATTTATTCGATTAAAACCTACCATGAATTTATAAACTGACGTTCCAATGACGTTGTACACCGTAAGTGACACCATGTGGAAAAATGTAAATTAAAAACTTGTTCAATTAATATAAGTAAGATTATCATAACAAGAATAAATAAATATAAGACAAATCTCATGGGAGGTCGGTGGGTCTATTAAAGAAGTATTCTGATCATTCGTACACATAAAGTACAACCTCTCCAGAGCGACCCTTTTTTGAGCAACAATCTCCCTTAAACAACATTATGATTTTCCCCATTGCATTATTTAAATACATGTATTGATTTAACCTCTCTTGAGCACCAACCTCTCAAAAAACAGCATAAAATGCTACACCCAAGGAGTGTTGCTTTGTAGAGGTTGGGTGGTAAATTGTTTTTCGGAAAAAAGTTAACACGCCCAGTATTCTTCCTTAGTTTACTATGTAATATCATGTTAATTTCGTACCGAGTTGACTAAGTCTAGCTTCCGGAACTTCTAAAATTGCAAATATCACTTGTCTCAGACGTGAACAAATACATGTATGTGAAGTAATTGACATAACTTGTATGTATCTATTACATGCCATCTGTATTACTTATATCTTTATAGAAAATCATCAAAAATCCATGATATACAAGCGCCCATAAGTTTAAGCACGAAACAACAGATTGTATTGATCAGGGTCACAGATGTTTTCTTTGCGTCGATAACAACAAAGAAATAGAACAGTTTAATTGTGTCAATGAGGACCAGGCAGATGCTTCCACAATGAATCTACAGCACTTATGAAACTCAACCGATAACGCAAGACCTATTTATATCTGCAAGCTTGTCAGTGGGTCATGCCTTAATAATGCGCGAAAGAAGGTTTTATTCGGACTTTAACACCATCACCCAGGATACGTTTAATTGTTGCCAATCGTAGAATTCCATTGTTTCAACAAGCTCCTTTTTGTAATCACAAGGCCAAGAAATGAAATGTAATCCTGAAATTTATAATCAAGAACGATCATGCCTCTTCTAAATATATCTTATCGCTGACCGAGTTATTAAGGTTCCAAACAAATTGCGTCATATAGAAATTATCGAATCGGTAGTAGCTACTTAAAATTGCTCAAGTATTGAACAAAAATACACACAGACAGCCTCGACAAACTATAACTGTCGCAGAAAAGACGCTCAGTACTAGTAATTAAACTCCAGTTTTAACCAGAAATAACTTCATTTAAGGACCCAGAATGCTTTAGTTTCCGGTGACCTAGTTTTCCTGATCAAGCAATACAAATTATCAAGCATTTTGTCTTGGCAACATTGGCGTGTGCAAGCACGCGATCGTACTGAGAAAATTGTTTTATACATTCAAAGCTAAACATAGTCTAGTCGTGCCAACACATTTCTTTGGATAGCTATTCCCATACTCATGCAACTAACGTGAACTTCCATGACTTTGAAAAATCTGACATTTCCAAGGGTGGAAATGCGAAGTACGTGAGCATGTATTTTCTGTTGATTTATCTTACATGTTACTCGATTGAAAAGGTGTTCTAATAATCTCGGTAAGCACATTTGTTCAGAGAGTGACATTATATGCATGATGACATTGGTTCATTGATAACCATTATAATTATGATGACATTTGTTCATTGAGTGACGTTATATGTATAACGAGATTTGTTCATTGAGTGACGTTATAATTATGTATAATGCCATTTGTTCATAGAGTGATTTTATATGTATAATGACATTTGTTCATTGAGTGACGTTATATGTATAACGAGATTTGTTCATTGAGTGACGTTATAATTATGTATAATGACATTTGTTCATAGAGTGATTTTATATGTATAATGACATTTGTTCATTGAGTGACGTTATATGTATAACGAGATTTGTTCATTGAGTGACGTTATAATTATGTATAATGCCATTTGTTCATAGAGTGATTTTATATGTATAATGACATTTGTTCATTGAGTGACGTTATATGTATAACGAGATTTGTTCATTGAGTGACGTTATAATTATGCATAATGACATTTGTTCATAGAGTGATTTTATATGTATAATGACTTTTGTTCATAGAGTGACGTTATATGTATAATGACATTTGTTCATAGAGTGACGTTATATGTATAATGACATTTGTTCATAGAGTGACGTTATATATGCATGGTGACATTTGTTCAAAGATGAACGTTATATTTTTTATTATATGCATGGTGACGTTTGTTCAAAGATGAACGTTATATAAGCATGGTGACATTGGTTTAAAGATGAACGTTATATATGCATGGTGACACTTGTTCAAAGATGACGTTATATATGCATGGTGACATTTGTTCAAAGATGAACGTTATATATGCATGGTGACATTTGTTCAAAGATGAACGTTATATATGCATGGTGACGTTTGTTCAAAGATGACGTTATATATGCATGGTGACACTTGTTCAAAGATGAACGTTATATATGCATGGTGACATTTGTTCAAAGATGAACGTTATATATGCATGGTGACACTTGTTCAAAGATGAACGTTATATAAGCATGGTGACACTTGTTCAAAGATGAACGTTATATATGCATGGTGACACTTGTTCAAAGATGAACGTTATATATGCATGGTGACACTTGTTCAAAGATGAACGTTATATATGCATGGTGACACTTGTTCAAAGATGAACGTTATATAAGCATGGTGACATTGGTTTAAAGATGAACGTTATATATGCATGGTGACACTTGTTCAAAGATGACGTTATATATGCATGGTGACATTTGTTCAAAGATGAACGTTATATATGCATGGTGACATTTGTTCAAAGATGAACGTTATATATGCATGGTGACGTTTGTTCAAAGATGACGTTATATATGCATGGTGACACTTGTTCAAAGATGAACGTTATATATGCATGGTGACATTTGTTCAAAGATGAACATTATATATGCATGGTTATATATGCATGGTGACGTTTGTTCAAAGATGACGTTATATATGCATGGTGACACTTGTTCAAAGATGAACGTTATATATGCATGGTGACACTTGTTCAAAGATGAACATTATATATGCATGGGGACATTTGTTCAAAGATGAACATTATATACGCATGGTGACATTTTGTTCAAAGATGAACGTTATATATGCATGGTGACATTTGTTCAAAGATGAACGTTATATATGCATGGTGACATTTGTTCAAAGATGAACATTATATACGCATGGTGACATTTGTTCAAAGATGAACGTTATATATGCATGGTGACATTTGTTCAAAGATGAACGTTATATATGCATGGTGACACTTGTTCAAAGATGACGTTATATATGCATGGTGACATTTGTTCAAAGATGAACGTTATATATGCATGGTGACACTTGTTCAAAGATGAACGTTATATATGCATGGTGACACTTGTTCAAAGATGACGTTATATATGCATGGTGACATTTGTTCAAAGATGAACGTTATATATGCATGGTGACACTTGTTCAAAGATGAACGTTATATATGCATGGTGACACTTGTTCAAAGATGAACGTTATATATGCATGGTGACACTTGTTCAAAGATGAACGTTATATATGCATGGTGACACTTGTTCAAAGATGAACGTTATATATGCATGGTGACACTTGTTCAAAGATGAACATTATATATGCATGGTGACACTTGTTCAAAGATGACGTTATATATGCATGGTGACACTTGTTCAAAGATGAACGTTATATATGCATGGTGACACTTGTTCAAAGATGAACGTTATATATGCATGGTGACACTTGTTCAAAGATGAACGTTATATATGCATGGTGACACTTGTTCAAAGATTAACGTTATATATGCATGGTGACACTTGTTCAAAGATGAACGTTATATATGCATGGTGACACTTGTTCAAAGATGAACGTTATATATGCATGGTGACACTTGTTCAAAGATGAACGTTATATATGCATGGTGACATTTGTTCAAAGATGAACATTATATATGCATGGTGACACTTGTTCAAAGATGAACGTTATATAAGCATGGTGACATTGGTTCAAAGATGAACGTTATATTTGCATGGTGACACTTGTTCAAAGATGACGTTATATATGCATGGTGACATTTTGTTCAAAGATGAACGTTATATATGCATGACGACATTGGTTCGAAGATGAACGTTATATATGCATGGTGACATTTGTTCAAAGATGAACATTATATATGCATGGTGACATTTTGTTCAAAGATGAACGTTATATATGCATGACGACATTTGTTCAAAGATGAACATTATATATGCATGGTGACATTTGTTCAAAGATGAACGTTATATATGCATGGTGACATTTGTTCAAAGATGAACGTTATATATGCATGGTGACATTTGTTCAAAGATGAACATTATATATGCATGGTGACATTTTGTTCAAAGATGAACATTATATATGCATGACGACATTGGTTCAAAGATGAACGTTATATATGCATGACAACATTTGTTCAAAGATGAACGTTATATATGCATGGTGACATTTTGTTCAAATATGAACGTTATATATGCATGGTGACACTTGTTCAAAGATGAACGTTATATATGCATGGTGACACTTGTTCAAAGATGAACGTTATATATACATGGTGACATTGGTTCAAAGATGAACATTATATATGCATGGTTATATATGCATGGTGACATTTGTTCAAAGATGAACGTTATATATGCATGGTGACATTTTGTTCAAATATGAACGTTATATATGCATGGTGACATTTTGTTCAGAGATGAACGTTATATATGCATGACGACATTTTGTTCAAAGATGAACGTTATATATGCATGGTGACATTTTGTTCAAAGATGAACGTTATATATGCATGACGACATTTGTTCAAATATGAACGTCATAATATGCATGACGACATTTGTTCAAATATGAACGTCATAATATGCATGACGACATTTGTTCAAATATGAACGTTATATATGCATGACGACATTTGTTCAAATATGAACGTTATATATGCATGGTTATGTATGCATGGTTATATATGCATGGTTATATATGCATGGTGAAGAACGAGGGTGCGTCAGTACTTTATAACGATAAGGAACCAGGAAATAAAATTGAAATAAGAGGAGGGAAACAAAATATTGTGTTCCTGTATCTTCCCTCTCTCTCTCTCTCTCTGGGCGGTCCTGAAATCACCGTAGTTGTCGAATGGGCCGTAAAACAACACAGTTACATTGACAGAATACTGTTAATTACTAATGTCGATGTCAGATCTAAATCATACTGAGCTGCTTTGTAATTTTAGGTATACATAAAGTATGTCCCAGACAAATGATGCCACATGCCTAACTAACTATTGTCTGCTTGTAAACTTATGAATATTAATGAATCTTCGCAAGAGGTATGTATTGATTGGATTACAAGAATGCAAACTGCACCAAGCTAGAATCACGTCAAGCAACAAGCACTTGCAATTAACCTTCATCATTAAAGTTTTATAAGGAATCTCATAAGTGTATGTTTTGCTGAATGTTTTACTAGATCAGCAATTTACATTTGATTAGGTCATTTGGGTGGTTTTAAATGCACATCGAGCATTAATTAGTAAAGAAAATATCAAACTGATTCTCATTGATTTGCAACAAGCATTCAATGGATATTCAACATGCGTTAAGTCATTAATGCAAACAGTAAACGTCGCTAATGAATAAAAGCCCTGAATATTGATATAGTGTTGCTGACTTCTAGATGTCTAAAAACAGATGTGCAAAACTTAAAGTAGTAACAGTATCGGCTTTCACGCAAATATGCGTTTGTTCGCGTTGAATTGAAGGCCTTTTGTACGGTTAACTTAAGTTAATAACCAGCTGTGAAAACTGGGCGCCATTCGAATGACTGTAACGTTTATACACACATACATATTATTAACATTTTACGTAGAATATAATTTTGAATAAAGGCCAACTATACACAGCAATAATTTTCTCTTTTGGTGGCCTTTGTAAACATGTTAGATTTGTGTATATCCTAACCACCAGGTTCGATACGACCAACAGTTCCTGTAACCAGCTTCCTGTATACTAGTAACCTACAGGATTTATACCGTGTCGGTGTGTGAAAACCTTCCCTTTCTTAACAAAACACAGACTTTAGTCAACCAAATATCTGTTGTACTCTCTCTAGCGACAGTCGACACAACGGACAGTTCCGGAGCACTACGGAATCATCATCAACAGCGGAAGCAACAGATACAAGAAAAACAAAAGAAGCAATAAAGGCGGCTGAAACATTAACTACAGCAAAATAAGCAACAACAATGGAAAACAATAAAAACGATTTTAAGGAGTAATAAGAAACATGGAAATATGACAAGTCCATTAAAACCTCTACAAAATTATAAAATCCCTAGCGAGTTATTTACATTCCAAGGAAGCGGCCCATTTTATATTTTCTAGAAAAGCATAAATGATTCTCCTAGTAGTTATTTCGGCTCATTGCGATTTAGCTGACACACCGCCGTAATAAACCTCCAGTATTAAACCATTCATTTCTTCAACTGAATACCAAAATCAATATTTAGAATACAAAACTATACTGAATAGAAAAAGAAAAGGTGTAAGTTTGGTTTACAGATCTCCAGTGTAGTGGAGGAGTTGTGTCTTACATTCACAGTGCAACCTCTCCATAGCGGATCCATCTTGAGCAACAACCTCACTAATACAACACGATATTTTTTCCCAACTGTATGAGTGAACTATTAATTTAACCTCTCTAGAGCAACAGCCTCTCAGCAACAACAAAATAATTTTGCTTCTCCAAAGGGTCTTGCTTTGGAGAGGTATATGTGAACGTATAGGCAATGGCGATAGCCGATCTGTCTTGGAATTGTATAATTATGCACGCTTAAGACGGAATATGTAAACCATTCATTCGCAATTCAAACCCTTTTGTCATTTGTTCCGATTATTCAGAGGCAAACCCAATCGGAAATTCTCGGCGTCTAAAGAAAAGTGCCTCGGACGTAATAGGCAGACCGCCATTTTATTGTTGCTGTCCACGGACTACTTTCCTTTATGGCTGTCCCTGTGAATCCAACGATGGACACAACCAGTATCTTTTTCGATTGATATTCAGGAATAAAACGTTTTGATGGACGTGCGTGAAGAAACTTGGATTGGGTCTATTTGTATTTACATTTCTATCTATTTTATTTATTTGTTAATTTTGGGTTAACGCCATTTTTCAACAATTCTTCAGTTATATACGGCGGTCGATTCACCAGACCGGTTTTCCTGGACTTTATCGTAACCAGTACAAACTTACCCTTCCACAAGGAACCGGCCATTTCTCCACGTGAGGAGGACACCCGCCATTGTTGTCAAATATTCATGGAAGGGTATGACCTGCCGCGACTCCGGAATTTCTGACATGACATTGTAAATAAGTCTGATAAGATTTGGAATTATTCCCCATGATAACATGTAAGCCATTTTCTAGGAGTCTACCTGGAGTTTTATATAATATGATTATTGTATTTCATGTATAGAGCAAAATCTTCGCCCCCAAGGTTTTAAAACAAAGAATATATCTATTTTGTTATGTCCTGTGTATTTCTTTCGTTACGATAACACGTTAAGTGAAGTGACAAGAGACTGAACTTTTACAGTACGATCACCATCAACAGCACTGACATTTGAGAATGGTTGAGACTTTACCGCATGTGGTCTTTAGAGTGGGTCGTTGTCTTGTAAGCATATGATACTAGTAATCATTTCGACGGGGAAACAAGAAATATTGATCGTTATGAAAACATGCTTGCTGTCAAAAAAATCATATGTTTTGCTGTATGTTTGGGTGATATCAGACCAATAAACGCCTAAACCTGTTTAGTGCTATTCAAGCCGCTAACTGACAAGAGTGCAGTTAAGTTACGAGCCATTACTCCAAGACCTTGTTCATCTCACAGTTAGTTGTTAACGAATAGAACACTTACATGTTGTGTAAAATTAATCAGAGATGGGACATATAACTGTTGGTGGTTGTACACCATCTCTTTGTCTTAAAACTGCCCATACAAGTATGTGAAAAACAACAAAGAAACTTCCTGATATTAAAAAGTTCAGAAATATAGAATGTAACAGAAAGAACACTAGTCTCACATTATTCGACGGTTTCGTCAATCAGAAAAAGTAGCCGTAAAACGACATTTAGTGTTTTGGCTGGAAGCTAAAATGCTCCATTGTTAACAATTGTAAAACGGCGAACGTTTCCGAAAAGAACTTCGTGTTATCCATCCATTGGTTGTCGTAAAACTAAAGGAAACATTACGACAATCTCCGTATCACTGACGAAGCCAATATAAACTTAAAGAAAATGCCTCATGGTAAACAAGCCGTCATTTCTTTGTTGTTGTTCATGGGCTACTTTCCATCATGGCTGACCCTGGGAACACATCGATGGAAACAACCTATTTCTCTTTCAAAGGGAATGGTGACCAATTTATGAATCGCGAACACGTTTGAAAGTCTACCATTCTGAGAATGTTTATTGAAAACGAGTGTCTAGTGTTGAAAAAGTGGTGACCGGAAACCGCACTACCGAAATTTGTAACCCTACACTCATGTGAGAGGCGTATTTCTCAGTGACGGGAATGCTCGTGTATTTACGATTGTGACGGAGCGTCATTCGGTTTTAACAATTTAGCTTGAAATGTAAAATTTTCATTCAAGATTATTTGGAATCGGCAGAAGTACTACAGATTTGCGATCAGCTAAGGATAGTGCTACAACGTTCCCGAAGCTTTAAAGGGGCATATCCTACAACTTGGTGCATCTAGAATCAAAGAAAATGATGATAAATTAAATTAGAATAAATCTACATCTTCTTTGCAGTGCGCATGCCCATGAGTTTCCATAAAAGATCGGGAAATCTTTGAAAGTTATTGTTGCACAATTTTTGAGTGGAAGCGTTTTATTATTTATAACTATGATTTTTAGCAGCAAGTACCTAAACAAGCCATTTTACAACACAAGTTCTTCTTGCAACTTTCAATTATAGATTATTTCACATACATCTTGCACATTTTTTACACTATCACAGAATTTTGTCAGTTGTAGGGTATGCCTCTTTAAAGGTTTAAAACACATACCAAATAGGGTTCGCTGTCGAAGTCTTCAGTAACTGCCATTGAAGTTAGCCTACTTCTGCTGCAAGAACTTCTGTGTGAACTGGCGTTGGAATGATCAAAATAATCTAAAAAGGAGAAGAATGAAACAGTACATAGTTATTTCCAGGACAGTTGTTGAACAATAAAAAATGCAGCCCCGAAGTGTTGGTGTGACTTTTGGACTGTTGCCCAGAGGCTGTAAAGCGAATTACAATTCGGGCAAGTATTCAACTTTTTTTGTAAAACAGCAGAACGAATGAACATTTATATAATGCGCCGGTGGGTAGTAATAAACTATCTTTCTTTTCTGTTTCATTGTGAATAATTATGTAGTTACATTCAAAATTAAAGACTTAGTACATGTACATTGCACGTATATTTTGTTTATCTTTAACTATGACTATTTATACCATTGCATCTATCGCCCGACCATACATGGATAAATTAGTAGGTAAGCACTTTGAGCCGTCATCCAGGGACGGAAAAAAACTAGTTTCATAGCTTAGAGAGAACAAAACTAATTTGAAGTAACGATTCAGTATATTGCATAAAGAATGAAACATTTTAGTCACTAGGTTTTGACAATACAATGGTACAATTATCTAGGGCAATGCAGTAGTAGGACTAAGCTAGGACAATAAGTTAGAGCAGTGATCCAGGACATAATAAGCTAGTTCATTACGTTAGGGCAATATGTTAATGACAGTTACCTTTTACAGGTGACAATACATCCGTAACACATCTTTTTAAGCAAGATATTTGAAGCACAAATGTTACTTATATGTCAATGAAACAGGCCCCAAGATATCAATATATCAAACTTTACAACTTCCTCAGTTTATACATTTTAAGCTTGTATAAACATTCCTTCATTGACTACAAAGTAGCAATGAAAATACCACATATTTCATAAAACCGCAGAATTCGCTATAACAATTCAAAATGATTGCCAAGAGCTTAACTTTCTCGGTTTATTTATTCATTCCACGGCAAAAATATGCAAAATTTGTTCAATTTCCAATTGTTTGCCATGTCTGCAAAGCCAGTTTTGTATCGATGAAAATGAAATTGAAAATAAATATTTACGAGAACCACGTATCTACAACGACTGTAACGACCCTTAGGCTATGAAACACAGACAGAGTTTATGTACTGACAGTAGCATTTTGTTCATTGATTATATTACTTAATCATCATGGAATTATGCAAACGTTGCTGTATATCTTTACCACGAGTTTCATCCGGTTTTTGTAACCACATCCTTTTTTAACTTACGTAGTTGAATATACTATACAGAGTTGTCGTTCGTTGCTTTTTTACTGATCTGCGAGCTGGCCATGAAAGAGAGCTTGGGTAGAATTAATAACGTGGCTTTATTGATGATCGAGGCATTAATCCCATGTTTATTAATTGTAAATACATGTACATATAAAAAGCGTTATATTAAGTCAGTCCAAATACTAGAGCTATAAATAATATCTTGCAAATAACACAATATTGCGTAATACGTTACAATGAAAGTAACACGACATTAGATAAAATAAATTAAATTAGGGGATATTATTCTATCATAGATAACTACATGTAGCTTTATATTTTTGTTTTAATTTTTCGAGTTTTACGTTTGTTTTCAACAGATTACTGTGCTATCGGCGGGCACATGTAGAAGAAATGTTCAAGAAGTCTGCACCAGTGCTAACCGAGTTAGTACCAGCCAACACCTGAATCATTTGAATTGGCAATGGTGTGGGTCGGTTGTCTAGGGGTCACGTGATAGACAACTAATCGGAAGATCGTGGGTTCGAATCTAGGCTCCTTCAGAGACCCCATCCCAACTACAAAGCATAATTACGGTGCCTATAGATAATCAGAGGAAAACGGGTGAGGCGTGTATCGGAACTTTATACCCGCTTGGTAAAGATCCAGGAAAAACTATTTGAAAATTGTAGGGATATAAATGCCATAAAATCAACGATGGTGGACGAGTGGTCTTGGACGTAATATCTTCAATAATTTATTTCGCGTCGCAGAGAACACGTGGCCCCTTATTGAGTTTAGCGAGTGGGTAACTTTAAAAGGGAGTGCGATGCTGCATAATAGGGGCACACTGCCAAGAAGGATGATCAACACGGACAAATAAAGGATCTTTATGTATATAAAACGCAAAGAATTAGTGCCTATTATGTGCATTTATAAAATGCTATACTACGACATTTATGCCTACGTGTAGGTAATTTTATTCTCCGCTATTAAAATTTTATTTCATTAATTATTTCCAAAAACTGATTGAGCGATAAGTATTTCCAGAGAGGCACTATAAATACCGTAAAAATGACCGTTTTGACGTCGAAAACGACGTTATTTCAATCGATTGGTTCCACCTTAAGATCACTTTATAATTCCGTTAAACTGTTTCGTGTTGAACTTCATATTTTGGGAACGTTCGAAATGCCACGGGAACGTTCGAAATGCCATGGGAACGATCGAAATGCCACGGGAACGTTCGAAATGCCATTGGAACGTTCGAAATGCCATGGGAACGATCGAAATACCACGGGAAAGTTAGAAATATCACGGGAACGGGAAAGATCGAAATGCCACGGAAACAGGAAAGTTCGAAATGCCAAGGGAAAGTTCGAAATGCCACGGGAACGTTCGAACTTTTGCATCTTTTGTTTACGTGAAATGTGACTGCACCCGATAATTTTTATTCTATAAAGGTATAAAATCAATAGCCGCGTGTGTTGCTAAAAATACCGATATGCACAACAATATCATAAACAAGATTCCCCAACGCTTCTTTTGTTTACATAATGATGGCGTCATTCATGTCACATTGTTCTAATAACAGTAAGTTGAACATTTCCTATTTGAACAACTGTATATCAAATTGTATTTATAACCAATAGAATTTCTAGTTTTTTTTTGTGTAACTACGAGTTTAGGTAGCAGATCGATTTTTCCAACTTTCTTGGATGACTTTCAATAGGCAAGAGAAAGTTCTGTTCTGTTCTGTAAATGTAAGCGGAAAGCCTGGATAAATGCTCATTTGAGAGTTTTGGAAATTCTATCACTATATGTATTTGTTTACTACGGCAGACAGAGCGAAGAAAAAATTAGATCCAATATTCTCATCACAAACGCAAACACTTGACCAAGTTGGGAAAGTGGCGAATGAGGAATTTTAGTGCCAAAATCGTCGTTAGTACAACGTTCACGTTCGCGCGAATCGACAATAAAAAGCTTAGTTGCTCATGCGGACAAAATGGTGGCTTTTTAGCATAGAAAGAGGCAAGACGAAATAAGTTCAAAAATACTGACTTGAATATTGATATATATGAATGTGGCATCGCTGGTGCTAAGGAAAGTGCAGGGACACCTGAAATACAGGAAACCCATTTATAACGGCCAACGCGTATACAACGACCGCTCTTTAGCAACATTTAATTGGTTTACTTGTATTATACAAAAAATAAAACATGTGCACTAAGGACGGTACATAAAGGGTAATGTTTTTTCTCCGCCGTTTTGTTGATCTTTGTTCAAAGTGTGCAGTCAAGTTGTTAATTTTTAATATGGCTCGTTATCAGCTTTTCATCATAAAAAGGCGCGGCATCAGCAATAGTCCATGATTACTAATAAAGTATTTTAAGTACTGTGAGTTTCCATGACGACTCTCCATAATAAGCGTTATTTTGTTAAAAACACGCGATCGTTGCTAATAGGTAACCAACTGGACTGAAGTTGTATAACATTTATTGATAATAAAAAAAAATATAATTTCAAATTTATTTTGTTATTTTTATTGTCATATACAAAAATGGGGGTGATATAATGAGGGGAGGGGGTTGGTATACCCCCCCATTTGTACTGTTTGTCTTGAAAATCATTAAGTCAGTAAATATGTACACCTGCAGCATTTTGACTCTCACGCGGATTCTAGTCGCTTAGGAGGTCACTGGAATAGTACTTTCTTTAAAGTACAAACTGTATTATATGCAGTGATACACGATCCGAATTGCGAAGTGCTTTCTAGAACGCTGTTCAATGTAGTTTGTAAAATCGGACTTGAAAGAGAACCGATTATCGAATCGAATCGGAAAGGTTGTTTCGATTCACGATAGGAAATAATCGAAAGCAAATTTATATCCTTATTTGACAAACTTATTTGGTTGTTACTTGTTTGTCATACAATATACAGTCATTAAAATTGAACCCCAAATACTTCCAGACTGATGACCTGAACGTCCCTGGACAAGAGAAAATTTTACTCAAATTTTCTCAAAATAACAGTGAGCGTCCTTGTTAAAATACACAAAAAAGTAGTGGAAAGAAGAGAGTTGCCCAAATAATGACAGCGGTCTACGTACTTGTAACAACACCGATTTAACACCACTAACATCGATAGTCGCCGATCTGAACCTGTTAGCAACGATTATTCGATCATAATCGATTACCATTACATCATAAGTTCAATGTTCAAAATAATCTTCTTAATAAACACCACAACGTTTATAGTACAGAAAAGCCTGTTTATAAGGTCATCTTTGAGAAAGTCATACTTAGCGTGGCATTTATTGACAGGTGGTCTTTATTCGGAGATTATCTTGTTCTAAATAATCAATGACCATTTTATTTAAAGAATGGCTTTATTCACAAGATGATCTTTATTTAGAGATGGTCGTTAAGACAGATTTGACTGCATACATACTTAAATCAAACTAGAAAAATATACTATACTACCATATTTGCGACCAACTTAATACGCCAGGTAAAACTTCCATATTTGTACTAGACAATGTGTAATTCTGCACTGTCAAACATCAGTTTTCTGTTTTAAATCAACACTGGATAGATAGTTTTTATTCACTTATGATATCGTAATTTAGGAAGAAACTGTTTTATTAAGTACGGAAGGACTCGAATATTTACATCTTATTATCTATATTTCACTACCTCCATAAAATGATAAAAGCGGCGAAGAATATTTAAGAGGAAAATGCCTACTTTTTGTATCCGATACTTCGCTATATCCGAATACATTATAACTTTGTTTTACGGTAGAAAATACTTGCATCAATCCAATAACTTCTTTATAGCATGTATATACGACGTATATGTACACGTACGACTTGTATTTTGTTCTGTATAAATTTATGTTTTCATGTGTCGCGAGGAGAATTAAACAACTCACAATGCATAACTTAATTCACATACAGTTAAAACTGCCCTTCAAACCAATATAAACTGAATCTTCAACAAATGACTTAGATTTTTCTGAGTTCATACAAAACCCACAGTGAACGGCCTCATCCTTTGAAGTGGATAATAAAAATCGGATTTTTAAACGATTATCTTCATACACAGGTCGTATTGTACATTATGTTATACAGTATCTACTGGTGTTGCATTCTAAACACAAGATTATAATGTTTAAAGCTTGTATTGATTTATGTTGTTTTAATGATTACTGACTAAGCTTTCCTCCTTAAAGATTGGCAACATTTTGCAGACACAATAGAATCCTACTCTTCAGTAGATCAGATAATAAAACAGCTTCAACTTCTCTCTGATTATAACATCTATGAAGGTTACACAAGCTTGTTCAACTTGAAGATCACGCATGAGTGTCTTAGACATACCCTGGATTCCTCTGTTATAGAACAAACAGAAACTATTAGGACCAATACATTTATAAGCTTATGGGACTTTAACGCAAATACTTGCAGTTTCAAAACATGGGCATCATGAAAGGCTTTGTTTGATGTAGTACATGTATGCGCCCACGAAAACCTCATTTTTACGGGTGTTTTCTCAATCGCATGCAATTTATCCGTTTGATTGTTTAATTAAAAGAGAAGTCATTGAAATAAATATATGTTGTCACGTAAACTGATATTTAATTGTATTGCACTAGTTCTATGTATGTATGTATCGTGCATTAAGTCTTGGTTCACGAACTTAGTATTAAACTAAGGAAGAACCTTTGCTAAAGCGATGTTAATAAACCAGATAAGGGACATGCAACGACAATGTACAAACATATCATTGGTGATTGGCAAACTTTAAGTTACACAAAAATACCATATATGGAGTGAAATGTAGTGATTTGATCTTTAGTCTGCTTCATTATATAAGACATGTATTAGATATAAGTAAATATAGGTTCACGGCTAAATGTCAATGATTTCTCAATTCAAAAATAGTACAATCGTGCTATACATATATATGTAATACTATATGTTAATAAATAAGTGATTTGATATAGGCCCTGCTATTTGTCAGAGGGCAGTCGTATTGGCCCAAGGCCGAAGGCCGAGGCCCAAATACGACTGTCCCGAGGACAAATAACAGGGCCTATATCAAATCACTTATTTATTGACAATTTTATTAAATAACTTTATTATCTGAATCAGTTTCATTTTAAATGTTTTGACACCAAATGAATAGCAAATTATTTATACAAGATGGCCGCCATTTCAGCTAAAATCTATATCACTTTTTGGCCCTGCTCTAGCAGCCAATCAAATTGCTTAAAATGCGGGCCAATATCTATATCACTTTTCGGTCCCGGGCCGGAAAGTGATATAGATATTGGCCCGCTTATTGGAAATGCCAATGCATTATTACGCCAGGCAGTAAACAAGTTACAAGGCTGATAATAAATAGTTATTTAATATAAATTATTATTTTTTATATCTAACATGTACGTACCGTTACGTACATGTAGTTTCTAATTTTGAATAGCAATGATATAAGTATTACTCAGAGTTTTTACATAAACAGACAAGCATGTAAACCCTATAACAGTCACCATTGTAGCCTAGAAAACAAAAACAAACCCCCGTCTTTATTGTATACCTAATAGACAAACCTTTGTTATGAACACCATACAAACACTACGTATTACTTAATACGCTTTATTGAGTCTTCAGATAATTCTAATTCTTGCAAGTATTTATACTTCCAGACAGGACATGAACTTAATACGGTAAGAACAGTTCAACCTGTGTTAGCTGTCAACTCCGAACAAAGACTATCTGTTGAATAAAGGCAATTCTTTCAAAACTATTATTGATTATTTAGAGTTATTATTATCATCCAGGATAGACTTTGTTCATAGGTTTGACTATATATAGACTTTTGTCCGACATCAGTTTCTGACCATTTTATCAAGCTACAATTGATAAGGTATGAATGGATTGATTTTTGTATGACCGCATAACGCGAGAGTCGCCTAGCCTATAAAAGAATATCATACGAGACAGGATGAACTCTAGAACATTTCAATCGAGTTCATTTATCATTAACCTGACAGAATGTATAGCATCCCTTGAAGTATACAAACAACCTCTCTGAGGGAACATGGCCACTACGCATGCGCAATCATGTAAACGCCAATATGCAAATGAGTTACTATAAACAGAATCCAAGATGGCACCCGTTTGTTTACGGTTAAACCGATTCCTATACTACTGACACCATTGTATTAGGACAACCTAACCATAACGACAACTAGCTAATATTTTCTCACCGGTTTTCAAATTCTTGAATGTACTATGTTCTACAGTGACTAAATGTGTAAAATACATACCCGCTGTAGATATTGAACTTTCCAATCTACGCCTTTCTCTCGCTGCTTTTTCTTTCTCTTGCAATTCTCGACGTTTAAAGAATCGCTTTTTAATACTACCAGATCTACTTGTAGCTCTTGATCCTGAATCTGCTGAACTCGACAAGGAAATTCTTTTACCTTTTTTACTACCCTCTAATATATTTTCTAGACTATACATACTTCCGCTACCCGAGAGCATATCCCTTACAACCGTAGTTTGTAAGTCAGTCAAACTTTGTCTTATCTCCAAGGGCGTGAGTCCCTGATTATTGCTGGCTTTAATTTTAGCACCGTGACGTAATAATACTGTACATATATCAGAATTATAACAATTTTCAGTTGCAGCAACATGTAGAGGCGTGTTGCCTACTTTGTCCCGTACGTTAGCATCAGCACCGTGGAACAACAAGTGACACATAGCGACTTCTCTCTTTTCTTGTATTGCGATGAATATGGGCGGAAGGTTAAACAATTCTTCTTGTGTGTGAGTTATTTCATGGTCCAGACTTATAGCAAACGTGGCTTTTGGCTTGGCATCAATACCAAGCGTTGCGCTATTTTTTCTCGTGGATAAATCTGGAAGAGGCACGTGACAGTTTTCTAAAGGACTTGGAACAGAAAGAGTTAAATTGTCAACCGATCGATTTGTTAGACTGTCTTCAGAATTCGACATCTCATAAGATTCCTCAATAACACAATCGGGACGCAGTCTATTATTATCGGACAAAAACGACGACAAACGTCTTTCAGGATTGATCAAATTAGTCCGCGGTTCGTTAGGATCAATACCTTGCCTAAGTAAGACCTCAATTACATCCAAGGAATTATGTAGGATGGCCACATGCAGGGACGTCCTGAATATATCAGGAATGTCGCACTCCGGTGTAACACTCTCTCGACGGTCGAAATCAAGTCGATCAAAGAAGTATGGGTGTTTATTCCTACCGAACATATCTTGGTCCTGGGACCGAGAACTTGGGCGCCGACTTCTAGACTCGACGCTAAATTTATCGCCCCCAGGGCTCGTGCAACGTATACTAGTCGGAAACTTCCCGTAATGGACTTGTAGAATTTTTGTAACAGCGAACGAGTCATTGTTTCTAAGGGCCTTGTCGAGTTGTTCACTTTCCATAGAAAGGTCAAATATGGAAGACACTGTACTATTTGAACGGGTATAAATGGACGAGTTACAATCAGGGGAAAGATACCCAGTATATGTGGGTGAGAAGTATGTGGGTGAGAAGTGACCCAGGGGCGCCGAGGATGTGGGTGGGGAGTTAGAAAAATCTTGAATAACAAACACATCAGGGATCTTTGTACGATTTGGAGAAAGGACCACATCTTTAGAACACTTTCTTGACGCCATGCCATTCTAATAAGGTTTGATCTTATCTGAGGTGTTTAGTAAAGAAACATACAAAATTCCATAATCGACCCACGACACTAAATATTAAACGCCTTGAGCATTTAATTCAAATGTTTCAAACACTTTGAAGTGGCATACATTCTTCTATGACATTGCCAGCATCCTTGTGCAGATGTAGAATGGTTATCGGATGTGTGTAGTTTTATATCCATTTTCAAAGTCTCTTTATATCTCCCAATCGTGAATCAGTCTGGAAATATAAATATCACAATGATTACTACTGGTCTGGCGAACAGAATAGCAAATATTGATATCAACAAGCAAAGAAAGACAACCGTTGATACCACAGTTCCTATCGAGTGACTTCATAGAGACAAAATTGAATTAATTTTTTTATTTGATTTCGTGGATGAGACGACCCACAAAATCGACGAAATTAAATTCTCAACGAAAACTAATGATTTCACAGTATTTATTTTGGCTTTGGCAATACATGATACAGGGAGAAAGCGCTAAAATATAAGAAAACAATCGTACCATATACACCAATACCAGGGATTACACAAAAAGAAAAGAATCGTATTTCTATATCAAGAGGTTAATTAGCGGTTACGGAAATGGCTGCGTTCGCTAAAAACAGCTGATCACCAAAAGAAGTTTATTTATGAAACATTATCAAGCTTTTAATGAAAAAACAATTGCTCAGATGTTGGTGAGTGTGTACAATGACTAAACTCATGTCAAATAGACGAGAATACTTTAAATGAATCAAGTTTTGTTCAATTTATTAATCAAACATCGGGAGGATGCCAGATTTCTACGTATTTTGATAATTGAGATTAAATGGTAAATACACGTAACTATTCATGAGCAGAGTCTACGATATATATGATATAAAAATTGATTATGTCCGTGGTGGACTTAATTTCTAATTTATAAACAAATTTTGTAGAAAATGACACCACGGTATATACCAACTGATTGGTTTCTGCAAAGGCATAATCATTAATATGATTCCTGCATGTTTGTGTTTACACAGAAATACAATAAAAGCCATGACGTTCAGGATCAACAGTCTACAATGACAAAGAAATTCAAATCCGCTTGAATTAGTACTTTATACCTGGTATAGATGCGCAGTTCAAGTATTTCCAAGGGACGCAACTATATGGGTACATCATTCTCAATTTCTTAAGAGTTACCTCCCGTCTATTGAATACTATATTATTGGTCACTACTTTTTTATTTCTTGGTTTGTCGTATTTTTTCCAAAAGTGAAATGCATAAAATTGCAATTTGGCATTTTTATTTTTGCCGATGGGACGAAAAGTTTTCAGTACGAATTCTCATGACCGCGTACTTGAAGAGTCGTGACAGGGGATTTTCCTATCGGACGGGTCGAAGAAGTTTTTTTTGTATAAATGCCGAGGTAAGTGAATCACATCATTCCAAGAAAAAACTTGGTGGTTGTTTTAAATTTTACACTCGGAAATATTTTTGTCATGTATTTTCGCGATATGATTACATAGCGTGACGTCACTACGTTTGTCTAACCTCTATACATAGAACTGATTACTATCCACATTTAGATAGTTATACATACGCTTAAAGTATAGTTATGCGGAAGGATAAAACATGTCAAAACAACCATAGTCGGTGGTATGTTATTAACAAAATTTGTTTAGTTATGTAAAATGAATACGTTCTACCATTTCTATTCTTGTGTTTTTGTCAATAACACTAATTATTCAATGAAACGCAATGTTGAAGAACGCTTGACTCCAATGTGTACCATACGGTGACGTCACGTTATGTTATTGTCAATAATTTCCATTTTTGTAAGTAGTTCCTGCAAATACCCATAATGCCCCGAGCAGAAGAACACAGGTCAGTGCATAGCGCTACCGTAGTGTACACATTGGACGAAGGCAGATCGAGTCCAAATTGTTTGTGATGCAGTTAATACAGACATTTAAAAAGGTTTTACCATGATTGATTGGATTTATATAATTTATGAACCAATTTGAATTAATTCTACTTGTTACACTGTTGTAAAACATGCTGCCCGCAGGCTGGAATAGGACTCGACCTTTTGAGTGACACACTAAGTCTAGCTTTTCACTCTTTTGATTCTTTTGTTTTAAACAACCAAAGTTCCTGATATAAGCCTATCGCCTTAAAACAAAAGATGTAATTTTCAAACTAGATTCTACATGTTTTCATTTTGACCTAATTATCATAGGCCATTCTCGTGAAATGTTGTTTATTACGTCAAATGACGTCACATGATATATACACAAAGCTGACGTCACAAAATGATGCGCCAAAATTGCTGATAACGTCAAAATACTTCGTAAAATATGAGTATTATAAAGTGCACTAAACGACAGAGCTGTAATAAATATGCATAAACTATTAATATGATTCTAATTTAGAACAAGTCATATAACATTTCTAAAAATAATACTATGTAATAAATATCGTAAGAGAAAGTTTTAAACCACTGTTGTAAACAAAAGGGTATCTATTCGTGTGATTACATTAAATCTTTATATTCCGCAATGACTGAAAATAACAGAAACAAAACGCCAATGTCAAGACTTATTTCCCATTTAAGTTAGGCCAGAGAAAAGTCGTATTTACAGTTTCCCAACTGGACCTACATTTCACGCCTCGCACATTCCTGTGATTTCATAGTGAAACGCAGTTTCATTATTTATTAACCGTGGGGTCAGGAAATCTCGTCACCAAGTTTGGTATCTTATCTAATTCTTTTACAATGCATTTTGTATTGTTAATTTGTTCAAACAAAAACCTATTATGTATAATAACAGACAATTTAGTCTAAGATGGTCTGATGCTTTTGACAAAATATTGGAACATTTTATAGTTTACTGGAAGAACGACACAATAAATGTAAACGTAATCAACGTAATATTCTCTTAAATTTGTGCCTTAAGAGAAACATCGATATGATTAACGTCTAATGAAACTTAGAAAGCAACATAAATTTAGTTATAACACGCCTACTTATCTATTACTACGAATATTTATTACCCTGTAACCCAACATCTGAATTGTTAGACGCATGAAAATAAACAGTTTTTACACAGTAATTGGATTTACAGACACCGGAAAACCATGTAAGCAATATGCATGTTAAAACATCGTGTATATTCACCATTCACATTCAAAGGCATCATTTCTAATTGGGAGCATTTCTTTTTTTCAATTCTTGAAAAAAACGTCGTTCAATGAAAATAAATAAATCAGTTTACAGCGAAAGCAAAGTTACAAGTAATATATTACATCGTTTCGGATAAGCCACGTTAAGCCACTGTTCTCTACGTCTCAATGGTTTCCGTTTCTTACCATTATTGCATTCACACAAAAAGTATTTCCAGATTAAAAAAAAATAAGAATACATTCGGTATCTGGTTCTTTTTAGGCCCTTGATAGAGATAATGAAATGTCTGTTTGTCTTTAATTTCGTTGTTTAAAATGTGTATTTTAGTTGCATGCGGCGGACATTTTATTTCAGCGCTGCTCGTGTCCAAGCATCATTTCATGAGAACTTGTGAATTTCCCTATTTGGAGCGTGATTATGAGGCGCGGGACTTACAACCTTGAACATGATCGATATTATCTGTGTTCAATACAGTTTATTGAGATCTTGTAGGCATAGAGTGTGCCTGCTTAGCTCAACCTGTCGAGTGACAGGTCGACGGTGTCCTCGGTGTCGTGAGTTTGAACACTTCACGCGGCACATTTTCTCCGTCAACATTTAATTGAAGACATGAATATATAAAAAGCCAAACACGCTCTGTATCGTTGACCATTTTAACGGAGTGGTTGGCGGTTACTTGCGGAGGATAATGTAAGGTTTGGTGCAGAATCCAGAAATATTAATTAGGTTTTTTGGATGCCGGAATACAAATAGCTAAAATGAAATGTTGTTAAAAGCAGGCGTAAAACGATAGTAGAAATATAAAAGAACATATGTCTGTAAATTATTTCTGTTTACCATGCCTATCCGTATAAGGTAATTGCTCCGAGGTACAGTTGAGAAAATATTTGAATATTATTGAGCCTAACTGACCGTGTGACGTCCGCTTAATTTTTAATCAACATCTCAGTATTCTTTAGTTATTGACCATACAAGTGCGTGGTTTTGCTGTCTAAAATGGTTTTGGTTCAACGAGGATTTCAGTCTGCATTCATCAAGAACCGACGAGATGTAGACTATTTAGTCAGCGCAGTGGGCTTCCATGGTCGATTGGTCTTTGGCGAACCTTTGACTACTGTGAGTTCGCATTTTAACACGGACCCAATTTCACAAGTTTACAATCTTATATAACAAGCACATATGCCTTCAGTACATTACTTACGTACATACATAACATCTAATAGCAATTCATATATGTATATGAGGAAGCTTTCTAGCTAGCTTACAGAAAGTCGGTGGTTCTATCCAGGTGTTTGTCTGGGGTCTTTATTCATCGTAAAAGCTTGAAAAGTCTCCAAAAGACAATGGCGAATGTAATAGTGTGATATTAAATCAATGTGAAACATGATAGACGGAACCAAATTATCATTTAGTTGACGAAAGATTCCCACACCTTTCCTACGTAAAAAGAAACATGTGTGAAAACACTGGTCATTTTATATTTATAAATGACGTAAAACTATCAACAAGTTATTATATTTCTATCTGCAGCTGTATGACAATATTATACTAGTATACAATCATATCAACGAATGACGAAGCAAATAGTGGTGAATAACATTTAGCCTAAATTGGTAGAATGATATATTCCGATATTTGTCTACATACGGGCATTACGTGCTACTTCGTTTCTAACTGACAAATTACTTTCAAACATTTTACTTACACAGTTTTATTATCGTCTGTGAATGCTAGAGTACCTATATATGTAACTGTCTGGTATTTGAAAGACGGAGAATATTTTGAAAGCAAATGGTTTCAAAGCAAACAATCAATGACAATTACCACCAGTATCACTAGAATTAGTGAGCTATCAATTTAACCTCCATATCTCACTAGGACATATTGACGCTTTTATCGAGTCGATGTTTCCATCCGGTCTTCATGGATTAATTCATTATTCAAGATGACGCGGAGAAATGGAGAGCAAAGAAAATATTGGCCCACGTAAATGGCCTGTATATGTTGTTCGCTAAGAAACTGCCGGTAGATTTTATATAGTGGTGACGTAACGTGTTGTTTTCGCTTAGGTGTCAAGGTTATTTATCTGTTACTTTGTAAACAATTCATTCATACTCTGCGTATAAGAATACCGCGACTTATATGTTTACTTCATTAGTTATGTATATGTGATTAGTAAATGTTACCATATAATAACAATAAAGGTATTCATCTCAACTGTGTCACTTGAAACATTGACAACTTGGTAAACAAGTAAATCATAAGGCAGACTAAAGACTAAATCTCGACCACAGGGACAATATTTGATCAATCTTAGTAAAAAAAGATTAGACAATTATAATACAATAAATATAAATTCAACTTTTGAAGGGATTCCTCTATTGGAACGGAAACGACCACCTGGTCGGGGTCAATTTTGACCTTGAGCAGGAGCAGAGTTCAAACACTATTGATACACAAAACCGCATACTAAACAGGCAAGTTCTAGACCATGCAGTTTAGATAAAGTTTCTCTACATTTCAAGTCCATGCACAAAAGTGACGCCCGAGGCGGAGCCAATTTCTATTCCATTGGAACCAATTGTGAATTTTTGGCTTACTATTTTTAGCTTACTATCTAGGGATCCATCCAATGAAGTTTGATTCATATCGAATACATGTAAAACATACATAAAACACATGTATAATTATAAGAACAATAATCGTTCGGAAATTTCTAAGCCAGTTTAATGAGGTAATCATTTTATCAAAACGGATTAGAATTATTACAGTCATCTTTGATAGTATCAAGTTTACGTCGATTTTGATTCTATCCACGTGTTCATATTCTAGCGGTTGGCATGATACGCTATATAAGCGCTGTACTACCACGGTCTTTGGCGTAAATCAGTGGACACGTAATTTACCATGGTTCTATAGAGAAATAAAGAAATTAGGCTCTATTCAATACGTTGACAATGAACTCGCAAATTGCCGGTTTATGCTGCTGCTGATGCAAGGGTATTGTATCTATTTCATGCATATCGCGGTTTACCGGTAAACTTGTGAATCGTGAAGGCCGAAGTTATCATAGGGGACTTTAACACAAGGTTTACGGTACATGTTGATGCATAAGAATAACAAACGGGTACAAACATTTAAAAACATCATTTCAAGGATTATAGTCGCCAAGAGTCGCCACTTTCAATTTACATCATCGATTAAAGTCGAACCCACCTGTACCACAAATAAAGATCGAAAGATACATACACATTTTTGAAATTCTCTGCAACGATGATGCAGAAAACACTGAGATGGAAACATTGAAGAACACAGACCTCAGTTATAAAAATGTTTTAAATAATTTTATAAACAGATAATTAATTCCCTGCTTTGTACAGTATTTCATTAATAATTGCTGTAAGACAGAAGATTTTAGTGACGCACCGCTTGACCCCCAAGTCAGCCAATTTACAATACACTACGGAATTGTACAATGTTAATAAGAAAATCTTCTAAACAGACGAAATATTAATTAGATTTACCATTGAGTCTTATTTCGAACATTCAATAAACGAAACGGTAGGTAATACCTCAGGGAAAATCAATGTACCGCTCTTACGCATGACTAGAAAAATGTGTCATCATTAGTTAACAACTTTGACATCATCGTCGCGTAATAAGCAGACAATTATGCCGTCGGTTTCATAACTAGGTCAAATAGCAACGACTTCTTGCGCCCCCTGTGATATTTGATAATAATTGTTCAGTGCGTTTGGTCATACAATTAATTGATCATTCGTTAACATGATACACACTTGACGACCCTGATCATCTAGCAAATGTATTTTCAAATTATCCGTAAATTTCCGCTACCCATTCGATGTCAATTGTTATAAAGATGATATCATTGTGATTCATGATAGAACCACTCGAAGTAGATGTAGAAATCATGTTTTAAAAAAGACTCAACAGAAGATTGATACAGAATCCGGATAATAAAAACTTACAATAAGTTAGTCTAAAGGTTTGGCTTCATTCATAAAATTTATGTTAATTTAGCTGATATTATGTAAAAATAGCAGATCTCAATTTAAACTTACTCAGGCAAATCATTCAACCTGTGACAGGCGCTAAAGATATTGATCTACGTATCTGGGTCCCGTTCAATGACCTGTTTTACAACTTATCACATAAATATCGTGACAATATTGTATACTTTTCTGACAGTTACCTTAACCAGCAGACATTGGAACCTGTAAACAACCAACATTATAAAACTAGTTTATGAGCGAACCAGGTGGCCAGATTTTTAAACACTACTGTCTGAACGGTGATGTATCAAGCTTTGAGGCTGGTGTACTGTATTTATGCTTTTTCCGTTACAAACCACCACGAAAGCAAACAATTGACTCTAATGCACAAACTTTCTCTTTCTAACAATAAAAATACTGTGAAATGAAATTATATCAAATAGAATATTGTGAAATAAATCGTTATCAATTAGACTACTGTCAAATAAAATATTGTGAAATAAATAATGTCAAATATATTACTGTCAAATAAAAATATTGTGAAATAAATAATGTCAAATATATTACTGTCAAATAAAATATTGTGAAATAAATAATGTCAAATTAAATATTGTGAAATAAATAATGTCAAATATATTACTGTCAAATAAAATATTGTGAAATATATAATGTCAAATATATTACTGTCAAATAAAATATTGTGAAATAAATAATGTCAAATATATTACTGTCAAATAAAATATTGTGAAATAAATAATGCAAAATAAAATACTGTTAAACAAAATGTTGCCATGTAAGAGGAGTGATGCTCCCTTATGTTACATACTCAGCTGTTCAATAAAAAATTTATTGACCCCGTGACTTCTTAAGAAGAAATAGTCATATTTCTTTTCAACACGTAACAATTTGTATAGCGTTAAAGTTGATAAACTAGTCAATGTCTACTTTCATACAAACACATTTTGTGTACAAGAATATCTTATAAATATTCTTTGAATTAAATTTGAAAATCAGATAATATTTTAAGAAATATGACATGTGTTGAGGATACTTTGTTATATATCACATCACAAAAGATTTGTTGACTTAAAGGACAAATTTCTTGGAATGTTTATTTAATTAATATATACAACCAATATAAAGATCTATATTTTTCGATTAATGTTATATGAATTAATTATATGATGCTCGTTTATAATGTATAATCCAATGTATTATTACACATATATTATTCTATGTCATTGACAATGTATATATGTGTACAAATGTAAAAAATGTAGAATGTTAGGCAAAATTGCCCTTTTCTTGAATAAAACTTGAAGATATATATGAAAATTTAACGGAAAAGTATTATCATATTTATCACAAAGATATTTAACTTCACAATTTGTTTTTTGAACCTGTATCTTAAGGCATAGTAAATATAAGGTTTTATACATATACAGTCCAAATTTTTTATCTTAAAATGAGGCGGCCATTTTTTCCCCATTTTTGTAGGCGTCTATCATTATAGAAAATGATTCACCGTCATATTTTTTTAAAAGCAATGATAATCTTTTGAGTTATTATCCCTTAAAACATACACTGAAGTCCACAGGAGTAGCCAATTATTTGAAAAATAAAAGGCAAAGTAGATAATTTTCAATGAAAACATAAGGAAAAAAGATGCAAATAAAACGTATAAATCTAATTTAATAAAGGGCAATATGCATTTATAGGCATTATGTAATTTATTGATAGTTTTCTATATCAACAAGAGCAAGAACTCTTACGAAAATTTTCAAATAGCGGCGACAAAATAAATTTAACTTTGTAACAATCAATAAAATAACTATAAATACAATTTTTACAATATTAACAATTTTTAGTAGCAATGAGTTGACCCTTTCAAAAGTACAGCATACTGGTATATAATACTGCAAGGGAGATATACAAAAACACGAACAAGACTTACCAACGAAACTTCATCAACAAATATTTAAACAAGGTTAATCCATTCGATGAACAAAAAAAATGATCAAGTTAAGCCGAGTAACATTTCACAAAGTTAATATTTTTATAAGCTAATTTCCAGCACAGAGCTCACGTAACGTACATTTACCACAAATCCATTCCGACGATACAATGACAAGTAGATCGTAATTTGATTTGTGCGATAAAGCGACAATTTTCCCTAATGAGTACAAAACGGTCCAATATGTTTCTTGACACCAGCAGAATAGCAAATAAACACTTCTTGTAAGTTTTTACAATACATATCCAATTCATGAGAGTCGTCTACAGCGTCATTGTCTATTTATACCAATGGGCAAATACAAGTACATACGATGGGTTATTGGCATTCTTTTATTAGTCCGGTACATACGAACTAACTAAAGTCTGTCATAGACTCATTGGAAATACTGCTCATAGCAACTTTTACGTCATTCTAGCATAACCTAATGTGACAAGACAGACTTGCCAATATTTATGCCCGCGAATTGCATACATACGTACCCATGATATTATCTTAACTGAATAAAAGTAACATTTTCTTAATCTTGGAAGACATGTTTAAGCAATGTTTACTGTAAATAACATTATACATCCGTATGTATTGTCTCATAAATTATGCATGCCTGTACTGCTTTTACTTTGTTAATTTGTATACAACATTACCTTCTGAGTAACCAGAGCTGATTCAATTATCAACTATATGTATCATTGTATTACAGAAACACGCGATATTTTCATTCAATACTAGGTCGATCATAACGCTTGATCACTTACCGGTTGTGTACCTTTAAACAACGGGAGTTCAAAACAATCTACAACTTGTGAAAACCTGTAAAGTGGCTGCTATAGTTTACATGATCAATATTTTCAAATGTACTTCAACCCAACTAGGCACCCAACATCAGCTCGACAGTATAGAGTTCGAACGACAACTGAAAATGCGAAAAACGACAGATAGAGAAAATGTGACGGAGCACTATATTTACTCGGCAAAATAGACTAATCTGTATTCCTGCGTAATATCTGTCTGGTTTGAAAGTAGGTCAATCATGAAATTTTATGGGAGCCAGAGAAAAATATTCGACTAAAACATTAATTTAAGTTTAAAATCCCTTAGTGTATTTGGTGAATTTTCTCGGAAAAGACATCTCATTTCTTCTCCGTTGATGTTGGTAAAAACAACCGGATTTTAAGTAGGATCTTATCTTACTCTGTTTATATCGGGTATGTAATTATATTTACGTCCCTTTCCAACAGCAAGAGTCATATGAGGCGGACAGTTCACCTAACCATCGTTCCTAGGAAGAACTAGTACTAGACTCGGTCCTCCGTAAGCAACAGCCTACTTTCTCACATAAAGAGACATGGTCGGTAGCGGGGCTCGAGCCCACGACCCTCTTATATGTGAGAGATTACAGTGACTTGAAGTCAGCGAGTCGTAATGAACAGTTTTCTTATTTTGCTTCCAAGAGTGTATATTAAGTCCTTATTATCTTCACCTGTAAGTCTATTAGGGTCGTACACTGCATCAAGATCCTTTTCGATTTTGTCCATTCAGACAGCTGATATTTTGAAAATGCCAGTAGCATTGGGTTTGTACCTAGTATAATTTTTGTCAAATTCATATTCTACGTGTATAAACACAAAAATAGTAACGTATTTCAGATACATTATGAATTACATTAAATCTTTACGAAGGTGTACATTACTATAAGGCAGAATGCTGACAATTCTGATCGAAGCATTAAAAATGTCGATAAAGTTACACGAAACATCGATGTATGAATTTGCAAAACAGATATTTCAACGATTCCACATTTTCTATCAAAAGCGAACAAGGGAAAGTCAGTGCGTTTTAAGGCTTAGTTACTTTCCATTTCTTAACAGTAATAACCAAGCCAACTTTAAAATTAGACTGGGTGAGTTTCGTTCCGTTTTTATTACACATAGCAATTGGTGCAAATTATAACCTAAGGTTTCCCCTAAGTTCAACTAACGAATTTTCGAGAAACGTTGCGATAGAGAACAAGAAGGAAGCAAAAATAATTATCATCAACAAATACTTCCAACGACATCTGAAACAAGAAAGATGTTTTCTAACAATAGATCACTGTAATTCTCTTTAACAATATTGTTATTATTACAAAAAAACATTGTACAATTTAGTAGGGAGGGGTAGACATATACACTGGGTGAAACAGTTATTCATATAGAAAGTAGCAGTTTTTAGGCAAACTAGGCAAACATTTGGTGCAAAATACAGTACAATACGGTGGGGTATGATCATAGGCATTCGATTTCGTGCTTTTTATACGTTTACAGACGTTATTTTTCAATTTCACCCATCAAACAATGCAAACCTGTCGAAAGAAAAATCTTCAATTTTTTCCTTTATATAAGGGAAAAAATGAAGATTTTTCTTCCGGCAGATTTGCGTCGTTTGATGAGTGAAATTGAAACATAAAGACTGTAAACGTATAAAAATCACGGAATCGAGTACCTACGGGTATGGTGGTAATTTATGTGAATGATAATAAAAACAAGTACACTCAGCCAGGTACCTGTTACAGTATTGGCATAAGCACTTTATCGGGATACATTTTTTCAGATAATAAAATCACGCAAACAGAATAATCTTAAACACAATATTTTTGCCATATAAACCATGCTTATTTCATGTTTGCGAGCCTTCCAATATCACCAATACTGTGATTGTAATCAGCCTGTGGCTAGGTCTGCATTGTTGATTAATTAACGAATAACCAACGAATTCATTAATCTAAGTAACGTAAACGTGGCAGAGTGGTGTGATGAGAAGCAAATTGATTCCATACTTGAAGACAATACTTTCAAAGATCGTGTTCATCACATATTGAAAAATAACGGCACGAATCCGTACTGTACAATGTTAATCTAATTATATTTATCTGATGGAGATAAAATCCATGAGTATGTTGGACTTAGCGAATTAATATTGCCAATTGTATATAAGATTGTACGTAAATAGTATCGTTTAGCATGAAGGAGGTCATCTTTATAACATAGTTGCCGATGTTTACGGTTTTATAGAAACAAAATTTGCGCCACACATTTTTGTTTCGCTAAGAATCAGTCGGCATTTTTGAGAAAAGAAAAACCAACTATGTTATAGCCTTACAGCACTATGTCTTCTTAAAAAATACAATGTCAAGCTTTTGAAGCTAACTAAACATTAAACAAAGAGGATCAGATCATGTACTGTAGTTAGTACAAGGAAATACAGTATTTCCGTCAATGAAGATGTAGCTCCGTGAGTGAATTTGAGTTCCTTAGGTTGTATCATACATATTCTTACTAATTAATGAGAAACAATCCTATAGTAAATGATGCAGGGAGGCTTGTAACACATTTCAGAACAACGGGAAATTCTAAAGAGAAAAATATTGCCTCAGTATAGTGTCTAGCTTAGGGCTAGCCAACAAGAACTTAACAGGCGGTGTAAGAAAATACATCTGTAAATCCGTAAGTCAATCTTTTTGACGAAATTCGCAGACTTATGTCCGATACTCTCCTGAAAGTTGGAACGACTTGTAAATTTTGATAAGTGGTTATGAATAGAAATGAGATAGGGTTACTAAATTTTTTTTAAAAAAATCAAACATTTTCAATGTTAAGTCAGACAAAGCTTTCCTCTTTTCCAAGGTAAAATACTTTGTCTTTTTTGTGAAAGCCGAGCGGGTTACGTTTGGATTCAGAAAATTTTGATTGATTCATTAAATAGTGGAACAAGACATTTTGTGTAAAAATCGTTTTAGAAAACACTATGCTATATGGTTATGAAAACAATAGTGTCGGTGATTAAGATGAACCAACTGTGTCCTGAAGCCGTGGTGTATAACGCAACAGACTTAGTTGATATAATTGCAGAACCCTCGCACTTCATATAACTCTAAAACTTGCTCTTGCTTCCGGTATTGTGTAACAAATTTTATTAAACACAATCCGAACGGGACACTTAGAAATATAACTTTACTATCATTGAAATAGACTCATTCAACTAATTTGCCTCAGTGCGCGTTACAAATAGTAGACTTCAGATTAATGTAAAATCCAACTTTTTCCAAACTTCATTATTTTGAGTCTATGTCGATATATCAACCTTCCAATTCATCTCTTTCGACATAACAGACTCCTAATTCCTAAATGATGTTAGATTATCATTAACAATGTGACCTTCAATTCCATTTTATAGCTACATACGGTCGTACAAAATGTTTATACCGATCGTACTGGACACTTCAATTAACTCAAATGTCAGAAACATAATTCGGCATATTACGGTTTTGCCGAAGTATTAAAGGAAGATACGTTTACTCCCGAAATCAATATGACACCAATTTTTTCTTTCGTACTAGTGCTTGGAATGAACTAACGTTTCACGTTCCGGAAAAGTTTTGTCGTTTGATGTAAGATATCCGCTACACTTTAAAGCCTCATTAGCTTTTAGGATGTTAAAGTTAAAGTAGGTGTTCTTATTTTACCTAGAAAGATTTCTTATCAGTGAAACCGACTTTAACTTGTACTAAAAACATTCCGAAATTTTATTTTCTAGTCACGAAGTACATAATTTATAAAAATATAGCTTAGCATTTTTTTCAATGATATTGCAAAAAATAAGACAAAAACATCTGACAACATTTTTACGATTCACAATAAGCACATTTTGTAATCAAAGTACTGAAAGTACCCAAATAAGGCATTTAAACTCACCTTACATAGACCTGCAGTGCGACATGGAATTGGAACTATAGTTTAACAAATACAAGCGGAAGCAGAAAACGTAGTACACAGTACTACACACCGAGCGAGTGATGGCAATGGAAAGCTGAGCTATCGTTCAGTTTCCACTAATGATGATTAACTCCGAGCTTCTGTTATTGTGCTCTATTAATATGTGCATGCAAGCCAAATTTAAAGTAAATCGCAAGATGACAAAATACCGCTGTGAACCTTTGAACCCGACCACGAGTAATACCAAGTTTTTTTATGTTCATTTGAATTTCGTGATGCTGATTAAGAACAATAAAGTAATTGTAAACACACGATATCCACTCTACAGTGTGAATTAAATCGCGCACCTTGCTGTCATGGCATGAACAATTTGGTGCGTGACACAAATTCCATCATAGAATCATGCGTGTTGAACATCTGAAAACCAAGCTATGATTTTTGCCAAATAAAATGGTCTTTACTTCATGCTCGCAAGCCATTTCCGTATTACCAATGCTGTTAAATTATCCAGCAGGGATTAAGTCGGCAATGTTGATTAATCAACAAAAAAAACAAACACATCCATTAATCTAAGTATCGAAAACATGACAGTGTGATTTGATAATAAAAACGAACGAACCAGTCCATTTTATGAACAACGAATCCTTCGAAGGATCTTACTGAAATTACATGAAGTTGACAAAATGTAGTGCCAGCCCAGTTGGCTCGAATGTTAAGGCGTTAGTCTACTGATCAAGAGGCGGTGAGTTCGAACTCCGGGCGAGGCTTAAAACGTCCGTGACAAATTTGACTGAAGATATTACATCCCATGTTAAATTATCCTCCGCCTCTGAATCATGTGGGGTAGTTTGGTTGTAGCTTGCGGATAGAATGTGGTTAGTACTGGTTAAGTCCTAAACGAAATCCGGGGAAGCTGGTTAGGATAATTGCTCGCCACGATATAACTGAAATAATGTTGAAAATGGCGTTAAATCCAATGAAAAAAATAAATGACAAAATGTAATAGGGCGAGAATAATACACCAGTCTTAAATACCAGATTAGTCCGAAATAATGTCTACAAAGGCATACAATGCCAAATCAACTGAAAAATGGTTCTCTAGTTCATTAATGTCGGCAGTTTGACAACAGTTACTGTCAAGCTGATGAAGATGATATTTTCATGATATCTTTGACAACATGATTATGTCTTTATCTTAAGTCAAGTAGGAACTTAAGTATGCCAGTAAACCTCTAAACATGAACGTGGAAAACACTTATTTGCATGCTAAGAAACAATTCAAGCGACAATAACGCAATTATAATTTTTTTTTGTTTCGAAATTTGTCATGACAAAATAGCAATTGTATTGATCATTATTATTCCGTTAACATAACTGGTCCAAGTATGTGTTAAAACAAAAAAGAACATACAGTTTTCATTCTTAATTCTTGGAAAGGAAATTGAGATTTGAGGTCGGAGTCGGTGTTTAAGTGGTAGAAACTTCAGAGCCAAAACTCTGGAGATAGGTATAATAATGTATTGATTGTCAAATTCTAGCGCCTTACTGAATATCATGCACAGCATATTAAGTTTGAATAGGAAATGAAAATATGATTCAATATCGTCGTATACATTCAGGATTCTCAATACGTTTGTGGCTTTTGTTTAAAGAAAGGCATATTGAAGCAGTATGCGGAGCAAGAAACATCATTGTGACGACATTAGTAAATTCTCACACAACTGTATGGAAAATGAATCAGCCAACACCGACCAAGTCATCATATTTTTATTTTTGGAACAATAGCCTACTGGAAGCATTGGATGGTGCTAAATCGTTGACGAAATCGCTAACATTGTCAGATAGAATGAACACATTAAAAGAGAGTAAAATTAAACCGCCATTAATGTTTTATCAATGCTTTCAAACTGCGTACTGTTTCGTACGTATTAAAACTCACTCTGTTCACGTATTCACAGCGTCTTACCTACAGACCTCGTGATCGTTTGTTTGCAACCATTGGTATTGAACATAATCTCTTTAATAATTTCATTGAAGAAGATTTGTTCATCCCTTGAGCCGAGTGATTTACGTGACCAAGTTGTTATCAAGCTTAGAACAGGTACATAATCCCTGAATATTTTTATATTAGATGTTCGGTCGTATGTTACTATAATAAATGTTAAGCAGTTTGTGGTGCTCTTGACTTTAGTGTTAAGTTATCATTAGTACAAATATTGATAGTTGGGTTGGAGATTGAAGCGTTCTGCATGGAGGAATTGAAAATATCGGATGTGAAATTTCGTGGGAATCCATTTTGATCGAAACCATGATTTCTCATTTATCAACACATTTGTCTTTGCAATTTGATTAGGTTATTTTCTATCCTAATAAACTTACCTAAACGATAGATACATATTAAGCTAACGTCCTTGTGTTTGCGTGAATTGATTGGAGACAGAATATGGAGAAAGTGTCAACAGAAGTTACAATCTAGCTTTATCCACATAAGAAGCACAACAATACAATCTACAAGATCAACCAACATGGATGATATCAGCCAAAGCACACGATACATCCGCCCAAACCGCACTCTCACCCATTGGTAGTTAGACGGGACACATAAGGACGTTTGCTACAGTTTTCACATAGACATATAGGCAAAATGAAAACTATACAACAAAGTCTTTTAAACTTTGAATGATTATAGCATATAATAACAGAAACGTTTTAAACGAAAAATGGGGGTCACCGATCTCGTGTTTGATTTATTCTGCCCATGAATTTGATTTTCCACCCGGAAATTTCAGTTTTTAAATCGGAAATTCCATACATTTAGAAATGTATTGGAAATACCCTCTTCATACGTTGAAATGAAAAAAGAAATCAATTTTAAATCATGACAAATAATATTTCGATTCGGCGAAAATATTCCTGATGTAAACATAACAGATGAACTTAATATTTTAACTGATATATTAAGCAAAATAAGTATGACAGAGTTATGTATTTGTTTGCAATACAGGAGCTCATTGTATGAAACTAAAATGTGTTTCATCGTATTGCTTATTTTACTGTTAGATTTTCAAAGAAAATATCTGAATAAAATATTAATAAGGTTATCAAGTTTTAGCTTAGATTTGGCTATTTAACTGGTCTCAGACATGTTTTCACACTAATGTGTCCGCGATTCTCATTCGACTCCAAAATGAATAGACTTTTAACATTTCTTTGAACCGAACTTAACGTAAAACGTATTTTTAATATCATCTTGTTTTCTTAGCAAAAGTCACGTTAGAATTCCAGACTGATTACTCGTAACTTTCAACCATAGACAGTAGAAATGGCAGAAACGTTGCAATACATTAGCAGGCTAATAAAGCAAGGCTATATAGTTTTATATCAGGCAAATAATTACCTTCAACGAAATACTATGTGGAATTATAAAGTCTAGTTACAGACTTTTCAAATGAGTAGATGTCCTGACAGTTAACCCTCTCAGAGAGGTATTAATAAAATAATGAACCTTTTTTAATTATTCTTGCATATTTCATGAATAATTCATGAGTGATGATTAACCATTTGCCAGGGAAGTAAAAATTATAAAAAATAGTACAACCATTATAGAAAGTATCAAACACCAGGGTCACTAGGTATTTGTAAATTGAAATTTACGCCAATATTAATTATGACATTCATTAAAAGTTCCAGTGTACACCGTTTTTCGTCCAAAAAATCAGTAAACGTTATGAAGAAAAGTGGTACAAAAAGTTCAATAGCAAATTAATTTAGGTGCGTGACATCGCTGTTTGGATAGAGCTAATTTCTTTGAAATATTTTCTGAGGCGTTACAAATGTAATTTAGTACGTGGTGACGTCAGCACAGACATTGTTCGTTGAACAATAATTTTGGTCGATTATTGTTACATTTATTTTCATGTCATTAAGATCACAGCGTGCTGCACAGTAGAATACTAGTAGTCAAAGTTATGGTGGCTGATTTATGCCATGTTGTTTTTTCGCCACGACAAAACGAAAATGCAAAAAAGCGAACATACGACAAAATTTTCGTATTTTCGCATTGTCGTGGCGAAAATGCGACAATACGACAGACAAAGTCGACTTTTTCGCATTTATACATTTGCGTATTGTTGCATTTTCGCATCGTGTCGGTTACACATGCGCAGGTAGTTTACATACACCGTATTCAAGTTGGTGCGCATGTGCTTGTACATCCGGAAAGCGAAAATGCAACCTGCTGAACCAAGCCCATATTTATTTCAGTGTAATGGATCTAGAGCGTAGTATAGGTAAAATGAACAAATGAATTACTATTCGTTTACACTTTAGTAATGCGAGCTCTTGCAAGCCTTAAATAGCAATGTGGTGTGATGTTGACATGAGTGCCAACACCTTGTGCGACACAACGTACTAATAATATAATTGTTATTCACGAATGACGGGTGTAGCTGATATTAAATCACCTTGCAATGACGCAATTTCACTTCATAAGTTCACTTTAAAGTCATTGATGCTACCGTTAGTACTCATAAGATTATCAATCATGTATATTTCTGACATTTGCTATGCTTATACAACTTCCATAACTTTGTTTAACATTTCAAACCCTTTATAAGCATGCACGTGCAATTTCTATTGCAAGGGGACATCGGTGGCCGAGTGCTGAAGTGCTGGACTACTAAACGAAATGTCGTGGGTTCGAGTCTCGCCTCCGAATTTCGAATTTCTCCGGGACTCTTTCACTTTCCCCATCAAAGCTACCGAGCCAAGTACTGACAAGTCATATAAAAAAGGACGAGACTTGTATCGGTGCTATATATCGGAGACGATAAAGAATCAGGGAAGAACTATTTGAAAAAAGAGGAGGAATATAAACACCCAGTTCTCTTATATCTTCCCTCCCCTATCTGGGGCGGCTCTGAATTGACCCTAGCTGTCGAAGATGTATTTAAATAACAGTTTGTATTTCATTTTATTGATATTTGACAGTAGACCACACAATTTCTTTCCGGCATATCCGTTTGTGAAGAAATCCCTCTTATTCGGCTAGAAACTGTCAAGCATTGTCTGCCTTTTGATTGTAATCATCGTAGAACGGTTCAAAAACATTATACAATGGACAGTAACTCTGTACATATTATGCCATGATTAAAAAGATTAAAAGGGGCCTTCCAATGCCGAGTGGTATACATGTCAGCATAATAATCAACCTAAGTTGTATGAGTTTCTTCCTGAATGATTGTAAATTGAGTTCACCATACATGTTTCGCCATAAGTCACGGCGGTATTGTGACGCGCCACAGTCAACACTTTGATTTGATAGAGTGGTTGTTGTTTCGATCGCATCAAGTTCATCTCTGACTAAATAACATCAGGCCTTCATTGCTGCTATTTCCAATGCAACCATGGACTAATAAAACTAATTATTGAACATTTTTCCGTCATGTATCGTTGGTTTTATGTTCTTTACTTTAAGAATGGTATAAATCTTATGATACGGGTACAAATAGTATGCAAGAAATGCGACATTGCCACACAACTAGGGTGTAAACAATTATACTGAGCGGAAAACAATTCAGTTTCTATTTACTCGTAATAAATTTGATCACCAGAAAGCACAAAACAAACTTAGGCTAGATTTCCATAAAAAAGCTGCTCAATTAACAACAAGTACAAATATAATCTAAACTTAAACTATCGAACAGAAACCAGGCTTTTCAAATTGAGACAAAACGTTCTGTCTTAAGGGGCTTGTCGCAGGATGCTGAAGAAACTAATCTATTATTTCCGAGTGGAAGTATAGCAAAGAGTTATCACCTATTATTTATTGGATTTCATAAATAATTAAGTTCTGTGGGATATAGACACAAACTATTACATACCATAAATAAACTTGGCTATAAAATCTTATTAATATTTATTGAAAACACGATAATATGATATTGAGTATGAATAAAATATTAATGATAACATTAGAATGACGAATGCGTTTAGTTCTAAACGTATTACAGGAAATATGATATAAAACATGATAATGTTTTGCCAGTGTAATTGATGCCGTATTTCATGATTCTGTCACGGTAATACGGTACTTTTAAGCTGAATTGCTTTCTCACTTTGGAATTTTCTGGTTGCGGGAAGGATTCGAACTGGTTATGTACTGGCGATTACTAGTCAGGGTATTTGACTGCTCAACCACGGAGGCTCAAAATGGCATATAATGATTGAATCACGGTAGTGCGATGTGTTAAGCTCTTAATTGATAAATGCTGCGAATGGTTTTAGCATTTGATATAGTCCGGGTAATTTAAGGCTGTCAATTAGATATGACAATCCATTGCTTTGTAATTTCAAATTTAAACATTTACAAACAAACGAAAACATGTTTCGAATTTATCAAATTGTTTAAATCTTAAAAGGTATGCAAAAGGTTATAGTAAACCAACGGAACCATACCGACATATTCAATATCTTAAACGAACTGTGACACTCCTTGATTTTTTGTTCACAGACAATTTTTATTCAGTCGTGTAGAAAGTTTCTAATAGTCTAATAATTTTCATACAACTACACTCATTGATTCGTGAATAAGCTAGTTTTATCAAAATTAATTCTTGTTATTGAGGTAATTAACAAGACGTTCAAAAGATGACCACGATGAGGTCCAAACAAGAACTCATCCATCCTATCAGGGTGCTGAATGATATACGGGAAGCAGCAGCAGCAGCAAAATATCACGAGGAAAACTCACACAGTCAAACTAAGACATGACCTACGGCGGAATATATCTTGAGGATTAATACTAGTATTTAGAATCGCTCACGACGTAATTCATACAATTGCAGTTGTTAATACTGCTAACATAAAACTTGAGTCCAATACCACGAAATATCACATTGGATTTATGTCCATACAAGTAAATAATATGATAACACATAGGAAATCTTAACATGATAGTATTAACGGTGAGACACATAACCCATAATGTATACATAACTATCAAATAAGAACATCTCTTGATATAATTATGGCGACCGCTGTATACATCGTAGACTTGAAGACTCCTAATTAGATAAGTACTGACTTTCCTTTCCTCTACATCTTAACTTAATTCACCTTTACAATTAGATCGATTGATTTCTTCCAATTTGCTTGGCCCGGCGTAATTAATACAAATTGAGTCTCCCGTGGGTTAATGAAATCGATCGATTACAAGATTTGGATGAGAGAAGTACAGAGATTTCGTTTGGTCGGAAAAAATGAGGCCACACCAAAAATGGACTTATGTTACATAATAATACAAGATTGTCAGTGGATCATATGTGAAATTGACCAGTATGTCATATAGAGAACAATTAAATACATTAATACAGATATACAAACTCTTACAGAAGACGCAAATATTCGGGGAAATCGGGATTTAAACTTTTGAATCGAAATTTCTTTATCGTACACCGCCATGTCTCTATAAACAATATTAACCAATTAGACATCACGTAACATTTATAATAGCTATGGCGGTTTACCATAAAGACATTTCGATTCATAAGTTTAAATACCAATCATGTGAGATTACATCAATATTCGCCATGTTGAACCTTATGAAGAGACCATTAAACAAGGCAAGAGAAAAAGGGAGAAGAGCCATTAGCAGACCGAGTTAATCACATTACGAAAATATTCTGGCTACACACGTACAATATCGACTTGTGCTAAGATACAACAGTCCCTTGTCAAGACTAACTAGTAACTGATTCTTTCAAAAGATCCCGTCAGTTTAACTAAGAAGATAGGAATGGTAAATAAATTCGTGCATTAAACCAACCATTGATTTAAAGTCATCAGTTAGCACGAATTTAATAACGTATCACGAACATTTAAGTCCATAAAACGTAAAAACATAGTAACAGTGGCCTCGGACATGGTGAGGAAATCATATTCGCCTGACAAGACCTTCTTCTATATAATGTAATAGATAAAGTGCAATATTGATATAATAAGCGTCATTCGCGTTCCCAGTAAATCCAGAAATTTACATAATTCGTGTTCTAATAAAGTACATCATAATACCTACATTTGTACTAATAATTTTCTTCCATTCGTGTGGCAACTACCTACATTCAAGTGCTTGGTGTGAACCATAAGTACATATAAATGGAATCTAATTGGACTATTTTACGTCAGGTTGCCACGGGGATACAATGTCATGTGACATTGGTGTACTTGCAGAAATAATTCAGGGAGGACTTAATCGATCAAGTTTTTATTTATGTTGAATGTTGATGGTACTGTCTTTTATCATCTTATTCGTCTATTACATGATTGTATATATTTATGTAATCCTTGGTGGTACCCTTCCACAGACTATGTTATGTTCTCACAGTCCTGCAGTACGCTTAGTGAGTTTGGGGAAATTAAGGGAAAGGTGTGGTTTGAAGGAAGGTGTGTTTATACGAGGGATGTTCGATATGTAATATGTATTATACTATAACACAAAAACAGTATGTACGATTTCACTAATATTGATACGTCTGGATAGCTCTATTCAATGCCTTTACAATGGTATATAAATAAATATTAAGTTCAACACAAACTTGTCATAAATCTTTATTTGAAGAGAGCCACTCGATGAACACTGTTCAAATCAAAGTACTGAAAGTACTGTCGGAACTTGATTTTTTCCCTTAGCGTTCTAATGTCACGTAGAACAGTCATTTTAGACACCAACCACTACGCAGAACTAGTTTAACATAAACATGATATGCAAATCAGCCTCTATGGCGCGATATTTCATTTGACAGTAAATACGAGAAAAGAAATGGCAACAGTGGAGTATGTTCATATATACTATTTGATCAAAAAGAGAAATCCTTCACCTTTTGATACAGATTTTGATTTCACATGGGCCAAAAGAAAAAGCATACATACATGTAGTTTTGTACTTCCAATTTAAATGAGGCAAGAAGTTTTACAGTGTAGACTTATTAAACAAGCGCGCCGCGCGTGAGTTGTTTTTAATTTAACTGAGCGAACTAATTACATCAAAGAAAAGTACTGCCCTTTCACGTCTGATATCAATACTGTTTTTAAAACCAATAAAACTAATCCAATTTCCTTCTAATTCCATCATGTGATGACGAGTATTTCCAAGTATTTGACGCAATAGCGTGTTTTACAGATAGAAGGCCGAACGTCAAATCATGGAAATGAAACTGTTTGTATTAATTGATATAAATGAAGATGTTTTTTTATTCAGCGTCGGTTGGAATCCATGTAAAACTTCACATACCAGATACTGTATTTTCAATTATTTTGGTTGGGATCAAATTTCGTGGTTTTTACTAAATTGGCTATTTCGTGGGGACATAAATTCGTAGATTTTGAATTTTGAATAAAATGCCTTATCTCTGCATTTAAATTCATGGGGATTTGATTTCGTGGATAGGCCGACCCACGAAGTCCACGAAATTAAATCCCCAACGGAAATTAATGATTCCACAGTATTCAGTTACTTTTATTAATCTGATTGATCTCATGGAAAGGTTCATTCAGTATCTAAAGTGACTGTGTTTGATGAAGCGGCCATGTTCACCATATCTGGTGTTTTTAGAAAATGGCAACTAACTGAATCCGTCAGTTTTTTTTAAATATGATTAATCTGTTTACAATTTAAGACCAAAAGAACATTGTGTAAAAGTGTTTGTCTGATAATTAGAGCAAACTTCAAACAGACTCATCTACCAAATCAAAAACATACAAGCTTTACGAAACACATCGTGCACCTATTGGTTTGGCACCCGATATATGAAAAGTTTAAATATGCCGGAATCATCGGTGCTTGGGACAAATACGTCTGTGAAATATACAAAGATGTAAGAATTAACTTAGAAATATGAACACACAGAGGTAAGTATAAACTCGGAAATATGAACGGACAGACGTGAGTATATGCTCAGAAATATGAACAAACAGACGTTACTATGAACTCAGAAATATGAATGTTATTTTATAAATGACTTTCATTGATAATACATGTTTATGCATATTGTGTAGTGTTTGTTTATGTTTTATCTTATAATACAGATTTCATTATGTTTGTTGCCTTTGACTGCAAAATATTTGATCTAGATAAATGTTCTAAATTTCATTGCTTCGTAGATATCATCTACCTGTTCTGTTCTTAAAAGATTAGCGATGCTTTGACATTGCTTGTAGTTGTGTTGATATATGATCATTGTGTTGAAGTCATTGTGTTATAAGTCTTTATTGACTTAATGTTTTTAACACTTTCCATTTTTTCTGATGTTTAAGAAATTTAACTCAACATTGGAGATATTATTTCATTGATTATTACTTCAAATAAGTATGTTGTATGATACTGACTGCATGAATGTTAGTATCCTTCCATCCACATTGCAAAGTAATTCAATATCTTAAATATCCTTTAAATTCTTCTAACTTGTAATGTGTATAAATGGGTATATTTGTACACTGTATGCATTTTTGTTGATTTATACGATGAATTTTAGAATAAACCAGATTTGTCCACAGGTAAGTAAATATCGACATTCTCTTGATTGCATGTGCTTCAATAATTGAATACTTGTTGTTTGGAGTATGCCCAATAATTCTTTTCAAAATGCAAGAAAAGAAACAGTTGTGACTTAAACAGACATATTGTGCAACATAAACATTTAGACACATACTTATTTATCATCTTATGTCCAGAGTTTATTCACAAGTTCAAAAGCGTGTTTGTTATGTTAGTTATATGAAGGTGTGATACAGTTATACCGTTTAGATTGCTTTAATACCCGGGGCACAAATATTACAATATGGACGTAAATTAAAGCATGTTTTTAATTGTTGTTATATATCTATTAAATAGTCCAGTATTTTGTTAACTAAAATTAAAAGTTACTAAGTATAATTAACAATCAACCAGCCCATGGAAATACATTACAGTAAATACTAAAATAGATTTATTAGACATACATTTAGTATAAAATATGCACATTCTACAGTTGTTTACGAGCATTAGCACAGTGGTATAAAAGGTGTCAAAATTGTTTTGTTGTTATCATTTCATGATCTGGTGTATAGCGATTCTCTTTGTAGAGTCGCACATACGCCCTTGTTTTTTAGTTTGTGTCGTGCTATTCTCACGACACCGTTTGTAAATAAAACGACATGTTAGTCTCACGACAACGTTTGTAAAAAAACGACGTGTTATTCTTACGACGACACCGCTTGTAAATAAAACGACGTGTTATTCTCACGACGACACCGCTTGTAAATAAAACGACGTGTTATTCTCACGACACCGTTTGTAAATAAAACGACGTGTTATTCTCACGACGACACCGCTTGTAAATAAAACGACGTGTTATTCTTACGACGACACCGTTTGTAAATAAAACGACGTGTCATTCTTACGACGACACCGCTTGCAAATAAAACGACGTGTTATTCTCACGACACCGCTTGTAAATAAAACGACGTGTTATTCTCACGACACCGTTTGTAAATAAAACGACGTGTTATTCTCACGACACCGTTTGTAAATAAAACGACGTGTTATTCTTACGACGACACCGTTTGTAAATAAAACGACGTGTTATTCTCACGACGACACCGCTTGCAAATAAAACGACGTGTTATTCTTACGACGACACCGTTTGTAAATAAAACGACGTGTTATTCTCACGACGACACCGCTTGTAAATAAAACGAGGTGTTATTCTTACGACGACACCGTTTGTAAATAAAACGACGTGTTATTCTTACGACGACACCGCTTGTAAATAAAACGACGTGTTATTCTTACGACGACACCGCTTGTAAATAAAACGACGTGTTATTCTCACGACGACACCGCTTGCAAATAAAACGACATGTTATTCTTACGACGACACCGTTTGTAAATAAAACGACGTGTTATTCTCACGACGACACCGCTTGTAAATAAAACGACGTGTCATTCTTACGACGACACCGCTTGCAAATAAAACGACGTGTTATTCTCACGACACCGCTTGTAAATAAAACGACGTGTTATTCTCACGACACCGTTTGTAAATAAAACGACGTGTTATTCTCACGACACCGTTTGTAAATAAAACGACGTGTTATTCTTACGACGACACCGTTTGTAAATAAAACGACGTGTTATTCTCACGACGACACCGCTTGCAAATAAAACGACGTGTTATTCTTACGACGACACCGCTTGTAAATAAAACGACGTGTTATTCTCACGACGACACCGCTTGTAAATAAAACGACGTGTTATTCTCACGACACCGTTTGTAAATAAAACGACGTGTTATTCTCACGACGACACCGCTTGTAAATAAAATGACGTGTTATTCTCACGACCACACCGCCTGCAAATAAAACGACGTGTTTTTCTTACGACGACACCGCTTGTAAATAAAACGACGTGTTATTCTCACGACACCGTTTGTAAATAAAACGACGTGTTATTCTTACGACGACACCGTTTGCAAATAAAACGACGTGTTATTCTCACGACGACACCGCTTGCAAATAAAACGACGTGTTATTCTCACGACGACATCGCTTGCAAATAAAACGACGTGTTATTCTCACGACACCGATTGCAAATACACTGTGACTATAGTCCAAGGCATACACCACTAAACCCTAACCCTAAACCAAACTAAAACAAATTTAGTGGTGTAGGCCTGGACTATAGCCGCCAGAACTATAGAAAAGAGTGTTTTCCGACAAAAAAGGATGCGACTACACAATATCAATACACATGTCCGCGCCCGCAATTGTAAATAAATGTTATATAATAAATAAACAAAATAATAAATGCAATACAGCTGTATGATCACGTTTTCAGTGGTTTAATTATAAGTACGTTAAAGTACCTAATACACTCGAAGATGCGGAACTTATTCAAACCTTTTAGTATGGTTATTATGAAACATAATGTGTCAGCGAAACATAGTGCTTTCCCATGATGTGCCAATTATTATATTTTTTATCAAAATACAATTCATTATTTCTATTATCGTGTAGATATATACTACAGTATTTTCTTGTATATTTTATGTAAATGTTAATCATTTATTTTTTGTTTGTTTATATCGGGTTATACGCCCCTTTTCGAAAGTCAGAGTCATATGAGGCGGACAGTTTACTCAGTAAGCATTGTTCCTGGAAAGAGCCAATACTTGACTCACATCCTCCGTGAGCAGCTGCCTACTTTCTCACATAAAGATGCATGGACGGTAGCGGGGCTAGAACCCACGACCCTCTATCAGTGAGAGCTTACAGTGATTTAAAGTCAGCGAGATTAACAACTCGACCACGGAGGCGTGTCTTATTATCTAACTTGATCGCCTTGTTACGACAATGTGACTCAACGCATTTTTAAGAATCATTCTAAATGGTATACACTCAAACACTAAGCATATCTACACGCACGAAAATATTTGGACAATAGAAGTGTGCCAAATTGCTTGCATGCGTGGTTTAAGTGAATTAAGATTAATTTTTAAAATGTTCTTGTAAAAATAACGCACATTTTCACAACACTGTCAAACTGTTTGGACAAGAAAAGTAAAAAAGTAGTGGATCTACACAAATTTGAACCGGAGATGGCTCTTTGTGCAAGGAGTTGCAACAGTTAGGTGCTTTTATAAGAAAAGTAAAGCTACAACATTTACGTAATGTTTTCCTAGTTCGAAGGACAGAAAACGCGTGACGTCACTAGATCATGTGGATTCACCACACTGGTATAGTCGTAAGTATAAACTCAGAAATATGAAGATAAGGCGTAAGTATAAACTCAGAAACGTAAGAATTAACACAAATATGAACGTACAGATGTAGGTATAAAGTATGAACTCAGAAATATGAACGTACTGACGTAAGACTAGCATAAACCCAGAAATATGAACTTAAAAGACTTAACCAAAAATATGAACATAAAGTCGTAAGTACAAACTCAGAAATATTAGCATAAGACTAGGGTCACTCAAATAGAAGGGTCTGAACTCCGTAAATTAAAGCGTTGGGTAGCGATCACGTGATCGCGCGCAAGATGATCGTCATTGTGAAACGGTGAAGAACGCATTGAAATGGATACCCAAATATTCACAAATTACTAAACATTACTGGTGTAGAGCTCCATGAAAAGTTAGATCGTAAGTATCCCCTTCTAATTTGACCAATTTCTTAGGATAAAATCCATTTATTTATGTTGAAATCCGACGGTACATAATGGACGAAAACTCGTTTAAGCCCAGATCTAGATTGCTGTCGCAAAGCGTGTATATATAACCATTTTAAGTTATAGAGTGATCAATGTAGTCGGGATTAATTTCATGTCTTTCAAAGGTTGTTGAATTGAATCATGCAGTTACTTTTTCATATTGTTTCCGATGCTAAGAAATAATAATACATGAATTTGAGCATTTTTGACGAAGTCGCCATTTTGAGTTTGACCAGTTGTAATGGATTTTACTATTTTTAATAAGTGATTCCGTCTTTAATAATCATCTATCGCTGAAATGCTTACATCACATTTTAGAAAGATCAATACTCCGTCAATTCATGATTTTATTTTATATTTTCGATTTCTTGTTTTTGAATAAATTGAAAATGTGTGCGTTATCTATACACGCGTGAAAAAAGCTCTCCGATAAGTATCAGCAGCACACCTTGATGTTTATACAGGGATAAGCGCCTTAAGAGCACGAATCCAGACCATTCAGTTGAAAGACCCTGATAAGACGTAAAGCGAAAGATGTAGACATATAAAATGAAAAAGAAATTCAGGGGATGGAGTGGACTGGGGGGGGGGGGTGGCCTTTTCAAAATGTTCATTTTATTGCTCTACAATTAGAAAAAAGAGACATTCCATTTAGAAAACTACAGTTGTTATGTCTCATTCGGCCGATTCACATGTCAGATACATTTTAATTATAGGTTTACATATTTACTGAGTCATGAACAGTGCATACCAAATGATTATACAGTACGACATGATCTTAAAACATTTGGTTTAAGGTCAAACAGTAACCTAACTAGTTAAAGGCCAGTGCTTATTCTTGAACAGGGACAACACTACAATTTCAAAGACTAACACGTATTGTTTTGCGCGGAGCTTCCCATGCAATTATGTCTCCGCAGCTACATTTGTACTTGTTGATAATGGGACAGGGGAATTCGTGTTAGGATGTACTTTGTGAACAGTTGTTATCATACAACACTAAACCATGATAGTTGAGTGAATGTTAATGAAGCATCGCCGTACTCATGTACTCCTAGAATGTTCTGATGACAATGACGATTTGAAAATGAATACTGTATTTTCATTTATTTTCGTTGGGCTCAATTTTCGTGGTTTTTACTAAAATGGCTTTTTCGTGGGGACATAAATTCGTGGATTTTGATTTTTGAAAAGAAATACATCATCTCTGCACTTAAATTCGTGGGGATTTGATTTCGTGGATGAGCCGACCCACGAAATCCACGAAATTAAATCCCCAACGAAAATTAATGATTCCACAGTAAGTAATAACCAACGGTTCCATCGTAATTCCTCAGTTCCTAAAATTTGAAAATGTATGTTCTTCAAAATTAATTTTAATTTGACTCTCTGAAATGCGTAAATATTGAGACTGCATGATTAGCTTAGTGACGCAAGACAATAAATCAAGGTTGTATAGTCTTGACCTTGTTAAGAATTAAGATAAGAAGACAGACACAAGACTAGCGCACATGTTAGATTCTTTGGTCCATATTTGAAAACGGGTCGCTGTTCATATCTTTATGGTTTGCATTATTGGCAATTATAAGAACAAAATTGAACGGTGTAATATGAATATTTTGAGATATTCCAGTTAGGAGAACAATGGTTTTATTTGTGTTGTAGATGTGTGTTGTTGTTGCTTGACACTGTAGATAAATAAGAAAGTGACTTCTAGAGAAAAATGCAACAAAAAAAGTCTCTCTTAATTAGGAAGAGGATAGGAGAATGGTTTTCCAGCTCAGCGCCACATTAGTCAATAAAGCTTAAATACATTAAACTATGCCTGCTTGTCATCCATTTTACATCGCCTAAAGTATTAGAAACATAATGGAAATATCCCCGAAGTCGAGTGATGAAGTGTATAACAAGGGTTTGGGCCCTGTGGACATTGGTCCAACTAATGACGGTTCTATAAATGTGATGGACTTTCTAATGAAAATCGTGTTTCCAGTTACCCAATTTTTTGTGCCGATCCAAACGATTCTAGCAGTAAAACTGAAAGAACGAATTCAAACTATTTAAGGACGAAATGTTGATCTTATATACTAAGAACAATCATCATTTAAGGTTTTAAGAAAGGTTCCCAACTCACACTACTTCCAGTCTTTTATACAACACATTCGCAATCAGTATTCAAAACCAACTACAGTGCAAGTATGAGCATTTCAAAAATGAGGCAATGTTAAAACATGAAGAACTCATTTCTTCAATTAAAACACCAGAATTAGGTCGAACCATAAATACATTACAAACAATTAAACAATTCTTACCTTCTCCAAAATACAAAATTCTCCATAACAGACTAACCCCATCAAAAGAAATGTGTACACCAAAGTCACATGCTACCTACATCAACTATTGTAACGAATGCCATTGGAAAACAACTGTTTTTAACCTCTAAATTTAACAAAAACAATGATTTACCATTATCTAATGATCAGATAGCAATGTACATATAGATTGTATATTTTGTATCAGTTCATTAACGTTATTGTTTAACAACCCGCTAATCTAACTCTAACCAGTGTTACGTTACCTTTTTTAGCAGTACACGCGAAGCAAACTGAAATATCACAATTACCGAAGAATTCCAAGAAAATCTGTCCCTTTTACATTTATAATAGCATTTTATGCACTCAGTCTGTTTGCGCGTTGTCTAGTGTTGTAACTGTTTTTTTTTTCAATGTAAAATTACCATCCATTGTAACCAAGAAATGAAAGTAAATTATCTTTGTCCTTGGTGTTTGTAAAACAACACCACGCAACTCTATAAAGTCTATAATGAATACCTACAAATATTTAGTCACTCGAGCTAATATTGAAGTGAAACAAATACAATTTCAGATATAAATTTTGAAATTCTGACAAATGAGTCGACCCTTTTATTGTCTCAGAATTTAAAGAAATCAAGCGGTACTATTATACATCTACTGTTGACCGCGGTGTATGAATAAACATCTTAAGTTTGATAGTGATGCGGCTTAGGATAGAGTATTGTATTATCTTTCACACGAACGCTGCAAAACCCTTCCAACACATAAGAATATACAAAAGATGCGAGTCAAAACACAATCTCTTCAGCCTGGCAACGATTAAAGTCACGCAGGAATTTTGCGGAACCAATTTCATGTTATAAACAACGTAGACATAATAGCCGGGAGCTAAACATCGCGAACAAATTTATCTCTTTTTGTTTCAATTACGTTTTAAGATGCACATTAATTTACGATTAGTTGGTGATTTAAAGGTTTCTGTCGTAATTTTATAGGTTGTCTTGCTTCAAGTTCAAAGTTTTATCTGACACATGATGGTCACTTCGTCATATATTTGATGTCATTAAGTAAATTATACAGACAATGACTGCAACTGGACTATTTTATTACTTATGGGAACACTGGACTATGTTTGATTGCGTGTGTAACGTTTCTTGTCTGTGGGCTACGTAAGTATCATTAGTTCTTAATATGTACATTTTTGTATATAGTCTAAAGCATTTTACCAAGGTATTGTTTCCGGTATGGTTGAAGGTCAGCTTCGTGACATAACAATGCGCCAATGATTCAATTAGAATAATCCATTTTTGGCATTAATAGCAAGTAGCGTATGGTCACGAATAACCATAAAGTAGCTTCGAGTGATAAATTTAGTTTTAATCTGAACAATAGAATGTAACGTAATAACTATCGCTATTTCCATCGGATAAATCACTTTCCTACATCCTTAATTACCTCCAGGGATATTTTGCATTGTCTTTGAATATCACAATTTGTGATTTATTATCAGGTTGTTGTTGTATATAGATGGCGTGAACCATATCGATTACTTTAGGGATGCTTTCCACCATGATTGTGTAAGAACTGGATGTAATGCTATGTTGGTGGTGTTAATTCGTGCATACATGCTAGATTGCGTGGGCATGTTCGTGTTAGTTGAAATTGTGTTGCTATTTTGTTGTTGTGGTATTAAATAAGTTAATATTTTGAATGCGGCCTTCTGTGAACTTAACGTCTTATTTTCTAATTAATATTAATTTTGGCCATAGAGTTTTATAACAAAGCATCATAAAGTAAATACCTTTCAAGCATTTCCGATCCATGATGTTTAGTACTCTGAAATCTATTTTAAATTTTTGTTTATGAATAGCCAATTAAACAGATACAGATTCAACATTGATATCTCATAGGGAATATATATTGAAACAATAATCTTTTCATATGACTAGTTCTAGTATGACACAAAATCAGAATCTGCTTAATTAGGGGTTAAAACACGACTTAAATAAGGTAAACCTAAATAAAAACAAAATTTATAAGATTTATAGTTTATAATAAGAAATTCAAGAGAAAATAATCGGCTTAAATGTGATACGTTTGCAGAGTTACACAGATTAGAATATACAGTTTTATTGATTATCGTAAGAGTGAACTTCACAAAAATGTGCCGGTGGTAATAAACAGTTAATTTACTAATGATTAACTTTGCTGCAACGTTCCAGAAATGGGAGCAGATATTATGACTTGGTATTTAGCAGTCTTATAAACAATTCATTAACAAGAAGATAAATATATAATTTAGATTGCATTAATTATGTCCTCCCATATAGCTTCGACTGCGGTTGTTCCATAAAATTGTCATCATTCATTCTCCTACATTTTTGTATATTCTTCAGTTTTAAGACTTATATATTAAGTTAAGTACAAAATAGTTTCAGTTCAAAATAAAATGTTTAATATATTGTTACTGAAGAACATAGGAAAATGAATTGTGTCCAGAATAAAATCACAGACATACACATACCAATGTGTAACAGTATAACATACATACATGATAATATCAATAAATGTACAAGATTCACTTAATCATAAGCAACTTCTCATGTGTGGTTCGAACCGCGCGCTGAAAGTGCCCTTTCTGGACAAATATGCCATGCCTCATTTAGATTCTGCAGGAAACACTAATTGTGTAAGGTCCAATAGGCTCTATATACACATATTCAAGCGTTGAGTTGTTTTAAGTATATTTGATAAGGCACATTACAATAATTAGTATTCCGTAAACATTTTCTTTATAATTGGTAGACTTAAATGGACATAACCATCTAATAATAATGAACAATCTCACGCCACTAAAATACCAACATTTCAGTAACATGCCAACAAAAAGGCCATCCAGAATAACAAATATTAAAAGTGGTGACAGGACACTGTCTCCACGAGGGTGCTGGATAATTTGGACATCAGTATAAAAACAAGAGATAGATCATATCAATTATGTACATAGAACAAAAATCCAATTTGTATACACAATATAATGTAGTGTCGGTTTTAATGAAATTTATTAGATAGCATCAGCTTTGATAGATGATGTCATGTACCCAACGAGTTAAGCACTTGTGCGTACACTAGTTTAACTGACACGATCAACCTCGATTTGCACCTGCATGCACGATTCAACATGTTCCATATACTGCCATACGTTTTGGGTAGTTCAAGAGACTATTTTCTATTGTCTCTGTTAATTATTTAGTGACGCGCCCACATGCACATTATATAGTTACAAACCGGTTTTATCAAACTGAAAAAGCTGCATTGCATGCATTTATTTGGTATGAACACGATATGACATGACTGTGTTCATTAGCTTTCCAGTTCTTGTTTTATATTGTAATTAAGTACATTTCTACGTAACTCATGCAATCATAACTCTGTAAAATAGATAGCAAAAATCTCGAATTGAGTGAAGTTCACAATGTGGCATCATGTGAGACACATTGTTGATTTAAATTGTCGTTTTTTCTCAAAATAAAGAATAACTTAAGAACTGTGCTTTCAACAGTTAGAAATTATACGCTGTCGACGAAGAACAGCTAATCAAGCGAAATTATGAGGTACAGAGCATTATCAGGAAATAAAACACGTCCTTATATTGAACGTTTTAACAATGTGAGGTCATTGAGTTCTCAGAACGACATTATTGTCATACGTCTCCAACATCATTTAACTTGATTTTCAGCTTTTTAGCTAATCGTCCATTGTCAAATAATTCACGTCATGAAAATGATCGGAAGTTGCGTTACTATGTAGTAAGTCGTGTTAGTTTAAACAACTTGTCTAGATAGCAAATGTAACATGTTCAACAGTGTAATTGTTTCTAATATTTCATTCATAAACTAATTGTTGTTGATATAGAATAGAAACAGATTCCTTGGCAAGAAACACATTCAAACATCCAGCATTCACCTTAATACTACATTATGTACCATCCCTTCAAATCCCCCAAAGTATTGGAGACCTTACACTAGGAACCATGCAAAATAATGGAGGAAAAAAAACATGTCCCGGTCTGTAGCAAATATGTTGATTATTCGCAGAGTAGCTAACACCAATAATTAACATGATATAGTTTCCTAACTCATTGGTAGCATATTTTTAGTGGGATACAAAATTTAATATATTGTGGATTGGTATAATGTTGCCTTATAATTAACATGATTAAATGCACAACAAACTATGTTCTACAGGTGTTAAAAAAGCAAAAAGCATACGCACATTATGTTAACTTATATGAACAATATTAAAGGGATTGTAGGTTGTTGTTTACAGAGGATTGGGGTCAAGGACGGGTTCCTCCCAGGTCATGTGAACTGTTCGCCTCATATGTATATAATGACTCTGACTGTTGAATAGGGGCATAAAACTCAAACAAACAATAAGGACATTGGCTAAAGACATTCTTCAATGTTGTTTATTTGTTTGTGTAACGTGTGGGGTTGTTTAGTGCAATCAATATAGTATCATTATTATATCGATGTATGATCAAATTAAATATAAAATAAAACCAGTTGGCCGGAATTGTCGCATCAAGCAATTGAGTTCATCTCAATTATATTTAATATTGACTAAGTTACAAATTACACGAATGCGATACCAATTGAATCTTTTTATTTCACTGTACTCAGAAACGGTTTTCAAAGAAAGTGCCTTTGGTAAAAAGTATATCGATATTTCTATTTATATCAGGTACTATTTAATAGCCTAAGTCGGCTAAGTGTATCTCCATGACGCTGATCGGGTCGCGACCGCCTTAACTTTCTTGACAAAAAGGTCGCTTTTCCTACACATGTCTAGGCTTTTACTTTCTTATCGAAAGGGTAAGTTTATACCGGTTAGATTTTGGCCCATGAACACTGTTTAGGTAAACCGATCTCTGTTCTTAACTTAAATATCATTGAGAAACGGTGTTAAATCGACTGAAACGAAACGAATGATTGTAGCATTCATGATTATTTATACATTTATCGTTCTAGGCATTCTGATATTCCAATTCGAGTCTCTTATAAATAACTTAAAGTTACTTATATTTGAATACTTACAAATCATAAATACATTCTCTTCTCTGAAGTACTTCGTTCATTTATACTTATTTCCTGCGAGCCCTAATTCACCAATTTACTGTGAAATTACTCTTTGATAGTTATTGTTGTTGCCGTACATTAATTGGTTTCATTAAACTTCTATATGATATATTAAAATGCGTTCAATATTTCAGGAACTATATTACGTGTAATATAATGTCCCTGGATATACCAAGTCATATATATATAGTTCAAAATCTCGACTAGAGGACTAAAATATTGAAAAAGCCGATATTAACTGAATTTTCCATCTAACATCCGATGATTGTAAAAAAAGAATCCTGAAATAAGATACATTAAACTTAATTATTGTCAGTACATAACTAGCATTCTTCAAAAGAAGCTTCTCAAGTTTCAAAAAAAGCATTAAAAATAAATCCCGTGATACACCTAACTGGCTTATTGAAATAAATTGCAACAAGCTGTCCCATAAATGTTGACACTTGCAATAATACTCGCAATAATTCAATATTAGATTTTGAGCTTGAACAATGATGGAACAATTTTATCTTATTAGCAATGATAAATACGATTGACTGCACTTGTTTAACTCCGAACAAATGGAAATAGTCTTGCACAAATGTTACATTCATAGTCATAGAAAGTATAAAAAAAATAAGGGAAATGTCAAGTGTAAAAGTCGACTTTTACATTGATTAGTAAACCCATAACCCAATTTTACGAAGTACTAATCGTCAAATAACAATATATAAGTCTAAACGGGATAAACACAGACTAGCCATCATGACTAGTGCTTTCACTGGGGAACGGCGCCACGTCAACAGACATGGTCGTTAAGTGACTTCCATGCTTTTACGGTCGTGTAAGAACCAAGGCTTACATATATATATATATAGAACCAACAAACTTCAATAAGATAGCTTGACAGCTTCCTTAACATGTACAATTTGCAAGGTCCCGATTGGTATTCGAATTCAGTGGCGAGGGGCAAGAGATCATAACCATCCGACAACCGAGAATCCAGACATAACTCAAACTTACATTTACCAACCAATTTTCCAAACTCTTCTTTTATGTATACATAGCAATCCTTATGATAACCAGGCAATAGTATACAACGTATTTCAAGGCATTGACCATGATAGACACATTCTTGAATTCAACGCATATTTTTGTTAACCCCCCCCCCCCCAGGATTTATACAATATATCAACAGAAGATACGTATGTATATTTATCCTGACTTTCATTACTCCCTTCATTAATATTAACCCAACAACTAAACAAACTATAAGCAGCATGATGTATCTTACGAAGTTTTTATCACGTTGATGCTGATAATTTGACTTCACCAAGTTGTTAGTTGAATACATGTGTGGCAAGAACGTTAGAATGATTTTTTTCTTTTCTTCAGTTGCTTGCTATATTCGCCATTCGTTTATACCAGGACTGTTTCTTTTGTTTGTTTACAGAAAATACTAAACATATCAGCAAATTGAGAGCCTCAAACTACCGGCAGATTTTCCATTAATTTGGCTCACATAAAGTGTGACTTGTTTTTCTTGACCTATTTCCATGGGAAGTCCTGACAAGTCAAAAGAAATTGACAAGTGCTTTCCTTAAGTGCTTCCGTATAAACTTCGGAACTCTATCACTCAAGAAGAAAACAAAAACAACTGGAAAATAACACAAAACATGAACCTTTCTCAGATTTTTTTCTGCCTATGGAGAAAATTGTATTCACAAAAGCATTTGATGTAAAATTTTCCCCAACTGTCTAATGATTACATGAATCTAATGTCAGATACATTCTCTGACAACTAAAGTTCCCCTAGGAAATACATAGTTATGCGATTAGCCAAGATCTAATTTGTTTGTCTGTTCTGTATGTTCGAGTTTAACGCCCCTTTTCAACAGTCACAAGAGGTGGACTTAACCATGGTTCCTGTGAAGATCGAGTACTAGACTCTCGATCTCCGTAAGCAACTGCCTACTTTCTCACATAAAGAGACATAGTCCGTATAGTAACTTGGATCGAACCTACAACCCTCTATCAACGAACAGTTAAAGTGATTTGAAGTCAGCGACCTTAACCACTCGACCTAGGAGGTGATCCCCAAGATTTAAATTTACATAAGTTTGAAAATCAAGTTCAAAACGAAAAAAAAAACTTAAAACTTTTAGATCTATATGAGAGAAGTTAGTAAAGTGAAGGCATTGAAATCTGTTTTTAAAAATCACAACATAAAACTATTTACATACTTGGATTGTGGTAACAATTCTACGGCATTCGTACTCGTTCAATTTGGACAAATACAATTATGCTTCGTGCTTTTAAATTTGACTTAAGATTACTTTGGAATTATTGCCAATTATCTTCTCAATTACTATCCCCCTATGGTTGCTAGTTTGGTTCTTCTATCCAATGGATATAATCAAAGTAACAAATGAATGCAGAATGGTGAGTTTTAATTAGAAGAACTAAATTGAATATATACTTAAAGACTCCAAAATACTCACTCAATTAGCGTTTTCCTACAGAATATCCAAAACAGTCACTGGCTTAGTGCAATGATTAATGATGTCCTTGTCTTTAAAACGTCTAGCTGATCCATACACTGAAAATAAAACACAGAGTGAGGATTGATAATAAGGCTATCATTGTATTTGCAAATTAAACTCCGCTTACTCTGCACGAGAAGATATTTTTGGTTGTCTCAATCAACCAATGTATACATAAGGCGCAACTGTCATGCAAAGTTACCTTAAAATGTCGAAAATTCAAAAGCTTGTTTTCGTTGTCTTGAGTCAACATTAAGTAAACCTTTCGTTTTGTCTTTATGCTCAACACAATTTATCATCCCTAATTCCCCCCTAACATAAAAGATAAACCCTTTAAATGTTGACTTATTAAAATAAAACAATGCTCAAAGAGAGCCAATTAGATGCCACATCACGATGCAACATCAAGTGCCGCTTAGAACTGTCGGACTTCATAATCAGGGCGAAGTCATCGCTTTGCTACCAGACAAAAAAATACGAAATAACACATAATTCGAACGCGTGAATGCCAAAGGAAGCGAAACAGAGAGTTGATGACCATTTAACTGTCGGACATATCTTTATTTCGCACAATTGTGCAATTAATGGATTCTAGACTATTTCTAGAGACAAAGTTATCTGTTGCGAATAAATGTCATTCAAATTAAATCAGGGGATTCATTCTATTCTATCTAAAATGGAACATTTTATGTCTTAGTTTCTTATTTTGTACGGAGATGTTATATTTCAGTCAATGAAATGAAAAATATAAAGGGAAAACCCGTATCATGTCAAATCTAACAAAATAAAAGGACTGACGTAGGCGTTTTAAATCAGACATTATTAGATAAATTTAGAATATAAAATGGATGTCTGTTATTGTATTTTACAAGTCATTCGTGTGCGATTTAGACAGGAGCGTGTGTGGGAGGAGGAGGTGGAGGAAGAACGCAAAACAAATATAAATAAAATACTTCTTTTGTACCCGGATGAAGACGATCTCGGAGTACAATAATCTACGATAGTATTCGAAAATCAAGATATACCTTCAACTGGGAAACGCTTCCATCAAAATCCATCTTTCGGGCTATCTTTAAAGGGTTGGGATAAAACAGTTCCGTATAGTTAAGACGTTGGTCTTGTTGGTTTAAGTAATATATATTGAACTAGGGTTCGTTTTACTTGTTAAGCCATCACTATCGCTGCGTATCTGAGGTATTTGTTTTCCGAGAAAAATCCAACGAAGCAGGAAATTTAGATATAGAGACAATGCAAATGATTCTAGACATGCTGATGAATTTTGCAATGATGAATTAATTTGTCTTTGATAAAGTGCTGCGTAATTCGAAGCAGACGTTTATATTATAATAATATATAAAGGTTTGTAAATATTTGCGAGTATGAACATATAACTGCCGTCTGCTCTCTTGTATTTATTTACTTGGGACTGCCAATCTTCGTTAGATATTGTCTTAGATACATTGGATAGGAAAGGTAAGGCTACCATATAATCCCACTTAGTCTAGCAGATATTTCTCTGCGTTATGTAGGAGACAATAATAATAGTTGTTTTATGGCTAAGGTTATATGTGTGTCTGGTCTGTTTTGCCTTACCTTGGATGTCGTCTTTTATTACTACTCAAAGTAAAGGCACATCATAATTATTGAAGAAAAAACGTTTTTGTCCGTTAAGAACATTCAGCTGTTGAAGAAACAGAAACAGAGATTATAGTTTCCACTTACCCGACCGATCCTATTGTATGCCTACTCTTGACTTATATATCGGTCAAATTCGTGTATCCGATATTTTCATGTTCATATCAATTTTCATTTAAGATGACTGTATAAAGTCATTAAGGCCTTTTGTTGAAAAAAAAATTATTTAGGAAGAAAATTGAAGCATCAATGGAAAAGAATGAAATACATGAATTGCAAATTCTTGTCTTTTACCGTTTTACCAAACTTTCATTAAAAGCTTCATACCTTTATGTATCCTTTCAGTAGAAGCTTGTCTATATGCCAACGATTAGTGCTGAACTGCCACAAGACACGCGTGTCAACACTATTAATCAAGTATTGTATTGGAACTGTTCAACTTAGAGAGAGAGAGAGAGAGAGAGAGAGAGAGAGCAATCTACCAATTTTGTGCTGAATAGTTCATTTCTGTGGGTTTAGCTCCGTTTTTCAACAATTAATTTGTTATAAACGGCGGCCGGTTAACGTAACCTGTTTTTCTTTACTGTTTTATTACCGGTACTTACATACCTCCATGAATAGGGGGATAATAATACAAGAGACGATTTTGCCAGTTTATTGAGCTTGGTCATGATAATTTGGCGATTAAACATTTTTAGAGATTTACTCCAAACTGTGTAACTTATAGACGGTACAACGCTGTCCTCTCGCAATAGAGGTTCTCCGTTCCGGAATTACACGCTTGTAAATGAACTTCGTTTTCTTGAATTGACGTTATAGGGAAAGCAGGATTGAGAAAACAGTTTATTATTATATTATTATTACACCGTACTTATATAGCGCTTTTTTCGTAGAAAAATAACGCTCAAAAGCGCTTTACAAATTTACATATAATATATGAACCAGATAACGGTACATTAAAACAAATATTATGTATACAGTAATTGAAACGATCAGTTCATGTAGACCTGCAAAATGTAGTAGGTTTTTTGTTGTCTCTTGAAAGTTTGAAGCGTCCTACAGTCTCTAACACTAGATGGCAATGAGTTACATAATGTAGGCGCAGCTGATTTAAAGCACCTGTCACCATATTAAACCTGTTTACTTTCGGATGGAACCACCAATGGCAATGATTGGTGCATTGAGCCTAGATTCCGCGTTGGTCTGTAAATTTATATCATGTCTTTGATGTACACAGGTGATTGGTCATGAAGAGCTTTGAATGTATGTGTAAGAATTTTGTAGTTCACTCTATATTGAATGGGAAGCCAATGGAGATCCTTCCGTTAAGAAGCGCATTGCAATAGTCAAGCCAGCATTTATATTTCCAGAAGATAAACTAAAGCTACCACAACTTAAAAAAAAACTCATATAATTGTGCATATTTCTCTGAAACAAATTTAATTTTGCGATGTACATGTATATCATTTGAAGAACAACAAAATATCGTTTACGAGAGTTGTCATGTTATAGTGAAAAAGAGTATCTGGCCTTCCGGGAAACTTTCTTTTTGTATGCAAATATCATTTCTTGTGTTGAATATGTCAAATGTTAAAGCATAAAAATAAATTGTACGTTATACCACAATCCGATCTCAAAGTTGATCTTGACGAAATTGCCTAATTTGCAGCATCAAAATGTGTGTTATAGTGAAACCTGTGCTAGCGGCCTTTTTCGAATAAATGCCACCCTGTGAAAAATTACCATCCTGTAAATAAATACCACCCTGTGAATACAGGCCGTCCATTTAATCACAGTCATTGGTAATCTAAAACAAAATGACCTCCTGTCATCAAGACTACCTGTCAACAAGGTCACAGTTTGACTTTACCAAGGACGGCCTTGACTGTATTTCGATGGTACTAAATTCTGACACCATTATATTGTTTTAAAAATTAAATCCGCGTAGCTAGTTATAACTGCAAAAACATTTATCTAATCGAAGCAACGAATCGGAAGTTGCTAATAGACCATAGGTAATCAAACGCTGATGGTATGGAAAGAATCCAATAAGCAACGATTGATTACGTTTGATTCATATTTCTAGTGCCAAGCAAATACATTTTTGTAATTAAGTGCTTAAATAACAAGGGATGATATTCCACTGCATTCGTATCTCTCATGAAATTATTCTAATACTGAAATTTGGGTTTATATGTAGAAATTGAAATAAACATATTCCAAGCGAACGCTACTATCGCAACTTTAACATCCCTGATATGCACAGCTACCAGAAATATTCTAATACTCACCAAGACCCCTAATATGATAATATCCCATTCCTCTCTGAAAATCTCAAACAACACGTTCTAAAAATCAACTTGCACAGCTCGTAAAAACATTAAGTCAAAACATAACAAGAAACCGAACATTGGATTAAAAAGACAACTATACATGTACACAAAAGAGCACCGACACAGATATACTCGTACAATATCCGGGGACTACAGCCTGAGCCAACACTTCACGTATGTGAATTGAATAGATAGTCCTACTTCACTCATACTGTAGTGGCTATGTATTTTTATTTTATGTTTATGCACAAATTACTTTATCTATTCACAGTCAAACATGGATTATTGACCATCTCCATTTAACCCGAATAAAACTATCAATCTATCTATAATAAAGGCCACCCCATGAAAGATCATTCTTTGAAAAACATGTATTGATCATTTTGAACAACATGACTTCCAAATAAAGGCATCCCGTCAAAAGGCAGCATTATGTCTTTTCAGAGGATGGTGCTTGTTCACTGGCTTTACAAAATCAATAGATAATAAACACACAGAGCCGCTATTTGCATATATTTGGATTAATAAGATTAACATCTCATACACAGCGTGTAATAATATTATGTGTACATGTCGACTGTTTATTTCTACAAATCCGTATTATATACCATTTTTCCCATTTTGAGAAAATCGCATTTGAAGTTTTGAATTTGGCGTAAATAAGCGAGATACGGATTTGTGGAATTGGAATTAACCCTGTTTAGGGTAGATCTAGAAGTAGGTAAGTATGTTCAAGAGCTCACCGAGACGAGATAATGATAGTACATTGTTTATCAAACAGTTATTCACAAGTGTGCTCCCTTGTTAACGCAAAGTGGTCGGATGTCATAAAATGTTGTTAAACTGTATTACCCCAAAATATGATACACTGACGTTTTGACACGCGCGAAAAATTTGGTGGGCGCTGGGCGGTTTATTGGACCCTAAAACAACACAATATGACACTTTGGTTCGCAATAAGTGGTCGTATTACGTAATAGCGGACCGGTCGTAATTATGGACCACGATTATATAGAACTGAATAGGAAAAAAATCGGTTCTTTCAAAAAGCGGTCATAATATTGATTTGGTCGTATTATCGGACCAGTCGTTATATGGAACTTTACTGTATTACCAAAACCACAATATAAAAAAAACTGAGTTACGGGGTTCTAGAAATAAGCCGAAGATATATCCATAAATTCTCATTATCTTGTCAAGTTCAACAATGGTCTAACACTTGTATACAGTTTCACAGAAAGAACGTCTTTGATTGATATTTGGATACATTGTACATGTGGAATAATAAGTATTTCTTAACGAGAGCTGACACCAAATGCGCCACTTACGTCCATTTATCGCCAACTTCGCTAATACGAGGTGTAAACAGTCAATGATGGAAATATTAAATGCTTATATGATACATTTTAAAGAATAATGGCCAGATCTAAATATAATTATAAGGAACTATTTCATCCGGTACATAATTACTCTAAACTTCACTACCTGTGAGTAACTAATTACAGAAGATTGTTGACGTATTTAGGTCACGTGAATCACTTGATTTCTATGTTAACCAAATAAAGATAAATCACATATTCTTCCTACCAATCGTCCATCCGAACTCAAACATAATTACTTACATACTCATCATTTTCAATCAAGTATGTATAATTAAGTCTAGACATAGGTTAACATTACGTATTCAGGGTAGTAATTAATAAGAATAACCATATTCATTACCCTTACCTCATTATATCACTGTGCTAAACAGACCTACTATAAGTATGCACTCTAAGAAATATTGCGTCGTTAATTTGGTCGATGTCAGATGCTTTATTCAACGAGTAGAAGCTGAATATATTTAATAAACAAACACAAGCAATAACGTAACGGACAAGCATGTCGAACCGTATATGTCAAAGATCGAAAATGGAACATGAGTGAAAAATTCGACCGAACATATTACTTTATCACGCGTGTGATATATTCGGTAGAAAAACATATGCGCATCAAACGAATATGGTACATAAAATGTGATGTTTCGACTGGCTTAAGTTTTTATAGACACACCAAAACGAATATGTCACTCACAAACATGTACACAAGAAAACGAAATTGGCAACGAATACATCAAATGTGTCATCAGTTTTGAAAGAAAAACGAATTTTGGTATATACTGAGACATGTCTACAAAATGTGAAGAAGCAGTTCAGCATCTAAGGGATAAGAGATGGTGTCATGAAACGTTTGTTGCCAATGTAACATTTTATGCATACATTTACAAACATGTCTAAGGTTAGGAACATACGGTGACAACTTGACGCTGATCGCCCTTATGCGGGAATATAGTTTAAGTTAATAAAACTGCTTCCTTTATTAATTTCTTTATGTGTCAAGTTACGTTGAATTCAAACACATCAGTATCAATATTTTATAATTAAAGTACAAAAATCTACTCCACACTGATATGAATGATACAGTAAAGAAAGATAGATCGACATGAATTACATGAATGTAGACAACCTCTGCAAAGCAGCCATCTCTTGAGCGACAACCTCCCTTCAACAACAACATGATTTTCCCACTGCATGATTTACCTATTAATTTAACACTTTTTGCTTCTCCCAAAGTGTGTTGCTCTTGAGATGACCGCATTGTATTTTACGTTTTTTTTGTTGTTCGGTACGAACAATAGTTTTTACCGTATTTCAAAAATCGCTCAGTTTTCACTTTTCCTGCATACCGAACAGCTTCCATTAACCTAGCTTCCGCCTAAGAATATAGTTCCGATATTTCAATTCAATGGCTAAGTACAAATTCAAATATTACGTGCATCTAAGTCAACATAAATCAAAGTGCTGAAAGCACATGGAACGGGAACAACTGTAACAACTGCATAGCGGGTGTAGAAAAGCTTTCGTAGTACTTATGTCTGCATTAAATTCATGCGCGAACTATTGTTCGTTTTCCAAAACTCACCCTACATAGAAATCAACTTTTGACTGATTTGTAGTTCCGAACAACATCAGAACCTCCAGAGCTTTGATTTAACTATGTTTTGTTTCGTTTCGTTCCGCGTCCAATTTGGTATTCTCTAATGTCAAATCATTATGTTGTTATTACGTTGCATACATGCACCGTTTATATTACTTAGGTCTAATTATAATGTGTGTATCATTCTGATAAAGCTTGATTTTTTTCATGGCCTAAGGTCCATTTTTTTTTCGCAAAATGTGATCATTTTTTAATTCACACGAATACATCTTCTGCACTTCATTTTTAACAATTTAATATCTATAAACTGATTTAATAGAATTCAACTTTTTTATCTTCTTTAAGCAACGTGTAACAAACGTGCAAATCATGTCAGCTATTTGAAATACATGTATGTTTGATCATTTTGTTTACAGAACAGAACAATAAGGAACACAAAACATGTTGTAAAACAGTACGTATATTTTCTCCTATGACGTTGTTTATATAGACTGGTGTGAAAGTATGATATTGTTTTATACACAGTGATAATTTTTACAAACAAAGATTTTATGTAAAACACACCATTAGCATGTACATGAGAACTACTCGGTGAAACACACTTAAAAGTTAAAACACTTCGTCGGCCGGCTATAATTGCACCTTGAACATTTCAATATCTTAGTAGTATGTTATTGCAAATCTTGACAGGGAAACAACATTTTTCCTGATGTATTATTCAAACTGCATGAGGGTGGAAATTTCTGTATTTTGTCATTTTTAATTTGGATTAATACACATGAATATTTTGAATATGTAAATTTAAAGTATTCCACAAGCTATAAAGTGGTTATATTAATACTAGGTAAATGGTGTCGACTTGTTACTGTCAGTCAGCAAATGGTTACTTGCGCATTGACTTTTCTGCATGTCTCATGGATTGCTTATGGTTGATTTCAAATATACGAGCAAACATTAACACATACTATAGTGATGCGTGTATATGGCCGCACGATCATGCATCTAGATGTGCCCATTTCTTAATTTTCCCTAGATTTATCCCAAGTCAATTCGTACTTTTTGATTAGATTCGTCCCTTAAGCCAATTCGTTATTTTTTCTCGGATTCGTCCCAAGTCAAATCGTACTTTTTCATTGAATTCGTCCCAAGTAAATTCGTACTTTTCAGCGGATTTGTCCCAACTCAATTCGTATTTTTTTCTCGGATTCGTCCCAAGTCAAATCAGACTTTTTTTTATCGGATTCGTCCCAAGTCAATTCGATCTTTTTCATTAGATTCGTCGCAAGTCATTTCGTACTTTTTTTCTCGGATTCGTCCAAGTCAAAACGTGATTTTTCATCGGATTCGTTACAAGGCAAATAATACTTTTTCATTGGATTCGTCCCATGTCAATTCGTACCTTTTTCTCGGATTTGTTACAAATTCGATCTGTGACATATACGGTTCAACAAAGCTGATCAGCTGATATATCTAACATCAGTAGTTATTCGTTACATCAGATAGTAAGTTGTTTCATATTTCCAAAGCAATGAAGGTGATCATATTTTTAGATTTTTTTTCTAATTTATTGAATGGAACCTTAGTAATAATACTATATTTATTATTTATTGCCTTATCATGAATTAGTTCCGCACACAAACAAATGATTGTTGGAAGTCAGATGATTGCTGGAGTCATCGATTTACTAAGACAAACCCAATAAAACCCAGTCGTCACAGAAGCCATACAAGTAAAATAACTGAAGCAACTCAAAACATTGAATTGAAAACAAAAATTTTCATTACAGACATTTTTTTCTACAAATCCTCTCGATAGAAGAAACTATAAAAAATCGTACTGCATTTATCGATAAAATAATCAAGTACCGCTGTTGATGAGAGAGGAACTATTTTAGGAATCTAATGCAAGCTGATATCAGGCCTAAATTATCGAGTCGTCCATATTAGTGTCAATATTAGCAGCAAACATGTAATTTAAAGACCTATTCACTTCAAACGTAAGTCATGAAATCGTACGAAAACTGGCTTTTGTGAGATTATAAATCTTTTTCAGTGACCTATAAACATTGTCTTATAAGATCTAATGACAGCTCTTATTCTTGAAAAGACAGCATTGATTTCATTCAAATAAATTTAGTACGAATATGAAAGACACTAAAAGCCCTTGCTTTATGTTTAAATGCATTTTCCTTTAAGATTCTAGGCTAGTTAAGAATCAGCTAACATAGTATTGAAATTCGAAAATACTGACTGTATTCCCAGAAATGATTTTGCTTAACCTGTAATCAGGCAAGTATTCTAACGAAAGCAAAAATTGCCATTTTTGGAAACCGAACGGTAGTTCAGCTTTCAATAGCCGTCACTCGCTGTGACGCGGACCAAAGTACTACGTTTTTCTACATCCGCCAAACGATTGGTAAACTAGTCCCCGTTCCATGTTGCTGTACAAGTCTATACTAGTATTAGTTCACGGTTTCCATCAGTACTTCCGTCACTTTGATGTGTTTTTGAACTTTTTGTAAAGTTGAAGGTAGCATGTTGCAGTGCTGAAATTCTTTGGTTCGTAGTCAGTTATATTATCATTATGCTCATATCTATTGATGATGCGAGTCGAACATGCTGGACTACAAAAATTAAAGATTTGCTGACATGTATGGTTTTGTCTATATTTAATTTGGATTTATCAAGAAGTTGGAAATGTGAACACTTCTGTCAATGTTATAAAACAAAGACCTTACTAATTGTATAGTATTCAATATTTATTTTTTCAAAGGCGTTGAAATCGAGAGAGTATTTTTCCTCTATTTTAAACAGTATTTGAAGTATTTCGACAAGGGTAAGACTTCTTTCCGATGAATCCTATATAGATCTATATTCTAAATTACCAATACGTACAATACAACCTCTCCAGAGCATCAACAACCTCCCTTCAACAACAGTATGATATTTTCTACTTCCTGATTTAAGTATCAATTTTACCTCTCTAGAGCAACAACCTCCCTTCAACAACAGTATGAATTTTACCTCTCTAGAGCAACAACCTCCCTTCAACAACAGTACAATATTTTCTACTTCTTGATTTAAGTATCAATTTTACCTCTCTAGAGCAACAACCTCCCTTCAACAACAGTATGATTTTTCTACTTCTTGATTTAAGTATCAATTTTACCTCTCTAGATCAACAACCTCCCTTCAACAACAGTACGATATTTTCTACTTCTTGATTTAAGTATCAATTTTACCTCTCTAGATCAACAACCTCCCTTCAACAACAGTACGATATTTTCTACTTCTTGATTTAAGTATCAATTTTACCTCTCTAGAGCAACAACCTCCCTTCAACAACAGTATGATTTTTTCTACTTCTTGATTTAAGTATCAATTTTACCTCTCTAGAGCAACAACCTCCCTTCAACAACAGTACGATATTTTCTACTTCCTGATTAAAGTATCAATTTTACCTCTCTAGAGCAACAACCTCCCTTCAACAACAGCATTATTATTTTTTTACTTCCTGATTTAAGTATCATGGCCCTAGAGCAACAACCTCTCAACGGTGTTGCTTTCGAGAGGTTGTGCTGTATGTTCATATGGAAGCTTACATAGTTCTAAAAAGGCGTGGCGATAGCAATAGTTATTCAGGGTGTGTTTTCCATTCTAATCACCAGTAGAAAATAAATAATACAGAAAATTAAATCAACGAATCCCTAAGGCAACAATTAATTACTACTATTCATTGTTTTCTTCTACAAAACACACATTTCAGAGTATCGGCATTTATTGTGAAAAGCCACTTAGTAGTTGCTTGGAGTGAACATATACGTGAGAGTAATAATTAGAACCACATACTTATGTATAAAGTTAACATTATGCTATAATAATTGGCTGGATTAGTAAATTTCAAGTTTACTTCATGCCACATGATATCAGAAATGTAGGAAGTAAGAAAAGTTATTCTATTTTGTTTATTCTAAAACTTGTTTTATACCTTGAAGAAACGATTGGTCTTCAATTTTCCGTACTGGGGATATTGCATTTAGACACCTTATAATCAGTCCTAAAAAGGGTCACGTGGCAACTGTAAACACTACTATTTTTAGGCCACCCCAGTATACTAATTTAGTAATTTAAACCAGCATATATAATGTAAACTAAATTCCAAGTTTCTGTGGTTTTGCTATTTGCCACAGAAAGTTACATAAATACCAATGCTTCCTCGAGGGGAAGAAAGTCACAGAATATCCAAGCAGACAACGCACGCAGTGATATCACTTCAAAATCAGTTTTATCGACTTGAAGCCATTTTAAGACAGTAGCACTACACTTAAATGAAAACAGAAACAGACGCGCACGACAAATGTTGGGACACAAACTTTATAATTACTATATTGTGTAGTTTTTTATCCCACTTCTTACGACTACATCAGCAACACATTTTTTCTGAGTGAGTCTAGTACTTAAGTGAAATTTATCCAATTCAAGCAAATAATGGTATAGGGGTATCCTTTTCAAAGATTAAAATCGAGTTATATCACTTGTGATAAGACCCTTCCTTGTTGTCCAGACGTTTTACAAAAATATATTTCTATTTTGAATTGGTACAATAAGAGATCTGTATCAGAGACGAATATCTGCCTACAGTAAGAACTCACTTAGCAACCACCTTAATTTTATGTCCGCCGCATTATGACGATAACATTTGTCAGGATAGATTTCAGACTTTCCACTAGTTTTACTTTGATAATGAGATCAAATCATAATTTTAATTGAATCGTTTTAGTGTCCCATAGATGAACTTATCATCGATTTTGTTTTTTTATATAGACGTTTTAATCAAAATAATATTATAATGGTTAAGGACATTGGAAACCCATGGAAAACACAATATTGTTTACAGTTTATTTCAGCCACTAATTGATACAAACATTTGTTTTTTTTTTTGTTCTCATAAACAGAATATTTGACTCTTCTCTTCTGATTCCCAATACGTACATTATTTTCATAACTTATTCGAAGTATTGAAAGTACTGTCGGAACGTGATTTTATTCCATACGAAGCAAAAAAGAGAATTGTGTAACCATATCGTTTGTGCCCATGCAAATATTTTTAACATTTACTCTAACGGGCCGACTTTTCATTCATATATAATGCAGGACATATACATATATGTGAAGGACATGCATCACCGCATTGAACATAATCAGGGTGACTCAAATCAAAAAGACCCTGACAGAGTAGAGTAGGACCTGTATTTAACCCGATGTTGCACGAGATTCAGACGTGAATAATCTTGCATAAAAAGAACTGTTTAACTACCACTCTTCAAAAGCACACAACCAGTATTTTACGTTCGTATTTAGCAACTCGAATTATTATTAGTAAGCCGCAGTTTAAACATTCGACCTCCACATATTACCCGACATGAACTCAATGTTTACGTCGCCATTTATGTCAATACGATTAGATGAGAAATCGCCCTGTGATATCAAGATAATGTTAAAAAAGCACAAATTTAACACATATATCGATGGTAGTTTGTTGCGATTTTAATTCTACACATTTGAATATGTCATGTACGAGAACTACTGTGCGGACACATGATAATCTGCAAATCAGCCTCTTTAGGTGCGATATTTCATTGGACAGTGGATACGCAGTTTTAATTCTACGCATTTGAATATCTCATGTATTTACCGTCAAGTACTTATTTAGATACAGGACTCTTTCAATGTAGTTACAAAAATGGTTTGAAATATATTTAGATCCGACACACCTAATTGAGGAAATATACCAGACACATCTATATAATCACACTATTTAGATGCGTACAATACCTTTATGCGGTTTTCTTTTAACCAAGTCCGAGGAGGGTAGATTGCTCTACGATTACAAAGGAACTTGATCCTGATAAATCAGGTTTTCAAAAAAACACTGGAGTTCATTTGTGTTAAATGTAAAAAAATGTACAACACTGCTGTGTGTGAAAATGTCATTTATTTACTTAATGAAGGAGACATTAAAACTATTCCCAACAAGTACATTAAGTGCAACAAAGCAAGGTGTTTCGATCTCATTAAACATACAACAACAACAATATTACAAGTTTCCATAACACAAATGTCGGGTACACACAACAATTTGTTTCATTCTTTCTAAACATAAAACAAAATACTAGCTGATACATGTACCATTATACATAAATGTATCAACATAAATTATATTGTACTCATGTGCTTTATTAGTTACATCAACCTAATCAGCTCTTTAAACTTATTTATTTTACATCAATTGTAGAGCAAGTTCTTAAAACTTGTATTAAATAGCTATCGATGACTGCTTCCTGGATTCTGACCAGTACTTGCGCCGAAAGAAGGAATTGTGAAGGTTCCGGTCAAATTCCGCAACTGACGGGATTCGAACCCGCAACATCCGGATTGAGAGTCCGACGCTCTACCCCTACACCACTGTTCCTCACATCTAATCAGCTAAAGTTCATAGATAAATATTAAACAGATAGAACTATGTGTCCTTCTATAACCCACATGGAACACGTGTTGTACCCAAATATATGCATGATAACTACGCACGGATGATTTCATATGAAAAAGACGTAGAAAGGTAAGGTTGAGAGAGTTGCTTTGAGTTGTAACTCGAGACAAAAGTAATCAAAGCATAATTTACTTCTAAACCAGATCATAATTTATTTATTTGGGTCTTACGCCATATTTCTGCAATGTTTCGGTCATATACGGCGGCCGATAATTCACCTTAAACGTTTTCCAAGGTCCGTATTCACAAAGCATCTTAAGTAATTTTTTAACTTAAGTTATATTTTTCCTCTTTTGTACTAATATAATGGAGGAAATCACAATAATATGATTTTATCTTTGTTCTAAAGATGCCAATTATGAAAATGATAATTCATTTTCACACTTTTGATGACTGGTTTACAAACTTTTACCATGAAAAGAAAAAATTCGACTTAAGTTAAAGAAAATCTTAAGATGCTTTGTGACTGTATTCTAACCAATACTAACTTAATCCGTTCACAAGAAACCGCATCCACATCTCCTCCATATGTGGTGGGAGTTTTCACGACCTGTCGCGACCAGGAATCGAACCCAGATCCCCAGGTTACTCATCCAGCGCACCAACCACTGGACCTCGGCCTCGGCTAAGCAAGGTCATACCTCCGATAAAACAAAAGGGTTTGATAGAAAAATGTAGAGATTTATATTACATTTGTACTTTCAATAGAATCGTTAATTTAACCAAGAGTAGAAAAGCATGAAATATTTTTCTCGATTACAATGTGAATTCTGACAAATAACAAAAATAAATTGAGAGACAAGTATCTCTCTTGAGATTAATCCAACAGGACGCGACCAAAAACTATCGTTTATAAAGTCATGCTGGTTGTAAATAACACCGAACGTTTGGCACTCCCAGATTGTGTCACATACGGAGAGAATTGTATCAATTGGGGAAATGTTGACATTTACCATCGCCCTTTCATGATTGCCGTTCCAGAACCTAATAGTGAATCTGGAGATTGTACACATGTAAGTTACTAAAGGATTTCCTTGTTATTTGGTAAATTTTAAGGTAAAACGAATCCACTTGAAGAAATTCTTTAAAAAAGAAATTTACAAACGAAATATAAACAACAATGACTTAACCTAATTTGTCCCTTTTAAACATGCAGCAAAAGTTAAAGCAATGTCTTAATAAAAACAAACCTGATTCATTTTAGGTAGAAGGGTATCACCATCAATCATGAATTTCAAATATTTGATGGTAAATGATAAGTTGACAGTATATCTATTTAACCCTGCTAGCACACGTTCATTCACCAAATGTTGACCAGGAAATAAATGCTTAATTATATAAGTAAACATATTTAAATTAATGAACATAATAATAAATGAATTATCCAATGATCTCACGTACAAAAACACAAGGTAAAACATTTCTATATTTGATTAATGTCCTCGTCTGAAAGCCTAAGAAATGCCCAAGCAAGCCAAATGGTTACGTAAGATTAAGTCATATTAATTAATAGGCTACAAATCGTGATCCAGGATACTGGCCCAAACAAATAGGGTGGATTGGTCCCAAAACGTTTTACTTTTTCTTTAGCGTGTTTTTGGTACAATGTACTTTTCTGGTATGATTTGTCCTCTAATAAATACGTTGTACCACGATTGGTTGCATTTTTCGCGCTTTGTTGTCCGAATTTTAGGGTCGGGCAAAAAAGGGTCCGCCGGGTAACATGAAACCTGAATATTTTTCTTTCCGTACGATACATTAAGATACGGATAAGCAATCATCCATTACATTGTACAGCAATAGGTGTTTGTTATATTGAAACATACAAACTTTAAAGTAACCATCGTTTTAACTCAAATAGTAGACGTCGTGCTAATTCAATGGCATTTAGCATTTTTAACCCATCATACATATAAATAATCGTATGTCTGTTTAATTTTCGCTTTTCTTATCCACGCGAAAATCTGCCATTGTCCACCTCGATCGCCATCACTTCCGCTTCACTTCTGCCAATATGGAAACTAGTCTAGTCTATGATTGTTTCGAATATCAAAAGCGGGTTTAATTAGGTAAGAATGAGCAGACATATCTTACGTCACAGATCAACATTACGTGACATCTGATCGTCTCAAAGATACCACGTATTACTATTTAGTTAGGTTATTTTAGAATCAACAGAGGAAGCTGACACAGTAAAACTACATCCTAACATTTTATCATCGGACATGACATCATCAGACATACTAATTCTAGATTTTAAGACAGATACTTGGTTAATAAAGCTGATTATAAACCAGTCAGCCATCTTTTGTAGGACATTGAAGACATCGATTTTTTGCTTCGAATCGAAGTAACATTAGAAATACATGTGAATAGTTTATATGACGGCATTGAGAAAATAAATAAAAGCATTAGTCTATTAAATGAAGCTCTTCTTCAGGATTTATTTCCTTCTACATAAATTCAAGTAGTATCCATTTTGTTTTTTCATAATGTTATGACGTAACGTCATTTCCTGTATCATGACGCGCCAAATGACGTCACGTCATTCCCCGTGCTCTTACTTACATTTGCTTATCTTGCATCCATATCACATCATACAGTTATCACTCATACACATGTACTCATATAATACCAGTTCAACCCACCCCATACATACATACACTCTCTTGCTATACCACTCTTTCAAAACAAGACAAAACCACACATTCTACATATAAAACCAAAACTTACGATTATTTCTGTAACTACTCTCATACAAACTCATACCTTCTGTTCATGTTCAATCATTCCACAGTCTCAGTTTCTGATACATAAAATTACTGTTATATCCACATAATATATACCTCTTCCACAACTTACATTCATACATCCACATGTTCTCACATTTTTATATAGATCTATACCGGAAACATTATCTTAAACATAGTATATTCCACATAATAATTCCTTATAATATATAAATTATTCCTGTCATACAAATACATGTATTTACCCAAATAATAGTATGTAAAGTTCCAGCATGTACAACTCATCCTTGTACCTTTGTTATATCGGTATACAGTTCTATATATTGTAGCAACGCACATTACACCCCTTTGGTGTTCTGGTACCTAACTTCTTTATCCATTGATCCTCTACTAACTGTCTATATGCACTTCCTTCAGTGTGTACTCTCTCTATAATTGTTACCCTCAGGTCGTCTTCCTTGTGATTTTCAAAATGTCTCATGATTGGTTTCTCATGCTGGTATCTTATATCTCTCAGGTGCTCATCAATCCGCTCTTTCAGTGACCTTTCTGTTTCCCCTACGTATACTGTCTGTGAACAACGATTACACATCAACCCGTAGACCAGATTTCGATCCGAACACTTCTGGAACCTGGCCGTTCTGTAGCTCTGATCTTTCCACACATCCTGTATATTCTCCTCCATAATTATTCTACATACTCTACAATCGCAATCTCTTCCCTCTTTCATACTGTTTACCATCTTATTCGTTTTTTTATGTACAACAAGATAACAGCTTACGATTATTATTATGATAAAAAGTTTTGGTATTATATGAGTACATGTGTATGAGTGATAACTGTATGATGTGATATGTATAGCAAGAGAGTGTATGTATGTATGAGGTGGGTTGAACTGGTATTATATGAGTACATGTGTATGAGTGATAACTGTATGATGTGATATGGATGCAAGATAAGCAAATGTAAGTAAGAGCACGGGGAATGACGTGACGTCATTTGGCGCGTCATGATACAGGAAATGACGTTACGTCATAACATTATGAAAAAACAAAATGGATACTACTTGAATTTATGTAGAAGGAAATAAATCCTGAAGAAGGGCAAGAGCCCGAAAATTTGAAACTGAGTCGCTTATTTTTCAACATATTAAATACAACTTTCCTATGAGAGACAAACAATATTATATTATACTAAATGAAGTTTCTGGCTTCCACAAGACTGGCCGACACTATATTTTCTGCTAACCCTCAGTTATTTTTCTTGCCGACGTTTTCCTATTCCTGAGACCTTTATCTTGTGAACTAAAATATATATTAGAAGAAAGTTTATGCCGACCTATCTACCATTTTTTGCCTATTTTTAGTGCATTGTGTTATCCTTAGGCGATCAATTATAGAATAAACACTCATTTGGCCGTAATTATCTGAGTTTTCCACTATTTTTGGCAACTTCGCTTTCCTGTTTCTCATAAATTTCATTGAATTAAGACGTTTGGTTTGACTCTGTTTTATCCAAAATATTATCATTATTTCCTGACAATCTTCAAATGTAACTTGTGCTTTAAACGTCTCATGGAAATATCAAAAGCGTAATGGGAAAGTCTGCCATTATCTACCCCATCTAACATTGAACCATTATGCGACGACTGGCTCTTCAAAGAGGCTTACCACTAGAGGCATTTGCCGATCGTGCTGGCAGTATAATACTTTTGGGTAAAGGAAGTAAAAGGTTTCTAAAAATAAGCATTATTTCGTGTTGCAATTTAACTATTAGTAAACAGGGAATATGTACATAAATAAGAATCATACACTAAATATTGAAAGTTTGAAATGCTTCTGTAATACTTAATATTGCGAATTACTTTTCACTGAAAGACAAACGTGATTTGTTAGCAAAGACAAAAAAAAAATTGTATTTTAAATTAGTCGTATATTATTAAATACTAACGGTAGAAAGGCAAAGCTATTAAAACATGTCAAAACGAGCGTACTGAGAATTTTGATCAGGTCATGATTATTCACCAGAGCAAAGACGGTGGCTCTTTGATTTTGAGACATATCACTTTAGACAAAATAGAGTTGATAATTTATCAACACATTGCTTTTTGGGGAAATAATATTTTTCATTGTTTTCTTACATAAGCCTTGGTAAAATAAAGTGAACCCTGATGCAGAGCCAGTTTTGACACCGAGGTCATGATTTGAAGAAACAAGGTAGAAGTTCACTACTCAATGTTACATACCAAGCATCTAAGCTCTAAGCCTTGCAGTTTTAGAGAAGAAGATTTTTCAATATTTTCTAATATAATCCTATCAAAAATCAAATAACGTCCGGGCGGGGCAAATTTTAAACCCAAGGCAATGACTTGAAAAATGATTTACACCAAATATCGAAATTCTATGACTTGTGGTTTCTGACAAAAAGCAAGAAGTGTTTTAAATTTTTTTTATATGAGTCTATGTAAAATCAAGTAACACGCCAGACGGGACCAATATTGACCGTAGGGCTATAGTTTGAACAATCTAGGTAGAAGTCTTATAGGCAATGATATTCAGCACACATTCAAGTTCTATGCGTTGTAGTTTCTAACAAGAAGATTTTTCAAGTTTTTTCTATTGGTTGTCATGGCAATCAGAGCGTTGAATGACATTCAATTCTTTAACTGACGCCGCCACTTCACGAAGCATGACGTGCACAGTGCGTTCGCACAGACTCATCTTGAGCACAATGTCCTTAGATGAGCTAAAGAAGTCTGGTATTGTCATGGCAATATGCGATTAATATTTTTGTAAATATGCACAGATATTGATTCGTGAATTAACTTGGAATGTACTTGAAAATACCTGCAGGAGAATCGCCCACATGTGGACTACGGGTGTCATTAATTCAATTCTCATTTTGCAATCTTTTTGATTCATTATGGATTTTTACGACCGTACAAAACATGGGAGTTATTTACATTACTACTGTAACGTATTATCATATCATTATTTAGACTATTGAGAATACTGATGCTAGGTGCAATGGAAGAATTTGTGATAATGAAGATATGCTATAGAAGTAATTATCGGGGCCACAGGTAGTATAAGAATGTGTATAAGTGATTTGGCTAAGGTTGACCAAACTGGCTTTCGTATTTCGTATGTAGTATTCAAGTTTGTAGCACCATTCTGTAAGAATGTCGAGAACCAGACTAATGCAGTATTTCGAAGCAATGGCGCTATAAACTTGAATACTACTGTTTCATCTCGTCTATTTTCTAGACGAATTATATTTACGAGTATTTGTTTATTATATCTGTTTGCGAGTACTTACTGTATTGTCTATTACTAGTTTGGCTAATCCTGGCCATTTGATTGGCTAATGGTGATTTCGGTCATTTTTGATTGGTCAAGCATCGGACTGGCTATTCGTCGCGTTACCTGTCATGTTTGACTGAATCTGTTCGTCTGCTCTGTTGTTGAAACGTAAGTAAGTAATGTAGGCATCGTTCTATGATGTTAACGTGGCATGATATCGGAAACATCATTAGATGTAAGTTTAATGTGGTTGTATCATATCAGACTATGGTGGATTTGGTAGTATTTAGGGTGTACTTTATTCCATTGAAGATGGTATTGTAATACAATGTACATATAAACTATATACATGAATGTATTCTTTTGTCAAAAACATCAGCAGAAGAACATAGAAATGTAGTCGCCGTTGTGTTTATCTATATATATAAGTTTCCTGGTAAGTTAAATTGATATGCATTTGTGGACTGTTGAAGTGTATCGAAACATATTGGAAGCGTCTTGTGATTTTTGTTGACAATTACACTTTATTATTTTAATAAACTACATTTAGTGTTATACAAGTAGTTCCCGTGCAGTAAACCTCAGGACTTTGTGCTTTGCCCTCAATTGTTTGTATGCTCCAGTGTGATCGAAGGGTTTGGGGTGGTGATTTGGAGTATTATATTTGGGGGGGGGGGGGGGTGATCAATGATTTGTACGAGTTTTCTTTCTATGTATCCTTTTCGAACTTACAATGTATACATAAGTTTTTATTTCAATACAAATAAAATGGAAATTACTATGTTTCAATTTTACAAATCCTTTGTTCATAACTAATATAGTGAATAAAAAGCATAGACTGAACTGAATTCGTAAAATACAGGGAGAGCCGTAACTAAGTTTTCAGAACTTTTGGCTCGACTATTTTGCTGAAATTGTAAATTCACGTATTTTAATTGTAGACTATAATTATGTAAGTCTAAGCAATAAAATATGTTTAAACTTACTAAATGAATTCTACTGCGAACATACTGCTGAAAATGTATAAACACGGAAAAAGTGAAATAAAAGATAAAACTAAAGTTAACATGTATATCCTTAAGACATTTTGCTACAGTTTGAAGTTTTTTTTCACATAGACATACTAGGAAAAATGAAGATTCTTTCGTGATTTATTTTTAAACTTTACATGATCATAGCATATGATAACAGAAACAGTTCAAGCGAATGTTCACTTCAACAACGTTGTGATGAATGTACTTGTATTGCGAATGTAAGCAGAAAGAGCTTCTATTATCCTGTCACGCAGCGGAAAAGGTCTTTTCTTCTTTATTCAAACTTATGCAATACATTATACATAGGTGGTCTACTTGTTACTATGTGTATGTGCTGTGTATGTGACACAACATAAGTGCACAACATGTTTATTACATTAACAGCCATTTATCTACGGACCGGCTTTCAATATTACGCTATAGTTTAACTTATTAATAATACCATCTCGATAAGTTGGTCTTCTAAACTATGATGTCTGATTTTAGTCTCTGATGCCTAGAAAGTGTACCAAACGAATGATCAGCATCTCTAGACATATGGACTAAGGCGCAATGTTTTCACATACGTAGCCGAGGGTCACAGTCAGAGCGACGGGCCTCGTGCTGCTCGCACATTGAAGGGAATTCGCTTGCTGGCTGTTAGACTTCGAGAGTGGTAACTGGATGTGTGTGATGATGTAGTGTTTTTTAGAACCTTCACTGGAGTTCAATCAACACTAAGTCTGAAGTAGAGTTCGTTTTTCCAATAATTTTCACGTGTGATGGAAGACAGCATTAATTAATTGATTAATAAGCACCTGTTCAAATTTTGTCATACGTTTAAACTTCTTTGTTATTGACACCAAAATTATAAAGTATTAGTCTAAATTTATGCTTTCTCCAAGACAAATAATGTAAGACTTTAAAATACCAAGTACAATACTAGTTGTTGTTAGTTCCAATACTTTAGAATATAAAACTAATTTATATAATTACAAACCGAAACTAACTATTCTAAGTGTTGTTATGACAACACTTTTATATTACGTGTAGACGTGACTTTCATAAGATATTAAGAATGCCTTGGGTAGATACTGTTTCAGTTTATTTCATTTCCTTAGCATATTTATAATTATATAATATGAGATAGGACAAAAAAAACATACATATGCAGAAGACTAATGAAACTGATACGTTAATAATGCATTTATCAAACTACAATGTAATATGTAGATTAAAGGTGCTAAAATGATGGATTTATTTATTATAAGTTACTAAATGAGCAATTCTTAGGTTGGAATTAAGTATAAAAATTAAGTTTTGCTATGTTACTCACGTGTTGCACCGAGGATACCTTACACTCGACCAATCAAGGGCATTAGAATAGTTAGACAAATGCAATTATATTAAAGTCCCATTAGCTTTTTGCTATGAAAAATTTGCAAAAAACAAGCAATTGTTGATATCATTGCACGATAATTATTAACGACGAAACGAGCCCCTTTTCTTCTGAAAGTACCTACTTCGCTGAGATTTTTGCTTCTGTAAACTGGAATATATAGAGCGCGTGACGTCACTTTATGACGTGTGCATGACATGACTGCTGTTTTTTCGTTCTATAAATAGTTGTTTTCAATATCTTCGATGGTGGTTTCGGAAACAATTTCTCCTACTATAAAGTATGCACGGGAGGAAAACACACCGGCTTCCTCTGTTATAGGACAAACAGAGACGATTACGACCAATAGATTTATAAGCTTATGGAACTTTAAGACACAGTTCATACAAAAATGAAAACATCGGAAGGAAAACATTTGAATGAGTCTTGAACAAGCAGGATCGGCAGATGAAAATAGGGTCAGGCAGATAAATGCATAGAAAGATTATTACCCCACCTGTAACAGATGAAATACTGTGATGCTATCCATGAAATAATAGAACGAAGAATTGCTGAACAATCGTTCATTACTGGTGAAAATTGTTTACTAGCGATTCACATGCAGGAGATGATATCAAATCCATATTTGCATCGGCATTTTAGATGAATCTATTGTAATGACAGGTTCTGACAGCATTATAGACAAACACAATTCGAAAATTACGATGAACAACAAAGGTTTGCTAAAAGCTTTACTGAATATATTAATGAAAACGCCATCATTATCCTCGGACATGTCTCTTTTGTACAAAGTTAGACCTAATACTTTAATAGCAGGGATTGATGTCATTATGCGTCTTGTGGGCGTTTATCGACAGAAACGTAGACTGATCTCACATTACCAATATTTTTTTAAACCACTTTTATACCGCTATTTGTATAATATCATTATCATATTAATGGAAGTATTTTTTCCCAATAAACCAGCAATACCTTACGGTAATTTCTTGTGACATTATGTAATTCCGAGTGTTTTGATAAGCCTAAGGAGCTTATTTATAACTGTCAACGAGATAAAACATTGTTTGTTGACAATACTTTGTAGTACCACATTCACATTGTCTATACTGAATGACACTAAGTCGACAGCATTTCTAATACAAAAAGGAAACAGCAGAAAATCATGTGAAATGTCACGTACAAGAAACCTTAACAAACGTGGAACACACGCCACAAAATTAACATAGAGTTTGGAACTGCAAAATTGAAACAAAAATAATTACTCCCTCGAGATATTTTTGAACAGTTAAGCCCGAAAGTATGAAAACTTGACATCAAAAGTAATTTATTTTTATGTTATGAAAGCCTTTAATGAGAGATTTGCAGTCAGTTTCATTATTGACTGGAAAATGGGCAAAACCACGTCATAACTTTCACCCAGTACTTTCCCCATCCTATATGAAACGATTGGTTATATACAGTAACATTACATTCGGAACCAAGCAAAAACATTCTGTAAAGTACTGAATCAATAATGGGATGACCAATGCTCTGACTGGATGTAGAACACAGTTATGTAATTTGCTGTGGACGTGATGGTTCTTACAGAAGTATCTCACACATTAATTATAACTTTCACCCAGTATTTTCCCCATCCTATATGACACGATTGGTTGTATACAGTAACATTACATTCGGAACCAAGCAAAAACATTCTGTAAAGTACTGAATCAATATTGGGATGACCAATGCTCTGACTGGATGTAGAACACAGTTATGTAATTTGCTGTGGACGTGATGGTTCTTACAGAAGTATCTCACACATTAATTATAACTTTCACCCAGTATTTTCCCCATCCTATATGAAACGATTGGTTGTATACAGTAACATTACATTCGGAACCAAGCAAAAACATTCTGTAAAGTACTGAATCAATATTGGGATGACCAATGCTCTGACTGGATGTAGAACACAGTTACGTCATTTGCTGTGGACGTGATAGTTCTTACGGAAGTATCTCACACATTAATTATAACTTTCACCCAGTATTTTCCCCATCCTATATGAAACGATTGGTTATATACAGTAACATTACATTCGGAACCAAGCAAAAACATTCTGTAAAGTACTGAATCAATATTGGGATGACCAATGCTCTGACTGGATGTAGAACACAGTTATGTAATTTGCTGTGGACGTGATGGTTCTTACAGAAGTATCTCACACATTAATTATAACTTTCATCCAGTATTTCCCCATCCTATATGAAACGATTGGTTGTATACAGTAACATTACATTCGGAACCAAGCAAAAACATTCTGTAAAGTACTGAATCAATATTGGGATGACCAATGCTCTGACTGGATGTAGAACACAGTTACGTCATTTGCTGTGGACGTGATAGTTCTTACGGAAGTATCTCACACATTAATTATAACTTTCACCCAGTATTTTCCCCATCCTATATGAAACGATTGGTTATATACAGTAACATTACATTCGGAACCAAGCAAAAACATTCTGTAAAGTACTGAATCAATATTGGGATGACCAATGCTCTGACTGGATGTAGAACACAGTTACGTCATTTGCTGTGGACGTGATAGTTCTTACGGAAGTATCTCACACATTAATTGACTTGCTAACAGATATTACCAGTTTGTACTCTCTTCTTATTTTAGCATTAAGACAATGAGTTTAAAGTCGTTAAAAGTTTGCAGAGTTCTATGGTATTTTTTGCCCCGAATAATACATAGTTACAAGTGTATTATTAAATCAATAATTTTGTCAATCAGGGGAATTTGAAGGCATCAATTTCTCTTATTTTCTAGTATATTAAGTAGGCTTTGTGAGGTTCGTTTCTACTTCAAAACGGTTTAAATCGTATATATTGTTAACCTATTATGTTTCATGGCAGTATCCAACATAATCGTATTCAATGTGTGATTTAACATTGTTTTTGTGATTTCTTTATTTGAGTAGTGTTACAAAGCTCTTCATGCAGGCCAGATCGATTGCTCTGCACACTGTTGTTTAAGGATAAAAAAAGGATATGTGTAGGGCTGTATATACAGTCCGTCATCAAATATTTTGAGCGTTCGGTTAGAATTTTTTGTTGCTTGGTATCAACGTATGATTTTTAATCCTTGTAAATAAAGTAAAATTATCATTTTACGTTATTTTAGCGATTTTAACCAAGCCAGATACTTTAACACCGTCTATAACATGATAATCTCGTAAAGTTCATATTCTGGAAACCAAAGATATAATGACCCCACTTCGGATAAAAAAAGATTAACATCATTATCAGGTGGAAATATAGAAGAAATATTGATAATTGTCCCAAATTAAACGGTCGTTACATTGATGCTGTCTTAAACATTTAATTGGTCTTTGAATGAATGACCTTTTTATTTTACTAATATGTGTAGGAAGACATACGCGCGAGTTTATTTAGTTAATAAAGTGAAACAACCTGTAAGTATAAGAAATATACGATTTAATCAAGTTAAAGATATCTCCAACATCAGCGCTGGTGCCGTTAGATTGTCATTCGTTTGGAACAATCAGTTATGTAGTCTGTGAGGTGCAGAAAAACTATAACCATGTTTAGTTAAGCTATTAAAACAGACAAAAGAAATATAATTCTGAGGAACATTAGTTGTTTCTGCCATTACAACAATCACCTAATGTTTAACTCGTTGTAAGTAGCTATGAGAAATTCATTTTGTTCTGTATAAGAATGCAGGTTATCAGAATCGCATCTTATACCCACGTGATATATTGTTCATGTGATTAATTTGTGGGTTTTGTAAGGCTAAGTAGACATTCTTCTCACCTTATTCGCTTATTTCCGGTTGGTGGTTAACCTTACTCTATAAATACATTCTATCTTAAGGTATGAAGACAATTTTTCAGACGAAGTTCGCTGCAGTGACTTGAAACAATTGCATTACCTTTAAAAGTTTTTCATTCGATATTAAGGTACTTAAAATCAGTATCTTTCAAGGAAATGGTTTCTGTATTCCCACCACATCACAAAGAATATCTTTAATTTTGTACGTTAATCAAAAGGTGTTAAATCGAGCAGGGCTGTTGCAATAGACCCTCAAATAAAAAGAAAGTTGTCGGAATTTACTGCCCTTGCTAATGAAACGCATGCTGAATTACTTTACTAGATAAATGTTACTTTGGTAAATATATTATAATATGTCGTCAACCTAGCTGATAGATCGAGTAATTCAAACATTAGTTCAGTTAAGTGTATTTGTATGTATGGTTTAAACAAAACAGAGTTCAATCAATACACTTAATTAAACACTACTTAGAATGCTAACAACTCACAACATTTATTACAAGTCCATAACCGCTTGGCTTTCCTAAAATTGGATACAGAGCAATGAACGTTGAAGGAATATCATTTACAACACTTCAATGATGATCGTAGGTGGCTTCACATAACTGTAAAATCGAAGGGTGTCATGTAATAATGCTTATTGCTTCGTCTTGTGTCACCAAATGGAAAACAACACTCAGGAGTACATGACAAATGATTGAAACATGGTTACCTTATCAATTTTATAGATACAATCGACGTAGGATGAATGTATCCAAGATCTTTTGTTTCTCAATTTAAATGTATCATTGTTGGGATAATTCAATAGTGTTTCGAGAGGTCTACAAACAGTATCAGCTAGCCATTCAATCAATCTCTCAGGTGACATATAAATACTTACAATAATACAAGGAAGAAACATCTTATTATACACTACATACTTGAGCGGTAAATGATGGATGATTTTGCTTTTTTAACTTATGTCGTGTATTTTGTCATTAATTTGTATTGAAATGATTTTCAGCATATTAAGCATTAGTACCACTGTTGTTGTTTTTATTTAGAAGTTGGCCTGCGCACGCCTGTGCTTCACTTTCGATTTCTTTTCTTTATAAATTGTATATTGTGTTTAAAGTATTATTTTATAGTTTCGCAAAAAGAACCATACAGAAAAACAAATATGTGGTATGATTGGTTTCATCTTCTGCTCTTTCAATCAAGGAGAAACATAAAAGGAACTCCCCCGTAAACAAAGCTCCCATTAATCAAATAAATTCCTCTGTACACCAACTTAAATGACTATTCTAAGCAATCATCGAATATGAAACTCGTATCTCAGTTTTAACACATGTTCAATGTCCAAGTGATATATTTGTTTGAACAGGTAAAATAGGGTTTACTTAATTTAATTTTTTGCGACTTTACAAATTTCTGACATTTAAATAGTTACCGTTTGCATGAAAAGCAACGTTATTTAATACGGTTTAATCTCAGTAACAAATCTTCATTTGTACAATGTGTGCAATTCTTTAAATTAGATTCGAACGAAAAGTCTAACAGCAATAAAATAATATTTCAGTGCCTGAAGATGAAATTGAACTCATATGTCTAGAAATGACTTATTGTTCTATAAGTAAAGCTTGAATAGCTTGTAAGAATGCCGTTACGTAGTTTGTGAGGTTGTTTTAAATACCAAAATAAAAAAAACGTTCTCATATTATCGATGCTTTTTTTACCGTGATCAAGGACAAAGTATAGTAACGTAGATCTAGATCATATCAAATATAATTATATAGACTGAGTTAATGTGTATCATAACTTTATAATATGTAAATGTATGATATATATGTAATATACAAAACTTTCACATAAATGGACATGATGTTCAAACAACCGTACAAAAATTGGATAACTTGTTATAACCATTATTTATTAAAACATAATACAACATTTATGTAATGATATGAACAAAGAGGATATCATATAACGTAAAAATATCCTTTGATTTCTTTTGATACCAGGAATTTATTAAGTTTATAACAATTTCAATACTGTAAAATTTAAAGTATAAGACTCTTAAACAAAATATCACACGAACAAATCGTTTCGGGCGAAATAACTTTATTGGTAAATTCTTCGACATATATGCGACCATTTATGTAGTCAACTTTCCCCTGTTCAATAAAATGCAAAGATTGTTTGGAAATCGGACTAACAGAATTCAATTCTGGATTTCAGTGTAGATTGCAAGTAATCTTACATCAAAATGTCCTCCAAGGATTTCTTTCTATTCAAACCCTAGAAAATGGAAGATTCCTTTTTTCTGTTTGTCATCTCATCTAAAAGCTACGTTACGGATGACATTTAAAAAGAGAAAAACATTTAGATGGTGTGTTGACAATAATGAAAGCTCCTAAGAAAGACAAAACAATCTTCTGTACTGTTGAACTGTAAATATGCGTATATTCTACAAGAAATGCTTATTGTATAATGGCTATATAGTTGCTATTTACAAATGATAATCACTAACGCCTTGTTAATGTGTAGAGGAGAAACCATACAATGCAAAACGAGTGGGATTCAGTTTATTGTTGAAAATGTTGTAAATACAGAGAACAAAGGACATCAGTTATCCTCATATTATGTTTAATCTGTCTGTTATATTTTCTGTCGGACAACAATTCTAAATAACTCCTACATTATCCCGATGAAAAACTACTGAAAAGATATTGTGATTCATTTTATTTACTTTATGAAACATACTACATGTAGTTAACATCCATCTCTACATCGAGCGAGCGTACTGATGCTGACATTCAATGTTTACAAACTGCTAAATGTATAATTGTCAACTTTGTATTGAATAACAAAACACATGAACCTTTTTAATACTGGTGATTTTTTCTTTTGTAATGTTAAAGAAAAAAGAAAGTTATAGATTTGTTTTAGCCCAATTTGACCCAGAATCATTCAATGTTGTTTTTTAAAAAATTATTTCATCTGTTGTTCAACGGTCCATAGGGCAGCTATGTTCATTTTAGAGCCGCTGCAGAGAGAGAGGGGTGAGAAGATACAGGAGGACCGGACATTGATATGTTTTCCTGGATCTTTATTACTCCCGGTGTAAAGCACCTACACAAGCTTCATACTTTTTTATCTAATTATCTTCACATAATCCAGGGTCAAGTAGTGGGGGGGTTTGGGACACTAAAATAATTCAATCACACGACTTTTCGATTGTTAGTCCAGCGCTCTACCACTAAACCACCGATTCGTCCACATTCAATGATTAGTTTAAAATAGTTTAAACGTATAAAACGCGCGTTCATCGTGAAATTTTGATGATGAAAAATCGTGAAATCGTGAAATTTTAAAGAAAATTTGGGAAATCGTGAATACGACTTTTTCTTCAAAATTTCACGATTTCATGATTTCACGATTCAAAATTTCACGATTTTTCTTCGATTTCAACCTTATTATTTTATGTTTTGAAATTGTGAAAATGTGACCACCGATCTATCGTATATATTCTATTCCAATGTTTCTTAAATATTGTCAATAGATCTACAGATAAGATAAAGAGTCATAGAAAAAAGATACAAAACATCTCACCTTCATCACAATACTACCATCCCGAGACCCACTAATCCAAAAGTGCACCCAACAGATATATAGAGAAACTCGGGTCACTGTCCGGTGAGAACAATGTTATCAGGCGAGGTGATATCGTCCAGGGTGGCGAGCTTTAGCGAGTCACCCTGGACGATATCGCCGAGTCTGATAACATTGTTCTCACCGGACAGTGACCTGAGTTTCTATTTATCATGTAACTCAGTTTTCGGAGCATAATTTAGTGTCATTTCACCTAAAATTTAGCGTTTAATTCGCTAGTGAGATGATAACGGTCACCCGGCAAATCACACTTTAAACAGTCAACATCCGCAGATAAATAGTTCACTACAATTGGGCGAAATAATAAAAAAAAACTCCCATGGATCACAAAATTTAATTTCACATTAAAGAAATCATTTGTTAACAATTACAAATTTGGTGAAAAATATTCAAAACAACAATTGAATACACAAAAACATACGCGCATTAATTTAAATAGTCGAGTGGGCGGAGCCAAAAAGTGTTCTCATGCTACTATAGCATCCTATTGACCTGAGAACACATAATGTTCTCAGGTCATGTGTTATCAGGCAGTTACCATGGCAGTTGCATGATAAATAAGAAACATGGGTATCAATATGGGTGCTTATAAGTAGAACATGGTGACCCTTTATCTATAAATGCCCATTAAAACACAGGTCAGTTAGCTTTCAGTTCTGATCACCAAGAAAGCTCCTGGATCAGTCGCACTTCTTCATTTAGCAACCACTGTTCTCCACGTCATACGAGGGATGTTCGATAAGTAATGTGTATTGTGTAATATTTAAAACGAACCGGCCTTGATAGTCAAAATAACTTCCCATCCTCTAAAAGTATTTCCCGTGGTTAGAAATATAAAACTTTAGTCTGTGAATACAATTCTGAAATGTGTCACGGATGGCTGATTTGGATATACATCAAACACACTGACAAACAGATGAGCCAAGGGCTTGTTTGGAGTGATATCGACGACCAGATAAGAACTTTTTTTCAGTTATAGAAAACGGAAAAAGTCGCAGGGAGCAAGTCTTAAGCTGTCTAAGTGCAACATCACGGTAGTACCGACCTGTCCTACGTTTGCAATTAGGCATAAAATTTATTTGTTCGGCTATTCCGTCACATGAGAAGAATATGCCATAGTAGATGACCTTCTTTGCTCGTTGCCCTTTTGACAACTACAGGCCGTTTCCTGCGTTCGATAAGCCATATCTTGTTTCCAGTTTCCTAACTGTCTTGATGTAGTGAACCCAAGTTTCATTACCAGTATTTTTGTTTGAATATTGTCTAAAGTTTAAATTTGGAAACCTTTTGAGTATTTGTTTGCCGTTTATACGCGTACCCCTTTTGACCATATGTCAGTAGAGGGGGTATCCATATGGCATTAATATTTCGTACTTCAAAAATACTCTTCAGAATGAAATTTACTGTCGATAGCCTTTGAACATCGCGAATCGTATATCTGCCATCGCTTTCAATCATTTCCCTGACATTGTAGGCTTTAGTTAATCATTGTGCAGTCACCGGTCGTCCTTATTTTGCAGAATCTTTAACAGTCTCCGTGTAAGTAACACATTTCATTTCCCAACTACAACCTATCACATAAGATACCGTAAGGGACCCATAAACTTATCCCAATTAGATAAAAAAATTGCTTCAATGAATGAATTTTCTACGAAGTTTCATTTAGCTCATATCTCTTAAACATTTTCAACACGATTTCCAACCAGTTTAACAGTGGTCAACGAGGGCCTCTCTTTAAATAAAGATTTTTGACACTTTTGTGTTGAAATTAGTATTAATTTATATACCATTGTAAATGTATTGAATAGAGCCATCCAGACGTATCATTTAGTGAAATCGTGCTTACTGTTCTCATGTTTTAGTACAATACACATTACATATCAAACATCTCTCGTATATAAGATTTAATATCAATGAAGAAAAGGTCAACTTAAAGTACACTACGTCATATCATTATCTCAATATATCCATTGTGGTAATTATATGACGGGGAAAATACTCTTTTTAATAATACTGATACTTCACTATACACTAGGTCATTATAACATTGTTTTTAGTAGAAGCCTAAAGTCTCAAGGTACGCAGTATCGGGAAAAGGATGGCGCTTGCTTACGATGTACTGTATAAGTATCGAACTTCTCGTTAATCTGTTACTCTATACATTTCACGTTCATGAATGTTCGCGATAATGATTGTCTGACCTTGTTGATGGTAAAAAACAAGATGCAGTCTGTGTGGTCAGTCGGCCATTAGATGTGACAAACGTAATGTTGATGAGGCTATGGTTAGGTTAGGAGGTTAGATTAAGAGGATTTTTTTTTCGAAAAAATTCAATAATCGTTAAGCATGTCTGTGTTCCTGATACAATCAGATTTCTTCGTATAAGACATCTACGGAAACCTATCAATTTATATAACCAGAAGTCTAAAATAGTGTTTGTGTCTGTGAGTTAATGTATCTGACTTGGATGTCAGATCAAATCAAGTTTCACCAGTTTATAGATTTAAAAACTAAACCATAATTATAAACTAAAATTAACCCACTGTATAAAGTGCATTGCAAGTAATTTGAAACAAATATTACATTTGATTGGTCTTCTACAAACCAATATCGCACGTTATATACAAATTTTGAACAACGATAACTACTGTATATTTAGCAGTAGCCTTAAAATGAATGTAAACGTATAAAGCAGGGAACCGTGCCTCAGTTTTTTTATAATGTCCTCCGTTCTTTAGATACCAGACTTTAAAGAAAGTCCATACCCAGAACCCCCTGTTTATTACGTAACACTCCATAGATAGAAAAATGAAAACGTTAATTCGAAAATGACATCTACTGCGGATCATTATCGTCTCATGAAAGCAACGAATTTAACGCACCCATTCAGTTTTGATAGCCAATCAAATTCGCTTATGTTTACGGTTCAATAATTGAAACCACGCCCAGGTTTATGTCTAGTAAGAGAATTTATAACAAATTTTTGTCATTAATGAATAGATAGTATCATATCGTACCGATGCTTGTTGCTTGGTATTAAAGTATGATATTTAATCTATGTAAATAATGTAAAATAACATTTTACATTATTTTAGCGATTATAACCAAGCCAGATACCTTAAGTTATTTTTTTTAAAAGTTAAGTTTTAACCCAACGTGGCTTTGTTACAGCCCATACCAACGCGGTGCTTCCGGGAAACTGTTTTTGTTCACGATTATATGTATGGCTTTACATGGTTGGTAGGCTATGGGTTTGGGATAGTAGTATTTTCGGAAAGGTAAGTTTGTTTGTATTTTAAGTAGGGCTTTTATTTTTTATCTATATTCACAAGATAGCACAAGAAAAATATTTAATATTTTCATGGAGACGACCATATTAATTTTACAAAACAACAATCAACATTCATACGTATATTAGAAAAACACAAAATACTATCAACACATCTCAAACAAAACGCACTTGTCTGATAACGTACAATGAAAACAGTATGAATGCAAGTGATAAACTGTTGTTAACAAATAATAGGTGTTGTCAAGTGTCGAGTATTGATATAACATAATATATATGTATTTCCCAATCTAAAAACAGAAGGACACAAACATTAGACCAAGCGAAACATTTGTTGATACGGAAAAAAGCTTCATGCACGAAGATGACCTCATTTAGATCAGTCCAACAAGCATGGTAATAGACACACTACACAAACACCATCAATCTGTCAACGGGAAAATGGTGTGCTCTGTTTTCCGGTTCTGGCTGTGTTCAATAGTATATCAATTATACACAAGCGGTTTGTTTACCTATCAAGTTTTCCTGAATTCGATACCAGTATTGACGTTGTATATTACATAACCAATACTTCGACCATATTGATGATCAGTAGTAGTTGACGACCCGTTTGTCTGCTCTTTTCGCAGACTGGTATCAAAGAGTGCCGTTCTTCACTTACAGCTTGATCGTATATTATGGCGAGACTGTTATTGGAAGTTAAGTGAATTTTTACATAATATTCTGAGTTTTTAATTTACACAAATCCACGGGATCTCTTAAATGGATTCCAGTATCTACAATAGCTTTCATCATCCGGGCAACAGATATATAAATAGACACTAATTTACAAACGGAAACCTAAGCAAAATATCAATGCTAGTTTCCTTAATTTACAAACATTTCTTTGCATTGTAGTGTTATGACCGGTCAAATTTCAATTGATTTGCGATTGAAATACATTATCCTTCAATGCGAGGAAAAAACGGATCGAGGCGAGCATCAGATTGAAAGCTAGTAAAATCTCATTCACAAGACATGTCAAGAAACCATTCTTTTATGAAATCGTGACATGTTTTAGAGAAAAAAAGGCATTTGTTAGAATTGTATTAGAAACACATTATGTAGACAGAACCTGTTAAATACAGATCTATAAATATATAGCCATGGTTCAACTTATAATACTTAGTCTATCAAACCTGCGTACAAAGAACACTCTGTGAAAAACCCAAGTGTAGTTTAAAGCCAGATGTACTTTGTTCGAAGGTGTTATTAAAAAGTTCATAAATACAAAGTGCTCACTAAAGTGTTACATTTGTTGACTGTATCATGGTATGGTAATCAGTATAAAATATACACACATGTATATACACATCATTACGAGGAAGAAATACAAACGTAGACGTGTATACATTTTATAATTCAATTCACACTATGTTTTATAATGTAATTCAATGATTGGTACATGTGTTGCTAAGTACATAACAAACATACAAAAATCAGCCCTATCTCTAAGTCAGGCATACAATATGAGTATCGATAATGTGACCAAATCATATCCGAAAATGATCTAGTCGAATATGGAACACTGTCGTTTTTTTATCGTAATGAATGTATACGTTTGATACTTACGGGCTTAAATTAAATTTTATATAACTCATTTGGCATGCTATATATCGTTCGTGGATAACTGAAATCTGTCATTACTAGTATTTATCACGATATTACTATACCAAAGGCATTTTATAAATTGCTCGTGGCATGGGACGTCACACCGATTCTATATACAAAACGGTCGTATTTTGGGACATTTTTGCGTCGGTCAAATTCTACGTAGAAATTTATTGACATGAATGTTTGTAAGATAAAAAAACCGTGCTATTAAATGTAACTGGCAGTCCTAATGATACACAGACAGTCTGAAGGTTTCTTCGATTTTCATCATATTTTATGACAGTTGTGAGCAGGTTAAACATTCACACCTTGTCACCTCCGATGTCATCTTTAAAGTCTACAATACACTTCCTATGATGCAATGTAAACAATTGTCATGACCACATGAGCTGATTAATATCATAACGTCCGCATGTCGTCTCATGTGTCCATGTATTGTGGTGTCCAATATCCACGTACGGCAAGCTTTCTCTATATACTGTCATTTAAGGAAGGGTTTTTGACGAGGGAAATTACAGTGTCCGTTGCTCACAGATGGTCTTTAGTACAAGTTTTACTGTACAAGACATCCAACCTTTCCTAAAATACGACTTTCCACATGCTTGGTATATTAGTGTATCAGATGGCTTTTTTATTTTATTATATCTTTCCTCAACATTCAATGTATTTAAAGCAAGATGTCTGTGTATGTGATATCATCTTATCTTTTTCATACGCATAAATAGTGATTTTACACTTAACTCACAAGGGGCCAGTTATATGGTTTCATTATTCTTCACTTCTCGTAAAATAAGAGTAATTTATATCCATTCCATAGAACACAATATAGAGAAAACATGAGAACTTATGGGAAAAGTCTTGTATTGAATTGAGAAATATTATGTGGTGAAATTGGTTTTTGATTGTATTCTGAATGTATGTTCTGTATTCTTGTACGTTTTGTGCTGTTCGATTTTTAATAGATCTGAACGTATGCATGTTGATGTCATATTTAGAACATCTAAGTCGTCTTTTATTTCATTCCCCCATACTATAGTACAATGATTACTTAGTCTAGTACTCAAACCCTTTTAAACATAACACTATTTATGCCCAACATTGCCCATGTACATCGTTATTCACAAATCGAAAATGTTAATTGTATTAAATGCATGTAGTGCAACCTCTCCAAAGCAACAACCACTTGGAGTAGCAAAATGATATTGTTGTTGAGAGGTTGTTGCTCTAGAGAGGTTATATTAATAGGTAAATCGTGAAGGGGGTAACATCATGCTGTTATGGAAGGGAGGTTGTTGCTCAAGAGAGGGCCGCTCTGTAGAGGTTATACTGTACTTGCATAAGATCCTATTTCAAGCACAGTATCCGCGTGCATTTATGTCAAATCAATTTCAAAATAAGTAGAAAACCACGGATGAATTAGAAACGACAATGTTGCGATTCTTACTACATAATGTTCATCATTAACCTTTCATTCCGATTGCTTGCTAATCTTATTCATGCTATAATTATATTGAAAAAATTGGACGATCAAGAATTAGGCCATTCTATAGAATTAATTCTACTTTGCCACTAAATTAATGCTAGCGATATTACTAGCAATACATCAAACATTATTTAGTTCGTAAATTCATTTATTTCTACTTCTGGTGAATGAAATACACAAGTTTGTATACATTCAAGATCTAATCCTGTGTTCTATAAGAAAAAAAGAAATAATCATTATTCTATTTACTACAAAAGTAAATACAAAGTAGTGCATCTTAATTATGTTCTGTACTGCGGTGGTATAAGATGTGCCGTTAGAACTTGAGTTATGTCGTTATCGCAGTGGGTGATCTCTGAACGATGAGAACAAAAAAAAATGTCACGTTTCTGTTTCAGATTCTGAGGAAGTACTACAGATATTAGCTTGAAATCAGACTTTATTCGATGACAAAATATACACAGGAAACATGTCATTGTCCAATCAATCGTTTCAGAACTTCTAGTTTAGTGAAGTTAGCGTGTTTATACAGGTGCGCGTAATTGTACGCCCATTTATGGGGTGAGTAACAATTAAGCACATGTCGTGATTTTCTTTACATTTATGTTTTTGTTAATCATTCTGACCACATTTATCACACGTCCATTAATCCTATTAGTTAACCAAGAAAGGAAACCACGGGAACATTTATAGTAATCCACCAGGATGTCATGATTGATCAAACTCTTTAATTGTGTAATACAAGACACTGTTTACATTCCGATAAGCTACTCAATCTAAATGACATTTATTTCTAAACGCATACGCATAATTTAATGATTCCAGGTCAAATATCAGTTCATATGATATTGAAGCCATAGCACGTTTGAAACCAAAGTCCGAAATGAAATCTAATCGATTAAACAAAGAAAACATACACGAAGCAAAACAAAGAATTTAATGTGTATTATAGTTCGATAAGTACAGTAAAACCCATGAACAAAGGCCATCGTTGAGTTAGACAAAATATTGACCTTTACTAAGTAATTTATTCTTATAAATCAAGATCGGTTTTAAACACATGTTTGACTTTATATGTTTTAATTTGTACGACCTTGTGTGCATTGTATTTCATAATTATGAATAAATTAAAGTAGAAAGATTGTCCCAGCTATTCGTATCTCATCAGTTATAAGAAGGTCAGAGACTACAAGAAATATCCGACAATGTGACCAACATACCAATCCTGATAGCAAGGGTAACCATTGTAACCAAAGACGACAGAATGTTCCTATGACTTTATGAACAGACGGACGTTAGTTATCTTTACATTAAGTCTATTTTATTAATGGATATGCGCAAAAGAGTCGCCATGTTCCATCAGTACGTATTTTAATTGGCTAACGATTACTTATGTTGAATGTTTCTTGATATTAATTGATATTATTAGAGTGATACTCACATTACGGACGATGCATTCAGGTTCAAAACACAGTTCATCATGCTCATCACATTTCTCAACAAGACCACTGACAGAATCCTCACTGTTTGCCCACAACAGCTTGATTGGTGTTAGGGTAATATAAATCTTGTAGTGTTGTGCCCGGTCAAATCGTAATTGAGCTTAAAAAGCAGCACACCTTATTTAACAATCTGTTTACCTGCAGTCTCATTATGTATCTAACATAAACTATCACAGAACATTATCATTTTTTCATCAATAAATATCATTAATCACGTAACTTTAGACATTCCATTTTAATTTTATGCTTGCAATCACATTTATGCTTAGTTAAACATTCATATTCTGATTACTTCACAGCGCATGCGCATTTAGGATAACCCCGTATTAATATCGTTTATAATGGTTATAAAATGGTCAAAAGTCTGAATTAAGTAATTGAAAAATAAGCATCATTGATTTCTGTACGACGTTCTTGCTTATTAAATCAATCATAGATAAACAATAACTCACAAAAACATAGGATGTATTACAGCCAACATTTAGAATTTTGTAATATGACACAATGTATGGCCGTTGTATCACATTCCTAAAATGTTTTGCTATCTAGAAAGTTTATTGAAATATCGACACTATATCCTTGGATTTACAATTAAATATAGACTCTATAATAACATAATTATAGGATGTTCTCCAGTAGCGAAATACTAAATGGAATGGTTATATCGGGAGCATATGTGGGCTGAACGTTCCGATATGTTTAGTAAAGATGAAGCAAAATGAAATTACTTATATATGTTTGATCGATACATATGTTGTTAAAATTCAGCTTGATTTGCATGGAAATCGACTGTGGGATTATAGAAAAACACAAACTAATTGTCTAGCATACATTAGAAACATCATGGAATCAATCGATCTGCATATAAATTTCATCTCGCACGTTGTATTGACTATTTTGCTTCAAATACTGAATGTTAGGATTATTACTATGAACTAACGCGACAGGGCGCTAGACTTTTGTACAAGGGGTGTCGCGTGTCAAGCGTCTGGCGAGATCTATTTAAAGATACAACGTAAATGGTCATTAAACTCTCATCCCTGATCCACACGTAATCAGTTGAAGTAGGCTGTTGCTTATAAAGCTAACAGAAAGCAGGTAGTTATTGATTGGTTACATACGAGACGATCGTTGAAGCAACGGTTATTAATTCAGAACTCCCAATGTAAGCCAAGAACCTTACTGTTAAGGGTCTGAAATCACAAGTTCGAGGTATCCTTAAAGGGGCATACCCTACAACTGACAAACATTCTGTGAAAGTGTAAAAATGTGCTAGATGTATATGTAAAACAATATATAATGGATAATTGCAGGAAGAACATGGGTCATAAAATGACTAGTTTAGGTACTAGCCGCTAGTTTACTCAAAATACACATTTCAAGATTTACCAAACCTGCCGATTTCGGCCTCAGAAATTATTCGTCATTTTCACAACTCGACCCTTTCGGTCTCTGTCAAAACCGAAAATATCGCGGAAAAATGTCAACAAACTGAAATGGTAAGTATTTCTCATGTTATGTTCCCTTGAAAGACAGCGCACATGTTCAGTTAAACTCCCAGACGTATCGGAATATCGTTGTCGTCAATAAAAGGCTGCGTTATAGGGTCATTTTTTAGTGGACATTCTTCTTTGACTTTTCGGTAATAATTGGTTTTACAAGTGACAAACACAATTTTGGTGTACGAAAGAAAAGACACAGCAGTTCCTGGGCATGCCCCTTTAAAGTATGATATTTAATCTTTGTAAATAATGTAAAATAACATTTTACATTATTTTAGCGATTATAACCAAGCCAGATACCTTAAGTTAGTTTTTTAAAAAGTTAAGTTTTAACCCAACGTGGCTTTGTTACAGCCCATACCAACGCGGTGCTTCCGGGAAACTGTTTTTGTTCACGATTATATGTATGGCTTTACATGGTTGGTAGGCTATGTGTTTGTGATAGTAGTATTTTCGAAAAGGTGAGTTTGTTTGTATTTTAAGTAGGACTTTTATTTTTATCTATATTCACAAGATAGCACAAGAAAAATATTTAATATTTTCATGGAGACGACCATATTAATTTTACAAAACAACAATCAACATTCATACGTATATTAGAAAAACACAAAATACTATCAACACATCTCAAACAAAACGCACCTGTCTGATAACGTACAATGAAAACAGTATGAATGCAAGTGATAAACTGTTGTCAACAAATAATAGGTGTTGTCAAGTGTCGAGTATTGATATAACATAATAAATATGTATTTCCCAATCTGAAAACAGAAGGACACAAACATTAGACCAAGCGAAACATTTGTTGATACGGAAAAAAGCTTCATGCACGAAGATGACCTCATTTAGATCAGTCCAACAAGCATGGTAATAGACACACTACACAAACACCATCAATCTGTCACAGGGAAAATGGTGTGCTCTGTTTCCCGGTTCTGGCTGTGTTCAATAGTATATCAATTATACACAAGCGGTTTGTTTACCTATCAAGTTTTCCTGAATTCGATACCAGTATTGACGTTGTATATTACATAACCAATACTTTGACTATATTGATGATCAGCAGTAGTTGACGACCCGTTTTTCTGCTCTTTTCGCAGATTGGTATCAAAGAGTGCCGTTCTTCACTTACAGCTTGATCGTATATTCTGGCGAGACTGTTATTGGAAGTTAAGTGAACTTTTACATAATATTCTGAGTTTTTAATTTACGCAAATCCACGGGATCTCTTAAATGGATTCCAGTATCTACAATAGCTTTCATCATCCGGGCATCAGATATATAAATAGACACTAATTTACAAACGGAAACCTTTGAAAAATATCAATGCTAGTTTCCTTACTTTACAAACATTTCTTAGCATTGTAGTGTTATGACCGGTCAAATTTCAATTGATTTGCGATGGAAATATATTATCCTTCCATGCGAGGAAAAAACAGATCGAGGTGAACATCAGATTGAAAGCTAGTAAAATCTCATTCACAAGACATGTCAAGGAACCATTCTTTTATGAAATCATGACATGTTTTAGAGAAAAAAGGCATTTGTTAGAATTGTATTAGAAACACATATGTAGACAGAACCTGTTAAATACAGATCTATAAATATATAGCCATGGTTCAACTTATAATACTTAGTCTATCAAACTTGCGTACAAAGAACACTCTGTGAAAAACCCAAGTGTCGTTTAAAGACTGATGTCCTTTCTTCGAAGGTGTTATTATAAAGTTCATAAATACAAAGTGCTCACTAAAGTGTTACATTTGTTGACTGTATCATGGTATGGTAATCAGTATAAAATATACACACATGTATATACACATCATTACGAGGCAGAAATACAAACGTAGACGTGTATACATTTTATAATTCAATTCACACTATGTTTTATAATGTAATTCAATGATTGGCTTTTTCATTTTATTATATCTTTCCTCAACATTCAATGTATTTAAGGCAAGATGTCTGTGTATGTGATATCATCTTATCTTTTTTATACGCATAAATAGTGTTTTTACACTGAACTCACAAGGGACCAGTTATATGGTTTCATTATTCTTCACTTCTCGTAAAATAAGAGTAATTTATATCCATTCCATAGAACACAATATAGACAGAACATGAGAACTTATGGGAAAAGTATTGTATTGAATTGAGAAATATTATGTGGTGAAATTGGTTTTTGATTGTATTCTGAATGTATGTTCTGTATTCTTGTACGTTTTGTGCTGTTCGATTTTTAATAGATCTGAACGTATGCATGTTGATGTCATATTTAGAACATCTAAGTCGTCTTTTATTTCATTCCCCCCATACTATAGTACAATGATTACTTAGTCTAGTACTCAAACCCTTTTAAACATAACACTATTTATGCCCAACATTGCCCATGTACATCTTTATTCACAAATCGAAAATGTTAATTGTATTAAATGCATGTAGTGCAACCTCTCCAAAGCAACTAGAGAGGTTATATTAATAGGTAAATCGTGAAGGGGGTAACATCATGCTGTTATGGAAGGGAGGTTGTTGCTCAAGAGAGGGCCGCTCTGTAGAGGTTATACTGTACTTGTATAAGATCCTATTTCAAGCACAGTATCCTCGTGCATTTATGTCAAATCAATTTCAAAATAAGTAGAAAACCACGGATGAATTAGAAACGACAATGTTGCGATTCTTACTACATACTGTTCATCATTAACCTTTCATTCCGATTGCTTGCTAATCTTATTCATGATATAATTATATTGAAAAGATTGGACGATCAAGAAGTAAGCCATTCTATAGAATTAATTCTACTTTGCCACTAAATTAATGCTAGCAATATTACTCGCAATACATCAAACATTATTTAGTTCGTAAATTCATTTATTTCTACTTCTGGTGAATGAAATACACAAGGTTGTATACATTCAAGATCTAATCCTGTCTTCTATCAGAAAAAGGAAATAATCATTATTCTATTTACTACAAAAGTAAATACAAAGTAATGCATCTTAATTATGTTCTTTACTGCGGTGGTATAAGATGTGCCGTTAGAACTTGAGTTATGTCGTTATCGCAGTGGGTGATCTGTGAACGATGAGAACAAAAAAAATGTCACGTTTCTGTTTCAGATACTGAGGAAGTAATACAGATATTAGCTTGAAATCAGACTTTATCAAATGACAAAATATACGCAGGAAACATGTCATTGTCCAATCAATCGTTTCAGAACTTCTAGTTTAGTGAACTTAGCGTGTTTATACAGGTGCGCGTAATTGTACGCCCATTTATGGGGTGAGTAACAATTAAACACATGACGTGATTTTCTTTACATTTATGTTTTTGTTAATCATTCTGACCACATTCATCACATGTCCATTAATCCTATTAGTTAACCAAGAAAGGAAACCACGGGAACATTTATAGTAATCCACCAGGATGTCATGAATGATCAAAGTCTTTAATTGTGTAATACAAGACACTGTTTACATTCCGATAAGCTACTCAATCTAAATGACATTTATTTCTAAACGCATACGCATAATTTAATGATTCCAGGCCAAATATCAGTTCATATGATATTGAAGCCATAGCAGATTTGAAACCAAAGTCCGAAGTGGAATCTAATCGATTAAACAAAGAAGACAGGCACGAAGCATAACAAAACATTTATTTTGTATTATTTTTTGATAAGTACAGTAAAACCCATGAACAAAGGCCACCGTTGAGTTAGACAAAATATTGGCCTTTACTAAGTAATTTATTCTTATAAATCAAGATCGGTTTTAAACACATGTTTGACTTTATATGTTTTAATTTGTACGACCTTGTGTGCATTGTATTTCATAGTTATGAATAAATTAAAGTAGAAGGATTGTCACAGCTATTCGTATCTCATTAATTATCAGCAGATCGGAGTCTACAAGAAATATCCGACAATGTGACCAACATACCAATCCTGATAGCAAGGGTAACCATTGTAACCAATGACGACAGAATATGGCTTTATTATATGAACAGACGGTCGTTCTTTATCTTAACATTAAGTCTATTTTATTAATGGATATGCGCAAAGGAGTCGCCATGTTTTATTGTATGTATTTTAATTGGCTAACGATTACTTGAATTATGTTGAATGTTTCTTGATATCAATTGATCTTATTAGAGTGATACTCACTCTACGGACGATGCATTTAGGTTCAAAACACAGCTCATTATATTTCTCAACAAGACCACTGACAGAATAGAAATCATCACTGTTTGCCCACAACAGCTTGATTGATGTTAGGGTAATGTAAATCTTGTAGTGTTGTGCTCGGTCAAATCGTAATTGAGCTTAAAAAGCAGCACACCTTATTTAACAATCTGTTTACCTGCAGTCTCATTATGTATCTAACATAAACCATCTCAGAACATTATCATTTTTTCATTAATAAATATCATTAATCACGTAACTTTAGACATTCCATTTTAATTTAATTTATGCTTGCAATCTCATTTATGCTTAGTTAAACATTCATATTCTGATTACTTCACAGCGCATGCGCATTTAGGATAACCCCGTATTAATATCGTTTATAATGGTTACAAAACGGTCAACAGTCTGAATTAAGTAATTGAAAAATAAACATCACTGATTTCTGTACGACGTTCTTGCTTATTAAATCAATCATAGATAAACAATAACTCACAAAAACATAGGATGTATTACAGCCAACATTTAGAATTTTGTAATATGACACAATGTATGGCCGTTGTATCACATTGCTAAAATGTTTTGCTATCTAGAAAGTTTATTGAAATATCGACACTAAATCCTTAGATTTACAATTAAATATAGACTCTATAATAACATAATTATAGGATGTACTCCAGTAGCGAAATACTAAATGGAATGGTTATATCGGGAGCATATGTGGGCTGAACGTTCAGATATGTTTAGTAAAGATGAAGCAAAATGAAATTACTTATATATGTTTGATCGATACATATGTTGTTAAAATTCAGCTTTATGTATGGAAATCGATTGTGTGATTATAGAAAAACACAAACTAATTGTCTAGCATACATTAGAAACATCATGGAATCAATCGATCTGAATATAAATTTCAGCTCGCACGTTGTATTGACTATTTTGCTTCAAATACTGAATGTTAGGATTATTACTATGAACTAACGCGACAGGGCGCTAGACTTTTGTACAAGGGGTGTCGCGTGTCAAGCGTCTGGCGAGATCTATTTAAAGATACAACGTAAATGGTCATTAAACTCTCATCCCTGATCCACACGTAATCAGTTGAAGTAGGCTGTTGCTTATAAAGCTAACAGAAAGCAGGTAGTTATTGATTGGTTACATACGAGACGATCGTTGAAGCAACGGTTATTAATTCAGAACTCCCAATGTAAGCCAAGAACCTTACTGTTAATGGTCTAAAATCACAAGTTCGAGCCATCCTTAAAGGGGCATACCCTACAACTGACAAACATTCTGTGAAAGTGTAAAAATGTGCTAGATGTATATGTAAAACAATATATAATGGATAATTGCAGGAAGAACATGGGTCATAAAATGACTAGTTTAGGTACTAGCCGCAAAAAAACATAGCTATGAATAATAAATCACTTCCACCCAAAAATTTCCATGACTAAATGTATGTGTCACAAATACATATTCTTTATGATTTTATTTTTAATCGGATGAATTTTTGGCTGAAACTTTCTTCGTCGGCTTTTTTTCTTTACAAGCTTCTTATTTGTCATCATTTTGCCTTAATTCTAAATGCACCAAGTTGTAGGGTATGCCCCTTTAAACTTCAGTACAAACAACGCCATCAGTATGTCATTTTTTTTTTAAATGTACAATTAATAAGACACTACAAGCAATATCATAAACAGTACTAAATGTGTACAGAGAATGACTCCGGACAGTCCAATCAAATTACTGTTGAACACAGTGATAGTGAATCACTAGGGACCAAAACAATTGGTTCATTGTATCCATATTTCATCATATCCATAACACTTAGATAAGAGAACCGAACAGAACAGAAACGTTATTAAGACACGAGCATAACAGCTCATCGTCTTAACATATACACACATATATATATATACATACAATAATGCCAAGATGAATAACCAAAGAGGTATAAACACTTTACCATATCAGAATTCCCTTAAAACCCCATTAGCATTTTGGATGTTAAAATTAAAGTAGGTCTTACTTTACCTGGGAAGATATCTTATCAGTGAAATCGACTTTTACTTGCGATAAAAACATTCCGGAATTTAATTTTTTAATCACAAAGTACATATAGAAATATAGCACAGTATTTTTTTCAATGATATTGCAAAAAAATAAGAAAAAGCGTCCAGCAACATTTCTACGAGATGTGGCTAAAGAAAGGCATTGTGTGAATATGTTTTAGTGCAAATAAGATAATTAAATTTCTTTTATTTTACTATCAATACATCTGTTGTTCTGTATTGCTAAATTTAAAAAGCCAATGGGGCTTTACACTGTATTTACTATAACTATAGTAATATATTGTGTGAAAATATGAGAATTACAAAAAGTAAGAAAAGTTTGAATTTGATAATCATCATATAAATGAACGCTATAGATGATACTGTATGTAACGAATAGTGTAATTGTTATCATGGGGGACTTTCTGTTTTTCATCAATATAGCATGCTTGCATTATAGTAGATTTCTCATGGGTAGAAGTGTTATGAGTTTGATATGGATATGCCATATCATTACATACTAGACATACTGATTATATGCGCATACAATATTCCATTGTCGCCTGATTGTAACAGATAACAGTTAACTGATCATGGATACAAGTCAGATTTGGAATGGTTTGGTGAGTCTTGTTCTAGTCAGAGCTAAGAATTGATAGAACCGCCGTCACTTATGCATACACAAAAGCATAATTTTAGCGTACGAGTGTTGTCCTTTAATTTTTTCATATTCGGGAGTTTTTCAGTATTTTAAATCCATGACGTATAATTGAAAACACCATTGAGCTGTCTAGCAAATTTATTAAAATTCAAAGATTGTGCTATGTTTTGTCAAGGACTTATGTATGTATATAAGTCCTTGGTTTTGTTAATTCTTTTCTGTTACAATACAAAAACGTATAGTTCTATATACATGTATATTCATTGAAGTAATAATCGCCTACCCGGGACAAACTTTCACATGATTGTATTTTGCGAGGAAGCAGTTCTGCTAGCCTATGGAACTACTCAGGTGTACATTCTATATACATAGTTAAGTGAGTCAATACCTACAAGTGAAAAACAAGAGCACTAGAACGATTATCTTGACAATTTAGCCAAATTTTGCGAAATTATAAATTAGTGCATCTTAACCTCTTACTGTCTCATAGAAGAGAAACAGATTTGCTGTGACTAAAAGTGCATGTATATGTTAAAACCTGATACAGGAAGAATTGTTTCGATGTCCGATATGTTACAACATTCATATCCTTGAGAAAGAATGTGCATTAATTATTAATTTGTTTTATAGCTAGCAATTTTAAATAAAAGCTATAATTAACCCACTGTAAGACCATTATTCGCTACTAAATATTGCGATAAACGTTAACATTGAATATAATATAGACACAGATATGAGAATGTATACCAGAGGGATTTGAGTGGTTTGAATAGGAGAAATAGTTTTATATCAATGTCGGAATCCTATTTTTATCTATTTACATTCTCTTAAATTGTAATGGTATCAAACGAACCCGATAAAACAACTACCTTCGAAGTTGAGCCTGATTAATCATATCGAAAACACGGTATTCGTAAAACAACATCCAACAGAATTAGCGCGTGCAATCAATTTAATATATTTAACAATAATTAGAAACGCACGAGAGACCAAAAAACACGACACCGTTAAGATGCTCTCTGCAAATCGTTATTAAGACACAATGCTGTTACAAATGTGAATATTTCTCACTACTAGCTTTAACAAGGGTCATTTTCAGCTTTTGTGATGAAAGAACACCCAGGATATTGACTGATGTGATAGAATTTAATGTTGAACACTTCAACATCCGTAGTTTTCATTGACTGAAGTCACGTACGGCTTAAGAACAAATTCCATTATTGTTAATAACATTTCTCGACCTCATCACAGACAAAAAAGTAATTTTCAACGTTTGCGCTCCAGAACATTAATCTAATATCAATCTTAGCTTTGTGATTGACAGAAGTTAAATAGCAGTGTTAAAAGCGGTCAAATCTTTGCTGAACTTATAATATCGTGAAAGTATCTATAGAAGAACCATCATTAGCTTCATATAAGTTTCTGTTTCATTATTTTCTTTTTTGTGAGTCGGGGTAAACATCGCACCAACGGCCAGAGTAATATGGCCAGTTTTACAGCTTTTTTACTGTGATTCTTCGACATTTCGTAAACTGACTTGACCCATTTGGAACTAGAACTCAAAGCGAAAAGGGGCTAGGAATAAGAAAATAGAGACTTCAATCAAATGACTACAAATGCCCTTACCACACGTTATACAAATATGATAGGGGCGGACCGGAGGACTAATGGTAACGTACTGGATTACCAATCAGAAGATCGTGGGTTGGAGACATGGCTCCGGCTTCTGATATTACAGGAAAATTGTTTTAGTGTCTCCATTCATAATACCTGTCACAGGAAACAGGTGAGGCTTGTATCGGTTTTTAACATCGGGCAGGATAAAGAGCCAAATAACTATGTATTATCCCACCCCAGCACCCTCGATATATGTCATTAAACTCGCCTTTATATTAAGCACTTTCTGTGACTTTCTTTAAGAAAAATTATATAACGGGAATCCCATGTATTGATATTTCACACTAACGAAGGAATCAAGTCGGACAAAATATCAAATTAATGACAAGACATAGCGAGATAATATAAGACGAGTTTCGCGACTAAATATAATTGCCATTGACGTCACACTGTCGTTTAATCCGTGATTTTACTTGATTAACGTCAGATGTATCCGATTAAGCCATTATTTCTTGCAACACTGACCACTTATTTCTTTACTTTTACAACGGATATTCTTGCGGCATAAGACAACACTATGTGGTCCTATCATAAATGTACATGCATGTAGGCAGACATTTTAATATGTTAAGTAAACAGCTTAATACAGGTATGCAAACAAGAAGTGTTTGTGTAACACGGTTCCAAGTTCCCTTAAGGCTTTCTGCCTAACCTTTGACCTATTGACTTTAACATCAATAGGACCATTTGCATGATGACCAACCTCCCAACCAAGTATGGGGTACATAGGCCATAGGTTCTCTAGTTATTGCCTGAACAAGTTTTTTGTTTACAGACAGACAGTCAGACAGACGTGTGGAAAGCAATATACTTGGACCCCAAGTTTTGCATAATAAGGTTATATATCGTAAAATATATATATGTATTACATGTGTATAGGAAATGATCACTAAATTCGGTTTGGACAAAAGCTATCAGAAACATGACGAAACAATTTGTCTTGCTATAAAGTAAGCACGGGAGGAAAACACACCGAATTCCTCTGTTATTGGGCAAACAGAAACTAACATTTACAACCGATACATTTTCGTTGTGGATTTGATTTCGTGGATTTCGTGGGTAGACTCATCCACGAAGTCAAATCCCCGCGAAATTAAATGCAGAGATAAGGCATTTCTTTTCAAAAATCAAAATCCACGAATTTATGTCCCCACGAAATAGCAATTTTAGTAAAAAAAAACACGAACATTTATCCCAACGAAAATAAATGAAACTACAGTATGTGTACCAGGTTCTTCATAATGACTGAAATCAAAGTATGACTGGTAAATGCAGACAGTAATTGCAAAGTAATTAATATAACAGGTGTTTGATTATTCACAGTAAAGTTCGAATGTTCCACATTCTCTTATTTATTTCTGCAATTGTGTTGATTTCTCATGGGTAAAAATGCTGACCTTGATATGGATTTGATATCATCACAGACTGAATATCTGAAACATTCATAATTATGTTTCTGACGCCTGTTGATAATACATTAATGAGTATTTTGGTGAAACACCCCGAGACTTTGGATACATAAACGTGGTCACTATGAAACTGTCCGTTGATTTTGTTGCTTCTGTTTAACGCCACCAATGCTTCAGTCACTTTTGGAATTTCGATTCTTTGCGTGACTATGAATTTGACTTTTATGTATGAAATCTCTTTCCTGCTTATTGTCACTTTGGAAAATATTCTGATGTAATTGCTATTGAACATTTTATACGTAAGAGTTCTTAAATAATGTTCCCTCTATTTCAGTTGACTACTATATATAGGCGATACGAACATAATTATATTGTATATTTTTATGAGTGTTATAATTATCTGTGTTATTTTATATCAATTATTGTAACACATATATTTGTACATACCATAGTAATGTTGATTCAATTTGTCTTTGTAATTGTAAATATGTTATACTCATCAATAAAAGTTCTATTCTATTCTATTACGTCAAGAATGAAACGTTTTAGTCAACTATCTTTATTGTTCCGTATATCTTCTGCTGTCGGACGTCGCACTAAAATAACAGGTTATTTGGCGATTGGCGGAGGGTGACGACAAGCGTACATGAGGGTAGAACCACCGACCATCTGTAACCTAGCTGGACCGATACATGTATTTTTCAAACAATCTTAAAAGGTTCGAGTCACACATATTTGATCGTAATCATTCCAACATAATCATTCTTAGCCAACGTGTAGACGGGTCCTTATAGTCTATTGCATGTTGTTTAAAGTAACTAGCTATTATTGTGTCATTCAAAATTTAAGTAGGAGGAAATTCTGTAAGCAAATCTTAACACAAATCATTTGTGATAAAGATCATACATAACATGAATGAATCCTTACAACCATTAAAGTACATGTATTCTATATAAAACATTAGATGGGTTACATTCAGGATAAACAAGCTGTAGAAGTATTGATTACTGAAGCCCATGAGTAAATAATGAGAAGGCTTATAACTGACAATTGGTCTTGGATTGTTATGTTATAACCACTGAGATGTTATTGGTGTTCGGTAAAATTGGTGTTCACAAAAAGTGCATTTATGTCCATAAGTATCATAAAAGAAATATGAAGTGTTTGTGAAACACGAATGCCCTCGAAAGGCTAACTGGATAATAAGACCTTGACTTTCGACCTATTGCACATTAAATGAATAGGGGTCAATCGTTTTACAGTCGTCGGTCGGACAAGGTTTCGGTTGAAAGTCACTATGACGTACTGACCTAAAAATCAATAGGGGTCATCTATGTGTGATGCCCAACCTTCTAGCCAAATATGAGGAGCTTGGGAAAAGTGTTATCTGGTTATTGCCCGGACAAGGATTGGTTAATAACGGACGACCAACATTTGTAAAGTAATATACACCCTATTGTAATGTATAAAAAGGAAATGCGTCTTGATTTCATATATGTTTCAACATTCCTCATCCGACAACAAATTTACACTGCTATTGGACTTGTTTTAGGAGCGAAAGCGAAGCGAGAGCTTCTATAGTGATACACCCAGTTTTGTATTTACAAAAAACGCGACGCCTCTTATCCATACATTCGCGTTGAAAAATAGTACCACTAGTTGTATAACTCTACCGATTGCAGTTATGATACAAGTTCGATATATTGCAATATTATGTTCATTGTGAATAATTACATTGTTGCGGCATTTCAAACTGTAAAATTAAAGAGTTTAATAATCCAATATTCATCCGCACAAACGTTTCATTCATAAAGGCGATCCGCACAATTGTTTCATTCTTAAAGACAATAAATAGTGCGCATCGCAACTATACACATGGGAAGAGCTTAAAAGACACTAGCGGAGCGAGGAGACCAGTTAACCATAACTCCTCCTACTGGATAGATATAAAGTACGGAATGGACTCGATCTCGCGAAATGAATTTCTATTTGCGAGATGGGTCTGCATAATACATCGTTATGAAAAACAACTTCAACATAAATGAATTATTATTAAAACAGAATTATAAACATTCCATTTGACTGAATTCGGGGCGTTTTACCCTAGACCCCTAACAGTGTAGGCGCAAACTCATCCACATCGCTAAAGAGTTAATCCTAATGAAGGTGTCACTAACTCTATTATTATATATAATTACGAAGTTTTAAGAGTCTTTTTTGGATAAACAATTTGTTCTGATTTACCTGTTACACGCTCGTACGTAAGATCAATTTAAAAATGACTTCCCGCTATAGCATTACAAAATCAGCTTCTGCAATTTAGCATAAATACAATTTTAAGAATTGCTGCCTGATAAAGGCTTGAAAATGCTTAATATTTCATAAATAATAGCAATATAATGTGTGGAATTCCCGATTTATATCTTCTTAGCTTTAAATGGCTGAATACCCGTATATTTTTTTGAAAAATGCACTGGCTTCCCGCAATAACCAAAGTTTAAACAATTGTTTTAAGGCAATTGGTGCGAATGTTACAGAAAAACGTACATGATACAAATAAATTAAAACAATATAATTATGGAATAACACATTTGCCGCTTATCATGCACTATGTTATGTGAAAATTGATTTTGGAATAAAATACTTACAACTTGTTTTATTCTTCTTACCGGCAGAAAAAAATGCTTCCCGCAATATCAATTTATAACGGCAAAAGTCACGTGGGTTGTCCACACTGATACTGCTAGCATTAAATACAAATCTGGCGTAAAATGAATACGCTTGGGATTTGAGTAGAAATAAGTGAAGATGTAAAACGCGTAGAATTGATTGTTTTATTTTAGTGACACACATTTCATGACTCGATTCAAAACGCGTGCCGTCGTAATGGAACGGAAGGACGGAACGGTGTTTTAGGAATTAACAAGTATGAACATTATAATTATCTATTAGTGGTTTTCTGTGCGTCCTGTTGTAATGAATGCGTTGTTATATGTACTCATGATTGTTCGATTTTTAATTTTCTTACGAATGCCAAAATACAGTGTCGCTAAAATATGCACACTAGATACCAAATGACAACATGTCGAGCTCGCTCTTAAGAAAGCTTATGAAAGCTTAACTCATTGAAGTAAACTTCACTTTACTTTATTTTACTGTGGTATATAAGGCCACCGGTCCATGTGCAATATATGTAACAATATATTATACAACCATTGACAGTGAGATGAGGTATATACAGAAAGTCAGAAACGTATGTATATGTTAACACATATAAATATACATACTCGTATATGATCACACATATATAGTTTAACTTTCATATCTACTTATTTCAAAATCTTTGAATGCAAACAGAAGGTACAGCGTACTCTTGCATAGGACACATCGTCTCATGGTGTTGAACAGTTATTTTCAAATATATCTATGCATTATAAGATACAGCCCGGAAAAGGCCATGAATACTTGTTTTACGTTTGACCTCTAAGTGCGACCTTGACCTTGAAGCTACGGGTCACCTGATTCTTGTCCACACTGCACACCGACTCATGGTGTTGAACAATTTTACCATAATGTTTATGCATAAGGGAGATATAGCCCGGACAAGAAAAATCCGGACGGACTTACTAACACATTAAATAACTAACAACCGTACAGACACGCAACTGCCATTGTTGCGACTATGTCGAGATGACCACAAGTGGGCCCGTCAAAAACCGGTGTAAAATCATGTTTATACACATGTAGATTCCTGAAGCCGAACTTGTTTAGTTCATATGCATGCTATACCAGATCCAATTTCCTACGTAATAAATAAGTGCAATCAGTTTAAACCAACTGCAAATAAAACTTGAATTTCTCAAGAGCATTAGCCACAGCATTGCTGAGATGCTAATTGAATATCGGTTATCATAAAATCAAATTATTCAAATGGTAAATCCTTTGCAAACAATTCATTGAAACAATCAAATACAAATTACTCTTTAGCGACAATTTTACAACTATCAAATGCGTATGAAATATCACAAATCGATTTTTCTGTGAACTGAACAGATTTTTGATGAGAATATTGAATTATTTGAATGTAACTAACCCGAACAGAAATAAGTTTAACTAGGAACTATTTTAATTTGCCTTCTATTGCACGGAAATGCATCACCAAATTGGATGTAGAAAATACATCGTTGTCAAAAATCTTCATAATATGTATGATTAAATAGTAATCCACATAACACCTGAAATAGTTCAATTGTAAACAGTCTCAGTCGTATTCAACTGAAATTTGGTTGATACACGGCGTTAAAACAACTGAAATTTGGTTGATAAACGGCGCTTAAACAACTGAAATTTGGTTGATACACGGCGTTAAAACAACTGAAATTTGGTTGATAAACGGCGCTTAAACAACTGAAATTTGGTTGATACACGGCGTTAAAACAACTGAAATTTGGTTGATAAACGGCGCTTAAACAACTGAAATTTGGTTGATACACGGCGTTAAAACAACTGAAATTTGGTTGATAAACGGCGTTAAAACAACTGAAATTTGGTTGATACACGGCGTTAAAACAACTGAAATTTGGTTGATACACGGCGTTAAAACAACTGAAACAAATGTTACCAGACTCAATTTCAAAAGAAATTTATCTGCGACAGTTTGGTTAAAGATAATATGATATACATTGTAAAGTGGTTCGTCGTCTACAGATGATCATTAATGTGGAGAAGTTGGCAGGAACACATGGAGAACAAGGATTGTACTGGTCTAGACTACAGGAAAACAGATTGAATTAACTGCCTGTCGGTATACAATTGGAAATTGTTGAAAACAGACATGAAACAAGAGATTTGATCATTTAAAATAAAGGTGACACACTACAAATAGAAAGGGATTTTGTGAAACTTTAAAAAAAATGATTTAAATACCGTTCATAGTTTTAATCGCAATAGATTATGTATTTTATTTTACCTTATGTATTTTGGTCGCAATACGAAGTGAAAGTTCCGACCCCAGTTTCACAAAAAAAGTTTTTGCTCAAATTCAACTTATTTATTGTATCAATTATTTCTCTATATTAATGTATTTTATTCTAAAAGTGACATTAAAAGAAGGTACAAATATGGTCTAATAACAGTTTCCCTTAATTTCAACCTAACAATAGTCTTTTGATATGGAATAATTGAAAAAAAAATGATTTGAGTCCGTTATTTGATATTGGACTCAAATGAAAAATGAGTTTTGAGCCTTAATTTGTCCCCTGAACCAAAAATAATTTATGTAGGCATGTAAAACATGTTCTAAGTATATCAGAAAACAAATGGTAACATTTCTAGATTTCAAGATTTCTAGACAGAAAAAATACTTGAGTCCATTATTGAGTTTTTACTCAATTTTGTTCGTGAAACTGGGGCCGGAAGAAGATCTCTGTTGAACTCAATATTTACCAATTTGCACCTACTTTCGCTCAATGGTATGAAAAACAAGCTTTCTGAATAGCAGCTTGAAAATGATTCCTCATCGAGTGGACGTAATGATGTAGGAACCACGTTTGTAATTCCTGCCAAATAAGAAATATGATAAGCTACAGTTTGGTCAGATTCGGGCAGAATTTCAAAATCCGGGATTCGAACCCAAAATATTAATATTGGTTGTACTAAGCGTTACCACAAGACCTCGATCCGCCTCAAACTCAAAATGGAGCAGACATAATTATCATGGAACTGATTTATTCTTTTATACGTTTCCATGATTTTCCGAGATCTTTTTCAAAGACAACGACACTCAATTGATTTATTGTCATTTTTCAATTTGCATAAAGACTATGCGAGAAGTGCATTTTTCAAAGATTAAAGAATAAAGATCCATTTTTTTTAAAAATCGACGTTAAATGATTCAAAGCAATTAGCGTAACAATGAAATAATTAGCGATAATTGTGTTTTTGTGTAGCATTGAGCTAATATGTCAACAAAGAGCTTGAATTCTGGATGTAGTACCTCACATAGCGCAGTCTGAGTGACGCTCTTAACACGTGTAATCCACCACGCTTCTAATATCTCGACAAATGAGATGATACATCCGATAACAACAAAAGTCAGTCAGTTGAGATTGGTTTAAAAAATAATACAACCCCAATGTAGTCAGTAGTTTCCTCGTAAAATAAAGTCTTTATTATCATTATTATTATTACAAAAAGCGGGGTTTTGGGTACGGGATTTCTTTAAAGCCAAGTATCTAACGAACCGAGGACGTTATAAAAAAACTGAGACATGGTTCCCTACATTACATGTTTATAGTGATTTTAAGGCTATTTGTTGTAATATATTCCTATATACAGAGTAGTTATCGTTGTTCAAAAATGTGTAAATTACGTGAGATATTGGTTTATAGAAGACCAATCAAATGTAATATTTAATTCAAATTACTTGCAATGCACTTTGTACAGTGGGTTTATTTTAGTATATAATTATGGTTTAGTTTTTAATCTATAAATTGGTGAAACTTGATTTGACCTGATATCCAAGCCAGATACTTTAATGTATGAAATATGACTATCAGGGAAAAGTAACATTTTCATTACAACAAGAACGATAGGAGGGTTCTAATTTTTCACCTCACCATTACCGTAAGTACGCCAGACTATGAAGAAGTGAATTGAACGAATTTTTTAACCAAGTACTAGTTTCCAGGTCTCGAGTAGTTGCAGTTGGTTGTCATTTTGTTACACTCACGTCAACATCTGGGTACATTATTTTCATGAAATAAAATGCTGGAATTATATTAACCGAATCCCTCCGAAATTGAAAAATAAACATATTTTATAATTCCAAATTATCAAATGATTTGAATAAGACATTAAGGAAGTTTCCATAGAAATGTTATCCTCGTGCGAGTAAAATCAAGGAACCGATAGTTTAATCGAAAATGATAAACCTCTGGAACACATGAAGGAAGTGCTTACTTTACCATAATATGTATGACGCAACAACTAGGAAGGGAGAAATGTTTCTCTTCCCGCCACCTAAATATTTTAGAATACCGATGCTCTTTCGAAAGGTTTCCGCAATACGTTCAATAATGTAAACAAGGCAACAGCCAATATTTATTTAATTATGACGGTATGTGAAGTATTTGACGTATAACAGAATATAATGTTTATTTTAGCCGTGTGCAATATCGGATACATACGGACAAGTACATAATGTTCTCAGTAAGACTGAAACGTTATGAAAACCAAACCCAGCCATCAGTCGGAAAGACTATTCATACCAAGTGCATAATAGAATATGATATAAATGGTGTTGATGGATAAAATGAAAAACTGAAATTTGCATTTGTTTCAGTGCCCAAGTGAGGTATTGATTGAAAATTAAATGACATCTTCAATATGATTGAGTGTTATATAATATCGATCAAATTAATTGTCATTTCCACCTACATTTGAGAATACAATTCACATTGGACGTTTGCATCGAATAGAAATCGAATACGTCTATTTTTCTCTGGCTGGCAGGAAATTGATTTCTATTTGATAACATTGGAATCCATTTTTAATCATTTTAACTATACACATTAGTGTTAACCATTTCAAACATTTGTGTACTTTTTAACCCATGTTTTTTTAAAATAAGTTTCGAGCAAAAACATCGCGAGGAATCACATGACCCATAACCGAAAATATTGGTGGAAATTGCGGGATTCGTATGTAGTATCATGTACTGACCAATTGACTCTCGACTACTTCTTGTATCTAAACCAAGCACCATTCCAGTCTTTTGTAAAAACAGGCATGAACATAGTTTACTGAGCATATGAAAGGCTACTTGAATGTTATCTAAAAGAACGACTAATCAATACACTTATCTTGAATTAGGACTTGATTCGAGTGATTTGTTCAGGCAGTATTTATGTAAAGAATTTATTGTTGATTTCTCGGAAATATAATTTAGTATGAAAACTGATTTAATTCAAACATCTTAATATATTGATTATTATTCTACCGCAAGATAAACATTAAAATGAATGTTTTATACAGATAAACAACACTAAAATACTAAGTTTACCACGATGCACCCGCCTCCGTGGTCGAGTGATTAAGGTCGCTGACTTCAAATCACTGTAACCTCTCACTGACAGAGGGTCCTGGGTTCGAGCCCCGCTACCGACCATGTCTCTTTATGTGAGAAAGTAGGCAGTTGTTTACGGGGGACGGGAGTCTAGTACTGGTTCTTCTAAGGAACGATGGCCAGATGAACTGTGCGCCTCATATGACTCTGACTGTTGAAAAGGGGCGTAAAACTCATTATAAAACAAATAAAAAAAATATTATGATGTTGCCCATTTGCGTTTATAATACTATTCTAAAAGAGCCGTTTCAAGTTTTTGAAAAAAACACCTTAAGTACGTAATGTACAATATTTTCGGAATCGTGCGTAGTTTTCATGCTACACTTCGCGTATCGAGAAATTAAGAAACATAATACTTCAAACATTTGAAACTTTGGCATTCTTAATTTGAAGTATGCATTTCGTATAAACAGTTAGGAGATAAACGACATAGAGATATCGCATATGGAACAAACATACTGACCGTATAAATAAATAATGTGAATAGATAACATCAGTATAGCGGGAAACGTTTGGGTTACAACTCACCAGGCAACAACAAAAATACATTGTATAGAGATCAATGCTTGGGTCTAGTTCTGACACATAGTTTGCATGTGTTGTTGCCGTATACGATACGTCATTGTAGGCGTTTGTTTGGGCCCGCGTCATCTCGCAGGTAGGATTTAAATCTAAAAATCTTATATATGTTCTACATACATCTATCTATTTAACTATTTATTTTACATCGATTGTAGAGCACGTTCTTACAACTTACATTAACTACTCTCGATGACTGCTTCCTCACACCGTGTATCCGGATAATAGGAACGCTCTTGAATACAAATAACGCAGAGACATGAATTCAAAAATACTTAATATTTTTGATATTTTTTCAAATATTTACATGGGATACTAAAATCTGTTTATAAGTAAACATCCAACATTGTTTGTATAATCTTTATGTAAGATGACATTTAATTATTTGATTTCGTTTATTAGAAATCGTCAGATTTCGTTTTAAGTTGTCATTTTCTTGAGAAATGTTGGTCTTTTGTACGCCTACAGACCTCATTCTAAATTATTTTGTACTGGCACTAACACACAATTACGCGTAAATGTCTGCAGAACGATAGTGTATAAATGACTTTGTTTTCATTTGAAAAATAGTCTCACAATTAATCACCAAAGAAAACATGTACAAAATGGTTTGGATCAAGTAAACGCCATCCTGAAAAACACATGGATAAAAAGAACGCACAAATGGATAGATATCAACGTGGTCACAGTGACTTTTATTTTTTATATTTTTATAGCAAATCACACATGTTGCATTTATTTTCTTTATCTTTTATATGACAGAACATCTATAGGATGATTGAGTCTGTTTCTAAGATGTGTGTGTTGTAATTTCTTGACTTTGTAGGACTTTTTCTTTACAGTAGATACATTTGAAGACTTTGGAAAAATCTGATCTTATTTTAAAAAAGTTATGCTATTATTATGTTCTTTAAATAACAAATATTTTCTTTCAATACTATAAGTCAATTCATAAAAATGTTCATAACACATTTATCCTGGATGACATGCCTTGTCACGCCCTATTTGTATATGGATCCTTTCGAATATAGCACCTCGGGGTAGCTCTATTCAGTGAATGGTACTGTTTAAATTGGGGAGTTGTATGCGTAAAAAGTATGTACAATGTCGAGTACAGCGGAACGACTGGTGTGGCTGATGAGGTTATCTCCTTGATATTTGAATGCCGCGCATGACAGATTGTACTGTACATGGTGTTATTCAATGTGTACTTACTTACATAGTCCTCTTCGACCCATGGGGGAACATTTGTCATCCACCACTCAACGCCATCTGGGCCGGACCTGGGTCCTTGTTTTTGCCTCATTCCAGGACATGAAGTCTTTAGTTCCTTGTCCAGCGTTCTTCTCTATGTCAGGACATGTCTATCTCGTCTTCTCTTGACCTGTGGATTCCTGTCAAGAGATTGGTAGACAATTGTGGGTATTTGTGAATGGTGTGTCCGACCCATTGCCATACCCCATCTTGATAGTTTCTTCGATGAGGACTTGCTAAAGTTCTTATCCATATGTCCTTAAGCTTGTTGCAATCTTTTTCTGGCCAGCGGATTTGAAAGATCTGTCGCAGACATGTATTCACAAAGACCGTCATTTTCTCGTCTAGTGTTTTGGTGCGTCTCCCCGTCTCTGATCCGTAGAGTAAGTTGAACATCACATTGACCTTAGGGCGGTGAAGACGTACCTGGCTCTCCAGATTCTATTTCTCTTCGTACATAAAACAACGAAAGCTACAAGATTTTAGTTGCATAATCGTGCGTTACTGCTAATCCAATAAGTTGAGTTAAATGCGTTCACTGATTATCCACGCTACGTTAACCACGTATCCATTTCTCTCTAGGGTCATCTTTATAAAACTGAATTTTAACAATATCAAAGAAAAACAGAGTTAAATCGAATAAGCACCCGATTCTAGATAAATTTGTCTTTTAAATACTGTGTATGGTTTCTTTTTTATAATGCGTTATTTTTGCAAAATTTAATAAAACATCGACAAACAATGACACAATCTGATGTCGAGTATATTAAATTAGTTATCATACTGCCACTAGCATGATTTGTAATATTTAATGTGATGACTATTCAAGATTTATATTCTGACAATTGACTAGAATAGAAAATATGTGCATAACTGACTCGTTACAGCCAAAATTCAGAGAAAAAAGATAGATATGTGACTCTGTCCGCCATTTTTGTTGCTGCGTTGATCGCTATCCGTAGGAGTTCGTGTTATTCGGATACACGTTGTGTTCCTGGATTCTGACCAGTACTCGCGCCGAAAGAAGCGATTGTGATGGCTCCCGTCGGATTCCGCCATAGACGGGATTCGAACCCGCAACCTTCGGGTTAGGAGTCCGACGCTCCACTCATACACATCTAATCCGTCCTACATTTTAGACATTTATCTTTAAAAGCCGATAATAGGTTTCAAATCAGTCAATAGTGTAAGATACTTCTACAAATCAGCTATAGCAAGATTCTAAGTTTAAGATTACGTTTATCGAACAGGTCCTCGTCCGTAATCACTAATCAGTAATTTTCGAATTTATTTTGTGCCGAAATGAAGATGAGAGTAATTTATCAATCCAATTAACTACTAAGTATTACAGGTGAAGTTTTGATATATTTCCAAATGAACTTTTTGCCAGGCCAACGTTTTGTATTCACTAACTATCTCCACAGTATACATTACTATTGCATAATCAATTTGAATTTTTGAAGAGCGACAGAGTAATATAACATTAAATTTAGTCAACGGCACACATTTGCTCTAAAAATTCAACGAAGCATGACTGTGTCTATTAGATGTCTGAATTGCTGCCCGACAACGACTTCTAAGGCAGCTGAATGTGCCCATGTGACATAATTTGATCTCGATAGGACCTACCTCAGAGATTCCTACACAATTACATTGACTCAGTGAGGAGTTTTTGTCGATATGTAAATCAGGCTGCTGGGGGACACATGCGTTGTTGACACTATAGAGCAAACACGGACTCGTGCGTTTGACAGGTATCATCTTAAGATTGTTATTTAGCATTTATATAAAAATCGATAAATAAAATTTTGCACACGATTCTTCTGGGGTCCAGATTTTATTGATACCCAGCTTAAATTGCGCAAATATTACAAAGTAATATGTATAATAGTAGCATATTATTATATTGCGTGTGTTTTTATGTATCAAATATAAGTATATTTTGATAGAGAATCTTTAATAGCGAATAAAATCAACCTTTAGAAATGAAGTAAAATACAGAAATAACAGAAGTAGACATAATTATTGACGATAGCAGACGAACTAGACTTAAATCGGAAAGACTTTAGATTAAAGATTAAATATATATAGAAAGACAGAAACATTCAGATTCAAAACGAATCCATCTTGAGATAAACTAGATATATCTACACAGACTGTTGTTCATTTAAAAATAACGTACAATAAAACAAACACAGACAAAACACGACTAAAGTCAAACACGTGGTTCTAGAAATTTCGCGAGTGTACAACTAGTGAATTTAAAGCCAACTTTTCCAAGAAATTGCAAGTGATTTATCTGATAAACACGATAACGACTCTGAAGTGCATTATCCCTTCAATGTGTTTAACGTAAATGAACAGCCACAAAGTTACAAACGCGGTGCTGGAAATCTTATTAGCATGTAATTTACATTATGATCAGGACTGTAAATAGTAAGCAATCCACACTGATGGTTCGCAATAAAATGTTACATGTACATCACATATGTAATAAAAAATAATAATGAAATATTACGAAAATATTTACTTTTAAAATAAACTCTTAAAAAGACTTACCTTAATATATTTCTTGACAAGGAATCACATGAATTGACATAACTATATATATCCACAAAATCACCTTATACACAATTATATTGTTTAAATATAATCTAAATTTGTCCACACATCACGTGGTCCCGTCAGAATTGATATTTCATTTATTCCATGTACAAATTATAATGATATTTCTTTGTGTCAGAAGAGGTTGAACATCAAGAAAAGAAAATCACATGGCACGTAATGTATGTATTCGTATTCACACAAAAAATCCAATATTTACAATGCGTATTGAATACTATAAGCATTTGAAAAAAGTCCTCATGATTTATCTCGGGTCTGATGTTTTGTTCATCAGTACCTGGATGTTTTCCTCGAACGAATCAACAAAAGCCGATGATACCGTATTCTCTGTTTTATTCTCTGCATCAGTGATATTGTACTATCAAATTAATATGATCTTAGTTTGTTTGATATTCTCCGCCACATTATCGAACACAGAAACACACACGCATGTTCCAAGTGCTACGACCTGCGATTTCAGCAGTTATTAGCGTTCGTTTTATATTGGATACTGTATTTCATGAAATAAGCAATATGTTGGAAGGATAAATTGTACAAATATGCTACAATATCCAAGTCATATCAACATAAAAATATTAGAAGATATTGCTGCGGAAAACCTGATAGCATTATTGCAACAGAATTTAATGAATAGAAAAGGAATATAACATTAATAATAAAAAAAAGAATACTTTAGAGATTCTAATGACAATAATGGCGGAATTAATCAAAACAATCAGAAAACAAACATAGCTGATAATAACAAAAACATACAAAACACTAGTAAACAGCAATAGCTATAAAAAGGAAATGAATGAGAGTTATAAAATAACAATAATTAGTAAATGATAAAGATATTGTATCCGGATCTTACGTTTAATTCAGTTCTTGAGAATGTAAGTGACTATTATTATCAAATTGTTTCCCAGTAAGTACTCGGAAAATATGTAGTTAAAGTTTATAGCGTAAAACAACCAAAGCACATCAATAGACATAGTTTGTATATATTTTGTTGTTCTTCTTCTTGTCTAATCTTTCACGATAAATATGTGTATCATTTTCTGCACCTGTCGTTGCAACGTGGCTTTCGTTAGTCTGTAGGAAAATGTCAATACGTCCCGATATTACATTTGTGTTATCATTCGTGTGACTGTAAAGTTGTTTACTTATTGCAGCCGTGATATCATCCATTTTAACAGGTCAGAATGTCGGTAAGCGGGTTAATTAATTGTGTTACAAACTGTGCTATTTCTGAATGCTTTAATTCACTTATTACAAATGTGATAAATCACGCATTAAGACGCAATGGAGATATTAAAAAAAAATATCGTCAGTTTTTTTCACTGGGATTTAACGTCTGAGCAACACCTAGGGTTATTTCAACTTTTTATGAATATATACATGAGAAAATTATTCATAGAAAAGATAATACATATAAAAATCCAACGTTCCTTAAAAAAGTAACTTCCCAAAACCCGAAAACCTCAAACTTCCCCAACGCATGTTATAGAAGCAGCATCACGGGTTACAGTGTCCCTATGGAGTATGGACGAGTCATTATTAATTTGAAGCTAAACTAAAATATACGGGTTGCATTGTACTTGAAATTCTAGCTAAATAGATGTTTCTATACAATATATGTGTACAGCCGATAAAAACACAAGTTACTATCGATAATATACTGTTTGAATGCATGTGACATCACATATCGAAATACTGCTAAGTATACTAATGCATATACATTTAAGTATGTTATAATGTGTTGTTTTTTGTAGCAAACACCTTCAAACAGTTAAAGCAGAACGGTAACTTTTATTTACGCCTTAACTGAATTTCTTTCAGGAATACTCACGATATGTTTTGACAACAAAACCGCAGCAATCAAATGGAACAACTCTCTACAGGTTCAATAAAAGTATGATAATGATATTTTTCTACATCAGTGGCTTCAATAATGTTTTCAATTCAATATCTCTGAGCTTACGTCTGTTCTCAACTGTATTTCTGTTACACACCGATGGATAGTTAATCTAAGCATATTCCTGGATTCTATACATGCTGTAACTTTGTCCTCTACAATTAATTACCAAATTCTCCACATGAATCGCTCGGACCAGTGATGGAAGACGAATAAATAATTAAATCAATCTTCACAGAAAAGATGAGCCATTCATTGGCTTCGAACTCACAAACTTGATGTCCGTTCTACTTTTTTCATCAGTAAGGACAAAACAAAGTATTCTTAAGATAGAGAACGCACTTGTATTTGATTATGTCTTATCCAGGGTCCAAGACCACCAAAAAGTAATAATTTTGCGTCTCAAAATGATACTTAGTACCAATGCGAGGCGATTTAGGAACGTTCAATTCTGGGGCAACATGTATAAAGGAGAACTGATCAAGAGCAAGTTTATCAAAAGTTAACAAAGTCATAAGTAATATAGCTCTAAATATTCAATTAATCACAACGTAGTTAATACACCAGTACGATAATCAATTATAAATGATTGTATTTGTGAAAGTAAATGCTCGCTACATATTTCACATTCAGATTTCTCCAGCATCACGTAAAATGCTTGGTATGTACAGATATGTAAACCTCACACCGCTTCGAAACCACTTTGTTTATGAATTACAATCAAGAGCAATCATCCTTAATGATTCTAATCGTAAAATGAAGACTTTAATCGCTCGTTTACTCTGGCATGGAAGGATTTTTATTATATACAAATATATACGTCAATACGAATGTCAGGCATAGGGTATACCATATTGATTTGAGAATTATTCAGGTAAGCCATCTGGCACAAATCATTCTAGTACCGGGGTGTGGAAAGAACTTGAGAAGATCAAACGGCAGACGATGTAAAATACGTCATTTCCTATAGTAGACGGATATCAAAATTGTTTATCAAAATTGTAATGGGGCAAAGGTGTTTGAGAACATCTCCCACGCTACCATGTTCATAACAGTAGGGGAATTATGGCGGAATAGAATGAGTTTGGAATGTCGACAAACGTGTTTTCATCTCAATATATGTTAGTAGAAAGTAAATACGTATCCAAAATAATTTCTTAATGCAAAATTCCAGTTTTCATCAAGGATCTTCTTAGTCATAAAGTAATCTAAACGGATATAAAACCCTATAAAACACACACAAATCTGCCAGCACACGACACTCCTATCTAACTCCCACATTACAGCTATCGGAAGTCATCATTGACTGAACACCACAAAACAAAAAGAAAACAACAGTCAAACCTGTGTTAGCGATTAATGTAACCTCCAAATAAAGGTCACCTCGAATGAAATCTGTCATTAATTATTTCTAGAAAAATGACCTTCTAATAAGTGTCACCATATTTGTCTTTCACAAAGACGGCCTTTGTTTACAGGCTTAACATAAACATGATATTCTAGGGGTATTGAATCGAATAAAACAAAAACTACGGGTTTGTTAATCGATATGGCCGGTTTTGTCCAAGATATAGATACTGACACTTATAATATTACTAATAATTCTAACTGGGAACTGTGTTATCAAAAATTTATGCCTGGAGTCATAAAGTGATGTGGATTATTTTTGGTTTCTAATTCATACTATAGTTTCTAACATTACGACGTAATTCGGTAGTTGAATGTTAGGCTTCTGTTTCGCTCTTTTTTAACGCGTTGTGGTGCTTTGTAAATAGAATATTTATGTAATTAGAAATAGCATCGAACGGATTTTCATATGGCTTTAATAATGCAATTTATGAAAAACGATCTTATTCATCATTTCAACGTTATAGTACATTGTAATTCGATAAGCAGTCAACCCCGTAAATAAGGCCATTCTTTGGAACAACAAAATGTGACTTTTTTGACAGGTGGATTTTATTCGTTATTAAGATTGTTTTAGATAATAAATAACGGTTTTCAATAAAATGGCCTTTATCAACAGAGTAGCCTTTATTCGGATGTGGCTTTTTTCGGAGGTCAGTTCTTTCTAAACGACGGTTTATAATAGAATGGCCTTTGTGCGGGGGAAGGCTGCAAACACACATTTGAGTTTTCTGAAATGCACGAAAAAGAAAGTTGACTCTGCCTCGATTAATGTATACACCGTGTTCTTTCAGATTCTTTAACCGAATGATCCTTTAATGTTACATTAAATATTTTCGTTTCAATGTGTTAAACGACGTTTACAGCAATGTGTCAGTTATATATACGCGTATTACAATCACTACTGATTTACTAACCGTTCCAAAGGAACCTGCAACTTCCCTATGCATGGAAGAAATGATCGAGATTTTTGTCAAATTTTCATAGAAGTGTATGTCCTGTCGCATCCAGTCGTGACTCCGTTGAATCTAAAAAGTCATTAAATTACATTATCGACACGCATTTTGCTAGATTTTATATATCGTGTATTGTGAGATGTTGCGCTTTGATAAAAATAATTTACTCTTATTTTTTCAAGCAAAATACTTGAGTAATTCAATGAATGATCTGAAAATCAATTGAAACTGATAGCTCTGTTAGGCTTTATTACCGTAGTAGCACTGTGGAATATTAACCTTTTCTATCAAACGGAGCGACCCATTATCAGTCAGAAATCCTTGTAATTCCAAAGATAAAACAGATAAAACATTATTATGGCATGAATAATGCAGTGATTATTGGATGAAACATTACGAAATAGCCCGATATTGTTGATAGTTGTCTGGTCTTGTTCTGAATGATAAAATTCAGAACGGCCTGGCGAACATTGAAATTGTTCAAAGTAACAAATATCAAGATTTTGGCGTTCTAAGAATTACATTGTAGTTAATAAAAAGTGGAATCAATAATAGCATACGTTAATGTTCCCATCAGCAGTCAAATTTATACAAAACTAAAATTAAAGGTGAAAGTAATATCTATATTTAGTTTGGTTTAACGCCGTTTTCAACAAATTTTATTTATATACGGGGGTCGATTCAATTAACTAGTTTTCTACTAACTTACCCTTTCACGAGGAACCGGCAACTTTTCCACATGTGGAGGAAAATCGCCATTTTGTTATCGGACCCGGATTGCCGAGTTACTCATCCAGAACACTAACCACTGGACCAGGGCCACGACGAGTTACTCATCCAGAACACTAACCACCGGACCAGGGCCACGACGAGTGAAAGTATCAATTCTAATAAAGCCCGCTAATACAAGCATTCTCGTTCTGATATGGTGTAAATTCCAACAGAACGAAGTGTTAATTTTCTCGAGTACACGCCCTTGTTTATTCCATTGTTAAGAATACAAAGAAATGGTATTCAGAACTCATGAGTATAAACATGTCCAAAGTGACTGAATGGTCGTTAATCGGAACGATCGATCATTCGATAGAAAAGAGCAGAAATGACCTTGATACACTTTTGATAACGTGTGAGAAATCACGCTGGCTAAGTATGTTTAGCTCCCTGTCAGATAAAAATCCTAATTATTTCTGACGTGGACAGAAATCTAAATTAATTGCGAAAAGAAATTTCTACTCGGTCGGAAGTATGTTGGCTTTGGGTAATATTGTCACTGAAAGTATTCCAAGCGTTGCCTAACAGAAATGTTCAAAGCAATAAACTCGTCGATCTATACATCAACTTAAAAAGGCAAGCCTGTCTACGCAAAAAGGTTGGAAAACCAGGTCAAACATTTTTTCCGAGCAGCTTGTATAACGACGACATTTGAGCAAGTCATGTGATGCATGTTTAGAAATATCAAACACTACTTTAAACGTTAACCAAGTGGAATATAACGGAGATACTCTTGTTATTAATTTTCTGCGAACACGATCGATTCGACCAGGAAAAAACAGAGGGAAAACATACAAATGTAATACTATTTACCTTTTTACCTTTGAAAAGACTGGACCCATTTGGCATCACTCTAGTGATCGGTCATATCCCAGACAAATGGGCTTTCCGAGGATGGCAAGCACATTTTCTAAAAACTTAGTAAAAATTCAGGAAGGGTGCTTGCCTTTATTTTCAAATTCATAGACACCACAGCAAAGGTGTGCTCTAGCTAAATAAAACGGCATATATACCAGGTGTTTACATTTATAATTGTAAATAGAATGATAAACATCTGCAATTTTACGCATTGATTCATCAATTTTATTTGACGCCAAAAACTGATCCGTTTAGTCAAGGGCCGGGCTGACGTTTAAATCATGTTTGAATTATTCTCCGTTTGATATTTGCTAAAGCGCGGGAACCGCGGTCAAAACGTTGGAAAATCTAATTACGTGAAAATTACATGATTCACTTATCTTATCGAAAGTTTTTTTCATATCGCTCATGCTAAGACTGTGTTACTTCGAGGAAGTGCAGGCGCCAATTCATCGACTCAGAATGTAACTTCCAAATAATTTATTATCTAATTGGCTTACGATTTGGACAGACGGAATGACAAGGTAGAAGAACTGAATTACTCATCCAATCCCTGATCCAAGTGGAAAATGCACCGAACTACCCAATCAACAATACATACTGGTCTTGTTCACCATTGGCCATTATCATTTGACGTAATACATAGTACTAAAATAATCCCGAAAAGCGAACTGTTTGTGGGTATTATTTCAACATATCACGTTAACTTAAAGTGTGGGTTTTATTCAGAATTCGGTTGTTAGAGAATTGAAACAAGGAGCCAAATATTCTTATTACGGAAGGTTGGTATGGTGTTACCATGACAGACTTAAATTTTCTAATTTCACTTCGAATACCGAGTAATCTCTCTTTAATCCTTTTTAATATTAGCCATACAACGATTCAACTGTGACTAAAATTTTAAAGATTTAAAGATCTAAATCTGTGATAACTACCTCAGATTCTTGTCATATCTAACTGCATAGACTTCAGTGCATGTTTATTTGACGATCTCTTATTGACTGTAATTTTGTATTTTTTTGCTGTAACCAATTCAAACAGCAGTACCCATGGATGACATATGTTTATATTGCGTTCTTTTGTTGTTAAGTCTTCTATCATCAGTAAATACCGTATGGTGTTGGCGCTAGATGTGAAAATTGCTTTTAGGCTCATTCATTGTTGCTTTTTGAGCTGATGGATTTGGCGTAGGCCTTGTCAGGTAAGAAAACACTTTGAGAAAAAGTGCTTGGAGAAAATTCGCACCTTCATCGAAATATATCCTCAAAAATCCAGCAACCCAGATAGCCAACCCAACACAGACATAGAAAGATATAAATATTGAGGACAAAATCCAATCTTAATAGCTGCTTAATGTATGTGAGACTATGTAGTCTGTATGCTTTGATGGGATGCTTAGAAATCCCCTTTTTATTAATGTTTATTTATACAATGACATTTTTTATGACTGCAAGACTTTCCATATCAGTATTTACCAAGCACTTTACTTACATAAATTTATCAAATTGCTTTTTATGATACATTACTTGTAAACAATTTTAAAATTAGAAAAAAATATTAATCTGATGTGCTTCTGACTAGTTCGTTACTTTATGTTAACGTGTTCAATCATTTAGTATGTTAAACATACAAAAACTGTAGTTTATGAATAATGCTAAACAGAAATCCTTAAGCGACCGGCTCAATTTTGTGTAAACACACGGATTGCGTTTAGCACAAGTACATACTTGCTACTCCAATGATTATACAAATGAATCAGGTTTTATTATCGGTAACGTTTAGAATGTTCGTAATTTCGGTACATGAAAATATGTAATAAATACCCAATAAAACATCTTTTTCATTACTAATCTGAACGATGGTATGTCTTGGCATATGTTCTTCACTACTTAATTACTACAACACACACAAAAACTGAAACAAAAATCTGATAACATATTCATATCCCACTATTGTTGAGACTTATCTGTAATAGTATCTATATACATAGTGTCATTGCCTTGTGAATATAGTCTTCCTTAGACTCCTTTCTGTACATTTCTTGTGACACTTGATTTATAAAATCTTTTTGGGGTGGATGGCCATGGCTGTACTTAGTTTGACTATTCAATATCATGAATAATTCACATCAAAATATTATTACATGAATGAATAATTAAACGTTCGAGATTCTAAAATACGCATACTGTCGGTGCGATCGAGACAGTATGGCAGTTTATAATCTATCAACTCGATTAATTGTGCGCTTACTAATCATTTAAATTGTATCATTGGAATGTTTAAACCATGCTTCATCTTTAATGTTGTCTGTCTAAATCATCCAAACTTTAACACATATCGTTTAAAACATTGCTTTTCTCTAGGCTAAACATTGAACAAACAGTCAAAGTCACGTGGTGATTTCCAGCTTTAAGGATGCAGAAAGACGCCAGGCGTATTCCTCAATAAAAACCATCGACCTACCATTAGCTAGCTAGATACCTCCCTCATACACCAAGTTTTAATGGTTTTGGAGTGAATTTCGAACTCACAGCGGCGGGGTTAGTCAGAGACAATAACCACTCGACCAGAGAGGCCTAATGACAAACATCCGTCACATTCATCTAGGCTGTACGAGGCACCAACTTTGATGATACATGTAATTAGTTTGTGAGCTATAATTGTACGAACCTTTACTACCTGTCGTAGATTGTCTGGGATAATGTTTTACTTAATGTATAAGATATGTATTCTGAGAATTCCAGGTTTAAAATATTTTTTTGGAAAGTTCTGAAAAAGGGACATGAAAAATCGATGTCCGTGAAGTTGGCAGCCCAGCAGCCTAGCAGCGTGAAGTTGGCAGCCCAGCAGCCTAGCAGCCCAGCAGCGTGAAGTTGGCAGCCCAGCAGCGTGAAGTTAGCAGCCCAGCAGCCTAGCAGCCCAGCAGCGTGAAGTTAGCAGCCCAGCAGCCTAGCAGCTTAATAATTATGTTTCTACAGATAAACTGCACAACAATTCATGCAAAAAATTAAAAGCGCATGAAGTAATAACATTATGTTGCTGTCATGTTTATTAGAAGAAAAAAATACGATTTGTATCGATTTTGTGAATCTGGCAGTGTAGCGGCCGCATAGCGGACTATTATAGTCAAACATATAAAATGCACAAGAAATCCGGCTAAACACTTACGAATCTATGATATAATTCGATTTTATTCCTTTAACGTTCATTAGATGAGAACTTACACATTTTTTTCATTTTTTGTTTCTTTTTGTGAAGTTGGCAGCCCAGCAGCGTCACAGCGTAATCTATATTTCTACAGATAAACTTCACAACAAATCAAGAAAAATACTTCAGAATGCATAAAATAATGTCAGTCTGTTGTTTAAACATTAATTAACAGAAATTATATAATTTTCATATATTTTTTTTTCAATGTGAAATTAGCCGCTGCTAGCAGCGTGAAGTTGGCAGCCCAGCAGCGTAACAGCGTAATCTATATTTCTACAGATAAACTTCACAACAAATCAAGAAAAATACTTCAGAATGCATAAGATAATGTCAGTCTGTTGTTTGAACGTTAATGAAATGAAAATATATGATTTTTCAAAAAAAAATTGTGCGTGAAATTAGACGCTGCTGGGCTGCCAACTTCACGCTGCTAGCAGTGGCTAATTTCACATTGAAAAAAAAATATGAAAATTATATATTTTCTGTTAATTAATGTGAATTTATCTGTATAAATATATATTACGCTGTTACGCTGCTGGGCTGCCAACTTCACAAAAAGAAACAAAAAATGAAAAAAATGTGTAAGTTCTCATCTAATGAACGTTAAAGGAATAAAATCGAATTATATCATCGATTCGTAAGTGTTTAGCCGGATTTCTTGTGCATTTTATATGTTTGACTATAATAGTCCGCTATGCGGCCGCTACACTGCCAGATTCACAAAATCGATACAAATCGTATTTTTTTCTTCTAATAAACATGACAGCAACATAATGTTATTACTTCATGCGTTTTTAAGTTTTTGCATGATTTGTTGTGCAGTTTAACTGTAGAAATATATTAAGCTGCTGGGCTGCTAGGCTGCTGGGCTGCTAACTTCACGCTGCTGGGCTGCTAGGCTGCTGGGCTGCCAACTTCACGCTGCTGGGCTGCTAGGCTGCTGGGCTGCCAACTTCACGCTGCTAGGCTGCTGGGCTGCCAACTTCACGGACATGAAAAATCGTCCGAATTTCAGAGAATTCCGGTTTCAGGGAATCCGGTTTTCAGAGGTTTTCAACCTTATAATGACAACCTGCTTATTTTAGTTTGGGTTTTAACATTTCTAATATTTTCAACCCGAACATGAGTCCACCAGTGGTCATTACTGTAGAAAGAAACGTCATTGATACTACAACAGACAGCTTGGTGAATGTGCTGAATTCTGTCGAACAAAAATACTTTCGTGAATATCAATCACGTTCTCATACTCAAACACTATCATTCAAAATGTCGGAATCAATTTTCAAATAATTTATCAAGGTGACTCACTGAATTTTATTCGATTAAATTTCTAACCAACGTCGATTTGGATGTGGCAAAATAAGCGGTTTCTATTTTCAAGAATACGATTTGATCAAATGAAATGGGCCCTCTACGGTCAATAGCTGATACAAGCCCCCCACCACTATATCTTAAATCGCATTTAAAACCAATCAAATTTCAGTTGCAAGCATACTGTTAAGCAGTCGTAATTAAAGGTCGGTCGTTCCACCCAACAATACCTAGGGTTTTCGACCACCATTAATAAAGCTGAAAAGGTGACCAAATGACACTGGCTATTGGTGCGACATTAAATCCTGATAGAAATTAACCCGACAGTTTAGTACACTTACGTATTTCAACCAGATAATGTGGTTTGGTACAAGATCAATCTGACAGTCCTTATATAGTTGACATAGGTAATCTAATAAGTGTTTGTATGCGATCAAAATTTAAATCATGAATATTGGACTTTTAAAGTCTCATAAGCAAATACATTTATCGGTCGTAATAGTTTCTGCTTGTTCAATAACAGAGGAATCCGTTGTGTTTTCCACACGTGCTTACTTTATAGCTAGACAAAATGTTTCCAAAACCACTAACGTCATTTTTTCAATATCATTGACAGAAATATTATTTATAGAACAGCAATGTTTTCCCACACGTCGTAAAGTGACGCCACGCGCTCTATATATTTCCAGTTTACAAAAGCAAAAATCATAGCAAAATGAGTGTTTTTCAAAGATAAAGGGCTCGTTTCGTCTGTTATTATTATCTTGGGATAATATTAGCAATTGCTTGTTGTTGTTGTTTGCATATTTTTATAACATAAAGCTAAAGTGACTTTATTCAGAATACCTTTATACAATGAGTCAGATTTAGAATGTACAAGTTTGACATTTCGACTCTAAAAGGATTCGTCCGTGAACCCCACGTAAACAACACACAAGACGATTAGAATGAATTGCCAGAAACAATAAAACGAATTACTAGTCAGATCACTGTTTCTAAGAACTGTAAAGTTACACCTAGCCACAGATCGTTAAACGGAAATCATTGAGCTCAACTTTTATGTTTACGACTTTCATTTAAGTTTTTTCATCATATTATTCAGCTGGTGTTAATTTCAAGGTCCGTTGTAATAACGCGATGTCTGCTGTGTCTGTTAAAGTATCTTTTTATACGCTTCTATTCAAAGAGATTGTTACAGTCGTATTCGAAATATTTCAGGAATTTAAATGAAGATTTAATCATTTTTTGATATGCTTGAAGATACAAGTACCCTAATTGGAAAATAGAAGCAATGAGATCCTTTATACTGGGGTTTAATATCGCGTCAGGGTTATTTAGGGACTTTCCAACTTTAACGTTGGAGAAATACCACAGGACTAACCCTGGGTAGAACCACGGCGTTTGATAAGGTGGTCTGTTCGTTCTTATGTTAACAAAGCAGCAATTGTGTTGATTATTTCAGATATTTATATTTTACTGACCTTTGCATGTATGCAAGACAACTATTTATTCTAGATTCTGGCACATATTGTTTCCATAGCCAGAGTTAACAATTGGTAGAATGACTGTGGTCAAATGTGGGGCACTGTTGGTCTTAGTTGTAGATACAATTTTATATAAACAGGCGAGTGCTAGAGAGTGACAGTTATTCACAGGTAACCGTTAACACAAGTTAGACTGTATAAAAGAAACGTAGAGAAACTGGCAGTATAGACAACGTATCATTTAGCGTGAAGGATACAGCTAAAACTATTTACCTTATTTGAAGCTATAAATAAAACTCCTTGATCATATTGAATGCATTTATGAGGAAGATATTGAGGATATCACGCAGGTAAAACAAGATTTAAATTTTATATCATGTAACAAAACTGGAGACTCAAAATCAACAACAAACAAAGCTAATAAATAAGCTTGCATATCTTGATAGTGAGACTAGGAGCAAGCATAACAACCCGAATATTTTATGGGCTTGTTGAAAAGATTTAGCAAACCCCTCATTGTGGTGACTGCAAAGATAGGATCTAAATGTTCATCAAGAATTAAATGTGTATTGGTCCTTATGAAATGTGTATTGAAAGAGCCCATCGTCTCGGCCGAGCGGGTCCAAATCAAAACATTAAAACACTGTATGAGAAGATAGCCAGTTATAGTCCGTTTCCGTGATTATACTGACACCGAAATTGTATAGTAAAAACAGTATATACTGAAACATACTCCCTTTGGTGTAGACTGCAACTACCCTCATGATACTGCTACCGCACGAAAACAATTATATGATTCTTCACAAGCTAAACAGGCTTGACAGAACAGACAAACAGTACAAATACGTTATCCAGCTAAACCTTTTGTAGATAACAAATTTGTGGCCGACATGTTCCCTGAATTGTTTACCATACTAAGACCAAACAGACTATCCAACTAGCTCAACCAAGTGTTACTCAAAACGAGCGTAAAACCACGATTTACTCTGTAAATGAGTCAAATAGTACTCCAGATGAATATTCCAGGACAACGATCTACGATAATTTTGAGAGGAAAATACAATGGTTGCGGAAAATTGTTTGACGTTTTTTGATAGTGGAAAGACAGACTCCGGAAAGGGAATGGTATCAGACATTAATGTCCGAGGTGTATGGGGTAGCATGGTTACAGGAGGAGGTTTGCCTAGTATGCACGAATTCTTGGCAACATTAGTTAATGCACTTCATCAATGATTCATTAGTGGTCATATTCTGTCAGTCAATATAATTAGATTTTCTGTATACGTGTTTGTCTCAGCTTATATAAACTATTACACATGTTGTTGTTCTTTTAGTTATTAGTTATATTGCAAACTTTTATAGTATAATATTACTTCATGCATTTCATTCAGTACAAGCATAATGTTTAAACACATACATTGTTGACTTGTTTTTACATATATCATATTGGTAGTACTGTCTGTTTCATTATACAGGTGTAACAAATATAACTCAAACCAAATATACTAAGTTGGAAGAACATCTTGGTGAATATTAGAGAAAATGTCCTTCAGGAAGACATTATTGAAGGTGGCAGGGAAGAAAGGTAAAGATATGAAATTTAATCCGTCAAAATGCCAAGTTATTCAGATCATCAAGCACACATCAGTCATTCCAACACATTATAACCTTCACAATACCATTCTCGAATCAGTTCCATCAGCAAAATACCTTGGTGTCACAATTTCAAATGATCTCTGGTTTGGCAAGCATATTGAAAACATAACAAAAAAACAAATCAAACACTCGGATTTCTCAGGCGTAACCTCAAAGTCAGACCAAAGGCACTAAAATCAACAGCATACAAGACACTAGTCAGACCCCAGCTGGAGTACAGTCCTGCAGTATGGTCCCCGTATACTAGGGCTCGCATTGATCAGCTTGAGTCGTTACAGCACAGGGCTGCTAGGTGGGCCATGCATGATTTTTCATGAATGTCCAGTGTCACTGATATGTTGTCCATTCCAAACAGGAGACGCCTTGACCTTCGCCAGGCCATCAGTTCAGTCAGGCTGTAGGCCAGATTGAACATATCTGACCATAAAACCACCTGCCCTGTTTTTAACCTATTTTTAAATTTTCTGATGTTCGTATTTTTATATCTCTTTACATTCTTTCCAATTTCTCACTAATTTCTCTTCTCGGTTGACGCGTGCAAGGTCTAAGTCCCCGCGAGGGGTTACAGACAGATAGATAAAGTTTAGTAGTTTCCATGAGATGCTTCCTGCAATCACAGTGGTTAGTGATGGATGGTAGAGTAAACGTTCTCACAAACAATCATACAGTGTTCATAATGTGATGTACATGTACATTAATACCATTGCTGACAGTTCTGTCTATTGAAGTATTGTAGTAAACGTTAAGGCTGGGTTGCCATGTGAAAAACGAGAAACGGAATGTGCTATTCAGTAATCACTCCTGTACGTGCTAAAGGTCACACCTTGAACATTTGGCGACAGATAAACCCTTCAAGGTGAAAGGAACATTGACTCTTTTGAATAGAACACGACTCGTTCAAGGAGTAAATGCCATGAAATAAGGAGTGCTGAGAACAGCTGTCACTAAAAAACTAAAACTGGACATAAAAACGTGTGCTGGTCATGTTTAAGGGTTTCATGATTATGTGCTCTACAGACTTTTGCAAATACTGAGGTAAAGGTTAAAGAAGTTATGTTCCTGAAAATATGGACACCAATGATAATAAAGATTCTGAAGAGTGTGATACCTTGAAAGAAATAAGTGATAAGTACGGGGACTGACAATATGAAAGACTTACTCAAGCATTTCAAAAAATTAGAGTTGGTGTGGGAAAGCCAACTGTTGAGTTGATAAACGATTGCTCAGTGGTGTATTTATTTATCATAATACTAAACAGAATGGCTGAATAATCAGATATACTTATAGGTATCTGTACAAGCAAACTTGCAGAAGCGTGGATGAACATCAAGTGAGTGAGTGTGGCATAAGTTACAACAGAAGTTTTCGGAGTTCATTTTATGCTCGGCGCTATGAAGGGGGATTAATGGCAAGCCGTGGACCAGAATGGTCACCTATTGTATACAATAAAGTTACTGAAAACGAACAGACAGAGATCTAAACAGTACTTACGAATTATTAAACATCAGAAAGTCGATCAGGAATGAAAGAAAAATGTTAGTTTCAAAAGCTAATGTGACAAAGAAGCTTGCAACATCATATGGACCAAAAGTATCGGTAGAATTGGATTTGAAATGTAACACGTATCAGAAACATAATACATGTCTATCCAGACATGAAATCAAAATAATTGAAATAGAGACCAGAGGCCAATCAGTGAATGATAGATGGAAGATTGAAAGAAACTAAAGGACCAACCAACTCTTTTGGTGAAGTAATGAATAGATATCTTGAAAACAATAGTAATTATCTGACAAAGCATTTATTGTACACCACTTAGAAGGAAATATGTTTACTCGGAAAGAATTGTTAGAGGAAGAGAATTCCAGACAAAAATACATGAATGTTATGAATAAAAACAGTAAATTAGCATCCCGAACATATCAGTGCCCGGACTAGTAATTAGTGAAAAATGTCTATTTTTGTCTTCTTCAAGAGATGGAATAGATATTTGTTGGATGGTTCAGACGGATTAATATAAGTTGAAAGGATAAACACCAATAAGAGCCGATGGATGAATGTTGTGTTTCTCCGAAAGTATAGCTTCCTACTGAACTTATTTGTCGCCAGAAATTGCTATGCCCAGGCATGGTACCGTCTTAGGAATCAAAACGCCTTAAGTTCCATGGGTTTGTATAATAGTATTGGTATGGTACATTGTTGTGTGAAATAATGAAGTCTTCAGTTACATAAATGACCTTTATGTCATATGAAGGCCTGTCTCAAGAGTAATTATTATGATACTCCAATGTGTTCTGGATGTATAAATAAAGATTTAAGATATTAGTTTTATTCTGCATTTAGTATTGATAGACGACGATATGTACCATGTATGAAATTACACACTGTCACGAAATTGTTTATTGCGAGTAGTTGCTTACATTGGTTATTTTACCTGAATTTCAGTATACATGCAGAAAATTAATGTATCCCCCCCCCCCCCCTTGAGAGATCCTGATGATAAATCGTCCAGTCAGACAACCAGTACGGCTGTATCAAGAACAGAAATAACACTTTCATACTATGCTTACCCTAACTGGCCCAGGTCCTTGAATAAAGTTATATAAAATAGTGTTAGCTATCAGCTCCATTATTGCTTTTCATTACCAAAGAGTAAATCAATTCAATGATAACAATTATTTTAGCCAATCAATGGACCCTATATATTATGTTGCAACCAAGATGGCTTAACAAAATCTTACGCCCACTAATCTGAAATAATGGAACAGCACCGGCTTATACATTTGTATTTGTTTGTATATATGTATTAATTTCAACTTTACTTTTGGTAAAATTTCACATACAATTTATTGTGACACCTTGACTTTTAAGTTTATATTTGTAACGAATTTACGCTAATGCTCCTTGTATACACGGTCCATTCGTTACTTCTTTCATCCCATATTTCATTAATTACTACTTTCATTCTTTGTCATATTCATTACTCCTTCCATGTTTACCTTTTAATGTATTGCTCCATTGTAGGAAGGAGTGGAGTGCAGGAGCTACTGTGGTCTCCTTTAGGCAAAAAGACGCCGTACTTTGGGGGAACTTTTTTCATTTCACAGTTCAGCCATAGAAATATTCATCATTCGTGTAAATGAAGGACATTACATATTGCGGACATTGGACATAAGTTTTGAAATGTATCTTTATTCGAGCATCTAGAGGACACTTTGATCTTGCGAATGAATTATTGAGTTATCAAATTTGAAGGCGAGTTGTTTAAAAGTTGAGTATTTTCAACTGTTAGTATTTCTTTCATTTTTATGAACAAAATACGTATTTCATAACTTTTTCAATCATGTCTTTATTTTGAACTATGTCATTTAGGTATTTACTATATTGAGCTGAAGAATGACTATTCAAACTTTGACAGCCAATTTTTGATAACCGCATTGTAATTCTACAGTACCATTGCGACTATATAATAAAATTACAATCAGATCAGACAGTGAAGGGTAGAAATGCTATTTGATAAGTCACGTGATCGAGACCATAGCAAGTTAGAGTTGCAAATTTACTGAAGATAGAATTTTAAACATTAAAGGCAGTCTTATTCAAACATTATGCCATATTATGCGATAAACTATCAAGTTAAAATAGCAGATTTCACGTTCGTGGTGTCTTAGTCACAGACGCAGTTGGCGCCAATCAACAATGTCGCATACAACGTGTTACAGTCAATTCCTTTACAATCTTTGGCCGTGAAAAAAATAAGGATTTAACCAGGCTGTATTTCTGAAATTGAGTTGGGAAGAGTATGACACGTGAATTTGTAAGTTGTTTATAAATGCCGTTATATAAGCTGGTCCTTAATATCAACGAAAATTGTCTGTTTACAACTAAATTTCTACCCCGAAAAAGTTCGACCAATTAATCAAGATCACACTATCCACCTTTCTGAAAATTTAGTTGAAGTTTGTGCTAACATCTCAAACACTTGCCTTTTAGTGCGATACTTAGACAACAGTTGACTACGAAAGATAAATATTTTATAAATATAAAGTTAGAACGGGGGATCACAAGCAGCACAAATCAGTCTTACCACATATTTATCATAGCCTAAAATAAACCATTACCAAAAAAAGACCAAAAACAACATCAAATTATTCCAACATAACTTTCACTAACTTCTCTCAATTAAAAAAAAAACACCAAAGCAGTGGGTCCGCTCGAAATAAGAGCTATACACTAACATACAAAATGAAAAAAACACTTAACAAAATTAGAAAATAAATTATCAATGACAAAAGTGCAATGACTTGACTCATTATTGTTTTGACATATAGTCGTAGCAAACATACGGAAAAACACAATCACATAACCAAGAAAAAGGACGAATCGCTTAAGTCAGTACCTACTGCCTGTTTACATTATTATGTTGTGGAGTAAAACACCCTTCATACTTATTCTATCATAATGACTGATCTAAATAACAAAACAGTATGTTTATTGGCCTTATGTGTACAATACACTTCATTAAATCAATACAAAAGCAATTAGAACTTATCAGTTTTCGTTGAGATCTGAAGAATAAAAGTCTGCATGAATATAATTATATGATATGAATACAGTTAGTATTCTTTGCGACCCAGTTACGAAATATAAACAAAAAGAAAATGCTCGCATTAACACAATTACTAGTTTAACAAATTCTATTTCAGATGACCGATTTACGACATGATGAGATGAAAACGGAAAAATAAAATGTTATTGCAGACAAGTACTTTAAAAACAACCAGTTTGCGGAGAAAATAGGATTAACGACATTGTTGTGGGAAAAGAAATAATATGAATATCAATGATGTTATGTTGATGGGTCTTAAAGGAAGTTAGTTGCTTTCCTTTTTCAAATTATTCATGTGAAAAAAAGAACTTGAAGACATTTTTTAACTAAATGGAGTAAGTTTATGGGTCCCTTAAGGTATCTTATGTGACAGGTGGCAGTTTGAAAGCGAGATTTGTTACTTGCAAAGAGACAGTTAAAGATTCTGCAAAATCAGGACGACCGGTGACTGCAAAAGGATTAACTAATGTCTCCAAAGCCAGGGAAATAATCGAAAGGGATGATGGCAGATATACGACTCGCGATGTCGAGAGAAAATTACATTCTGAAGAGTATTTTAGAAGTATAAATTATTAATGTCATATGGATAACCCCTATACTGACAGGTGCTCAAAAAGGGTACGCGTACAAAATGCAATACAATTGCTCAAACATTTCATAATTTCAACTATAGACAATTTGCAAAGGTTAATACTGGTAATGCGACTTGGGTTCATTATATCAAGACAGTTAGGGAATCTGGAAACAAGATGGCTTAAACGCAGATAACGGCCTGTAATTGCAATAAGGGCAATGATCAAAGAAGGCCATATATGCCATATTCTTCTCATGCGAAGGAATAGCCAAACAAATGTTTATGCCTAATGGCAAACGTGGCACTGGTCGGTATTACCGTGATGTTGTACTTAAAAAGCTCAAGATAAATTATCAAACCGACGTGCAGTTGATGGCTTTCGACATGATTACCTACACCATGATAATGCTGCAGCACATTCATCTGACATTGTAAACCAGTTTCTGAAGACGGAAAATGTAACCGTCTTGTCGCACACACCGTACGCACCACATATTTTTCAGTTCGACTTTTTTCGTTTTCCAAAACTGAAAAAGTTCTTATCTGGTCGTCATATCACTTCAGACAAGCCCTTGGGTCATCTGTTTGTCAGTGTTTTTATGTATATCCAAATCAACCATCCGTGTCGCATTTCAGAAATGTATTTACAGACTGAAGTTTTGTATTTCTAACCACGGGAAATACTTTGAGAGGATGGAAAGTTATTTTGACCATTAAATTCGGATCTTTTTAAAATATTACACAATACACGTTACTTATCGAACATCCCTCGTATTTATGTATATTAGACACCACTAACGTGTAGTTTTCGTGTATTTACCTAGTTTTGAAAGCGATGCTTATTTCTTCGCAGTAATCTTAAAATAGTCCTATCTAAGGTGCGCACCCTAGATAGGAAATACCCATTAAATAATTAGAAAAAATGCTTTAAGATGGGTAGTTTTCGGTTCTATAAAAGAATTCCATATACTTCGATTTCAAAACAATGTATACTACCACTTTTTAAAAAAATCTTTCTAGTCAAGTATTCAAACGTAAAACCTTTAAAGTAGACACACTTCGGTAGCAAAGAGTCAAAACTTGAAGTATCTTTTTAAAATTCTTTCACACAACTAATGAACTAGGAAGCGTGGTTTAAAATTAGTTATTCTTATTCATTTCTTATTAAACATGTGTATCCGAAGTGCCCTATTTGTACCCATTTCTCAATGCAATGGTAGTTTTAAAGTCATGAATGGTACATAAAATATGACATGTTGCAAATAATAGTTCGTCCTTGGTTTACCAAATTTAGAATAAATGAAAATAAATATTGTTCAGATTTCACGTTAAAAAAAATTCAGAAGCTGTGGACTAATCTAAAGTTATTTGTTTTACAGTAAACTTTGTTTGACATCATAACTTTAATTCCGCATTCAAATTTGATCAAACCAAAGAGCAAATCCATCAAGCGTCAAGCGTTTGACTATCAAACCAATCGCGACAACACTGAATTATCCTAACTACATGTGTTGTATTAAAGACTTCCTCGGTCAAATAGTTATTCATACTTCATGAACTATCCCTAAAGTATGAAAGAAAAGTTCAAGAAAAAATCATATTTTTCATGAATTCCATTCTAAGGGGTAAAATCGATTAAACTATCCAATCCCTTTGCGTTGATTCTCTTAAATCTATGCTTCAAAACTAATCCTAGAACATACTACAGCCTTATGTCTGTTATAAGAGCAGTATACAGTCATTCAGACAAGTTAAGAAGCAAACCAATGAGAATATCGAATATAATATCAGGAATATTGCCTTCAATAATTTACATACCGTACAATGATCTATTAACATACAGACATATACATTCGCTGTGTTCGATGTTACACATCCGATTTAATAGTTTCCTTATGACAGCTTTTAAAATTTATCCTACCATCCATCGTACGCCTCCAATGAAGTAAATGTATTTGCAATGAAACTTGGCATCGGTGGATGATTTCTTGGCAGAGATGTTGCTTCCACGCCATTGGGTTTTATTTATTGGAGCAGATAACCCCGCGTCCTGATATAAATAAATTATGGTAATAAACAAAGAACTAGTAAAATTCCTATCAAATGTATAGCTCAAACTGTCTAAGTGTATACATAACACCATCTTTATCAGAAATGCCGAACAAAACAATAGGACTTAGCAGTATTCAAATGCACCTGTCAGTAAAATTAGTTATACATTTTTATCAGAAAAGAATGGCTATCATCACTGATATAACAACATTAAGAAACACAAACTCCAACGCAAGCGGTTTGAAAAAATGCAGAAAAGGCGTAATTTTAGGAATAAAAGATAATAATATAAAAAAGCAAAAGCCAAATACATCTCTAAAGGAAATCGCGCACAAAGTATTCATTATTGAAACAGAATACCAAATGTTAACAAACGTTTCTGGGTGTGTAGGCCAGCAATCATGCTATATTATTTGTAACCGATGGTACGTCTCAATGCATATAATCAACATTGGGTAGGTCAACTAGTAGTTCATGTTAACCATCAAATATTGTCCAGTTCTCGAAAGAATCCCTTCAACGGTCGCAATCCATTTGAAACATATTTAAACAGTTGTGTTTGATTCGCCATTATTCTGACATTATTTGTTTGTAAATTCGGGTATGAGCTGATCAGCAAAAAAAACGTTTAAAACGAAATATACTGGAAACAGCATTTATAATTGAAAAATCAGAGACGAAAAAAGATACATTCAAACAGGGGTCTTTCAAATGAATGGTTCTATTTGAGTGACCCTGATTCAAATCATGATAATGCATGCATTAACGTGGGTGAAATACGTATCTGGGATCCGGTTTTATAGACAGATTTAAAATTTCAAATCTTGTTAACACTTAAAAAAATATATTATGGTCTGGGATCTATTTTCTATTATAATCAATTGTCTGAAAGTTTAAGGCTATATCTACAAAACTAGTACCAACTGATGATGCAGAATCTAAATGCTAGAAGTGGTTTCGGCGAAAAAAACTTATAAATAGATTCTTTACCTGAGATAATATATTGTATTGTACATTCAGATTTTCTTTAATTCTGAGTCTGAGTATTGCTTGCAGGCAAACTATATACAGATAGAATGATTCACCGCTTTAAGCTGTACTCAGTGAATTGTGTGCAAACTGATGAAATATTTATACGTTTCCTGGCGACATAGACGAAGATAAAACAATTGCCTTCTCAAAAGTATTCAAAATGAAGATATAACTGATACATTATTGATGTCTTCTGAACTTAAAAGATTATACTTTCTGTTTAAAAGAAGGCATAAACTTTAGGCACAAGAAACAAAACTTTGACAAATAAATGCCAAACCCTTTAAAAGATGGAAACATCAAATAATGATATATACATAAGATCTTGACGAGTCAATAATATAATGCTTAAAACGTCATGAAATTGTAGTCACACGGATGAATTGTCTATGCATCGTTAAAATCAGAGGAAAAAAAGTTGTAGAGATATATTTTGAGAGCTTCAAACTAAACGAAGGGTCGTGGGTTTAATTCTCCGCGCCGCCTTTCGGGTCTCTCGGAGACTCTTTTCAGTGTACCCATCGCAAATACCGAGCCACGTTCTGTGTCTATAAAATCCCAGGAAGAGGGTGAGGCTTGTATCAGTGCTTCACGTCTTGCACGATAAAAAGTAAATAGGAATTTTAACTTTTCGAAAAAGTAGGAATATAAATCCCCGGTTCTCCTGTATCTTCTGAGGCGGCCCTGAAATGACCATAGTTTTCAATTAACTACATTTGAATAAAAAAACTATGTACGTCAACATTTTTTAAAATCAGGTATCAGTTACAATTAATTTCCTTTTGTTCAAGCACCTCTGATTCTAGTATCAATGATAGTATACAGTATACTATAAGGTGATAAAACATGCATAGAATAATGTGTATATTCAACCAGTCAACGTTTTATCAGTCTGAGACTTAACCAGACTGCTAAGAAGCTTTGCAGAAATAACATTTTATAAAACAATCAGTTCGTAGCTCATCATTTATAGGAGAATAATGGGCGAGTACTTGATACTTATAAAAACGCTAATCGTCAAAAATAAATGCGCATTTCAACATGACGACCGTCTCTATTGAGATTGTTCGTCTAAGCACAATGACAAATAATGTTCTTCTTAACAAAACGACAAATGCTAACAATGGGAACTAACAGATTTTACAATTGTCTGAGAAACTTAGATTAATGGCATGTGGAATTTGTAGTCATTCCGTTCAGACTAACATAAGAGTTATGAATGTTTATTTGATATAATTATGTCGAATAAGGTGGAATCAGGGTTCGAAGTGACATAATAATGAAACGGATTGTTTGCTAGTATTCAAATGGTGAGCTTCCGTCATTTCATTAACATCATCGTTACAATAATATATGCATCGGTTGCTTCTGATGTAGATTAATACACACAAATAACCAATTTGAATAAATAATCATTTATGAAAAACACACAACTTGTTATGGAAATAATCTTTCAAGATAAGAAAATTTGGATAGTGATTTCCTCTAAGCTTTCTATATTGCTGGGCACTATAACATATGAATAATGTATGACGCCGAACGACGAAGATATGTAACATTTGTTTATCATTACCATACACAGTTGTACTTTACGAATTTCTACTACACTGAATAGAATTTTATAAAGTGGGTATGAAATCACGAAGGAATAAAAAAAATACCCTGTGGCTAATGAAAAAAAACTTAGGTCACTTCGATGTCAAGATGTACTTTTTGTAAGTTAACGGGCTTGTTGCTCCAGTTCAGTACAATGTATGAATATAAGATTGGATAGTGGTTAAAGAGAAATTATTTCTGCGTCGAATAAGACCAGGCTTTTAAGATACGGATCAGCATTGTTACCACAGGACCTTGATGAACACGACCGGTGTGATTTCTGAGCCCAGGAGTTCTACACCTTTACTCTATAATATAATATATGGTGAACAAATTTTTTTTTTGCTGCTATAAAACATGTTATAAACATAATATTTAACAGTGTATCAGAGTGCAAAAAGAATTCCTTGGTAGTAGAGGTTCTGTGTGGGGACCTTCACACGCCGGTAGCCTGTGACAGAAATTACATTAAATCATCCAAAACATAATTCTCTGGTTGGTATAACCTGAGCGTGTCGTGAAATTGGAATGGCTTCGTCATCAACAATTTTATGTTGGTTTAAGTGAATCTTAGTAGGTTTCTGAAAACCAATAATTGAACGTTACTGTTTCTGATTTCGGCTTTTTAGCAGGTACAAATACGGTACAAATATAAAATAATGAATGTTTGATACGTGTCGTTTAATGCTAATTTAACTTCACTGCAGTCTATGAAAATTGGAGGCGATCGCAACGAAGCGTAAAATTTCATAGTCAACAGTTACGAGACTTAGGCCACAGGTAATACGTATAGGATAGATCACGAGTAACTGTTGTCTATTAAATTTGGAGGCGGTTGCAGCGAGCCGTAAAATTTCATAGTCAACAGTTCCGAGAGATCTATCTGACTTAGGCCACAGGTAATACTGTATATTTTTACAACCGATATCTGTGATCTACGTGTTTTAGCAAACACTTGTTCTGTCCTGTGATTGGTCAGTTGGAGTCAACTGTGGTCTAATGTATGTTTTTACAACGGATAACTGTGATCTACGTGTTTTAGCAAACACTTTTTCTGTCCTGTAATTGGTCAGTTGGAGTCAACTGTGGTCTAATGTATGTTTTTACAACGGATAACTGTGATCTACGTGCTTTAGCAAACACTTTTTTGTGTCCTGTGATTGGTCAGTTGGAGTCAACTGTGGTCTAATGTATGTTTTTACAACGGATAACGATGACCTACATGTTTTAGCAAACACTTTCTGTTGGAGTCAACTGTGGTCTAAAACAATATGAACGGAACGACATCAGAATTTATTGGACAGTGAGTTCGAAGCAATAGCATGTTGTGAATAATATAATTAAACATGGAAAGTACATTATACATAATACGTTAGATATCAATACCGATCTGATTAATGGACACCACACATACAAATATAATACGTGTACTAGAAAGCTCACCATTATAAGTAATTACGCTTAACACGCCTTTTTATCGACTTCACTGAATATGTAGATACTGGAATTCATGAAATCACAATATCTAATGATTGTGTCAACGTAAGTTCCCGCAGACCTATACATCGTGCAGTTACAGATACTATTAAGTACTGTAAGTGGATTATTACAGATGTGATGTAGCTGTCTCTAATTGACGTTGTAAAACATTGTCATAAACTTTGTCTCGGATGGAGACATAACTATAGTATGTATAACCGTTCAGACAAACTAATTGTTTTCTAGTCGTATAACATTAGAAGAAGTATTTTTACATCGTACAGTATAAATCAACACAACACTGAAGAGAAAACATCTGAAAATAGAGATATGTTAAACATAGAACATTTACATTTAGTCTTTCTTCTTTCTGTATTTATCACTCTTGAGGTTTTGTTCTGGGTCCGTATTCACAAAGCATCTTATGATTTTCTTTAACTTAAGTCGAAAGTTTTACTTAAGTGTAAATCTTTTTCAAGGTAAAAGTTTGTAAACCAGTCATCAAAAGTGTAAGAATGAATTATCATTTTCATAATTGGCGTCTTTAGAACAAAGATAAAATCATATTATTGTGATTTCCTCCTTTATATTAGTACAAAAGAGTTAAGGAAAAAGTCGAATTTAAGGAAAAATATAACTTAAGTTAAAAAATTACTTAAGATTGTAAATATGGACCCTGGAAAGAGAACAGGTCTCCATAGACATGTGTTTGAATACTTTGGCTATTATTCTAATCCCTCACCACAATGAGTTCGAATTCCGCCGAGACTAGAAAACAATCACATGTGAGATATCAGTCCGGTTAGCTAACGCAAGGTCGATGGTTCCGCCCTAATAAGAGACAGTGGGGCTTTCTCTACTGTTGAAATGGGAAAAGGCGTCATATGGCCAAGGACTTAAACTTCACATGAATATTCGCGTTATGTATGGTTATTCAGTTTAATTGTGATTTCATATATGGTCTAAAGTGATATAAATATCATACATCTTTGCAAATCTTATTATTACAGGGAAAAACAGGAAGACACTGACAAGTGACATTTTGGTTTACTATTTACTTAGCCAAAAACGGACAGTACGTGGTATAAGCCAGCTGTGTATCCTTTTACCACGCAGTAAGTGACATTACATCAGGGATGGACTGGTGAATAGAAATAAAAACATGTCTAAAAATGCTTTACAGGAATGTTTTTCATGTAAAGAATTATATATTTCAGACTGCGATAAAAATTATTGCCATCTGAGAGAGCTATTGGTTTGTTATTTCAAATCTATTTTATTTGCAAGAGCTTTTTTTTAGAAAACAACTTCAACATTTCCGATAATGTACATTTTTGCATCAGTTTGTATCTCTTCTCTTGAGAAACAATTTTAATCATCAGTTGCAATACAGCCGAGGTTATCGCTATAGAAATAATCGTACAAAGTGATAAAAATGTCTGGAAACGCAACTCAAGTTCAATTCCGATGAGTGAATTTTGCGTGAAAAGCATTTAAGTCAATAAATGCGACGTGAAAACAACTCACGTGATACACTCGTGATCAGGTTTCTTTCGCAAACATTTGTGTTAGTTATTTCTCCTGTAATAAGACATATTATTAGGTCTAAAAATAAATGCTAAATTTCCCCCTAAATTAGGAATTAAATGTACATGTTAGTTTGCACATTTTGCAAACATTCTTATCACATTTATGACGTATTATATGATTAATTCTATTCTAACTGCTATATGTCTGCAATACTTTCAATTTTAGACTGACATAATCATATCCCTGTCTGAAAGCGCGACCATACTTACAGCTAAGCCATTATTGTTACTTAGTTCTTAGTCTTGAGGGAGGAGGTGATAATTAAAGCCTAGCTATGTAAAAAAAAGTCTTTGTATAGGCATTTCACTAAATTACTTGTTAACAATATCAGAATTACCTGCTGGCTAATGAAAATATAAAATATTGAGTACCTAAGTATGTGCTAAATAAATTAGGCTAACTAAATCAAACACCTATTTAGACATTTCTTGACAAGGTGGGGTTTTCCGTAAACATTTTTTAAAACTTGCGGATAACTTCGGTAAAGCAAGGACGGAAAAGCAAGTTATGATCAAGAAACATACACATCACTTTGAAATATTAGGATTTCAGACATTGTTAGACCTTGTTTAGCTCAGGTTAACAATTATTAGAAGTAAACAAGAAATTATACAACAAGAGAAAATTTAAGTTTATTCTCGAGTATGATTAATGAGAGTATTTGAAAATGAAAAGCTTTTTTATAATTGCCTTAATATGTCAAAAAATATTCCTAGGAAATATTATTTCAATGTACCATTGACCATGTACATACCAATGTACCCACCTACTAATCAAATAGCATTGTGTTGCTGACTTGCCAAAATGAAAATGTTACTAAAATCTTGCAATGTATACTCATATATTATATAGTTTCTGTATGATATGAAAACGATAATCTTGCAGTTATAAGAAGTATTTTGGGAAAGACGGGATGTTTTGTATATGTTTCTTCTGGAAATCGTTTTAATATCGACATACATTTATAATAATAGGCCAGCCATTTATAAGTATGTTTTTATGTTTGTGTTATAAGAAGTAGTTTGCATGCATGTACATATTTATTTGTACCCACGCTTAGTTATTTTCATTTTTTATGTACATACAAATGTCATGGACTGATGGCCTACTTCAATTTTCCTATGTTCGGAGCCGATGGGTTTTTTTCTATACCAATCTTGGTGTCTTTGTTCAACATTATATCTTAAAGAAAGTTACATTTTGAAGACACTTAGATTTAGATTAAGTACATCATATTTTCTGATTATCAACAATTAAACAAATGTACATTAAAAACTTTCACCAAACAGAAGTCCTATAAATGCACCATGGCACGGTGAAATGTTATTTATCACACGTCACAGCGCAATTGTACAAACACGTCAGATTTCCATCATCAGAAAACAAGTTTTAACCTAAATTGCTAATTCTCCACACAGGAAATGTTGTTCTCATTAGTCAAGTCAAGCAATGTCTAATGACTGATCAAAATGACATGTTCATTGCCTTCGCTTTACATGTATTAGAACTGATTGGGCTTCATAAAACATGACAATGTAACAATCAGTTCCATCGAGACAAATACCATTAATAAGGCCACTGAACCAACCATTTTGTATATTGCTTTATATGATTGGTTGTAATGATTGATAACAATTACATTGACTTAAGTCAGTTTATATTCTAGTGGCGTACAACTCTACTTTGTCTAGTGTGTAATACTTCAACCAATGTCTTTGCTTATTAATGAGTCAGGATGTTAAGAAAACATATTAAATAATATTTGCTTCTTCTATGAATCAGGTCTGAAAACTGTAGATCACTATAAATGTGATGTTTGGGTCGTACTTTGATATGGAAGGATTTAAATACGATTAAAGATGTTTGATACAGTTCTCTATATTTTCCACATAGACATGAAATAATCTAAAATAAGTAAAACGTTCAAGTTCAAGGGCTGATAACTCAAAAACCGGATCAGTGACCCCCATTTTTATTTCGATTAAAATGTTTCTGTTAATCATATGCTACGATCATGCGATTTAAAAAAAAATTATATTGTTTAGTTTTCATTTTGCCTTTATGTCTATGTGAAAAATGTAGAAAACTGTTGCAAACGCATTTAAAAACCCCTTACCATAAAGAACACTGATATTCAATGCAGACATTTACTCGTTATCAGACGATAATGAAAAAAAAATAGTAAACTACATAAATCGTTCATCGCAAAAACAACAGGCCCATTTTCACGATAACTTTAACTCAATAATGGACTAAAGTGTTTTTTTCCTCTTTACTAAGAACATGTTAAACATACCAGCATAAGATAGTGTGGGTCTTGCGGACAAATTAAGTCTCAAAAACACCATTTTCATTTGAGTCAAAAGTCAAATTCCCAATAACAGACTCAAATCAATTATATTGAATTATACTATATCAAGAGATTATAGTAAGGTTGAAATTGTGGAAAACTGTTAATACCGCATTCTGTATTGCAGACAATTAAGCAACGAAATGTATAATTTAATGAATAAGTTGAAATTGGGTAAAATTCTGAGGTTTTTGTGAAACTGGGGCCAGATTTCTAAGTCTTTTAAGTGATGTTCGTCAATTGAATTGGCCCAAGAAGTTTTATCAAGAGGAAACGATGCAGTAATCAGCCCAGTACTAGTTTTTGTAATGTAACTGAATCAAAGAAAATGGGAAGTGCTTGAGTATAAACTGGAAATGTGACCATTAACGAATATAAGAAACATACATCACAATTTCATAAGCAAGATAAAAATGCATGCATTGAATACCAGCCTGTACTTTCATACCGATACAATACGGAAATATACTTAAGCTTGAAAGTTGAAACAAAAGTAGGACACAGTTGGAAGAAATTAAGGCAAGTAATATATTTCGGATAAGAAAATATATCGCATTTTACTTATAAATGTTAGACGTGCAAGAGCTGATCGTTTAAACGTCAAATAGAAATTTATAGGAGCTTTAAGTTAAATTCTTGTTTTTCGTGTTTGCATGATATTACTTTGTAGATTAAGTCCGTTTATTTTATAGAATTGGTTTGGAATCTGAAAGTATATCTTAAATTACATAAACAACTTCATCCAAATACAGAACACGTGATATATGGCTCAAATCATGCACATTTCAATAATAGAAAATACAATAAGATTCCTGGAAACTTGCCATTAACCTTTTCTGTATGGTAGGCTATCAATAGCCTATCGTACAGTGTTCACAGAAAACATAGTCCAACAAGAGTGCAAAATGTCACAAAATACGCCCGTCTAAAGGTTTGGTATACCATGAGTGGCAAATTATATATCTTTCTTTAAAAAAGCAACATTTTATAAACATGACATGTAGCACCATTTACATTTTCATCGAAATCCAGACAGCCTTATGATCTGAGAAATATAAACACTTCCAGCACACTTCATTTTAGTCAATTTTCAATGTATCAAGGGGCATAACGGACAAGTGTCTGGGGCAATTATGCTGATTATCGAACTTGACCAATATCTTGTGCCCAGAAATATGTTTTCATAATTTGGTGAAGATAGATAGATAATTATGCTGAATGTTTAAAACGCACTAAGTGACCCTATGAAACAAGTGACCTTTTGATCTAGTTTTTGACCCGGCAATGACCCATATTCGAACTTGACCTAGTTATCATCTGGATGCAACTATTGACCAATTTGGGTGAAGATCGGATGAATACTATTTGAATTAAAGTCCGGACAACATGTTGAATGTTGAAAATGCACTTAGTGACCCTTTGACAAGTTTTTGACCCGGCATGACCCATATTCGAACTTAACCTAGATATTATCTAGATGCAACTACTGACCAAGTGTGGTGAAGATCGGAGGAATACTATTTGAATTAGAGTCCGGACAACATGTTGAATGTTGCAAATTGTACTTAGTGACCCTATGAAACAGTTTTCAATTGGCATGACCCATATTCAAACTTAACCTAGATATAAACTAGATGCAACTGCTGACCAAGTTTGGTGAAGAAGTGACGTACACTATTTGAATTAGATACCGGACAATGTGCTGGACGCCGTCGCCGATGCCCGCCCGCCCGCCCGCCCGCCCGCCCGCCATGGGGTTTCACATAATACGTCCCATTTTTGACGGGCATATAAAAAGTAAACCTCAGTAATAAGAACACAGATTGGACCAACACAAATTGTCTCAATATCGGATAGTGCTCAATATTAAGTCCAAATGAAAACTAGAACTATCACTAATGGTGATGAATACCCCCAAATGTCGCTTTGACACACTCATTGATACATTTTACAAAGAGAAATATAACGCACTTTCATTTGTTTAATACCTGCAAATTGTTGCTGAATATCCTGACCAATTTCAAAACATACAAAGGGCCATAACTCATTACAATTTACTTGGACAAAACCTATTGTAGACATGCACAATTTGGCAAACTACTTATCACTCCAAAAAATTTCACTAATTCCGGCATGTAGTTACTGAGAAATAGTTTGGACAAAGTCTACCTTTTTATAATACAAAGGGCCATAACTCAGTGAGTGAAAATTAATCCAAACAAAACCTGCTTATTGCATGCACAACTTTGCTTACTTTTTTTAACTTCTGTGAAGTTTCATTGAATTCCTATTAGTAGTTGCTGAGATATTGTATATAAACTGTATAAAAACAAAACAAGGGGCCATAACTCGGTGAAAATTTAACTAAACAAGACATTTTCAAGCTTAATGCATGCAAAACAAGGCTAACTACTTATCATTTATGTGAAGTTTCATTGAATTCCTGTAGATAGTTAATTAGAAATAGTCCGGACAAATTCTGTCTACAGACGCACGGACCGACCAGCCGACCGACCAGCCGACAAGCGTGAATCCAATATAGCCCCCTTATATTTCATATGTGGGGGTATATTTTAGAATATAGTATAAACCCAATGGCAACCTGCCGATATCACTTTTGTCAAGGGATGAAGAAATCGTATTGTAGTGATGTGGACTAACTCTTATGAGACCACTTTTTGACATTTGTCTTTAAAGTTTGACCTTGACCTTTGATAAACATACATGATTCTTCGACATGACACGCTGTCACATTATGGTGAACATTTGTGCCAATCTAATTCAAAATTCACCATCTAATGATTATTAATAAGTAATGATCCAGACAAGCATTATCTTGACAAACGGATGCATATTCATCTAACAAACCGCCATTGAAGTGACACTATCAGTGCCGTTATATCCGCTGCTGTGCACCGCCCAAAAGGTATAATAAAAAGTCACAATTTTTGGTGAAACAGTTTATTTTTATTTGCTAATTTCTTCGATTTCGATTTTCTTTTGAATTTCTGTTATAGCAGAGAACACCCTACTTACTTTTCTAAACACATTGGTGCCCATAATGTCTATAACATCTCTGGTTTAAAAGTTACATTGGACGAGAAAATCGAATCGAGGGGGAATCCCATGGTGCACAACAGCTCATTTTGTATTTTTCGATCTTTTTGTCCAGAAAATTGTTTTTTTCGCTCATCGATGCACTTTTTGTATGTCTATCGCTTCGGTATCACAATGCAGTCGACATGCAGTATCAATAAGAAATAGACTCTTTGACAACCGATTTAGGAATAAATCAAAGCTTTAATTTTACCCTTTAAATGGCATTCTGACTGGAAATTAGCAAAATTAAGCTTCTGACTCTAGAGAATTTATACCAAAGGACCAAATTTACTGTTTCATTGGTACGAACTTAATATGCACGTGGTTACTTGCTATGTGAACACTTATGTGACTTCGATCTTATATTAGGAAATTTACTTTTTCCCAAGCCGAGCATTGTGGTGGCCGTGCTGTGAATGTCACATTATGTTGATAACTTGATGTTTTCCCATTGTGATAATGACTTGCATTGTGTTTTTTTTAAACTTTGTGACCCTTTTGCATGTAGATCTCTCTATAAGATCAATATATTTAGGAATATGACATTATTGATGTTGCCTAGTTTACGTTCAGAAACTACGAAAATGATGAGGCGTAAACGATTCGTTTGTTTCTCGTTATACGACCTACCCTGTTTTTCCTCGACGCTAGACGTTTAATTAGGTCCGATGAACGGTACCTTTCTTGAAATTATCACAGGCTTTCTGGAGCAAAAACAACGACCTACTTATCCTATTTTAAAGAGCATTTAATAAGAAAAAACAGAAACAAACATTTTCTTTTTGACGAATATTGGACGTACAATGTATTTGTGAAATTGTTAAAATACATCGATATATTTATTTACAGTTCGCCTGAACGACAGTTTGCATAAGACAAACATCGGTCAAGACTTAGAGTCAGACTATTGAATAAGACGTAGATTCTATGTTTTTGTTACAATATAGTCACACCAGACGGTATATTGCCTGCAGTCTGTGTACTAATGTGGTATATCGTATATAGATAAATATCTAAATGAGAACAAAACTATAGTGTGTGAAGCAAAATAATGATACACTTCATGAATGACCATAATGATGATTGGATATTTAATCATTGCCTATCTTTTTAACAATCTAGATAGAATTTCTCTGACACATCAGCTTTACATAGATAGGCTTATATATAAATTAATCAAAGAAAACCAGTTTCTATAAACAACTCTTCTTTTAGCTTTTCCCCTGATCTATGGAATAACAACAGAACATAATTTCACATAGCATGCCCGTTGACATTACATCGATCAAAAGATACCGGGTTCCTTTTACTAGTATTCGAAAGACAAAGCAAATGCATAGGCGTTCTTCTTACCATTTTTAGTGAGAAAGAATTCAAATACCTATTACAACTTAACAAAAAGCAAATAGATTAGAACATTAGGGTTTGGGGAAGGTATAATATTTGGTAAGGAGTATTTTACCCGTAGTTTTTTTTTCTTGACATGCCTGTCTTATCAAACCTTATGAACTTTGCAAGCCTGAATCTCGACATATCTTTAATCAGGCAATACAAATACTCGACGTGTTTCTGATTACTCGACCACGCTATTCTTGGCACCGATGGCAATATAATCAAAATTACGAAAAAACGTATGAACAATTTGCTCCTCCAGGTGTGCAAAAACTATATACAAAAATACCTACCTATTGTGTTGTTCAATTAACCGTACATCTGACAGTTTGTTCTAGACTCGTGATAGAATAACTACGGATAAGCTGTAATAATAATGTCGTGACTTGTCTTTTTCCACAATTGTTGTCAGGCGGACGATGATTTACAGCATCATAGTTAACATTTGGTCGGCTATGAGCAACAGCATTATGTATACATAATCAAGTTTGCGTGTATTGTGTTGGCAACTTGGCGTAATAAAAGGATAATACATTCTACTTCATTCTATTTTTTCTACGGAAGGGGCTAATTTAATAATTGCACTGAGACGAATATTCCTAAGCTACATGTACTTTATACGTCACCAGTCGCAACTTGGATTGAATCGTTTGTTTTGACAAAATGTCTGTCTCAGTGTCTGATTTTTATTTCTCTGAATGATATTTTATGACATTTTGATATCTAATGAAGTATATTGTTACAATTCGTTTAATGTCATTCATCATGCTTTATTGATAATTTTCAGACTGGATAATATGTTGTTTATGTGCTTTCGTTATGTCGTGTAAAATTACAAAATTTAATGCACGTTATAACTTGAGTGTTTAGAGGGGACTTAACTCTTGATAATTTTTACCATTTTTTAGTATTTAAAGCCGTCAGATCTTTAAGGGTTTAAGTATTGCGGTTCTGGTGATCAATGTGGCTTATGAGAAAAGTCGTACATTTTAATTTCTGAGAGACGAATCAGGTGACAATACCAACGTCTGATGGAAGGAAGTACTGGCATATAATGCATATAATGAAGTTTCAATTACATCTGACTTACCAGATAGCCAGCATGTTTCATATCGCAATATGAACATTCTTTCTATATTCGTGTGTTACTTGTTCTGTTCTGTTCTGTTCAAGGTTCGCATATATGGCTTAGGCAGCTATTTTTCAAATAAAACACACCAAACATTACTTGTGAAGAAATTATGTATCAAATTGATCTATTCGTTTGTCGCATTGCTTGTTTAAGCAAATGACTGATATTGATATACTGAGACTGATAAATATCTCTAGAGGTTTACCTGAGAAGTTCAAAATAAATGCATTAGACATTTCTTGGACAGAAATATCATTCTTCAAATTAAATTGTAGTGATATAAATAATAGCTAGTGTCAAATCACATGGAAGAATACTATCTTTTGTTGTAGAATAAAATATGCCAATGGATTGTCAACATTCTCTTACATTAATGCTGACTACGGCATACATTTTCCGACTTCTTGGGCTAACAGTCATCACGTGTTTGAAGAAACATCTTAATACAATTTAGGTCTCAATCATTTAAACCCGTTCCCAAGAATACTTTGATACCCAAAACATCAAGATATACTATATAGAGTTCAGTTCCAGGTTTTATCATATATATGTTAGTACATGGCTTTGTGGCATTTTCATTTTACCCCACGTGAGGTTTGCCTTCGTGTGTGACATCGGAGAAAAGTGCATAGTTTACGTTACATTAACAACTACAGGTGATGGAGAAAAAGGAGAGTGTACTTATCACGTTGTTTATTAGACTTCCGTCTTTGGTAAAAACTACATTTCCTATTCAATCTGCAAATGGGTGACCTAAGTTCATGTTAGTATAAAGTACATAGTCATGTAAGTAAAATGTCAATTCAGTGATAGGATGATAAAAAGTGGCATGGATTGTCACAGTAACAGGTTTTCATTCTCCAGACGCTTTTCCAATACCTTCATTCAGTCATAGGGTGTAAACATATTGTCCATAACATGTAACTGAACATTGTGTTACATTGACAAATGTAGGATATGTATCATGAATGTATATACATTTGTAGTTCTAAAAAAAAATTTATGAAAATCCTTGTGAAAAACAAAAGGGGTTGCATACAGAAGCGTACACATATTACATATTCGTAAAATAAACAAACGGCCAAAATTCCGCCCAAATCACAAAACTCCGACAGAATGTTAGTTTTTCAACTGTTGCGATATCTTAGATGATATACATGTATAAACAGCGGCCGGTTCACCTAACCCGGTTCTAACAATATCTGGCCTAGCTTTCTACAAGGAGCCGACAACCTCTCCACAACTAGAAGAAAGTCGACATGTTTGTAAATTTTTCACAGATGTGTATGATCTGGCGCGACCAGAATTCACTAATAAAAGATTACCAGAATGGCAACACATCATTTGAACTGGAATCTCGTAAATCTATTAATTCATTAAATAAAGGTATATTGCGTATAAGGACACAGTAAAACATGTTCGCGTAGTAACTGAATTACCGTTATGTTCATGATTATATCTATGGTACATGGTTGTCTGCAAAATTACAATTGTATACAAATTGGCTAAAATCACTAAACTAAAATATACCAGACGAATATAATTATATTATACTTCTCAGTTTTGATGTTCCGCAAGCAACTAACAAAATATGTGACACGAAACCCTGTAACACACAAGTTATTGAGGACTGTGTTGAAAAGCATACTGTTGTGAAATGTGTTTAAGGGACCTCCGTGGTCGAGACGTTAAATTGTCTAACAAACTACAAACCAACATTTCACATTCAGGATTGCCTGTTGTCTCATTGATATTTTTACAAAGATCAATATTATTTATTAATTGAGCAGCACTATCTTTTCCTTTAGTAAATGCATTAAAAATAGTTTTGACATAAGATTTCTTTTTGTCTTGAACAATGAGGTGATAAGATAAAAACGGATGCCGAAGAAGCCGCCCAATAAATAAAGACGTTTCGTATACTGGCTTTTCGTTACCTTCTGGTTGGAGTAGGTGGTGAAACAGTATAAGATTTATATTTAAGGATGGCCTAATCTCAAAATAGTAAGTCATTCCACAAGTTTCGTGAGATTTTTTCTATAAAGGAATTTATCCATGAAAACTGAACAATTGTATAAATGTATGCAATCTAATGAATATTTAGTGTATAAAAGACTTATGTCTCTATAAGAAATTATAAGAACGAAACTACCGTTACATGTATGTGTACACTTTGAAATATCATTATTATTTCGGGGACTACATTTATGAATACATCTTCTGAATAGGTCGGGGATTTACGCGGAATAGATGTACGACCAATTTACTATCACTTGGTATGGTTTTTAAATTCAACATTTACATAAAAAAAAACAATATAACATTGTTACATGCGTGCATTGTTGTGCAATGTGTGTACCAACTGCGATAAGTTAACATACATTGTATTAATTAATGTTCATTATCTGTATATATTCTCATTTACATTAGTCTAAGAACAAAATATTATTTTTCGTAAAAACATCTTAACAAAACTTGGAAAATCTATATGGGCGTATTTCAACATAAGTATAAATTTTCATCTGTTTTAAATTCTAATTTTAAATATTTTACAGAGACGGCGCGAACGCAGTCCCCACACTTATAAATTGCGTACCCGAGTAGCCAATATTTGGGGCTATCGCAGGCGTCAGCCAAATGTTTCCATATGACAGGAGGTAAATCTGTATTATTTTGCTTCCTTTGAAACAATGCACTACTTCTCAAATTATTCGTGCAATTAATACATTGTAATACCAAATTCGAAATACCCATCAAGCAATTATCTTGTCATATCAACAGGTTCCGTACTAGGTTTCTCTGTATTGTGACATGTACCGTCGAGATATTGCATGGTATAGACGCATCCAAAACATCGAAATAATAAATCAGTTTATCAAAATCTTTAAACCCAAGCAACATTGTTCAAACCAATTTAATAGCGGAACACCCGAATTTCATACATTTGTAATAGTATAGCAATGTTGAACTGGTAGCTGTTCAATGTGTACAATCATTTCATGTAATGCTCGGTGGCTGTTTACCAATCACTGTACTCTTAATTTATTGCGTTGGGTCTGAAATATTGGTTCCTCAGCTTTCGTATCGCATTTACTACCGACAGGGAAAGCTTAGGCCTGGAGCTCTTAGCCAAAAAAAGGCGATTACAGGCCCACATGACAGTTACTCTTTGTTAAAATTTGAAATGGTGGACATGAATCCAAATGACAGTAGACTGTTGCTGTTAAATTACGAAAAGGTAAATAATGTATATAATTGACTTTATATAATTACGTTACATCACATGTTACAGTTTTGCTCTCATCTAGATATTTATCGAGAAAAACAAAAACCATCCAAATATCAACCAACGATAATCCTTGTCACATATTTAAATAAAATGTAAACAATGAAACATTTGGCAAAGAAATACACCTTATCGCGAATAACGCAATGCCACAAATACGACAAACGCTTAAAATACAATTGTTCAGTATCACACATTTAAAGGGAAAAAACAAAGCCGTCAGTGCCTTACATGTAATATTATGTGTTTTGTCCGTATATCCACACCGCAGCGATATCTTTGTGTTGTTTATGTTGATTGTATCATTAAAACTTCGTGGTTGTTTCATAATGCAAGCAGTAGACTATCATAAATCGTCAACAAGAATAACTGTCGTCAAACCACTTTCATAATTGGAAATAAATCTAACAATATTCAACTTAACGTTTATATGTATAAGCAGACTGCACTTATACTTGGATGTTTGTTTTGAGAAATCGTATTTTTCAATTTCCTAAGTGACAAAATAAATAGTTGTGTTGTCTAATACATGACTATACGGTTTGTCTTTCTAAGGTTATTTGACCGCAGACAAAAAGGAAAATATTAATACAGTGCAAGGTTCAATTTGAATAATCTGTTGTTGTTTTTAAATATGATAGTTGTAATTTCGTTAAAACATGTTTTGTTTAATATTTACCTTGTATCATTCAACAATTAAATCATTTAGTGAGAATATTTATGACAACATGCAAAATGTGTTGAACAAAATATTTTCCCAATCTATAAATTATTATTATAATGTTAATAAGTGAGTGGGCTTTTTATTGGGCTGAAGACTGTCATATTAGCCTGAGGCCGAAGGCCGAGGGCTAATATGACTGTCTGGAGCCAATAATAAGGCCATTATGAAAACACTTGCTTATTGACAATTTTATCAATTGACTATAGACTATAGCAGCGGTTTCATAATGGCCGAGCTGGACAGCCAATCAGAATGACCGAATCCCATAATAACCGATTTTTTTCATAATGGCCGAGTGTTGTGTTCATAATGTCTTTGTGAATTTCATATCGGCCCAGCATTTGAAGTGAATACGCGCCTAATATTGAACAGTTAATTAATAAAACAGTGTAACTTAATAAACCGTATCAGTTTATTCATGTTTTATTAAAAAACAGGACACATTGGAATCTGTCAACAAACTTACCAATGCCACGGACTTCATGTGCGTTACTTGCACATCTAAACCAAACATAGGTTATAGACCACGTGGTCTGATTTGTAGTCATTAGCCTCATTGAGTTCGAATTGCACTGAAAAACAGTCCAGCTAGATTACAGAAGGTCGGGGGTTCTGCGCTTGGTAACCTCTTCCATCATTAAAATTGGAAAAGTTGCCAAATGACAATACATTGTGTAACGTTGAACACTGATAGTAGCCAGTTTTATTAGAAACTGAACGATATGCGGACCTAATTAGTACCTTTATCTACATCCGCCATGCAATTGTTAAACTAGCTCCCTAGTTTCATAATGCAGTGCAAGTCTATGTAAGTTCAGGTTCCATGAGTGCTTCAGTACTTTGATTTCTAATACAAGCAATTGCGGCATAATACAACATCTGAATACAGACCAGCTCTTCTTTATAATCTTTTTAATATTATCGTAAATTTGAACAAAATGAAAGAATATTTTGAGGGGAACAGGGCTGAATGTATTCAAGACATGAGGTCACTCTATAAATTATTTCCATGATGTGTATGTACTCAATAATAACCAAGGAACCTCTCAACAACAATAATTTCTTTACAGAGTCAAATTTTGAAAGTTGGCTTTGCACGGAGGTCGGTCTATATGTAGTTAAAGTATGACGCATTATAGTTTGCTTTTTTTCAAAACAATCAAACTTATATGTATGTTTTTCAATTCATTTTAAGGATTTGCCAATTGTTTAAATGTTATTCTGTTCGAGGAAACCTAGGTAACGATGAAACTATTTTTAGAAATACAGCATTTTTACGCTAATGGCGAGGTATAAACATTCTTTGGTACATTTCATTTATATGAAAAAAGTAACAAAATAAATAACAAAACAAAACTCCCGGGGTAACCTTCAGAATAATACAGACCTACTGATTACATCTTACACAATTCTATCCATGTGTAGGGCTTATCCGGATATTATTGTGTTTCAAAGAGGTCAGTATAAACCAACAAAGGTACAGATAACATATTGCAGCATTTTTACGTCTACTGGAAGATTTATGAAGTGTTTTTCTCGTCTGGTTGAAGTTGTATTGCCTAACTATTGTCTTTGAAAAGTTAATATCGTCTATGTCTAGCTCATTCTCGTTCAAATTGGCTTCAATCACGTTTTCACAGTGTTATCACTCAAACTTCACATTTCTTCCCAGGACGATTTGAATAACAACTCATTGTTTACTACAATAGGTCACGGCCGCAGGTGCACCGGGATTTTAGCCAAATTGCAACAAATTGGATCGGTGTCATAATACTTGGAAACATTGCTTCTTAAGGTTTAATGGTGAAAGATATGATAAAAATATATCCGTACAATACGAATTATACTTGTTCTTTTTTTTCATTGGAAAAATATATTTAGATTTAGAATGCAGATTAGGGCTGAAAGCCATATGTATGTATTAGTTAACGGTCAGTTAATGCAATAGTAAAACAATCATAAGCTTGCTTGCTATGAGTTCTGTATTATCCGGAGGAAGTTTGAGTGAACATATCCATTCTTTATAAGATACTAGAAGTGGTCTTTCATCTAGTATCTGTGAATCACGGACAGAACAATCAAGTCTTTGTGAAATGATAGTATTGCAAATGGCGTTTTCGGGGAACCTATTTTTACTTCCACCAACGCAATACCTTTGTATTTATATATCTGCCCTTTAGTATGGTGGCCAATTAACGCCATGTCGTATTTTCGCTTTTCCGCATTTTCACTTTGTTGTGGCGAAAAAGCGAAAATACGACATGGCGTAAATCAGCCACCATACCATAGTGAAATATCAATAACTCGTTCGTTGTCAGAAGTAAATCAATTGATAATTCATAAAATTTCATCTCTTTACAACGGGTTTTAATCAGTCAAGCTTCAGAATATATAGTATTTATACATGTCTGCTTTAAATAATGATTAGATTGTAAACAATCTACGTCTCTGCAGATTAAAGTGTATTCCAATAAGAATAAGAATTAATTCAAACTATGAAGCGGACATTTTTAGCAGTGGGAACATTTTGTATTTATTTTGCAAACAGACTTGTACCAGAATGTGTGACAACGGGTATAGATCAGAACTGGATTCCTAGATAAATACAAGAACAAAAAAGAAAAACCTATCCCAAAATAGATCGTCCCTCAATCGATCCACCAAACTCACCCAACACATAATACCAAACAAAAACTGTATATGAAATATAATACAGTCCCCGGACACGACCCCCTTGGAGAGGTTTTAAATATACTTTAAAAATCAAAATTGGGCCTGCTTTCGCTAAAATACGTTTATAAACATTGCTTTATAATTATGTACAAATGTAGATACACGTTATATGAATCGATTAGGGAGAATGGTACAGAAATATTTTCTTACATCTGCTAAAAGAAAATCACAAACCGTGCCAATTTGCAGAAATGTATTCATTCCTAAATAATTAGGCAGGCGAGATTCAAATTAATCAGTCCGTACTTTCATCACCCATGATTTGAATAAAAGGAACGTAAAGTCTTCCAAAATGCAAGAATGCATAAATAATGTTCCATTATTTAGTACTTATACTGCTTTGAATTAATCACATCTAGCTTGTAGAAAATTCAATTTGGATATAACATTTCTTGGGTTAGGGAACAAAACATGGCTTTTTGTTTTCCCATGAATGTCATTTCTCTTGTTCGCTTGACATTTCCTTGGCATTATATCTCTTAGCCTTCAACTAATCAGCAATTATTTCAGTCAGCTGAAAACAGGTTGTGTATTAAGAACTACGATACAAATAAATGTGTACCTTTGTCTCTTACCTTTTACAGACTATACTCTTTTTTAAATAAAATCTTAAAGCCCCATTAGCTTTTTGCTGTAGAAAAATATATGCAAACGATTTAATTGCTGATATTATCCCAAGATAATTATTACCGACGAAACAAGCCCTTTTTCGTCTGAAAACACTCATTTCACTGTGATTTTTGCTTTTGTAAACTTGAAATATGTAGAGCGCGTGACGTCACTTTACTACGTGTGCATAGCATGACTGCGGGAAAACACAGGTGTTCTATAAACAGTATTTATTTCAATGATGTTGAAAAAAATACGATAGTGGTTTCGGAAACATTTTTTCTTGCTATAAAGTATGCACGGGAGGAAAACACACCGGATTCCTTTGTAATAGAACAAACAGAAACTATTAGGACCAATACATTTATAAGCTTATGGGACTTTAACGAAAGAGGAAATGGGGAAATTGCAACATTTTAGGTAGGGACATACAAAATAATGTACAGAGTTGTATTTTCGTGTAACTAATCTAATGTAGACACATTGAGATGCGAAATTCGCAATTTATGATACCCTCATTGAGGTTATTTTTGATCTCCAGATTCAGTACCACCTTTGATGAGTTATGGCTATCCAATAGATTTGAGGTGATTTTGATGATTTTTATATATTACGTTGATTTTGAAATTTAGCTGGAACAATCGACGGTCTGTCATTAATTTACATATTGCGGTATTTACGTACAAAAATGGCGTAATATCTCAAAGCATGCACCTTCTACAAATTAATTAAGTTTATCACAGGAACCATTGATCATCTAGAAGCCACCAGGATGTTTTGGGGTAGAAAACACCCAATAGTGGTCCCTAATTCAATTTGACGCTGAAAGACGGAACCCTTACTATGTTTTCTACAGACAAGGTGATTTCGGCTGTAATTAATTTTACTGAAATACACACAAGGTGCATTGGTAACATATATCACAGCTCTGTTTTTCGCGAAGGTGTCTAAGCTGACTTTTGACCAATATTTCTTGGCATGACGTATTGATTGTTCAGAAGAATTCCTTATTCTACTGTATGATTCAGAGGAAACTCTTCCTTCCATTTGGTGAAATCTACAAGCGTAGAACAATTAAGATCAGGCTAACTTATAGCGAGTCTGTAATTGTTCAATGTGTATTTTTTGTATTTGTAAAAATTTGTAAAGTAAAAATGTACGAAAATGTATTCTTATGAAGTTTAAACAAAGTTATAAACATTTTATATTTATTTGAATTAATATACAATAGATATGTGTAAATGCGTAATTTATTTTGCTGACCTAATATCAACATTTTAATGCGTGACCTAATTGGACTGCTAATTATAAGTTGATAACAGGTATTCATACGGTTCTATTACGGCATTCAAGAATTTGATATAAACCATACTTTCAATGAAAAACATTAACCAAAAGTAAAACCATGGTATTTGAGATTTATGTATGAGTTATCTGCCCTTGAAATGACCTAAAATAAGCAAAGAATCCAAATTCAAGGGCAGATAACTCAAAAACGAGATCAGTGACCCCCAATTTTTTTTCGCTTAAAGTGTTTCTGTTATCATATGCTACGATCATGCTAAGTTTAAAAAAAATTCATTGATCAGTTTTAATTTTTTCTATATGTCTATGTGAAAAATGTAGCGAACTACCGAAAACGTCTTTTAGATTAAGAAAGATACTACTCTCTTGTCTCCATTACTAGAGTCTATCTTTGTAACGAGACATATCTATAATTTCTCGGGACTATTCTTGTATTAATCTACCAAAGCCTCACTCATTTCTCTAGACGCCGTCTCTGTCGACTTGTGTATGAGTCTACATCGAAACATATTATGTACTTTGGATTATTTGTCTGATCGACTGTGTGATTTATAACAGATTATATCAATACGAAACGTAAACAAAATTATAAAAACAAAGACAGAGGGTACTACGTCGCAATTTCAGTAAAAACAACTTTTCAGGTACGCCAAACCCTAAATAAGACATATCCCGGAATATTTGTCCTTGATTGTGACATCTATACACAGGAAGTACATTTGTATTATTTCTATACATGGACATGATCATAGTGATAAAGAGAGAAAATAATTTTTATTTAACACAGGCCGGACAAAGTCTGACCATTATCACAAGCAAGTACTTGTCACAGCTATAGTGTATGTCCCAGGTGTCTGTCTCTGTCTGTTTCATCGATCGCGAAACCTTACAGGACAGTCAAGTTGGAACAAGGTAAAAGTTCAAACCATTCATGGATATGCCATTTCGTAATTTTAATGATAACTGATACTGTACGAGTTTAATGTATTGTACTTCGTAGGTATCGAAAAAAATAAATCAAGCACCTATGTAACATACTCGTATTTCGAGGCCAATGTGAACTTCGCCGATTTTTATGCCCCCGCAATTCGAAAAGGCATGAAATGTTCCCACTGTTCCTCTGTCGGTCCATCCTTACGGTCATCCGGTCGCTCAAAGTTTGGTTTCCGAGCGATAATTCAAAATATATTTTATTGATTGGTTTCATTTTTTATTTGAAGGTGTATAATATTACAATATGACATTCGTGTCATCCGGACACATTTCTAGTGTCATATAACACGCAAACGAATGTGAAAACATCCGTAACAGATCTGTTACAAATGTGATTTGTTGCGAATGTGACACAACAGCGCTCTTAATTAATACATGCCTCAGAACATGAAGTGCTACCTAATGAAACGTCACTGTTACTTCAAAGGATCATAGTTTGGATTGAATGATGAAGCTAACATTGAAATAGCATCTACACATATATATAATTATTATACAAATGTACATTGTACTGTTGTATACAGTTTTTACAAACATTGTAAAGCGATGCTATATTAGTTGATCATCGTTGTTAGACAACTAAGTTAAGTAAACGTAATATGATATCGTTTTAACAACCTCTGTGGGAACCAACATGGTTTAGTGCTATAATGGATACATTTCTCCAGAAAATACCATCATATCTCACGCACCAATCAGATAAATAACAAACGCTTCGTAATGTACAAATGGTACTCAGTCAATGTCAGCAAAACTATATACAAGACAGCTTTATTTAAGTTCCAACCATATAGAGTATTTCTACGTTCTAGTACTAAAAAAGTTTAACCGTGCATCACGCAAGCACCTCCTTACGGTAATACCCATCCCTACTAATGCCTAGCACGCCCACATTACGTTACCAACAAAACATAACTAGTGGCTTAAAAGGAACTGTAAGTAACTTATTTAATCAGACTATTTGAAGATCCCATTAAATTTATTATTCAAGGAAAAAAAAGGTAGTTTCCTGTTATGAATACTTGGCTAATTCAAAATGACATTGCCAATCGCCCGAGATGCCGTATATAGAATTTCAGATATTTTCGTCTCAGTACTTTTTGTGCTATTAATTCAATAAGCTCATGCACAAGATACCACAGTGATACGGTGCCAAAATATAATTTCAATACACGCAAACCAGATTTGTGCTGCTAACTAGATTCCACTGACAGTTCTGCTTAACGTCTACAATATTGTGTACTTTGTTTGTAAAAAAGATCGAGTCGACAAATAGCAGACAATTGAGTGTTGTGGCTTTATTCAGAACAAAGTCTATGGATTGTCAACAATACAGATATGCTCGCAAAATATTATGAGCTTACGTTATGGTAATTGAGGCATACGTGCTTTTTATCGGAGCAGTCAAATCTATATAAAATGGTCAAAGTGTTTTCTAATTGCAAAGAGCAAGATCCTGCCAGTATATATTCCATTGAGAAGGAAGTCAGACAATAAAAATAAATAGATTATATATTACAAGTCACTTGATTTCTCACAGAAAAACGCATTGAAGTAGTTCATAAAACACTTAACTGTACCACTATATACCGGTATAATTTATTTCGTGGTAATTGATTAAATCCTTTTATTTATAGAAAACACAAAAAAATCCATTATTAACGCACCCGTATGTTTTAGGTTTAGGTTTTTCTACGACAGTAACTAAAGTATCCTTTTTTATGTCGGCGAATATCAGTCATTGTTTAGTAACTAGATCAGGGTCTAGGAATTAGTTCGTGTTTTCTGAATGTATTGGCTGATTTATCCGGGATTTTCGTGCAATAGAAATACGTGTTGCTTACTGATGTTTCGGTTCCCTTGAAGACACTTAATTGGTAGGCTGTTTTGAATATGCATTTGTTATTATAGAACAGCAGGGGAACTAGAGACATTTCCGTAGAAAATTTTAATTCATAAAAACATGATATTGGTTTTATTGTTATTATAGAACAGCAAGGGAATTGAAGAAAGTTTATAGAAAATTTAAATTAATAAAAAATGATATTGTTTTAATCATACTTTTAGAAAAGCAAGGGAACTTAAGAAATTTTCCGTAGAACGTTAATTCATCTTTGTCTCGGGAGTGACGAATGCCCCAACACGCCGCTTTGACACAGAATGTTTAAAATCTGATATATAAAGCTATTGGCTATAACTTAAAGATGCGAACTTGATTTCTTTCGAGAGGCAGATTTACGCTGGGTCTTACACAATGCACACCGTCACATGTTGGTGTACAATTCTGTCAAGTATTTCAGAAATTTATCCATATAATTATGAAAAAGTTACTGAGCGGACACGAAAAAAGAGCCAATCATTTTGTCTTAAATCCCCAACAGGATAAGGCAGGTAATGACTTGTTGGTGGTTTCCCTTGATATTTAAAATGTTTTCAGCTCAGGAAGAGATTTGTTTTAAAAACTGATAATAAATTGGTGTTTTTAATCACTGAAAAATATTCTGTATGAAGTAAAATGATTCTTTTATCAGTCCAGATAAAAAAAACTTCAAAATGTATGAAGATTTAGGTTCTTATATTTTCAAAACAATTTATAACAGAAATTCAAATTTGAATTAGAGGGAGGAGTTTATGGGCATAAATCAAAATAATGAAGACAAAGCGTGACATGGGGGTCAAATTTAGAATGATACTTGTGTTCATAGTATTGCTAAAAGTAGCTTGGAAATATATTAAATTGTGAAAAATGTGACAATGGCTAAAGTATAGTATTAAAGTCTTCTTCAAATTTACAACATTTTAATCAAATAAATATTATATTTTCAATAGCAATCCTTAAAATTCAAATAATCTTATGGATTAAACTATGGAAATAATAACACATTTTTGTGATTTTTTCAGCAGACTTTCATGAAAACAACTTTTTAATACAAAAAAATATATATACAACCATAATTTTCCAAAAAAATATATTTATGGCGTTTTGAACTTCATTTTTTAAATACGCTTCAAAAAGTTTTTATGTAACATTTACTGCTGCAGATACAAATTAGCTAATTCAATTTTATCAATTTTCAGGTATATTCAAAGATATATGTGAATTTTCACTTAATTGGTACTATTCTTGGGTAACTTAATAATGCCCCCAAAACTAGTATATATCTTCTGTTACCGTTACACTCGGGACAGATATTCTTTGTGTATGGTCTTATGATAATGACAGTATTGTTAATCTATTGCTATACAATTTGTTTCATTGTAATACAATTTGTTCAATTATTTTATTTTAAAATACAAACAGATAATCTATTTGATAATGTTTTAGTTTTAAATGGTGAAAACACCAACACCAGGGGACGCGTTCTAAAACTGTAATGTAAATATACGAAACTGTTATGATAAGGAGTATCATAAAATGGATTTATAACAACATCTGTCAAATGTATTTTGCAATTCATTAAATAAGAATTTTTTTTCAACAAATCAAAATTATTTCCAATTTGGTAAGTCAATTGCGTTACTGAACATGAATTATTAATTTATATATAATACAGACTAAGTAAAGGTTACACTCCGTACAAATTTGTTTAGTCTTTTAGCATACAAATATGACAGTGCTATGATCATTGCGTTGCAATTCATTCTATGTTTTTTAACATAATAAAAAGATACACAAACATCTGTACTGTTTGATATGTTGTTGGTTGAAAATGTTGTTGGGGGGAGGGGAGGAATTAGAAACTATTTAAAACTGTAGATTTGTCAACTTGTAACAATTAATATTGCATTATCATATATGTACAAATTTTGCCACTTATCAGATTAAAGAAATGATTTCTCAACACATTCAAACTATTTCAAACTATGTTGAACAAATCTTTTAAACATGAATTAAGTCATATAAACAGACATATAGAAAATACACAATTTCTTCTCTGTTTATTTTAAGTAAAACAGTCGGGACTCACAATTTCTTCTTTGTTTGTTTTAAGTAAAACAATACTAAAAGGTTTTTGAAATGTTTTGATTATGAACTATGTATTTGCAACACAACTAATGGAAGATATGCGTCACTGAAATTAGATTTCAAAATTTTGAAAAATAACCGAGTTATGAGAAAAGTCTACATACTTAAAGGACAACCCTCGTATATCCTAGAAAATGTTTAATAAAAAAATATCAATTTCAAGTCTTTCTACTCAGAGTGTGCTTCTTCTCAGTCCTCTATAAATGGGAGTTTTACCACTTATTTAGGCATTTTGTAACATCATGACCCTGCAGTGTTAGTATATTGTTACTGGTATAGTTCCTGTAAAAGCAAACCGAATTTGTGTATACTATTGCATGAAGATGTGTTTGTGTCCCGAGTGTAACATTTTCAATTGTTATATATAAATAATATAACATGTAAAATATGTTAAGAAATCATGAAATAAGTCGATAAATTCTGTACTGTTTTCATCTGAGAATGTTTCTTCATCAAAATAAAAGATAAATTACTTTTTATCTTCAGTATATTGAACAAATCTACTTGGTATATATATCTGAATAGAACTATTTTTATTAGAACTTTCAAACTTTTTAAACATGCTCCATTTCACTGCTTCAGACTTTAAAGTATTTATTCACGTCAGTTATTTGATATAAATGTGGAAAACAATTACATGGACTACTGTTTAATAGTTACATATCAAAATTAAGATGATGAATATATAGCGTTACACTCGGGACAACACTTAAAACCATGTAGACAAAAAATGAATTGCACTACATGAATTTGTTTTGGTTTTGTGAGCTTGTGGGTACGCTTCCGTTTGAGAAATAGAGAAAAAACATATCAAATTCAAAGAATGATAAAAAATTCTTATCTAAATGCAAAATGTTACACTCGGGACATTTCCAGTCAGCTTTATTCAAGAAAAACAATTGATTCTTTTGATCATTTCTTTTTTTAAACAACATGGACAAATATGCCTATCAATATGTTAAACTGCATTTTCTGTCCAAGCATCAGTTTACTTACAGCAATATCATCAATTTGAATTTCCATTTTTTCCTTGAGCAAAATATTTTACATGTGCACTTGAAAGGTGATTTCTAAATAATCATTATTATTGAAATATTTGAACAAAATGCATTAAATTTTAAATATAACACATGTACAATGAAATTAAAAACAACCATTACTTACCCAAAAACTGAACAAAATATATAAGATTGAAAAATGTGTAAAGAAAAAATATCACGCTAAAAGTGTTACACTCGGGACATTTTTTGCCTGTTTTTCTAATGTAACTTTTGAACGAGTAACACAATCAAGCTGAAATTTTGCAACATTTTTAACAACATCAAGACACACCATCAGAACATTAAGTTACATTCCTGTGTTGTGTGGTATTCTTTAAATCTTGAAAAGAAAAATTGTCTTCATTATTTTGATTTATGCCCTTATATGGTTTAAACCCATCGTCTGCTTGAGCTATTTATAGATTCAGTACAGTAAGTCAGCATTCACTGTATGTCTATCACTGATAAAACAATGTAGAGAGAGAGAGCTCATTTGATAAAACAATGTAGTAGAGAGAGAGAGTTCATTTGCATCCGATAGTCTATTCGGAAGATGCGTCTTTAAACCTCTAAGTGTGATCTTGACCTTGGAGGTCCTGACCTGACTCTTTCCCACTATACTGCTGAACATTTCTGCCAAGTATTTCCAAAATACACCCATAGATGACAAAGTTACTGAACGGACACAAAATGAAATACTGATTTTTAACCTCTAGCTAATCTGTATAAGAGACCTTGACATTGGAGCTATAACCATGGGTGTGTTAACATATTGTCTATAATGATAGTTTGTTCACATATGTGGTAACTTATTTCAAAAAATCCTCTGATGAATAATGACCTGTTACAGAGCGGACACGGAAGAAAACCCAAAAGTATCACATGTGAACTCTAAGTGTGACCCTGTTCATGAAGGTACGGCTCTTAATTATACGCATTATAAACTGTCTCATGTATGTGAACAATCCTGCCAAGTTATTTTGAAATGTATCTGTGAACAACAATGTTACAGCCCCGCAGCGTGGTATATACAGTATAGCCCCTAATAATAATAATGAGTGGGGGTATCATAATATATATATTATATTTATAAACGTGTATCCAAATGTTTGTGGTAATATATACATGCGGCACCATAATTGTTTCTTTTAATTTGACGACGTTGAGGTCTATCAATTGTATACGTTGGAACAGAATATATTTTTTTTTCATTCGTGGCACCATAATTGTTTCTTTTGATTTGACGATATTGAAGTCTATCAATTTTATTCGTTGGAACAGAAGATATCTTTTTTCATTAATCTATAACTTTAAATGTGAATAGGACATGCTATAATAAATGCACTTATTTTAATGCGCCTATTTTATTACAAAATATACTTATGTCAAGAAAACATGATTATATGAATCGTAAGTAAATGAAATATAAAACTTAAAGTAAAATTTTACGATCGATGGACCAATGATAAATACAAATCTCAAGTGCATATTAGCACTAGACATCATATAAATATTTAAGTTTAATGCAACACTAAGTCTTAAGGGATTAAAGAAGAAAATGTAAATTCGAATCTAAAACAATTGTATGGTCTCTCATTCAATTTGTTCTGTATAACACATGTATAAGGTAGATTTATTTCCTACTTCGACAATATAAATTTGGTCTGACGTACGACTAAGGAATACCGATTCAAAAAAGAATGAAATTCTAATTCTGCAAATGTTTGAGTCTTCTGAACTCGGTTGTAGAACTACGTATTTTAATGTTTAATAAAATTTATGGATAAATATTACCTATGAAAGACTGCCAATCTTGCATTAGTATAGTTAACTTCGGACCTTTTCGGTTACCTAGTCAAATTCCGAAGCAGCTGGTTCAATTTGTGCGGAACGGAATGGGTTAGAAGCTCAGTTTTAGTATCGTTTTATGAAGAGAATACGCCGGTTCGAAAAGCTTAGAAGAAAAACCAAATCGAACGCAACCAGAGTCGTGGTTTTGAGAACTTAAAATGGCTACCTTGCGAATTTCATCGTTGATGGTAAATAAGTATTTGAAGAAAATTAACATCGTTTTAGATTAAATAAAAGAATAACATTTCTTAAAATCTACAGTCTAGTTCGATATGATGCATAGTATATTATTACACTATCCGAAACGTATCCATCCGAATATTAGATATATCTACAACTAACCGTCTATAACCAATAGTTTTAAAACAATGTGGATAAACTAATGCGCACTCTGACATTGTAAACAATTAATTTTTAAAAATATCATTGTTTATGGGGTTTACCATCGACTATGTTGTTTGTTTAGGCGACTTATACCTCTTCCACCTCTCCTATAGCCATCGGGCGGAATAGATAGAACAGCGTCTAAAATCAGAAGACGACAGCTCTTACGTTTGGTCAATCGAACCGGCATTTGGTTTTACGTTTAAAGCTTTAAGCGCCATTAGCTTTTTAAATTTATCATTACAGAAAAATAGATGTAATGATAGTAAAACATCAGAAATATATCTTATTTGCGCTATAACATATTTACACAATGCCTTTTTTTAGCAACATCTCGTAAAAATGTTGTCTGACGCTTTTTCTTATTTTTTGCAATAGCATTGAAAAAAATACTGCGCTATATTTCTATATTAAAAAGAAAATTTCGGAATGTTTTTATTGCAAGTAAAAGTCAATTTCACTGATATGATATATTTCTATGTAAAATAAGACCTACTTTAATTTTAACATACAAAATGCTAATGGGACTTTAAACTCCCGGGGTAAAAACAGAAATGTATTGTCGCATGTTTATCTAAGTGACAAACAGAGAACACTTTACGTTACTCCATGAAGTCATACAATTTCTAATTTGTTTTAAAAACACTTTAGCACGCCACTAAGATAACTTGCTAATCTTGAAGTGCACTGTTATACAGTGTATTGCTTTTTTCCTCGATAAATTGTAAAATGTAATCAATTATTGTAATGGATGCTCTACGTGAAATACTGATGCATTACAGATTGGGGATATAAAGGTTGAAGAGATGTAAGTAATGTTGTATTCTAATACACGCTATCAACTACAACATGATTTATTTATCGCAATTAATGTGTATGTGTGTTTGTTTTTTGTGTGTTTTTTTGGGGGGGGGTATAAAGTCGCAATAGCCATGGTCATATGGCAACCATTTCAGTGGATATTTCAATAAAACGGTTACATATGCAAGAGCTTTAGTAAATAGGCAAAATATTTAGATCCTGCATATCGAGCGTTCAACACAACAGTGTCGTAACTCATATTGAAATAAGAACAAGTTACGACAGTGTTGCACTGAGCCCTCGATATTATCTTAAATAGTTTTCGTAATTACTATTTCATGGTAATTGTTTCATGACTGAAATTGATATTTAACATAAATCTGGAATCTGGTCCCGTAAGGAATTTAACAGTTCTTGCATAAGAAATTACAAAGTGTATAGCTATCAAATGAAGAAGGAATGTCTTTATTTATTGTCATAGTGATATATTCCATTCCCAATATATGAACATATTGGATATGTCAGTATTCATCTACAAACCATTTGTCACGAAACTAATTTCTATAAAACTGATATCTAAGTAAATGTTATGGTAATGTAGAGGATATACATGTATGGTGACTCATATGCGGTAACATTTATATCAGATGGTTTGTAGTTCATAGTTAACATGACCTAGTAATGAAAGAACCTGTAGCATATGTCATTTACTAGAAGATGAATTTCATTTTATCCTAGAATGTGAATTATATTCAGATATTAGAGTAATCTATATTCCATTATACTATCGTAGAAATCCTAGTATGATTAAATTGATTGAGCTATTTAATACGGAAAATAAAAAAAAGATAACTAACTTAAGCATTTACATTCAAAAGGCTTTTGAAATAAGAAACAATTTTCATTTTTCATAAGTTTCATTCATTACTCATTAGTTTGAGCTTATTTTGATCTTAGTTATTTCAGTGCCTCAATTGAAAATGAAATTTGATTAAAATTGTTACAATACATGCAATAAAATGTATTATTATATAATTATATATTTGTAAATGTTGATATTACACTTGTACTTTACGTTTATTGTATGCATTTATGGATTGTATATACATACATTGTTTTCATGCTTTTCTTTTGTACTTGTTGACATGTCAATTATTGTAAATATGTGACCGCATGGGTCTATGTCCTTCCGGTTTTGATTCAAAATCAACTGTCATGATCAATAATGTACATGCACATAAGCCGCTGTCAGTCTGAAAAGCCTTCTTATGTCGTAAATTGTACTCAGAATACAATGTCCAGAGAAAATGTACCAATCTCTATCCAGATTTGTTTTTCCGTCCAATTCACATACATCTCTAGCAATGTCTAGAGTTATATTGGACCGAGTCGCCTTTATATCCATCAGACAGCCAACAACATGTCGGTTTCTTTTGTGTTTTTTTAATTGCTCTAAAGGTAATTTGTTGCCGATCCGCCCAGCCACTTTTTTTACATTCATGGGATCGACTTTTAATTGCTCGAAATTGTGGCAATCTTTTTACTATGGAGTATAACGTTCAGAGCCATTCGGCAACTTTTTCAGTTAACGGTGGAGTGAATGCTATCAAGCTACATTGGAAATTGTTTGTCTTCATGACAAGTTTCTCCATGTTCTGATAAAAACACAACAATATAATTACTTCTGTTGCTGGTGTTTTCGAGGGTTTGACGTAAAACCATCAGCCAGGGTCACTTGCGACTTGTCTAACAGGGTTTTCATTAGACGTCAAAAGTTGAGGGTCAATTATTTATAAGTTAATGAACCTTGTCTGTTTATAATTTAAGGAGTCCGCAAAATGTCCTACTATTGTAGTAGCAAATTTGACCCTAGTGTACGAATTCTCAAGAGTCAGAATCATTGCTAATTTTAAGGGTCAAATTTAAGCCATGACCATCATTCCGTAAGCTATAGGATTGACTACAAATGAAAAGAGGCTCCGATGGAATTAAACTCATAGTGGTGAGAGACTAAAGGAAACTTGCCAGAGACCATAACCACTCGATTACGGAGGTCCCGCTTTACACTCTTTGTAATATAAATATGTTTCCAAATAATTACGTACGATGATCATTGTAAACAAATACCCCTGCTTCATAATTCATCCTCTTTTGTACTCTATCTGTATAGAATAATACCTAAAACGACGCTGTGTGTTATTCGCCATTGTGAAAATTGAACTAAATAATGACCTAAGACGTTGTTTATCAACACGATTGTCGTGTTAGAATGAATTCTACTCTCTCAAATAAGGGGAAATGATGTAAAACATAGTTTGATCTATTAACATACACATTATGTTACATATGAGGCAATTCCGTGTAAAGCAAATGCTTTATTTAGCTACACGTACGTTTATCAAAAGAGCCGTGTAAAACACTCATTGTTGTGTCTATTTGGTTCGAAAATTATAGGAAGTTGGAATTTACTAGAATTTAACATTTCTCTAGCCAAAATAGCTCAATTAAAAACCGATATCGACAATCTTCAAGCACAGCAAAGACTCCCGATTGCATTCTGCAATAAATGCTGTAAATGTGAGATATTTCAAAGCATGACGGAAATTGAACTTCCTTACAATATTGCCTATCCTAAAAATGACGTTTACTAGTCAAATTATCAATTTAACATGATCGATGGAGATGAAGAAATTATACCATACATCATATCAGATTACGTGAATTTCAAGATTCTCTTAAATCCATTATTCAAAGAAAAAAGCGTAATGTCTGTATTGAATGCTTTGTGAATTTGAAACGGAATTGTTAATTGTCTGTAACGTTATGAATATAGTTTGTGATGCTTTCGTTTTTGTTTTTAACGTGTCTTTAATTGACGTGTTCAAGAGAGCAATTAAGCGGAACTCAAGGTTTATGCCAAAATATGCAAATCTGATTCAATAGAAACATATTAATGAAGATCGTAATGAAGTTCATGAGATGTGTGCAATGATATTAAAACAGTTCATTTAGTGCATCAGATTTTTATAAATTTATATGTGGCTGAGAGAATGGTGGTGATGGAATAATTCGTAAGAATAGACTTTACATCGCAGACAAATGTCTTATTTTCTTTGTACTTGAAATCGCCTAACAATTATCAGCAAATCTTCAAATGTTTAACAGTTGGTGTGCAGCAAACGTAAACACCATCCAAGAGAAGACTAAACTATCGTAGTTACCTAACAACGAATTAAACAGAAAAGGACCTAATGTAAATGACGCTAAGTTCTTTATTTGGTAGTCTTGGAAATACCCTTTCCTAAAATAAATCAATGTGGCGGTCATAGACTCAAAAATGGGTTGCATAAAGCAGGATTGCAGTTCGCAAATCGAATCGCAAATTGCATACTATTGAAATGGCGAAAAACAATTTGCATTCGCACAATCTCAAAAAATGCACCTGAAAATGTATTTTGATTAGTCTTAAAAGCAATCTTTAAACTTATGTATTAAAGAAGCATCCTAGGACACAAAACACACAAGATATATCAATTTTCCCGGAACAATTGCCCTAACCAAAACCCACTTACTTAAAACCAACCCATAATAAAGGCATGGGTCAATTTTCAGATGCCACAATTTTCGGTAAGACCCTCCTATAAATTCAACCTCAGACGATACGCTTATCTAGATCAGAAAGTGTGCTAAGTGAAGCATTTATTCTGACGCTAAAGCTGATCTAGGGGATGTCATTCAATGTTGTTCATATCAACTGACTGAAATCATCACTTTTTAGAAATGTCTTTTCTGACGTCGGTCACCTTTTCGGGGGAATATATTAGCATTTATTTGAAACCGTAAACACTCTTTCAACAGAGCTTCTATACATGTGGAACAGTGCAACATACATAATACCCAGCATATCCATACAACACCGTTAAAAGCACAAAGCAAACGTTGATAACAAAGATAAGGATCAGAAACTAACATTGCGAGAAGCACAACATTTAAACTGAACTGTCTGGATGATGACAAGGTGAAAATAATAAGCTAATAGATTTATATCCTAGTACGCTTTCTATTGTTTATGTTTCGACCGAATTCAGTTTGATTTATGTTAGAACCCAGTAAGATGATTTACTTTTGTTAAAACGAGCTTTGTTCATTCTTGTACGGTATGAAAAGCATTGAAGATACGTCATACATGATCGCATTACAAATTCATTTACTTATTTGGCAAAGACTTGTTGTAATCAAGTAGGTGTATGTCTATTATCGAATTAAATTACGTCTATTGTCCAATGAAAAGCCAGTTCATAGAATCTGATGGATTTCTTGCATATTCGAATTGACATTTACAATCGCCTGAAATATCACGTAGTAGAATCTATGACATTTTCATCGTGCTGATCTATAGCCCTGACCAACCTATTTAAGAATTTACCTTGGTGAAATATTTTCAGTTAAAACTTGAAGGCAAATGAAAACATGTACTTCTTTTTGTCATCTCTTTGTTGTTTTTGTTGCTGTTGGTTTGATTTTTTAAGAAATAAAAGTGGATATACGTACAATGCCACATGCACCATATTAATTCTGTCTTAGCATTCTACCATACCCGATATACAATACATCTGTCAACTGCGAACAAAATATATGTTGTTTATGTTCTTGCTTTAACATGAGCAATTGGACAAGGGTGGCCTTAACCATAATGTCTCAAACTAAATCGTTCAAAATATAACGCACCGTGCCCTGGGTCCGTATTCACAAAGCATCTTAAGATTTTCTTTAACTTATGTCGAAATTTTTACTTAAGTGTAAATTGTTTTCATGGTGAAACTTTGTAAACCAGTCATCAAAAGTGTGAAAATGTATTATCATTTTCATAATTGGCATCTTTAGAACAAAGATAAAATCATATTTATGTGATTTCCTCCTGTATATTAGTACAAAAGAGTTAAAGAAAAAGTCGAATTTAAGGAAAAATATCACGTAAGTTAAGAAATTACTTATGATGTTTATTGAATACCGGCCCTGGGCTATAATTCACCAACCCCTGATACATATACCTACTGCTATACATATGGGCATAAATCAAAATAATGAAGACAATTTTTCTTTACAAGATTTAAAGAATACCACACAACACAGGAATGTAATTTAAAGGGGCATGCCCTGGAACTGAAGCGTCTCAAATAGCAATCAAATTGGTATCATTTTAATGCCTAAATCAATTAATGAAAGCCCTGTAAATTATTTACAAAACATCCCGCTAGTTTACTCAAAATACACATTTCAAGATTTACCAAACCTGCCGATTTCGGCCTCAGAAATTATTCGTCATTTTCACAACTCGACCCTTTCGGTATGTGTCAAAACCGAAAATATCGCGGAAAAAATGTCAACAAACTGAAATGGTAAGTATTTCTCATGTTATGTTCACTTGAAAGGCAGCGCACATGCTCAGTTAAACTCTCAGACGTATCGGAAATATCGTTGTCGTCAATAAAAGGCTGTAAGCCTTTTTATTCGAACCGACATACAAATACCGACGCGCGCGTTATAGGGTCATTTTTGAGCGGACATTCTTCTTTGACTTTTAGGTAATAATTGGTTTTACAAGTGACAAACGCATTTTTGGTGTACGAAAAAAAAGACACAGCAGTTCCTGGGCATGCCCCTTTAATGTTCTGATGGTGTGTCTTGATGTTGTTAAAAATGTTGCAAAATTTCAGCTTGATTGTGTTACTCGTTCAAAAGTTACATTAAAAAAAACAGGCGAAAAATGTCCCGAGTGTAACACTTTTAGCGTGACATTTTTTCTTTACACATTTTTCAATCTTTTATATTTTGTTCAGTTTTTGGGTAAGTAATCAATGATTATTTTTAATTTCATTGTACATGTGTTATATTTAATGCATTTTGTTCAAATATTTCAATTATAAGTATTATTTAGAAATCACCTTTCAAGTGCACATGTAAAATATTTTGCTCAAGGGAAAAATGGAAATTCAAATTGATAATATAGCTGTAAGTAAACTGATGCTTGAAAAGAACATGCAGTTTAACATATTGATTAGCATATGTGTCCATGTTGTTTAATAAAAAAGAAATGATCAAAAGAATCATTTGTTTTTTAAGTTAATAAAGCTGACTGGAAATGTCCCGATTGTAACATTTTGCATTTAGATAAGATTTTTTTATCATTCTTTGAATTTGATATGTTTTTTCTCTATTTCTCAAACAGAAGCGTACCCAGAAGCTCACAAAACTAAAACAAATTCATGTAGTGCAATTCATTTTTTGTCTACATGGTTTTAAGTGTTGTCCCGAGTGTAACGCTATATATTCATCATCTTAATTTTGATATGTAACAGTAGTCCATGTTAATTGTTTTCCACATTTATATCAAATAACTGACGTGAATAAATATGGAGCATGTTTAAAAAGTTGTAATAAAAATAGTTCTATTCAGATATATATACCAAGTAGATTTGTTCAGTATACTGAAGATAAAAAAAAAGTAATTTATCTTTTATTTTGATGAAGAAACATTCTCAGATGAAAACAGTATAGAATTTATCGATTTATTTCATGATTTCTAAACATAATTTACATGTTATGTTATTTATATATAACAATTGAAAATGTTACACTCGGGACACAAACACATCTTCATGCAATATTATACACAAATTCGGTTTGCTTTTACAGGAACTATACCAGTAACAAAATACTAACAATTCTGCAGGGTAATGAAGTTACAAAATGCCTAAATTAGTGGTAAAACTCCCATTTATAGAGGACTGAGAAGAAGCACATGTTTTATTATTAAACATTTTCTAGAATATACGTGGGTTGTCCTTTAAGTATGTAGACTTTTCTCATAACTCGGTTATTTTTCAAAATTTTGAAATCTAATTTCAGTGACGCATAATTAAAATCTTCCTTAGACTTATGTTGCAAATACATAGTTCATGTTCAAAACATTTCAAAACCTTTAAGTATTGTTTTACTTAAAATAAACAAAGAAGAAATTGTGACCGTACGCTTTATAAGTTTGTCCCGAGTGTATTTTCTATATGTCTGTTTATATGACTTAATTCATGTTTAAAATATTTGTTCAACATAGTTTGACTTTGTTGAGAAATCATTTCTTTAATTTGATATGTGGCAAAAGTAGTAGGTAAATGTTTTCTTGTAAATATATGATAATGCAATATTAATCGTTACAACTTGACAAATCTACAGTTTTAAATGTTTTCTAATTCCTCCCCTCCCTCCAACAACATTTTCGACCAACAACATATCAAACAGAACAGATGTTTGGGTATCTTTTTATTATCTTAAAAATCATAGAATGAATTGCAACGCAATGATCATAGCACTTTCATAATTATTTGTATGCTAAAAGACTAAATAAATTTGTACGGAGTGTAACCTTTACTTAGTCTCTATATATATAAATTAATAATTCATGTTTAGTAACGCATTTGAATTACCAAATTGGAAATAGTTTTGATTTGTTCAAAAAAAAATTCTTATTTAATGAATTGCAAAATACATTTGACTAATGTTGTTATAAATCAATTTTATGATACTCCTTATCATAACAGTTTTGCATATTTACGTTACAGTTTTAGAACGTCCCCTGGTGTTGTTGTTTTCACCATTTAAAACTAAAACATTATCAAATAGATTATCTGTTTGTATTTTATAAGAAAATAATGGAACAAATTAATTGTATTACAATGAAACAAATTGTATAACAATAGATGAATAATACTGTCATTATCATAAGACCATACACAAAGAATATCTGTCTCGAGTGTAACGGTGACAGAAGATATATACTAGTTTTTGGGGCATTGTTTAGTTACCCAAGAATAGTACCAATTAAGTGAAAATTCACATGTATCTTTGAATATATCTGAAAATTGATAAATTGTATTAGCTAATAAATGTTACATAAAAACTTTTTGAAGCGTAATTAAAAAAAACGTTCAAAACGCCAAAAATATTTTTTTTTTTTTTTTGGAATTTTATGGTTGTATGTATATTTTTTTGTATTAAAAAGTTGTTTTCATGCAAGTTTGCTGAAAAAATCACAAAAATGCGTTATTCTTTCCATAGTTTAACCCATAAGAGTGTTTAAATTTTAAGGCTTCCTATTGAAAATATAATATTTATTTGATTAAAATGTTGTACATTTGAAGAAGACTTTAATCCTATACTTTAGCCATTGTCAATTTTTCATAACATAATATATTTCCAAGCTACTTTTAGCAATATTATGAACACAAGTATCATTCTAAATTTGACCCCCCATGTCACGCTTTGTCTTCATTATTTTGATTTATGCCCATATCTACTACAGACAGTCACAATACAGCACAGATTGCATAACAGAATAACCGCAATTGGCAAACTCCATAAGCACGACAGTCTGTGTGCGATTCTGAAATTTAGTGCATGCGATATTTCTTACGAATTCTATAATTGTACTTTTTATTCTATAGCGAGTTCACTTATCACTCTTACTTCCTGATAAGACACACTAAGAACACACGTCTGATGCTTCCAATCTCCGATTTCGATGCACATTTTCCTGTCTAAGGATAATGTTTCCGTAAAATGTCCTATTATGATTAATGTTCTCCGCAAGATTAATTCACGAACGTCATGAAGTCATCCTTTTTCAGACATGGTTACTAATGTCTTACGTACGAATCACATCTTTAATGAATACGTACAGGACATGGTATTATTTAAGCCTAGACGAATTTTCCTTTAATAATACGCTATCGTGTATTCGTTGAATAAAAGAGCACAAAAGGTGTCATTGGCAAGATAAGTATTCGTAGATGGTCTTTTAACACTAAATTATAATTATGCATTTGCATTGACGTTACTGTATCGAATGTGAAAACGATTCGAAAAGAAAAATGTCTTGGACTTAAAGACATATCCTAGAGTATTTTTTCACGCGGAGAATTTTCTCTTTTTTTCAGAGACATACTTTAATATAATATAAACATAAAACAAGGTTTAAAAGTATGGGTCACCACGCCCGTTTTTAAATTACACGCGTTGTTTTAATACCACTCCTCGGAATATATTTCTATCTTGAATTGATGCAAAGATGTCAAACATTAAATAACATAAAACCTTAAATATTATCACAAACTCAGTAATTCTTTTTTATATCTTTGTAGCAAAGATGTCTTAACTATTACAGAATAAAAAAACTGACATATGTAAGATAATAATCAAGAAATTATGAAATTCGTATACAAACGACCATGCCCGAAGCATGCAAAATTACCAAAAAATTGAATATTTTAGCTCATTAAAAAAAATCTAGCGCGGAAAAAGTTTTTATTTTTCCAGAACAGATTTATAGTTTAGCATATGTAGTTTAGATAAAAAAAGAAATGCACACCAAGCCACGCTATTTTTTAAGATATACAAAAAATTAGTAAAATTATTACCTCCCTTTGTTATGAAAACAACTCAATTTTTATGCAATAATAAAATGATTAAATACTTAGTATCATTCCTGCAATAATATATCTGCTCAATTTGAATGCGCAATGGCAACTCTAGGAAACGTCTTTAAATTCCCCTTAGGTGTGGACTTACAAATCATTTATTTATTTATCTGTTGTTTAACTGCTCATTCGACAGATACAGTCATTCAAGAGCCGACCCAGGGAGAGATGGGATGAAGTAGAACTCCTGGGCATTTATATCCCTACTCATTTCGAAAAAGTTTTCCTGTTATCATGCCCGATTTAAAGCACTCATACACGCCTCGCTCTTTTGCCTGTGATTTAGACATGGTACTTGGCTCGGTAGTTGGGAAAAAAACTATCCTGTTTTAATTAATGTACTGTTCTAATATTCGCTTTTCAACATGCATATTCAATCCTACTGACTGATTAGCAGACCAATTTCTACATCACCACATTAACCGGTGCTAACACACGTTCCATTAAGGTTCATTAATTCTTTACGCTGAAGTGTTCTGTCGCTTAGGAATGACATAGATAGCCTTAACTAATCCATGTACTCACTAACTCTGCACAGACAATAACCACGAACTGCTCTTAATAATGCACAATTTATTTGATCGAATAATAAATTTTAAAAGGTTTGTCCCTGATCATGAGTTTTCGTCACTAGGTGAAATGTCTCTGAAGTTACCATTAATGGTTTTTGAGTAAAAAATAACGGCTAATGACATGGTCTAGCAGGGCTATTTCAGAAGTAGGGTAAAAACGAAAATACATCCAGAGTTAAACAAAATAACAACATCAACATTCGTGCAGCAAAGTATGTCCATTAAGTATGATACATTTGCAGTATTAGCCTAGGTTCTATGAATTTTCGAAAATAGATGTTGGTTAATTAAATTCCATTTTATGGCATTTACGCTCATGATACTTACCAAAATAGAATTATCGCCTTTGGCATTTCACAACACTCTAAACACTTTCAAAAAAGATAAAACTAACAGAAGTAAATCGAAATATTGAGTTAGTGCATAGAGATAACCAACATTTGCTGCATATAAAGATTGCCATGCCACACTTCTAATCAAAAGTAATGTCTTGATATAACGGATACAAATAACTGAAGGGACGATAGAGAGAAAGCATAAACAAGACAAGTGACAACAAGTACTTCAAAGACGTGATTGAAAAATGCGAACTCCAATGACTTGGCATCATGATTCACACATTAAAAAATAAAAAAACATATTGCTCAACATTGGGAAATGGACACGCAAAAATACCTTTGTAAGATATTTATATAACCGCCTGTGACTTGTATTCGATGAGAGATGTTATTAGACACAAGTATAATAGAAATATATTTCATTGGTAAGTTTAAGCAGCTTGCTTAGATAAAAATCTAAATGCTGTCTTCGACGCGTTGTTGCCAAAATTGTGCATTTAAGAATAATCTAAGTCTCTTAAAATGTGCCGATGTTAATAACGTAGGATATATATATATATATAAGATAAGTTTCTAATGTAATTTATTTCTCTAGGTTGCTGCTTTTGTATCGTATAATATACCAACCAAGCAGATCTAGTATGAAAGCCATATCTTGCAAATGCATTAAATAAAATAAAATGTATTATCAATTATGTCTTTCTTGTCTTTGATATAAATCGACACTACATCTACCTTCGTTGATGGTTTATATACTCATACTAAGGACAATGTAATTGAAGGGGTGACAAATCGACTATGTTAGAATCTTTGTTCCGTTGACTTTTTCATATGACATAAAGTCTAAGTTACCGAGAGAATGAGCAAGGCGTTCTAGTTACTTGACAGCAACATTGAACGCAATAAAATTCAAAACTTCATCGATTATTTTTCTGGTACTAACGATTACTTAACAAAAAAACACACAAATATGTCCATGCTGAAAGATATTGAAATCACTTCCACAAAAATGAAGTTTTACTCAAATATGTGAAGCATTTATTAGATAACTGTCTAGTCCTGCTGCCGTTAACGCATCTGACATGTATACAAATTACATTAACTGCCAACAAATCTGCACGACGCCTTCATGCGAAGGGGTGCATTTCTCTGAATGAGATGATTGGACGAGACAAGCAAGATGAAATGGCATCCAAGTAATCCAAAGGATGGTGACAATTGCGAGCAAGTCAAAGAATCTAATGGAAGCAAAATGGATATATTTTTTTTTTAAAACCCAGATGTTTCCCCTTCGAGAACTGATTGTATGAAAACAGCAACATTACAATCAAAGCTACAGGAATGAACCAGTTGGATAAATGTAACAATAAAAGTTTAAGGATGTGCAAATCCGTAGCTCGATTCGTTATTTGTGAGACGCCTAGTATAAAAAAACATTTGGTGTCATCTTGCTGCACATTAACTTCTAATATTTGGTCCTTGCAATTGAATGGTCAGTGTGGTGCGTAAACAATGTTTTGTCAAGTAGCACCGTCCCTGTATGAAGGCTGTTACTAAATCAACAATTGCAATAAAGCATACCAAAAGGGCATGTTAAATTTCAATGCTAAGTGTTTATATTTCAGTTTTTCTTTTTCTAATTTATTTCTTTGCGTTTCCATATTTATTCCAACGTTTCCTTGTACCTCGTGCCATATCGCTTAAGTGTTTCTTACCATTGTTTTACTTAAGTATACGTATAAAGTTCGCAAACAGAAACAATTATTTGAAAGTGAATTGAATGACTTGGCAAAACGACAAAATTACTTCCGTTAATGTTCGTGGTCACTGCCATTAGTCTGGCTTTGTATTTTATAGAACTGAACTGCGGAAAAAGTCTTCGCGGCTAATGGTGTTGTGACGAGCTGTGCCAGTAATATGACAGTCACGTCTCAACAAATCCTAGGTTGGTCAGCTTAATCCGCGTATTATAAATACTAATGACTTGGCAAAATAGATTTATTTTTTTCATTTAAAGTGAAATGTATGGCTTAGTAAAAAATTGTTCTGCTATAGATGTCTTCAGTTTGTAAAACATATTTAGGTTAGTGTATTCTTAATTAGCAACGTATGGTTGGAAGTCCCAAAAAAAGAAAAGGTGATTTTTAAGTATTTGAAGCCATTTTATACACGATCTTCGGAAACATTAACCCACCATATTTACAGACATACGGTTAGAATACGACTAATTAAGGTAAAGAATAAGGGAAAATTTAAATATAAACTAGGATTGGCAAGTGGTTCACGTAGGATGTTGGTCAGTTAACTGAAGTATGATAAGTTATTTGTACCAACTACAAGCCTTTACATCCAGCCAGCACGGATACAGTAAATGTCATTGAATTAACTTATTTTCACAACAGAATATGATCTTATAATCTCAAGGAAATGTTTAAATATATCATTGTAGTCAATAGTATATTTAAACTACTTCAAGCTCTGCCCACTCTGTGTATTATTTACATTTGATACTGGTTAATACTTTTGTGTAGCTAATCTATTTACATTTTTTCCGGAACCATGAATTGGTCCCCAAAGTGATATTTTACAATGTATAATTTGTACAAGACGCGTCTTATGGTGTTTTTACAACATTTACAGAATTTTCACAGCTGTCGGCAAGCGAAACGTTGGAGTCTGTAGCTTAATAAAGTGATTTAACCCTCATTACAAAAATAGTTTTTCCCTGTGGTCGTTTGTTAAGTGAGATTGCGAGTTTGTACATAGATATATCTATTTCCCTTTTGGTAATACGTGTTGCATGGTGAAATACATAGAATATAAGAAAAGATATTTCAATACATTTTAGAAATACCATACCATGTACATGAACACAAAAAGAGAAGAATCGTTTTTTCATTATGAAATGTCCCAGTTCGACACAATAATTTACAATTACGAGCTTAGTAGGTTTATATAATAATCACGTTTCATAAGCTTGTTGGAAATGTATGATTGAACGTATCTAGATGATTAATCTATTGAATTACCATACCCTTACATCAATGTTACCAGTTTGAACTGTCTTATATTGACAAATATTCTCAAGTGATACGTTCAGTAGCTGTTACGGAGTTTAAAAAAATCTAGCGCGGAAAAAGTTTTTATTTTTCCAGAACAGATTTATAGTTTAGCATATGTAGTTTAGATAAAAAAAGAAATGCACACCAAGCCACGCTATTTTTTAAGATATACAAAAAATTAGTAAAATTATTACCTCCCTTTGTTATGAAAACAACTCAATTTTTATGCAATAATAAAATGATTAAATACTTAGTATCATTCCTGCAATAATATATCTGCTCAATTTGAATGCGCAATGGCAACTCTAGGAAACGTCTTTAAATTCCCCTTAGGTGTGGACTTACAAATCATTTATTTATTTATCTGTTGTTTAACTGCTCATTCGACAGATACAGTCATTCAAGAGCCGACCCAGGGAGAGATGGGATGAAGTAGAACTCCTGGGCATTTATATCCCTACTCATTTCGAAAAAGTTTTCCTGTTATCATGCCCGATTTAAAGCACTCATACACGCCTCGCTCTTTTGCCTGTGATTTAGACATGGTACTTGGCTCGGTAGTTGGGAAAAAAACTATCCTGTTTTAATTAATGTACTGTTCTAATATTCGCTTTTCAACATGCATATTCAATCCTACTGACTGATTAGCAGACCAATTTCTACATCACCACATTAACCGGTGCTAACACACGTTCCATTAAGGTTCATTAATTCTTTACGCTGAAGTGTTCTGTCGCTTAGGAATGACATAGATAGCCTTAACTAATCCATGTACTCACTAACTCTGCACAGACAATAACCACGAACTGCTCTTAATAATGCACAATTTATTTGATCGAATAATAAATTTTAAAAGGTTTGTCCCTGATCATGAGTTTTCGTCACTAGGTGAAATGTCTCTGAAGTTACCATTAATGGTTTTTGAGTAAAAAATAACGGCTAATGACATGGTCTAGCAGGGCTATTTCAGAAGTAGGGTAAAAACGAAAATACATCCAGAGTTAAACAAAATAACAACATCAACATTCGTGCAGCAAAGTATGTCCATTAAGTATGATACATTTGCAGTATTAGCCTAGGTTCTATGAATTTTCGAAAATAGATGTTGGTTAATTAAATTCCATTTTATGGCATTTACGCTCATGATACTTACCAAAATAGAATTATCGCCTTTGGCATTTCACAACACTCTAAACACTTTCAAAAAAGATAAAACTAACAGAAGTAAATCGAAATATTGAGTTAGTGCATAGAGATAACCAACATTTGCTGCATATAAAGATTGCCATGCCACACTTCTAATCAAAAGTAATGTCTTGATATAACGGATACAAATAACTGAAGGGACGATAGAGAGAAAGCATAAACAAGACAAGTGACAACAAGTACTTCAAAGACGTGATTGAAAAATGCGAACTCCAATGACTTGGCATCATGATTCACACATTAAAAAATAAAAAAACATATTGCTCAACATTGGGAAATGGACACGCAAAAATACCTTTGTAAGATATTTATATAACCGCCTGTGACTTGTATTCGATGAGAGATGTTATTAGACACAAGTATAATAGAAATATATTTCATTGGTAAGTTTAAGCAGCTTGCTTAGATAAAAATCTAAATGCTGTCTTCGACGCGTTGTTGCCAAAATTGTGCATTTAAGAATAATCTAAGTCTCTTAAAATGTGCCGATGTTAATAACGTAGGATATATATATATATATAAGATAAGTTTCTAATGTAATTTATTTCTCTAGGTTGCTGCTTTTGTATCGTATAATATACCAACCAAGCAGATCTAGTATGAAAGCCATATCTTGCAAATGCATTAAATAAAATAAAATGTATTATCAATTATGTCTTTCTTGTCTTTGATATAAATCGACACTACATCTACCTTCGTTGATGGTTTATATACTCATACTAAGGACAATGTAATTGAAGGGGTGACAAATCGACTATGTTAGAATCTTTGTTCCGTTGACTTTTTCATATGACATAAAGTCTAAGTTACCGAGAGAATGAGCAAGGCGTTCTAGTTACTTGACAGCAACATTGAACGCAATAAAATTCAAAACTTCATCGATTATTTTTCTGGTACTAACGATTACTTAACAAAAAAACACACAAATATGTCCATGCTGAAAGATATTGAAATCACTTCCACAAAAATGAAGTTTTACTCAAATATGTGAAGCATTTATTAGATAACTGTCTAGTCCTGCTGCCGTTAACGCATCTGACATGTATACAAATTACATTAACTGCCAACAAATCTGCACGACGCCTTCATGCGAAGGGGTGCATTTCTCTGAATGAGATGATTGGACGAGACAAGCAAGATGAAATGGCATCCAAGTAATCCAAAGGATGGTGACAATTGCGAGCAAGTCAAAGAATCTAATGGAAGCAAAATGGATATATTTTTTTTTTAAAACCCAGATGTTTCCCCTTCGAGAACTGATTGTATGAAAACAGCAACATTACAATCAAAGCTACAGGAATGAACCAGTTGGATAAATGTAACAATAAAAGTTTAAGGATGTGCAAATCCGTAGCTCGATTCGTTATTTGTGAGACGCCTAGTATAAAAAAACATTTGGTGTCATCTTGCTGCACATTAACTTCTAATATTTGGTCCTTGCAATTGAATGGTCAGTGTGGTGCGTAAACAATGTTTTGTCAAGTAGCACCGTCCCTGTATGAAGGCTGTTACTAAATCAACAATTGCAATAAAGCATACCAAAAGGGCATGTTAAATTTCAATGCTAAGTGTTTATATTTCAGTTTTTCTTTTTCTAATTTATTTCTTTGCGTTTCCATATTTATTCCAACGTTTCCTTGTACCTCGTGCCATATCGCTTAAGTGTTTCTTACCATTGTTTTACTTAAGTATACGTATAAAGTTCGCAAACAGAAACAATTATTTGAAAGTGAATTGAATGACTTGGCAAAACGACAAAATTACTTCCGTTAATGTTCGTGGTCACTGCCATTAGTCTGGCTTTGTATTTTATAGAACTGAACTGCGGAAAAAGTCTTCGCGGCTAATGGTGTTGTGACGAGCTGTGCCAGTAATATGACAGTCACGTCTCAACAAATCCTAGGTTGGTCAGCTTAATCCGCGTATTATAAATACTAATGACTTGGCAAAATAGATTTATTTTTTTCATTTAAAGTGAAATGTATGGCTTAGTAAAAAATTGTTCTGCTATAGATGTCTTCAGTTTGTAAAACATATTTAGGTTAGTGTATTCTTAATTAGCAACGTATGGTTGGAAGTCCCAAAAAAAGAAAAGGTGATTTTTAAGTATTTGAAGCCATTTTATACACGATCTTCGGAAACATTAACCCACCATATTTACAGACATACGGTTAGAATACGACTAATTAAGGTAAAGAATAAGGGAAAATTTAAATATAAACTAGGATTGGCAAGTGGTTCACGTAGGATGTTGGTCAGTTAACTGAAGTATGATAAGTTATTTGTACCAACTACAAGCCTTTACATCCAGCCAGCACGGATACAGTAAATGTCATTGAATTAACTTATTTTCACAACAGAATATTATCTTATAATCTCAAGGAAATGTTTAAATATATCATTGTAGTCAATAGTATATTTAAACTACTTCAAGCTCTGCCCACTCTGTGTATTATTTACATTTGATACTGGTTAATACTTTTGTGTAGCTAATCTATTTACATTTTTTCCGGAACCATGAATTGGTCCCCAAAGTGATATTTTACAATGTATAATTTGTACAAGACGCGTCTTATGGTGTTTTTACAACATTTACAGAATTTTCACAGCTGTCGGCAAGCGAAACGTTGGAGTCTGTAGCTTAATAAAGTGATTTAACCCTCATTACAAAAATAGTTTTTCCCTGTGGTCGTTTGTTAAGTGAGATTGCGAGTTTGTACATAGATATATCTATTTCCCTTTTGGTAATACGTGTTGCATGGTGAAATACATAGAATATAAGAAAAGATATTTCAATACATTTTAGAAATACCATACCATGTACATGAACACAAAAAGAGAAGAATCGTTTTTTCATTATGAAATGTCCCAGTTCGACACAATAATTTACAATTACGAGCTTAGTAGGTTTATATAATAATCACGTTTCATAAGCTTGTTGGAAATGTATGATTGAACGTATCTAGATGATTAATCTATTGAATTACCATACCCTTACATCAATGTTACCAGTTTGAACTGTCTTATATTGACAAATATTCTCAAGTGATACGTTCAGTAGCTGTTACGGAGTTTAATTGTTTGACTAAAATAGAATGAAATATTCATGACTGATTATCGTAATTATCTAGCTGTTGTCAAGTAATTGCTCTGTACACAGAGGAATATACTAATACTAGTATGTTGTTAATATGTAATTACCAATCATTAACAAATGTTGTTGTTTCTTGCTTTGATAAATAGATGGATGTTATCTTTTGTCCCCATGATGTCTTTGAGACCATAAAACGTGATCTTCAGTGTTTCCTCATATAATATTGAAATAGAAAGGAACTTTTGGAACTGGCCTGAAAATAAGCTGTTTTTAACATGCGATGTCCTTTATTTTGAAGGGGTCTCTAAGTGGTCCCTAAATGAGGTAAACGTCATTGTGCAGATTTACAAATTCATAGACTTGTTTGTTTATTTTGGAAAATAAGACATTATGCCATTAATACAATATGCATTTATACATCTATATATAGATCTTTCAGGCAGCACTGTATCGCATTTGTACTCAATTTGGTTAATTGTACAACTTGAACATTGCGTGATATCATATACCCGAGCATAACGTAAATCCTAATTTACCGACTTGTTAATGTAACACCTTTATTAATGTCATGTTCTGACTATTAACTTGTGATTATTGTTTACTGTCTGACACTGATTCCTACACATGCCATATTGACATTAAAGAGCGACAATGGGTGGTGTAAATGTGTGAAAATGGAGTTTGACACTAATCCTCTATAGAATGATACCTAAATTACGTTTTGTTAAGTTCGTGGAATAAAATTGTGCACACGTTTGTCAGGATGTTAGATTTTATGACCAAATTCCATAATAATCCAAAAATATTACAAAAATCTAAATGGTGTTATAGAAGTACGAGTATGTATCAGTATAGTATATTAATTAACTGCTGGTATAACGTTTTACTACCATCATGTCTGATGTTAGAGAACTGTCCTTCACAATTTGATTTTGCTTACCTAAGTTTTCCCAACAATTTCGAATGTTATGACAGATTCGAACTGAATGAAAACTTTTATTTATCATTTTTATTTTATTATTTAGGTTTAGTGCCATTTTCAACCATGTTTAAGTGTTATATACGGGAACAGGCAACTTCCCCACATGTAGTGGAAAAATGACACTTTTGTCAGGTTTTCATGGACGGGTACGACCTGAATTACTGATTACAAATCCAGCACACTTACCTGATCACGGCCGCGGTTGACATCATATATTTTATATTATTTGTTTATATCGAGTTTTGCAGCTTTATCAACAGTTAGAGTCATATGGGGCGGACAGTTCACCTAACCATCATTCCAGGGAAGTACCAGTACTAGACTCCCGTCCTCCGTAAACATGTGCCTATTTTCTCACATAAAGAGACATGGTCTGTAGCTGGGATTGAACCCACCCACCATCTATCAGTGAGAGGTTTAGTGATTTAAAGTCAGCTACCTTGACCACTCGACCACAGAGGTGGATCATTTAATTTTTTAGCTGAATACATTTATGCGAACAGTTCATTTACTTTTCCATAATGTTTTTTTTTTAAGGAAAACAGGTTTTGATATATTGCATAACATATGACCGAGATACTGGGTCCTGCTCTATAAATGTATAAGTGGACAGGTGCACTACTGTATGAATTGGGATGTATGAAATACTATTAACGAAATATACTATAAAGTAATATAAGAATACTAATGATAGGTTATTTCAAGGTTTCACAGCATACTTATGCGCAAGAGAAAAGTCTTGGTAGGTTCATTGTACCAGACTGCAGCGTGTTGATTGTGTTGTTTTTCTATTGAACAATTCAAATTCTTATTGTTTACCTTTACAAATTTTAAGGAGAAATCACAAAATGATCAATTTGTTGTTTCGAGTTCAATATTACTGATACGTAAAGAACGGTATATTTCGATCTGAAATACAAAAATGTAATTCTTAATGAAATATTTCAGAGACAAAAGAGCATCTAGGCAGCTAATTACACCAAGCAAATAAGACAGTAAACGTGAACATTCCGGCTTTGTCTGAATTATAAAATCTTTATCTCACTGTGTTACCATTATGGAGGTTTATTATATCACCTTATTCAGGAAACCTTTGAAAGATCTTTCTAATTAGGCATTGCTCAACTTCAAAAACCTTCACACCAAACACCAGAAGCTTGTATAACTGACATCTGTGTATATTTATTGTGACATGAAACCAAGTTTCTTATTATCAAACAGTATCCATTGAGTTAATATCATTGTTCATCAAAGTATGGAAAAAACGAGAAATAATGATCACGACAATATCACCAGTATCGTTAAACACGGAAAGAGCGTATATTAATTCCTTTGTACATAAACTTGCCATGTACATTGGTATACAATGTATAGGTATATATTTTAAGTATTCCATCAGCGAGGTAATTGCTAATCACTTCATTTAAAACATTTATGAAAAGTATTCTTGTGTGGTGTGTTACGATATCAAACAGGAACGTCACAAGTGCGATTAACCATAAATACTAAAGTGGAATCAAAATGCTTCCATGTCGTAAAAATATAGTAATCGTGATACTACATTTAGGGAGTAAATAGTCTAATCGTCTACGTTATAGCGTGCTCAGACACATTATTAAGGGCTTCTGTTAAATCCTCATTCCATTTCTATCATTGAATGAATCGACATTTTAGGATAAATCAGAATTCTGAAGTGAGTTCGATGTGTTATATCGACATTTAGTGCCTTTGAATTGCTTTGATCAATCAATGGAATGAATAAAATGGAATAATGCTTTCGACATCCGCTTAATTCTCTTAAAATTCGCCTAAAATGTATAGTATATATCTACGAAGAATTATAAAACATAACACGCATATGTCTATTGTATACATTCAAAGGTATCATATAGAAATGGGATTCAAGTCCTAATTTATAATATGCTGAGTGTATGTGATTTAGATTATTGCATTTGTTTCTTTTTTTAGTTTGTGTGGATCGTAATGAATGTTGATCTTGTCTAACTTACAAGCCAAACACATATATTTTTGCATATAAGAATCATTGAAATATCTTTATTGGTATTTTATTCAACGTTTTGTAAGTGATTTGTCTTAGTGAGTTAACGTAACCTGTTTAGCAATTACCTATCTGTTGGAAATAGCTCTTCATTATATTGCATTATGGATTGAACAATACGTACTGAGTGAAGTATCATTTAGTCACCGTTTGTACTTATAGGATTTCAAAGATTGTATGAGTTCATTTTGTTATTAAGTGCTAACTTGAAAATATTTATGAAAGTATCATCTGCCTTGTCTAGCTTAATCATCTCATTCAGAATAATCCACCCATTCGTCTGAAGCCGTCGTGCAGATATATTGGCAGTCGTCAGAGCTAACGTATTTGTAGACTGTGTTATATAATGTTATATGCCAGATAGCAGTAGGACAAGACAGATATAAAATAAATGCTTTACATATTTAAGTCAAACTTCATTTTTGTGTTTAATTGTTAAAGTAATCATTAATGCCAGAAAAAGTAATCAAAGAAGTTTTGAATTTTAATGTTTTTTATGTTGCAGCCAATAGGTGAATTAAGTATGTAACTAGAACGCCTTGCACCTTTTCTCTCTTCTTTCTTAAAGTTTATTATTCGATCAAATGAGTTCTGCATTATTAAGAGCAGTTCGTGGTTATTGTCTGTACAGAGTTAGTGAGTACATGGATTATTTAAGACCATCAATGTCATTACTAAGCGACAGAACTCTGCAGCGTAAATAATTAATGAACCTTTATGGAACGTGTTAGCACCGGTTAATGTGGTGATGTATTTGATAAGTAAATACAAAAAATAAAACGTATCAGTGTGGAATCTGTTTATCATTTCATCATGAGTAAGTTTTGCTTGAGTTTTGATATGATGTATATTAGAATTAAGGAAACAAGATCAGATGTAAGCTGAGTATACTTCCCGCGGATTTTATCAAATTTATTGCTGAGTAGTTGTTCAGCCATCGCATCATCAGCAAGAATCATTTAACGACTAGCTATAAATAATGGCGGAGCAAGGCCACGTGCGACACATGCGTGGAACCACAAATTGTCCGTCAGCTAGCTCAGCAGCTTCCTCCAACATAACATATGTTCCCGGATAGAGTTCCAACTCACGCCTTGCATTGTGAATGTTTTTGTGGGGGATTTTTTGTTAGATACAGAATTATTTGTGACAACACATGTAACGGAGAGGATGTCAAATACATTTGCTTCGCGGTTTGAATTAATAAAGAATATTTTGTGTTGTTGTTCTGTTGACAAAATATATGTTATACAAGTTAAGTAAATGTATGATCCTAATTATTTTCTTACATACATATGATCAATTATCGGGACAATGATCTATACAGGAAAGACTTCCATAAACAATTTAAGGTATCGTGGTAGATCCTCTTGTTGTTTTTCTATTCACAATCGATTACAAATCTAACGAGAATTACACCAGAAATTGGTCTGCTTATGAGTAAGTAGGATTGAATATGCATGTTGTAAAGCAAATATTAGAACAAACATTGTTGTTTGATTCTTGGATCCGGGGTGATCACGCTGGACTACTAAACGGAAGATCGTGGATTTGATTCTGGGTTCCGACTTTCGAATTTATCAAGGACGCTATTTCCAGTGTCCCCATCCCAACTTATACCGAGCCAAGCATTGTGTCTTAATTACAGGAAAAGGTGCGAGGTGTGTGTGGATGCTTTACACCAGGCACGATAAAGAACTAGAACTATTCTAAATGAGTAGGGATATAAATATTCAGTTTTTTTGTATCATATCTCCCCTACGTTTGGGCCGGCTCTGAAATTACCGTAACAGTCAAATGTGCCGTTAAACAACAGATAAATAAATAATTGATTCGTGGATCTATTCCTTCATTGGAATGTAAAACTTTTCGAATCTGTTTTCATATTCTATACAGTAGCATAGACCCTCTATGAATACCAATCTCAAAGTGAGAATGACGTCGTTTGTGCTCTTTTATTTAACACATACACGATAGCGTATTATTAAAGGAAGATTTGTCTAGGCTTAAATAATACCATGTCCTGTAAATATTCATTAAAGATGTGCTTCGTACGTAAGACATAAATAACCATGTCTGAAAAAGGGCGACTTCATGACGTTCGTGAATTAATCTTGCGGTGAACATTAATCATAATAGGACATCTTACAGAAACATTATCCTTAGACAGGAAAATGTGCATCGAAATCGGAGATTGGAAGCAGCAGACGTGTATTTGGAGTGTGTCTCATCAGGAAGTAAGAGTGATAAGTGAACTCGCTATAGAATAAAAAGTACAATTATAGAATTCGTAAGAAATATCGCATGCACTAAATTTCAGAATCGCACACAGACTGTCGTGCTTATGGAGTGCCTATTGCAGTTATTCTGTTATGCAATCTGTGCTGTTATGTGACTGTCTGTAGTAGATATGGGCATAAATCAAAATAATGAAGACAAAGCGTGACATGGGGGGTCAAATTTAGAATGATACTTGTGTTCATAATTTGCTAAAAATAGCTTGGAAATATATTATATTATAAAATTGACAATGGCTAAAGTATAGGATTAAAGTCTTCTTCAAATTTACAACATTTTAATCAAATAAATATTATATTTTCAATAGGAAGCCTTAAAATTCAAACAATCTTATGGGTTAAACTATGGAAAGAATAACGCATTTTTGTGATTTTTTCAGCAAACTTGCATGAAAACAATTTTTTAATACAAAAAAAATATACATACAACCATAAATTTCCAAAAAAAAGAATTTTCACTTAATTGGTACTATTCTTGGGTAACTAAACAATGCCCCCAAGACTAGTATATATCTTCTGTCACCGTTACACTCGGGACAGATATTCTTTGTGTATGGTCTTATGATAATGAGAGTATTATTAATCTAATGTTATACAATTTGTTTCATTGTAATACAATTAATTTGTTCCATTATTTTCTTATAAAATACAAACAGATAATCTATTTGATAATGTTTTAGTTTTAAATGGTGAAAACAACAACACCATGGGACGTTCTAAAACTGTAACGTAAATATGCAAAACTGTTATGATAAGGAGTATCATAAAATTGATTTATAACAACATTAGTCAAATGTATTTTGCAATTCATTAAATAATAATTTTTATTTTTAACAAATCAAAACTATTTCCAATTTGGTAATTCAAATGCGTTACTGAACATGAATTATTAATTTTTATATATAGAGACTAAAAGAGACTCTGTTATGCAATCTATGCTGTATTGTGACTGTCTGTAGTAGATATGTATAGCAGTAGGTGTATGGATCAGGGGTTGGTAAATTAGAGCCCAGGGCGCAGTGCCTTATATTTTGAACGATTTATTTAGAGACATTATTGTTCAGGCCATCCGTGGCCAATTGCTCATGTTTATAATATATTATGTTCGCTGTGGACAACTTTATTCGGTATCGGAGATGGTAGAATACTAAGAAGACACAATCTATTGTAAGTGACATTGTCTATATATCAACCAACACCAACAACAAAAGCAACAAAGAGATGACAGTATATATATTCATTTACCTGCAAAAATTCCTTCAAATATATATCCGCGACACATACATTTAGTCGTGGAAATGTTGGGGTTTAGACATCTTTGTTTTAGTCAATACAATATTTACCTCCCTTGACGGCCATCTTTATTTGCAAATTCAGCATGCATTGATAGAAGATATTTATGTTTTTGTTTTGATAATTCTAAATGTACATGATATTTATATGTGACAACTACATTTTCTTAAACTTGATGTGCTAATGGCCGTAACAATTTCATCATTAAGTTATCTTTTATAAATTGAGTTGTTAAAAAATCAATTTTCTTATTTTTTCTATTAAGCATATAAGAAATTTGCCAACTAAGATGGCTGCCAAGGGAGGTAAATATTGTAGATATGGGAACTATGTATATCAGTACTGACTATGTTCGCAGAGAAAGATCCGAGAAATATGTCAACATTCAGCGAAATTTGAAATTTAACTCTTTTTTGCAGTGTGCACGCCCATAGTTTCCATAAAAGATCGGAAAATCTTCGGAAGTTATTGTTGCACAACTTTTGGGTGGAAGTGCATTATTATTTATAACTATGATTTTTAGCAGCAAGTACTTTAACAAGCCATTTTACAAACCAAGTTCTTCTTGCACCTATTAATTATATATTATTTTACATACATCTGGCATATTTTTAAACTTTCGCAGACATTTTGTCAGTTGAAGGGTATACCTCTTTAAGTAACGATTCTTAAATAGGTAAGTCGGGGCTATAGATCATAAAGGTCAGCACGATGAAAATATCATAGATTCCATCACGTGATATTTCAGTTAATTGGAATATTGCTATTAATTAAATGATACTATGAATGCATAACCATCTGTTAACAGGTTTCATAAGTAAGAACTTACAAAAACTTAACATACAACGAATCGTATCCAATTTAGGTCAGTCACCTATGATTTATAAAGTCACATTTTTTTTCACAAATTCTGTAAATATATTTTCGTGTGCTTGCTGCACATTAACTTCTAATATTTGACCATTGCAACTGAATGGTGTGGTACGTTGACAGCGTTTTGTCAAGAAGCACCGTCACTGTATCAACCATATTACTAAATCAACAATTACAAAAAGGCATGTTAAATTTCGATACTAAATGTTTATACTTTTTATGCTTTTTTGTTTCTAGTACCTTTCCATACTTATTCTTAACAGCTCCTTGTACCTCATGCCCTATCGATTAAGTATTCATATCATTATTCTACTTGTTAAGTATACGTATAAAGTTCGCAAACAGAAACAATTATTTGAAAGTGAATCGAATGACTTGGCAAAACGGCAAAATTACTTCCGTTAATGTTCGTGACCATTGCCATTAGTCTGGCTTTGTTTTTTATGGAATTGAACTGCGGAAAAAGTATTTGCGGTTAATGGTGTTGTGACGAGCTGTGAGAGTCACGTGTCAACTCAAATCCTAGGTGTGGTCAGCTTAATCCAGTACTTAAATTATTCAATGATTTTTCCATCAAATGTATCTTGTAATATGAACAGTCTCGAAATAGCATACATGTACTATATGCACTTCTAAACTGAAGGCATTTGAAACTGACACGTGCGACAAAAGAAGCTCGTGCAACCACTGAAATCTTTCAAGTACAAGCAGTGACATAATGTCATTTCACTAAATACGTAATTTTTAATCCATAATGCAATATAGGAAGCCATTTACAACAGATATCTAATTGCTAAACATGCTAGAAAAGTTACATTGAATAAAATACCAATACATAATTCTTGTAAATGTTTTTGACTTGTTCGTTGTCATACAAAATCAACATACATTACGAATTTGCGATCCACACAAACAAAAAAAAGAAAGAATGCAAGAACTTAAATTGCATATATACTCAGCGTAATATATAAATGTGGACTTGAATCCCATATTCTATATGATACCTTTGATTGTATACATTAGACGTATTTGCTCGATTAAAAAGGGTGTTTCTTCGTATACACTACATTTTAGGAGAATTTTAAGAGAATTAAGCGGATGTCGAAAGCATTATTCCATTTTATTCATTCCAATGATTGCTCAAAGTAATTCAAACGCACTAAATGTTGCTATAAAACTTAAGAAGTACGGTTTATCCTAAAATGTCGGTTCGTACAAAGATAAAAATTGGTTGAGACTTTAACAGAAGCCCATTATAATATGTCTGAGCACGCGATCATGTAGACGGTTTGACTATTTACTCACTTTATGTAGTATCACGATTACTATATGTTTACGACATATAATAGCTATAATAATTTGATTCCACTTTAGTATCTATGGTTAATCGAATATGCGACGATCCTGTTTGATATCGTATCACGCAACACAAGAATACTTCTTATAAATGTTTTAAAGTTAACCTAGAGCTGTCACAAGGTGATAAATACCCTCACATGCTGCATAGACCATGGAGCTACAGCCACTGGAGTTGTGCGCGACACATTATCTAGTGATGGTGAACATGTGTGGTAAGTTATTTCAAAATCCTCCAATGAATGACAAAGAGCGGACACGATTCAGGACAGACATACAGACAGACAGACAGACAAAGTGACTCCTGTATAGCCCCCCCCCCCCACACACACACACATTCAGAAAGTAGGGGTATAGTGATTACCAATTAACTCGATAATGCAATACATAGAATATAATAGAGTATCTATACATCATATACCAATATACATATATATTAAAGCAGGTTTCTGCACAAAGGAGTTCATAGACGCTCCTTTCGTATTTATGCGTTATTGGTGTACCACAATGAAGTTTTGTCGTGATCTTTATTTCTCGTTTTTCCATACTTTGGTGAACAATAATATTAACTCATTGCATACTGTGTGATAATAAGAAACTTGGTTTCATGTCACAGCAAATACACACAGATAACAGTTATAAAAGATGCTACTGGTGTTTGTCGTGAAGGTTTTGATGTTGAGTAATGTCTTATTAGAAAGATCTTTGAAAGGCTTCCTGGACAAAGTGATATAATAAAAGACGTTTCCTGTCTTAGTTGCTTGGTGAAATGAGCTGCCTTCATGCTCTTTTGTTTCAGAAATATTTCATTTAGAATTATTTCAGATCGAAATATATTGTTCTTTACCTATTAGTAATATTAAACTTGAAACAACAAATTGATCTTTTTGTGATTTTTCCTTAAAGTTTGTTAAAGTCCCATAAGCTTATAAATGTATTGGTCTTAATAGTTTCTGTTTGTTCTATAACAGAGGAATCCGGTGTGTTTTCCTCCCGTGCATACTTCATAGCAAGAAAAAATGTTTCCGAAACTACTATCGTATTTTTTTCAATATCATTGCACCACATATGCAGTATCTCGGTCATATGTTCTGCAATATATCAAAACCTGTTTTCTTTTAAAAAATTATTATGGACAAATAAACTGTTGGAATAAATGTAAATTCAGATCTGAAATAATTATAACGAGAGCCGCGGCCTAATCCAGTGGTAAGTGCATGAAAATCTGATGAAAGCGTCGACTTTCGTCTACATGTTGCCTGTTCCTCGTGACAGGGTACGTTACTGGGCCCCGTTCTATGATTTTTGCGTAAGTGACGAAACGTCGAGACGCAGTCTAAATGCACGTGTTGACCTATGACCCGTGACGTCAAAATCGCGCATTCTGTCAATATTAGCTGACGAAAACTATGTCAGAATTAAATAAATAACAAATTTGATAATTTCTAAGGGAGGAAATGTTGGAAGAGGTGAAGAAAATGAGACTCAACCCATTCAAAGAAGTTGAAAATGAATATTTTTTATCAACCAGACAACACTGCATTTCATTGATACATCGATTGAAAAAGTGCATAACATAGTTATTTTTTCTGTTTTGTAACAAGGTCAACTATAACTTATACGACTATACCCCCAGCAGAGCTATTCAAAAAGTGTCTTCTAACGTTTGTAAGAAGACACTTTTCAATAACCCAACTTTTACGTGGACATAATCCTTCATCGTCGTATAAGTCAGATACACGTAGATCTATTCGCATTTTCTTCAAAAATGTCTTCTTACAGACGCTAAGAAGACGGTTCGCTTAGACAAACAACCATTTATCCTCGGCTTCGCCTCGGACAAATTGGTATGTTTGTCTAAGCGAACCGTCTGTAAGAAGACACTTTTGAAGAAGAACTCGTACTGTATCTATTACATAATAGTTACATGCACAACCATAGACAACATCAAGTACATACGTGCAATACATTTAATTATCATGTGAGTTTTAATAACATCTTTTCAGACTTAATAATTGGTGCTGTATAATTATAAATGTATGCAGTTCATCTACATGTTACTAGATTCAAAGCAAATGTGCTGATAAAATTAATAGGTCGATTCAGCTCAGTTCGTGTCGGAATTGGTCGTTAAACTTAAGTATGCTTAGAAAATGCGAAGATTCCTGTGTGTAGCAAAATCAAATTGTGAAGGGCAGTTAATTAATATACTATACTGATACATACTCGTACTTCTAAAACACCATTTAGATTTTTGTAATATTTGTGGATTGATGTAGGTAGTTATGGAATTTGGTCATAAGATTTAACATCCTGACAAACGTGGGTACCATTTTATTATGTGAACTTAACGAAAAGTAACTTATATATCATTCTAAAGAAGATTACTGTCAAACTCCATTTTCACACATTTACTCCACACATTGTCGCTCTTTAATGTCAATACACACGCGTTACTGATATTATACAGCAAAATTGGGTGCAAATTTGTAAACGAAAACGACAAGAAATACATATTTCGTATACATAATGCATATAAACATATCAAAATGTTACAAGGGCCGAAATGACAGTTTGTTTAAAATTACGCATCTTTTTTAAAACTAGGTGTAGCATTGAGTTCAATTCAAAACAACGAAGCAGACATATTTAATATTTTTCCACTGTAAAATTGTCTAATTTGTTTAGTCATTCGCGAGCTCGCAACACAAAATCAGCCTGAATTCCATACTTAATACACATCAAAACATCAAGTACATAAATGACCACGCATGCTGACTATAAATATCACTAATATTGATTGAACAATTATTATGATTCCGTGACCTTTGCCCTGTAATTGTTTGAAAGCTACATTTTCATTAGCTTAATTACACAAATCCGTAATGGCTTTAGCGAAGTAAAACTCTGTTGCGGAGTTTGACGATGGTTTTTGGAGTTGATTTTTATCAAAATCAAGTCCTTTGTAATCGTCGACTTATATTTGTCGCTGGACTCCATAACAGCTTGGTTAAAAGAATGCCACATAAAGGAAATAGTACGCAACTAAATGGTATGTTTAGATAGAAGTATCTGGAATATTTCCCCAATTAAGTGTGTCAGATCTAAATATATTTCAAATCATTCTATTGTAACTACATGGAAAGAGTCATGTATCTAAATAAGTGCTTGTCGGTAGATACATGAGATTTTCAAATGCGTAGAATTAAAACCGCGTATTCATTGTCCAATAAAATATCTTGCCGTAAAAGTAGTTCTACTTTCGGTTTTCGTTCGATAGTTCAGAAAAATCTCCACGGACGTATTCATGCATTTGCAACAATCTACCATCGATGTGTGTGTTTTGTGCCTTTCTAACATTTCTTAATATTACAAAGCGAATTCTCATTTAATCGTATTCCGTGATAATCGCTATTTATAGACTCACTCCCCGCAGTGGCTAGTAGCAAAGCGTAACCGATGTGGGGAGTTTGATTTATCGAAGGTTGAATGTTAAAACTGCGGCTTAAGAATAATAATTCGAGTCGCTAAATACGAACGTAAATTACTGGATACGTGCTTTTAAAATTTACTGTTTAAGAGTTCCTTTTACGCCAGATTATTTAGAATGACATAATCACGTCTGAATTTCATGCAACATCGGGTTAACTATAGGTCATATAGGTCTTACTCTACTGTGTCAGGACCTTTTTTATTTGAGTGACCCTGAATGTGTTCAATGCGACGATGTTCTGTTGTGTTAAAACCAGAAGAATCAATGTTTGTATTTACTGTTACTGAAGTGTTGTTCACTAGTTTTGTACAAAAAAGAGTTTTTAAGGCAATTAAATTGTCCTCAATTAATGTGCTAATCATTAACTTTCCAATATCAGGCTTTTTTCATTTTAAAATTTTAGCAAAGGGACTATAGTAAAACCCTAGCTTATGTCATTTACCTATATGCATATGACCTGCATTACAATATGAATGAAAAATCGGTCCGTAATTTTAAATCAACGGTTAAAATATTTGTATGGGCTCGAACGATGTGGGTACACATTTCTCTCTTTTGTCTCGTATGGTAAAAATCAAGTCCGACAGTACTTTCAGTACTTTGATTTTATACATGTATATGCAGTTGTTCTACGGCCCATTCGAAAACTAGGGTCATTTCAGGGGTGCCTCAGAGAGAGTGCATAACCTGGCATTTGTTCACCCTACTCTTATCTCGAATATATTTTGCTGGTTCTTTATCGTGCCCGGTGTGAAGCAACCATAAACGCCCCGTCCCTTTCTGGTGATTTTCTCGACACTGAACGTGACTTGGTAGTTGGGTCAGGGACACTAAAAAACGTCCCTGTGTAATGCGGAAGGTTGAACAAACATTCGAACTCGTGACCTTTCATTCAGTGGTCCAGTGCGTTACCACTTGATATCATTCCTTAGAATCCTCTAATGGCTTTTATAGACAGAAAAACTGTAGGTAATTCAATAGTTTAGGCGTAAAGTGGATATCTATCACTGGAATTGGCGAGCACTCTATTTGTAAATTTAATTACTGTCTGTCTGACACATAGTGTATTATTATTTGTTATTCATTCTTAAATGTGAAGGGTAGAGTACATACAAATTACAGACAAAGAAATACAAAATGTACAATGTATTACACATGGTACATGTCACATTTTAGTAAAAACCACGAAAATTTAGCCCAACGAAAATAAATGAAAGTACAGTATATTGTAAACAATAATCACATGTTAATGATCACATCAAGAAATTTAATAAAGGTGTTACCTTAACAAGTCGGTAAAATAGGATTCATATTATGTTTGGGTATATGTTCAAGTCGTACCATTAACCAAATGATTGAGGCTTGTTTAACATTTGTTCCATGAGACTATCTTTTCGTATAAAATACGTGTACATTGCTTCAACGTTTTTTATGTATATGCATGTCTGTAATTTGAGGAACTGTCCCTTTCTCCAAAGAGCAGATTTACAATATATATATAATTTATAACCAAACATACTACATGTAGGGGAGACCGGGGCAAAATGAAACATGGGGCAAAATGAAACACACTAGATATCGTTGTTGTGAAACCACATATGACCCAATAAAATTCGAAAAAAAAGCAGTGTCCTTCCTTTGCACGGTTTGGAAGTGAACATCATTAAGAACAAACGCTGTAAAACGTAAATAAGCAGATATTTTAGTTTCTATGCAATGTAAGTGACTTTTTATCATCCCGTAATTATTTTAATTAGTTCCGATAATATTGATAGTGGAACACAATGCCGTAGCCTAAATAGAAACTGTATGTGTTGTGTTTATATTTAACAGAATGTTGAAAGTCTCTTCTTGTATGATTTCACATGGATTAGGGTCAAAGGTCATTCGGTATGGATGGTGCAAAATGGAACATTAGTGACGGGGCATGTTGGAACAAAGTTTCGATTTGCCCCAACATATTTTCAAAGTTGGTAAAGTGATAAAAAAACTTGCATTTGCGTTCTGACGTTTTGTGGGTGTGATATTAGCTATGTGCTTTCCATTTTAAAAACTAGATCTCAGTGGCATAGCCAGAAATAAGCCGAGACACTCTGTTGTCGTTCATATGGTCACTAATCGGGTTTTTACTTAGAACGTCTTTAACTGATACGTTTTGGAGGCCGCATAAAATTGTTCTTTCCCCAAATTATCGATATCACTGACGTTATATACGGCAGTTTTGTAACAATGAATTATATTTTTACCATACATCACGTATGAACATTATTTTCTGTAATCTACAACAAGCTATATGATCCAGGAAACTGATGCTCTAAGTATATCATGATAAGGACTTATATAAGTCCTTGGTATATATAACAAAGGTTATATGCATTTCAATGCGTTCTATTCATAATGACACAATCGAATGAATGTTTGTAAAATGGAATAGTTATTAATAATTTTATCAACACTGTACATGGTCAATGTCCCAACCAGATCAGACTTTGAGACAGTCATGTACAAAAATATATTTTCACTTGAGTGATATCACATATTCGAAAGACGATATCATCTGTTCAGATTTATATATATCACAACGTGGCATTACATGGTACTAAAATTTGCCCCGTAATTCATACAGTACGAAAACAAATGTTGAAATGAATGCTTTGTACAAAATATGAGTATGAGGCTCATTGTTCCATTTTACCCCAGGTAATGTTTCATTTTGCCCCTCCTATGGGGCAAAATGAAACATTTTACTACAACTAACTTGTCCCTTAATATGGGTCCAATTAAAAGAAATATGCATACTTAACAAATATATATATGACGTGCGATAAACGTACGTTATACACGTGCAAAAGGTTTCCCGAACAGATAACGCACGAATGAGAACTACTGAGTTTTGTAAAAAATGTTTCATTTTGCCCCGGTCTCCCCTATTCCTTCGGTTTAGCAATCAACATATCAAGACCACCAGACGTACCGTCAAATAAGGAATTGATATAAAACTCGCGCCTGGTCTTAAATATTCTTGACACTCGCAGACAGAAAATCTTGCTAAAACCCGATGAGAAGATAATTGATAACAAAGGATATATGATTGAAATACGTGGTTACTGGACGATCTCAACATTTAAACAAGTTGATAGTAACTATGATAATAGAATATCTTCTAAATGAACAGAGGAACACAAGCAATACCCAGAGCGCATACTCATAGTCACAAAAAAATACATAAAATGAATAAGTAATACATTACGCCGTATATATATCTTGGCATGACAACTGAGGTCCGTATCATAAGGATGCCTTAACTAAGACGTTAGAATTAAAAACTTTATATACTTTAAGTACTTTCAACGTATTGTCTCCAAGAAAATAGTTTTATCCTATTAACAGTTTTCAGAATGTATTGTCTGTTGTTAAACGTAAATATCTGAACTGTGTGCCATAAGTTTGAATTCTAAGTTTATAACTGCTATCGAAGTTGGATTTGTTTTGTGAAACGGGACCCCTATGTTTAAGGATGCTAATTGACTTGATGGCTTATCAATATCTACTTGACACTCATTCAGTTGCTCACATATCAAAACACGGGAAATGAATTAAAGAATATACATTTACATTTTGCAAAGATATTTTGAGTTTAGGAAAACAAACACCAAACAATCTTATGTATGGTAAGGTTGGTAGATATCTGTTGAGATTAAGAAGACTTTGTAGAGAAGTAAAATGTGGGTTTAAAGTAGTGAGATGTGATCATGCAAAATATATAAAGATAGTTTACAAAATGATAATAAGAAATTTAGAACTTCAACTCACGAAATTGTCTTAGGCGGCTAAGTCCTTGAAATTGTTACTTGAAATTATGGTATTATACTATGTATGGACTAAACAGGGAGTTGAAAATATCAATGTGCTTTAAAAAAAATATTTAAACAAAGATAAAAATGATAATTCTATATAAAATTGGAATATTAAGAAAATTCATTATGCACGAGGACATTCAGACTACTCTGTAGGTTTTTTTTTTATTACCTGGATGAAATAAATGTAGACTAATTCAAAGTAGCACTAACTCGATTTAGGACATCTGCTCCTAGGCTAGAAGTTGAATCTGGTAGACGGTATAAGCCAGAAAAATCGATCGAAAATTTATATTATGTGACCCTCTAGAGGATGAATTGCATTTTTATTAGAATGCCCTCAGTATACTGAAATTAGAATGATACTTATTTTGATGTATTTTCGGAAGAATCCCAGGATGATTAAGTTTACTGAGCTGTTGAAGAATGATAATATAAAACATAATTGAAAATTTATCCATTTTTATTTATAAAGCATTTGGAAAGAAAGAGAAATGATATTTTCTATGTAAACTAGAACCTTTCCTCTTTGTCACCATTGATCTAGGACATTATACTATTCTATAGATGTAAACATGCATATATGTTAATGGCATAATGCCTTATTTTCAAAAATAAACTATTTCTCTTTCTACAAACAATTAATGCTATGGATATGCAAAGCTGCTCAATGATATTTCTCTCATTTAAGCACCTCTTAGAGACCCCTTCAATATCAAAGACGCAACATTTTAACACTTATTTTCAGGACAGTTCCAAAATGTCCTCGCTATTCCTACATAATGTGGAGAAACCATGGCGACCACGTTTTATGGTCTCAAAGACATATTAGGGACAAAAGCTAGCATCCATCTATTTATCAAAGCAAGAAACAACAACATTTGTTAATACATGGTAACTACATACTAGCAACGTATTCGTGTACAGAGCAATTTATTTTTCCAGCTTAAACTAGACAACCACTAGCCAATTACGATAAGCCAGTCATGAATATTTCATTCTTTTTAGTCGTACAATTAAACTCCGTAACAGCTACTAAACGCATCATTTGAGAGAATTGTATCAAGTTTGAGACAGTTCCATCTAGTAACATAAGTAACAGACAGCTAAACATGAGTCAACATAGATGTAGGGTATGGCAATTCAATGAATTAATAATCAAGAAACTGTCAATCGTACATACCACTGAGCTTATGAAATGTGTTGTTTATATAAGCCAAATAAGATCGTAATTTTTAAACTATTGTTTGACTCTACAGTCAAGTCAATTTATCGTCCATACAGTTATTTGAATTCAATTCAAATTAATACTGCTATATAATTGTATCGCATTTTAATGCATTTTATCTTATCGTGTCTTCGCTTCGAATACATGAACACACGAAATATTGAAGACGAAGTAACGATATTTTAATAGGCGAACACACGAAATCTTCTCTTGTAGAGTTTGTGTCGGCGGGTATGAAATTTTCGTATCGGCGCCCTATATTTGTCGTGTACATTGAATTCAAAAGGCGAAAACGCGACAATTGGCCAATTATCGTGTCGTCGTGCTTCGCCCCAAAGGACGAACACACGATAATGAGCAATGTTTCGTGCTGTCGTGTCTACGCCTTTCGGTAGACATGCGCAGAACCATCGTGTAATAGTTTTTCAATTTGGTCATATGTGTAATGGTTGTGCGCATGTCGACCGGAAGGCGAAGACACGACGACACAAAACATGTGTTCGTGTGTTCGTCCTTCGGAGCGAAGCACGACGACACGATAATTGACCAATATTTGTAATTGAATTTACCCATAATCTGTATTGGAAACCTTAATTTGTCGTATTCTAACCGTATTTCCATAAATACGGCGGGCTTTTTCCGCGGGTCGTGTATAAAATGGCTACAAATACTACGGGACTTCAAACCGTACGTTGCTAATTAGGAATACATTAACCAAGACGTGTTTTACAAACTGAAGACATCTACAGCAAAACAATTTTACTACTAAGCCATACATTTCACCTTTAATGTTTACGCTTTTGATTGCTACAAACCAATATGTTAATTATGATTAGGATAGAGATTCAATGTCATTTGCCGTACTCCTTTTATATAATTTTCTAATATTTTTGTATCATTAATTTACTTCTCCATTATGCAGCAGAATAGTTATGCATAAAGCCGAACCAATTCTAATACATTGGCAACTGAGTGTTGTTATTTACAGTTATACACTACAAGACACGCGTAGAATGCCTCTGAGAAGTTTAAATCTATATTTGATTAGTAACTTCCAAGAAAGCTCATCGGTAAATGTCACTTACGCACTAATAATATTGTAACAAAGTGATTGATGCTTGACATCAATTTCGTTGTAGTTTCCGAAAGTCAGTACACCGCGATATGCAACGTTTCCTTCAGAAGCGGCAATTTCATCAGCTACATTTAGGTGGCATGTCGAGACGTTAATAAGCTTAAGTGTCATCCAAACATAATCAACATTTCTGCTATCAAGTCTAGAGGTCTCCCGCACAAAGTAATATTCGCAGTATTGGGCGATTCAAAGGTTTTAACCCAAGACATTTCTACTTCCTAGGTGGTGAAAATTAATCAACTACATATAGCAATGAAGTAGGTTTCCTTCTTGTTGCTGAACAATCAGTCAAAGTAAATGGAACAATAGTACATCAAATCTCTTGACTAAGCCATGTATTATTACAATATACATGTAGAACCCGATCTGGCAGTTAATCAGTAATGATATATACTACTCAAACAAATTTGATAAGGATCACTTTTTATTATGTATGGCATTATCGTCAATTATGGGTTACATATATATTATAAGAAATTAATTTTATTAATTTTCAAAGATACCTGTTTATCATGAGTGCAACATGTAATCCATACATTAAATCATTCGAGCGTAACGAGCGTCAAAATGAGGACAGGGTCAAAATTAGACAACTATGGGTATGTGTGGGGAACAAACTTTGAGGAAAATGCGAAAAAGTTCTAACTCATTTTCATGGACGATAATGCCCGTGTTTATAGGGCCACTGACACCAATCAGTACCTTGAAAGGGAAACTATTGCTCGAATAGACTGGCCCGCTCGATCTCCCGACCTAAATCACATCGAACATTTATTGGATATATCTGAGCGTCCTGTCCAGCCAACATCTACCAGACAGCTCGCAGTGGCAATTCCGGACTGTTTTTGACGCACGAGGAAAAAAGAAAAAAGAGAAGGAGTGACATACGCCATGACTCCCCTTGACGCGGCTAGATTTTTATCTACCCCGCTGGTTCTCCTTCTCTTTTTTCAGATTACCCGTTTTCAAATAATTTACAAAAGTCAATATTTGGAGAAAATACGACCGAGTTATTAAAGTTTGGGTAATATTACATGTGAAAAGTGCAAAATTGCCGAAAAAACAATTCTTGACTTCGAGCTCCTATGGTTTGTGGGTCAAAATAAAACAATCGGAATAACAAATGAAAATGGTAGAAAGGTTATCTAAATGCACACGCTATTGAAGAGAATGCAATTGAATAATTTATTGAATCACTGCTTGTCACAGATGTAATATATAATAGATGATGAAGACAAAAATAACAACGGAGAATTCGATAAAGCGCTCGTACATTGTATACAGTAACCCAAAGTATACAGTAAGAGACAAAGAGAGACTTTGCCCAATAGGCAAATCAGGAAAACCAGACAGATTAATTAAATAAACGACTCAACTACAGTCTAGATATCCATTCGTCCTAACACGATTATAACATAATTATACATTATATACTTGGGGAAAGACTTATATGCCCACAAGCACATGACTATTACCATCAGCAAGCATCCATTTTCATTAGACATCCACCAAACGATTTACATCTTGAATATAGTCAATACATTACAGTCTTGGTATCCAAGAATAACCATGGTAAGTGTTTGAAATGAGACTTAAATTGTCTAAAGCTATATCAGACAAGAAATGCTACATAGATTTCAAAAAGTGTAAAAAATTAGATTGTTTTCATATCCTTGCAGTGTTTTCTCAAAAGAAATGTGTCTAAGCTGAAAGCTCTATTCCATTTCCACGAATTTTTAGGCAGAACATATATCTGTCTCATATTTTGTCTTTTAATGTTTCAAAGGAGCTACAGAATATGATAAAACAAAGACCGCATTAATCATTGATAAATCTGTGAGAAATATTGATCTAAATAGGTATACAAGCATTAAAAAGGGGTATATTTTCTTCTTAAAAATGCCCATGGAAATGAAATAGAGATTTGATCTTTGAGACAGTCTCAAGCAATATAACCTCGGGGCCAGGAACAAATCACATGTGATGAAGCTGTCCAGTTAGCATATCGAGGGCTCAACGCAACACTATCGTAACTCATATTGAAATAAGAACAAGTTACGACAGTGTTGCGCTGAGCTCTCGATACATAAGGTCTATGGTTTAATTTAGGTGCCTGGGATCTTCCCACAACATTAGGCGCCAAAAGACCCTGCCTGTTGGTGCGATGTTGAACCCTAATGAAAAGCACAAATAACTCACCAATTAGCGTTTCCTCCTGGACCAACTTGTTGGACTGTCTTGGTATAGGACCACTGTCACTTAGCATTCATACTAATATCACAGTCTTAACAAATAAATCACACTCCAAGTTTCTTCTTATAATCCAACACTAAACATAAATTCAATTTCAGAAGATTGCGAATACAGAATTGATAAATATAAAACACAATTGAGCAGCTATCAGGCTATGACGTTTAAAATAAATTTCAATTCTTTAAACTTTTTCTTATAACATACACGGAGATATGTACACAAAAACGTTTTGCACGTGCAGCTTGGTGGGTTGTCAAACCGGTTTTAGGCGGCGAAAAAATGTACCCAACACTTGAAAAATAAACAGTATGTTAGAGTACAAAAAGTCCTTAGACCACGCCCCCAGCTATAACCCAATGTCAATGCAGTATTTCTACTGTATATATCCCATCAATTAACTGTTTCAAATGTTTGATTTAAAAAGTTTTCGAAATTTCCGTGAATCCCGTGCAAAGACAAAATAGGAAAGAAATCTCGTGCGATAGTGTACGATAAATCGACCCACTCGTGTCGCTCGTATATATTCACACTGATTTTCTATCCTGTACACATTAAATTAAAAATCTACCGTTATAGTAAAATACTCAATTAAATTTTATTATCTTTAAAAACCGCCTTAATTTCTTATCGAATTTATGTTTTGTGTCAAAATTACTAGTATTGGCATATCCAGTGCTATGTTTAGATAATTAATTTAAGATTATCTTGCTGCTGACTAAAGATGTATAGATTCTTCACTACATAGGCCATATTATGCAATATAACTTTATTCTATACATAACTTTATTTGATACACAATCCAAACTTTTACCTGTGGTTAGATAGGTACTGGTTCGGTGACTAATTCCTGACAGTTTTGCTGTTGTTGTTGTTGTTTTTTAAGATAATTAACTGAATAATCTTATGTCCTTCATGGGCCTCCCTATAAATTTGAGAAGGCATATATGCTGCATTCATTGTTAATCATTTTCTTAAAATATGCCGGGAATGGTGTCAAAGTCGTCTTCCAAAGTGCCTATTGTAAAATTTCGGACAGTGTTTAAATCCAAAATATAAGAAATCGAAGTACAAAAAAATGAAACTGCGTAGGCCTAATACATTTCCACAACTAAATCTTACCTGCAAATACTCATGTGCCTTATTTTTGCCCATTTTTACCAATCTTCTGTAAAAAAAAAACGCTCCAAAATAAATAAGTTTCAAAGCGTCGTAAAGCTAACGAAATAATAATTTGTTGATTTAGGTATCAACCAACTAGAACAATGTGGGTAGTACATGATATATCAGAAGTGAAACAAATTGATTTGAATTTGGAAATACTGTCGTCTGCAAACGTCAGTTTATTTCAGTATTTAACTGGGACCTCGCCGGCATAGGCACTCGATTCCGTGATTTTTACACGTTTACAGACGTTATTTTTCAATTTCACTCATCAAACAACGCAAATCTGTCGAAAGAAAAATCTTCATTTTTCCCTTATTGAGTGTATAAAAAAACACCAAGGTAGTGAACTCGCCAGAGTTGCGTTGTTTGATAGGTGAAATTGAAAAACAACTTCTGTAAACGTATAAAAATCACGAATTCTAGTGCCTATGCTCGCCGAACCTCAATTTGACATGCACGCTCGTGACGCCATCCCCATGTTTCTGCTGTCCATACGTTTTACTGTGGCAAACGTTTGCGTCTTTACTGATGATTTCTACGAAAATCCAGATCGCAAAGACGCTTTTTACCGTGTCCGAAACAGTAGGCACTGTCCAGAATTAGATACTGAACCAGTGCAGCTGTTTGTTTGTATAGGTAAGTGACTATCTAATTAGTTAAAGAAAAAATAGGTCATCGCGTAACACTTCTATCTTCAGAAAAAAAAATTCAACAAGGGAAATAACGATAACTCATTGTATGAAATCTTATTCTAACAGCTTCTACCTCTAATCTATGCGCAGATAATCTAAATCTGGTAAAAACATTTATTTACATGTATATTATCCAAGTATGTTTGAACACGAAATTCACTAAATAAATTGGACGTTCTGTTTTTTTTATAATTATTAATTATTATTAATACATAAGCGAAGGATTAGAAACTTTGGTTAAGTAGTTTCCGATCACTATTTCAACACAATGCACTCGTTTTTATGAAACATTCTTAGAAAGGTACATTTTCAAAAGTGTTTATCGTTCACGATTGATAAAATGGGCATCAAGTTACCATTGAAAGAGAAACAGGCTGTTTACACAGGGTCTGTAGCCGGTGAACAATAACCACAATGTGGCGGCCTATTTATTATATCCTTCGCATTTTTTTAAACAATCGCCGAGAAGTTTTGATTGCTGTAAAAAGACAATATTGGGGTACATTTATTAATCGATACCAGTTACATTACAAGTAAACTTCGAAATTACATTAGGTGTTCAATAACCTTGTGTATCTACGTTTGACTTGTTTAAATAATATTGCTCAGACTCGGAAAATCATCACAATCTTTCCTAGACTGTAAGTTATTCATTAGATTACAAAAAGTCCCAATGCTTGTGTGTCAAAAGCTAAAGTTCTGCAAATGGTTGATTAATTTCGTGCAAGATGTGGCCCAGTGTTTGGGATAGTCATTTATTGAGACACAATATGCTGAGAAAATGGGATACTAGTATAATATTCCTATTGATGCAAACAAATCGTTTCCAGAAAAGCCAAATTAAAATTTATAGCAGTCGATTACTGTCTGATGCAAGCATCCATCGTGGTTAATTGCATAAAGCAATATTTATATGTCATATAAGCAGAGCTGCGTCAGCTCGAATACGATTTGTGTGTCCTGCTGTCTGTTAATTTAATGAAGTGAATTGTCCAGGTTTGATATAATGTTGTTTACATGGCATTTATCTCTCCCATTGTCGCGGTATACTACTCTTATAAACACCATGATAGGAAGTAGTATTCATGTTAATGATCCGTTACAAAATAGCCATGACATGCAGACAGACAAATCACATGAATAGTCCTTGTTTAATTTAATCTTATTGTAAAGCACATGCTTGTATCAATATACTTGCTTCCATAATCGTTGTTAATGTGATAGCAATGTATGAAGAATGGACCAATCACTCTGCGCAACCTCATGGCATGTTTGTCGATGTAATTATTAATTCGATTTATTAAAGCTGTATTGTCCTGCTGTATGCTCTGTGGGGTATGCCGTTCCCATTTTTTGTTTTGTAAATACTGTGATTTTCGTGTGTGTTTTATCTAATGATCTGTTTGTTTACGTCGAGTTTTACGCCCCTATTCAACAGTCAGAGTCATATGAGGCGGACAGCTCATCTGAAAAGAACCAGTACTCCGTAAGCAACTACCTTATTTCACATAAGGAATTATATAATGAATTAACTTAATTAATACAAATTCAAATGAAAAACATCCGTGACCAACAGTATTGTGCATTGACGACATAATCTATGACGATGTTGAGAAAAACTTGTATTCTATTAAACTGTTAATGCCATCATAATAAATGACCTAATTGTTGTTGTGTTGTTAATGGCGATGTTGATGATGATTACGGCGGTTGTGGCGTGTGTGGTAGCGTTGTCGTTGTCCACTGTACATAAGTAACGTTCTGTGAACGATTTTCTTAACTTTCCTGTCACTACAAACATGGTATACACATAAAATCTCCTACATGACCTACGAGAGATATAATTCACCATGATTTATATCTCCAATCAATTTGTTACAGAGATATCACATCCACTTTAAAATAACTTCGTACTTCAATGTATTCGGAAATTACATTTTGCGTCCTATATCCCTGGTATTAGTGCTTTCGTTTTTTGCTTTTTTCTCATGGTTTCATTTATCAAATGTTTCATTGTGTATGCATGAACGGATCGGCTGAAAGGAATCGAAATGGACATATAATACGAAATACAACGAAATGGAATGAAATCAGAAAGTAAACAATCAAATTGATTAATCATTTGATAACTGTATTCGACTTTACAACCACGTTCTCGTTTGCATAATGAAGGCAGATTCTACATTGGTAACACTTGACAGAACATAATTACTTTCACATATGTCTGTTATTTGTTCTAGTTTTAGAAGTACATGTGCTATATACAGAAGTACATGCTCCAGATACTATCGATATTGACTTTGAAGCATGTTTTGCGTATTTCTTTCGTTGGTGCCTTTAGCGAAAATACTACTCAGTGTGTCCTAATTTCTGTACATACTGAAAAAATGACTAACTTAATTATTTTCTCCACACCAGGTTCTCGGCAATTTTAATGCGAAATGTTTTCTATTTACGAATGAAATGTGGCCATTTCATTGGACAAGAAATAAGGACATTATGTGGATAAACTTGTGTACATGTATTAATAAATGCATTCAAAGATATATCAACTTATATATTCTAATCGAAATTCTAACGCCTGATACTTACTAATTGGTGAAAAAATTATTTTGTTAGAAGTAACTGATATTGAATTCTTACATCAATGAACATCCAATATCTTCTTGTAACGAAGGTGCCGACGGAAGGGAGCACGGTCGCACGTGCAAACCGGGTGTTTCTAAATCTTGCCAATGCCTTGAGTTGTTTAAAAAAGAACTTAACATCTAAAAATGCAAGTTTTGTTAAAATGTCGTATTTTTGTGTCTGGTTAGAAAAGAGTCTGTTTGACATTCTACATATCCCAATACAAAGCGAGAATCTCAAAACTGTGACTGCTCGACCATGAATTCATTGGAGTCATCTGGATCTCTTCATCTACATGTACATGTATAATGTGTCCAAATTCAACCAACTTGAGTTCCCATGTGATACACAGGCTACCGGTGTGTGATGGTCCCAACACAGACCCTCTGCTACCCAGGAATTCTGTTTACACTCTGAAACGCTGTCAAATATTATGTTTATAACGTGTTTTATAACAGCAAAATAAAGTTTCATTTTTTTCTTTTAATTCAGCATACATTTTGTACATATATTATGGAGTACTCTATAATATATATATGGTGAAAAAAATGTTATAAACATAACATTTGACAGTGTTTCAGAGTGTAAACAGAATTCCCGGGTAGTAGAGGGTCTGTGTGCATGGGACCTTCGCACGCCGGTAGCCTGTGATGTGATATTGAAGTTGCATATTGAAAGCTGTTAAGTATGAATATATGCAATGGGTGTTAGAACTATACTTCTGTATTCTAGTATGCACAAACATTCTGGTCGCTCTGGAGGATATATAAATTATGAAATTTATAAGATTAGACACGGCAGTACTTTTATAAGAATTTAATGTTCGGATTTATATTTTGACCAATGACATCGCAGTATTTTTCAGATTTGTCGACCGGTTAACTTTATTTAATTTTCTTTTTTCTCTTTCCAGCTAAATCACATAATTGTCATCCCAATCATTATTTTGTAACCGTCTACCTAGTAATTAAAATTGGATATATTTCCATTAAATTGTGCCTTAGTATGTTTTAAATTTATTGTACTCTAAACTCGAGACAGAACATTGTGACTGAAAATAATCCACAAACATTTAAAGCAATGCATGTCATTCTCAGAATGCAGACATGTTTGTGGTTAGTTGGTCAAAACACATTCAGTCGAGAAACAAAGAATTAATAAAACAGTTAATCTGAGTACTGTTTACTAATTAGATTTTTTAAAGACTGGAACTCGAGCGTCAAAATCTTACAACATGAAGATCAATGAAATCATTGCATGCGGGTGAAGCTGTGAACAAAAGTTCAAAAACTGCTTTTCACGAAAATTTACCGAATTTTACAGTCACCATCGACACATTGCATGAATGAAATATGATTGTGGACGAGGAATTTGTTTCTGAAACCCTAGCTCCCTGAGCAATTAGTAACATATCATAACGATATATCTGCAATATTTCAATGTTTCTGACAAACAACACCAGACCAATAATATTACAGCTGGTGAAAGTGACGTAATACACTCGCACAGACACTGCATCGCACAAAAAATATCAGACACGATACATATCGCAACTGTGTATTAAGCTCCTAGTTCCAAGTGGGAACAATAAAATCTCGTCTCACCATATAATGTTCCAAGTTCTTTCCAAGTTAATGCCTATAAAAGGTTATCCAAAACATTTTATGATAGTCTGCAAGGTCGCCAGCTGATGTTCATTCCACAAAGCGAAGAACTAAAGATTCCGTGTGCCGCTCTGTAATAGACAGCCAGATACGTTATTTCGTCAATCAGCAGACAGCTGCATGACAATCATCTTTATAGGGTTTAATATTGACTAAGTAGTAACTGAGTTTTAATTCAACTGTTATTTCTGGTTGTTTTTTCATACACGTGACATTTTCGGTGTGAAGAACACCAAGGACATACCACAATACTAGGTACATTGTAGTTTTGATTAATATAAGAATTTGATAGAAATTATATTAAGTCAAGTATATCAAATCACAAATCACTTTGGTACGGACATCACATCGGACGACTCCACATTTGCTACCTTAGGTGGTATTTCCCTTGTTTAGGAACAAAAGAATGACCAATTAGGAAACAAAAGATTTAAGTGGTCACTGACTGAATTCAATAGATTTCTTTTGTGTTAGGCCCCACCCCAACCATCTAAGGTACCTTAAATGTATACGTTAATACACATCATATTGACAATCCATTCAAAATATTTCACCCAAATCCTAGATGTATACTCTTCTTGAACCAAGTTCAGCATGATCTGTAATGTTCAGCTTTGATTCCTCACAGCATTTAGCTACCGCTTGCACTCCCCGCTACTCTACTCGGGTCATTCACACCCATCCGAATCATCATTCAACTTACATTTTACTTAAAATTTGTTCATATCAAATAAGCAGTATTGAAGAAAAGACGGCCAAAGTAAGATTTTGATAAATTTGACATTTATTACACAATATCACAGATAGATATATAATATTAAGATTTCACAGTGAATACAATACACTTGGCACCAATAAATATGTGTTACTGTTGAAAATATATTCTTCATCATAATAACTTAACTAGGTCATTTACTAATACAAATGTATTAAATGGAAACCGACAGACATCACTCCTGGATTTCTTAGTGCACATGTAACTTCCACAATGAGGAGTGTATCGATTGTTTACAGACACAAATGACATTGGATATTATACAGTATATGCAATCAAACTATCTGTAAGAAATATTTGATAAGTCTGGCTTTTGACATTCTAAACAATACCACCTACGGAAGAGAAGGTTTAAGTGAGTGCCAAGGAAATGATATCTTAATAGAATTCGAGAAAAAAAAGGATTTCATAACGCAATATACAACTATAACAAAACAACAATACTTAGAATATTACTTGACCTTTGAACTTTCACTCAGAAATTTATTTCATCATTAACAACCATAAATAACAAACCATTCTTTTTTCACGCAGTGTCAGACTTTCAGTTAACAAGAGGTGTTTGTCAAACACAGAACTGATGCCCCTGAATATCAACTGGGTATCAGGACGTTGACTTTTGACCTTAAAATCGATAAGGGTCATTGACATGTGATCACCTACCGCCTGACTAAATTTCTAGCTATCAGTCTGACTAGGATTTCTATTTGAGGGACACTGTGACCTTGACCTTTGGACTCAACATCGATAGAGGCCATTTGTATGTGATGACCAAACTCACAACTATGTATGAGGACTGTATGGCAAAAAAAAACTTGTCTCAATGGATATTACAACCTTGCCCTAAAATGCCTTTCATGTTTTTGAGCATATTTTGTTCACATTAAACATTTTGATTATATGCATGGTAGAAAAAAGTGTATTCATTTCGAACAATAGAAATAAAGGGGATATCTAGGTCCAAAGTCACACCTAAATGTATTTACTTCAATGAGAGAGTCTCATACATGTACTTGTATTTTAATGCTGACATTCCTTCATTCTGACAGTACATGGACTGTGTTTTTATATATCCTTATCTAGACACTTTAGTGAATATAATTGTAGTTTGACATCCGGTTTTGCAGTAGACATTTTGACAGCAAAAGTAACTATGGTGTCAGAAAGAAGCTTCATTTCAATTTCTATTATAGTTTATGTTACATTTGTTAACATGTTTGTTGCATTTAGTGTCTTTCTTAATTATTGTTTTGTTCGGTATAATAAAATAAATAAAAGACATCCTGAGTTTGTATTATGAAATTGCTTTTACTAAGACTATTGCACATTTAAATATATATCTGTACTGACTTAGCTGTTGTATCATTAAATACCATGCAAAATGACATGGTAGTTTCAGGAAACTATCCAAGAGTCAGAAGATCAAATGTCTAATAAACATCTAAAAAAGTACTTAACAACTGTACAAATAGGATTTCACAGGTCGACAAAAATTTGGATGAAAAATCTGCATTACAAAAAAGGAAAAAGAATAGGCATTTGTCTGATCAGAAAACTGATGATTAAGATATAAATCTTATTATGTATCAAACAAATAACTGGAGCACATGCCATTAAAAACAATTAATTTCACACAAATGTAAGAAATACTGAGAGATAGCATAACAAAGAAATATAATAAATTCTCAGAAATATTGTACTACATGTATATAGGTCGAAGAAAAAATGTCTGAAACACTGAGAGATAGAATAACAAAGAAATATCGTATAATTCTCTGTAATACTGTACTATATGGGTTTTAGAAAAAATAAAACAAAAAAGACAAATAAATATATACTACACAATACAACATACAGCAAGTATAACAGCCCTGAAAAAACAGAATACATGATTGTGGTTCATGAATAAATACTGAATGCTCAAGCTAGCAAAAGTCATGTATAAGGTCTCTTGACCAAAACATTAGGGTAAGCAAACTGAAATTTCGCTATTTTTTATGAGAGAAATGTAAGCCCATATACTTTAGTAGTTTGGATTTTGCTCTTAGCAACTATATAGGATTGATTAGGTAATTGTAATTGCAACCTTATTTATAGCTTTATCATGAACATGATGTAGAAAAATACATAAAATAAGAAATCAAGGTAAGTAAAAGGCATAAATATTGATTTGTTTAAAATTTAAGTCTTAATTTCAAAATTACATCAAATAAAATAATATATGAATCAACATCATAGTACATTTGTAGTTGAATACCTAAAACATGTATTGGATAAAACTTTAATTCTTAATCAATTTATTTATTAAGCATTATTTGTGAATCTTTTTTTTATTTTCCACATAAAAGGGCCAGGATATTAATCAGGGGACAGGTATTTATTCGAAGCAAAGTTGTATAAAAGTAAAAATGAGCACATTCTCAGATATATAAAAAACTTGAAATACAAAGAAGTGATGTATGACAATATTTGGAATGTTCTTGATAATTTTGTTAACGAAACTAAACGGTTGCTACAATAACTGTAAGCCATTATCATGAGAATATTTATAAGCTGCTCTAGGCCAAGTTAGACCGTTTCCCTCCGGTAGATGAGTAGAAGGAAGTAGAACATGTGTACAAAATGTCCTGAAATAGAAACAGTGTAAAATATCACTGAGTAATCAATCAATCACATGACCAAGTCATTATGATGGCTACATACACCGCTCAACTTTTATACAGGGTCACCTACATTTCTACATATCTTTATCAATATAAATAGGTGTAACACCATTTGTGGCAATCAATTTTTTTATTCAATGATTTAAGTATGAAATGTAAAATACCACAATGTTTAACAAGATTTGAAGTTTATGATTGAAATAGTGACTATACACATATTATCTGCAAAACATGTAAAAAAGAAAGTGATTGTCCTGTTAACAAACAAGAGGGCCAAGATGGCCATAGACTGCTCACCTGAGAACAAAAGCACTATAATTAATGACCAGGTAATATAGTTTTCATCTCATATAACCCATTTTTACGTAGATTTTGATATCCCCATAACTCTTGAAGTTAGGGTCCGATTCCACCCATAACCTAATTTGTCCAAAACCATAAGGTCATACCCATCATTCTAAATATGATTAGCATTAGTGAATAAATGAAGGCGCTAGAGTGTAAACAAGCTAAAATATAGCAAATTTTCTAAGTCAAGGGCCCATAACTCTTGAAGTTATTGTCCGATTTTGCCCATAATTGAACTAAGCCGAGACATTGGTTAAGAGCTGTGGATGCTAGAGTGCAAACAAACCAATTGTGGACGGACTCCAAACATTCATCGATCCTAAAAGCTCACCTGAAGAATCAGGTGAGCTAAAAATTCAGAATAGACCAAATTGACCAACTATAAATTTGAGAAGTGTATACATTACTTTTGTGAACCCGATTTCAATTTTTCCTTTGAATTTCCATTTGATAATGAGACCACATCAATTCATTAATTATATCATTATTACGACAGATTATTACAGGTTACAAAGATGGTTATGTGCAGTAGCACAATCCTGCTTCTCCGCATCCCGTCAGCAACTGACAACTTCTCTACATGATGAAGGTATCAGAGGAATTCGAGGAGATATCTTTAGCCAAAGTGTCATGGCAACCAATAGGCTTGACCAATAGACCGACCATCCAACTGACTGATTTTGTTTGTTTGTTTGTTTGTTTGCTTGCTTGCTTGCTTGCTTGCTTGCTTGCTTGTTTGTTTGTTTGTTTACATGTTCCTTCATTGCACTATATTAGACAGCCACAGCCTAAAATCTACTATTTTACAGTTTGGAGTGAAGATTATAATCTACAGTTACTGAAATGACTGTTCTTGGCTATTAATGATTTACTTTATTGATACAATCTAATTCAGTATTGTTAACATTTATTGTTATCATATTAACCATTATAACAAACTTACCTAAAATTTGAAAATCCTAAAAATTCTTGCCAATTCTTTTTGAATCCATAATGATATGGATTTTTGAACACCTGCAAGACAAAAATGTAAATACTATTCATAGAATTATCGCCATATATGAAAGCATAATATGAAGAAATGCCATGAAGCCATGTTTTCAAAAGATTATTCGGCTGAAAATATTATCCTATTTTTAGTTATAGTGGCCTTGACTTTGATGCCAAAACCCCTTAAATAAAATCGCAAACTTGGTCTCCATATCAACTTGCTATATTCAAAATGTAAGGTTTACAGTACATGAAATAGGTCAAATTTAACTGAAGTTTTCAAATCAAAATAATTGTTTGATGTTGTCACTTGCTCAAGAACTTACCCAATTCTAAAAACTTACCATTTTCTTCTTTTTGAATTTTTTTCGCTGATTTCCATTGATATGCAATTCAATACTAGTTTCACCACTAGAAATAAGTTTGGCGTGCCACAGCATGAGTAACCCTAAGGCAAGGGTTATTCCCGAACACAAAATAAATTGATATAAAACAGCTACATGATAATAATATGCCTTGTAGTTCTCACTGTCAGGTGGATCATCATTCATTATCAATGATACAGGTTTTGTCTTATCCTAGAAAAAAATGAAAGAACGTACGTTAGTCTCAAATTTTCATAGAAATATAATGAAATAGGAGAACCTCATGGACACCAGTGTTCTTCAGAAGAATCAAAGTAGCCGACTAAATTCATATTGCAGCGGGTTCCATTCACAGATTATTCACTTTTTTGGTGTAGATTTTCTTTGGATTCAAAACAAGTAGCCAGCGAAAGGTTTTTTAGTAGAAGGCAAATCGTCGGCCACTTTGGCTTCTGAAGAACACTATTCACCATTAAGATCATCTTGAGGGCAGAATCATATAGTCTTGTTATTAAGGTAATCACATTATCAAATTGAAATATGCAGGAAAGGTTGGAATATGGACTGTAACAAAAAAGTTGTCACTATAAAATACAGTATCAGACTGAGTCTGCTTTAATACAGGAAAACATGTCATCATGCAATATCTGCAGTAACTAATGTTGAATGTATTTCAAATTTTTTAACAAGGGAAACAACTCTTACAATTTTTTAAAAATGTATCAAGGGAAACAATGAAATGAAAAAATGGGCAAAAACATTTCATAATTATATCAAGACTTGTTGCACAGATAAGGCAAAACAATACAACATTATGAATACAGTTACAAATTTTGATGTGATTTGATTTTATCTTGTATTTTGATGTAATGTAAACAGACAGCCCTCCGGACATTTGCCTCCCAATGAAAAATGGTCATGTGGACTTTTGCCCCCCAGTGCTTATTTCATAGTGGACATTTGCCTCCCAATGCCTATTTTTCAAGTGGACATTTCACCCAAAAAAAACATTATACGTTTGTATATTATATTGGTTTTAAAAAATACTTGAAAAAAAAGCATTGGGGGTCAAATGTCCACTTATAAATAAGCACTGGGGGCAAATGTCCACTTATAAATAAGCACTGGGGGCAAATGTCCACTTATAAATAAGCACTGGGGGCAAATGTCCACTTATAAATAAGCACTGGGGGCAAATGTCCACATGACCATTTTTTCATTGGGGGCAAATGTCCAGGGGGGGGGGGGTACAGTGACAGCACAGTTATATCATATGCTACATTGTTCATATCATTACTTTAACTTTTAACACATGATGTTTATTCAATAATAATGGATATTTCTTCCTGGAAATCCTTACATAGAAAACCTAAATTAAATTTTGAACCTTTTCACTGCAAAACCGATCTGAAGACGGAACTATAAAGACTTTTTGAGCTAAATAACAACAGCATAATAAAACAACTTGAACTCAATAGATATTTTACCTTAGGATTATAAATAGTATCATGGATGGCATTCAATGGATACATGAACGCCGGGAACCGTGTTGGCTGAAAAAGAAACATAAAAATAAAGATACCATTCATTATAATTCACATACAGAGAGCAAAGTTCAACATTTTGTAAACAAATTGACTAGAATAACCAACTACAATTCTATGTACAACAAGGTTTGTATCAAATTTTCATCAGGGTTACCATAGAAACTATATAACTCAAGTCATGTTCTTCATGCGAAGGAGTGTGATTTCACCAACTCTTATGGGATGTCAAATACCTCACTCATCTAGCAAAAACATCATTTTTTTAGCAGATCTGAATTGATCTGAACTTTTTGGTTAAAATTATAAAGATTCTGAGAAGAGGAAAATCATCAAAGGGAAGTAACTAAGATTACACTAATCAAATACAGAAAGGGAAGTAATCTATATGCTACTAACTTTAATAGACGATATTAATTTTAATGAATCTAAAGTTCTGGTAATACGTTTTCAAATAATTACAGTAAGCGCCATCGTTTTGTTTTATTTTTTTGTAGACAATTTTTTTCAAGACAGCGGATTTTAAAAAAATAAAATTGACGACTTCTTGTTTTATTTTTATTTGATTTTGTAGTAAATTAGGGTCGGCGCTCCCGTAAAACAGAAAATAAAAAACTGTTGGCCTTACTATGTATATACAGTCAGTTCAGATGCCAATCCTGTGAACCAAGACCATCATGGGAACAAGGGTCATATTTTACCACAAATTTACTGATAAAGCACACTCAACAAACCTTATTACAAAGGCTAATTGTGCTAAAAGGTCAAAGTGTCTCTCCATTTAGTAGCTAGCCTTTCTTTGTCTGCAGTTATTCTGTTACCATAATTAATCATCATTTATCAATTACTTTTAGATGATGAAAATTAGATGCTTAGGTTTGATCAAGCAAATCCCAAAAATCAAATATTCAGTGTTTACACAACAAATCATTTCTGCTTATACGAGTATAGTGTAATAAAGCTTAAATACAAATGCAGGACTTAAATTCGATCAGATAAAAGCCAGCATTATATAACAAACTCAACCAAAGCGTATTGGCTGAAATGGCGTTACCAGAAAAAAACAGATTAAAGAAATTTCAAGAATAACAGGTGTGTGATCAGGGACCAATCTTTGTCTCAGCCGTACATATATAAACAGTCAAACCTGTGTTAGCGGCCATCTCTGAATAAAGGCAACCCTGTGAATACAGGTCATTCTTTTGAAGAGAACACATTGATCAATGACTATACATATATATATACAAAATGACCATAAAATAAAGGCCAACTGTCAATAAAGATTACATTTTGTCATTCCTACGGTAGGCCCTTGTTCACAGGTTAGAGTATATGTATAATTGAGACAAAAAACATCATGTACACAAGGCCAGAATATAATGTTACAGTTACTGACCTTATCTCCATAGAAATGCTGTCTAAATAGTTCATGTCCAGTCCAGCTGACATAAACAGTACCACACCACATATATACACAAAACAAAAAGAAATAACGATGATTGAAGTGACCCACACAGTTGTTCAACCAAGCTGAGATTTATAAGTCAAGAAAAATATGAGTCGAAAATTATATATTTTGGGAGCTGCAATTCATCAAAGTTAATAATTCATGGAATTTTCCCATGAAAGCTGTAACACCTCATTGAACATATAAAATTAATTATCTAATCATATGATATAGACCGGTATGAAAGCATTTTTCAAACATGGATAAAACGTCAATGAAAAACTTAAAGGCAAATAATGGTGGTTAGTAAAGAAAAACTATACCGGTAACCTAAAATTAATAACATCAACAAAGTAACTATGTCCTGATGTGCGCCATAGACACTAAACAGTAAGTACAATTTATGCAAATTATTGTAAAAATGTTATTTGTCATTATGTGACATTGTCATAAATATTTTTTTGGCTATGATAGTATTGATAGATAATAAATTTTAGTAGCGCAAAAATAAAGATTTTATTTTGCTTAATTTTTTACTAAAAGCATAATGTCTACAAACTTTTTGGACACTCCCCATACATGGCAGTTTTTAAAAAAAGGATACGACAATGATGGTCCATTTTCATGATACATTTACCACACACCGTGCAATGGTGTGTCCTGGGGGGTTTTGGAGATATGCATTTCTTACATATTGATACAATCTCAGGAACATTCTGAAAAATAAAAATGAAATATTGTCAATTTTATATTATAATTAGTAATGGGGCCTCCATAGTTGTGTGATTATGGTCTCTGTCTAGTGATTATACTAGCATCTCATCCTGAAGGTTTGAATCTCAACTGGGACCTGTTAAACTTCGCATGTGAGGTAGTTATCCAACTAGCTTAAAAAATGTTGTTTTACCTAGGTATATGCCTGGGGTTATTCTTCATCTTTAAAGCTGGAAAATGACCCTGGTTGTTGTTGCAACATTAAAGCCCAGAGAAAACAACATGATAATTATAGGGATTAAATTAAAACACATTCCTGCGAGTCACTAAGCAAATGAGTATTAATGTTTTAACTTTCTCAGATCTATACAAATTGACAATATTCAACAACAAACTGTCGAAAGTATAAGTCAACCATACTGTTGAATGTTTAGATCTACAAAAATTGTTAGAATGATGTCATTTTGATACAGAAAATCCTCCTACAGCATCCACATTAGTATTAAAACTGTCTCTTCATAAAGACCACTTAATTCTGGACCATCTGTTAGTATTTCTCCTGGATATTTTACCCTGATTACAACATCAACTCAGTAAGAGAAAATATGTCATAATATCAATGCTAAACTGTATACTAAGAACTAACCTGATCAGGTGGTGTTCCTGGCTGGGTAAATACTGCCATCAGATAATGGAAGATAATATTAGTCAGTAACCAATGTCCAAATATCAGATGGAATATAGTCATAGATGTGCTGTTTTCATACACATGTGGTAACAAACATACATAAAATATTGTCACAATTGAGGTAGTCATCACTGTTACTAGGGTTACAAAGAACTGAAAAAAATGTATGAATAGTATTATCAGCATAATTATGTTTATATACAGGCCTACAGAAAAATTACAGACTAAAACGAACAATTTCACAATTATACAGTATGTATCTTACCAAATCATCAAGCAATTTACGCAAAAGACTTTTCTGATACAATGTAATACTTTACACAATACATTAAACTATCAACCTTACAAAGAACTGGTTTGATCAAGACTAATGGCTCATCAGAGTCATCAATTAATTGAAGGTTATTGTACAGGGTAGGTATTGCTTAATAAATAATAATTAATGCTAAGAAAAATGATATTGTGATATCATGCAATATTTACTAGAATGTTGCAACATGTTGGAAATACATGAACTAATTATTATAAGTTATATTTTTCATTACTTGACATAACCAGAGCACTGGTGATTTACACAGGAATCATCCATTGGAATGACTATTAAAGGTATTGTAACTTGTTCACAATGAATGATGTGTAATAAATATGTTAAAATTAATTGTAAACTTACTATGCCAAGATATCTGGCAAAGCGGTCAACAAACCAAAACATAGGCTCCAATGTTGTTTCAAATGCCAAATAGATTGTCGTGAAGTAGTTGTAACACAGGGACATATACAACACATGACAATATTCGGTAATGCCCCGCACTCTTCGCCGTACCTTCCACGGCAGGCATTTTAACAAGGAAGACATTTGAAAAAATCTACTAAAGTATATAGCATAAGGATTTGCTGTATACAGCATTTACCTGAAAAAAATAAATAAATGAACTCTGCATTAACTAAGTACATACATCAACTAAACAACTAAATCTTAAAAATTGCAGAGAAAAAAAATGAACTTATGATGACTGGACATCTCAGCCCTAAACATTCATGACCCTACCGTATATTCACTGAACATCTCAGCCCCCAACATTTAAGACCCTATATTCACCAACCGACATCTAATTCACCCCCAGACTTTTCGGACCCCTTACACATAGAGTATGTAACATATCGAGGGCTCAGCGCAACACTGTTGTAACTTGTTCTTATTTCAATATGAGTTACGACACTGTTGCGTTGAACCCTCGATATGTATGTATAAATGCATATCAATAAAAGTAATCTTCTGTGAATATGAATAATACAGAAGACAGAAGCATATAATTTAAGGATTTACTGACAGCATGTTGACAGGCACTTTGGACCACAGACATTACAAACCATTAACTTATGAAATGTATTCATGATTATCCTTAACTAATTTATAATATCGTGAATAAACTTAATTATAATATAAACCATGAAAAACCATTTCCATTGATGTTGAATAATATCAAAGAAAATCATAATTAAATCTATAAAACATTTGGGTCCAACAAATTCTATTTTTGTGGGCCAAAATATCAGAATAATCATTCCAGAGTCTGAAATCTCATTTCTTCGGTACCGTGTGGTCCGAGATGTCATGAAACCTAGTCATGTGTAATAAATGCTAGACATTGCTATTTGCAAGGAAAATAAATAATATCCTGAAAAATACATGAAACAAATTATTACAGTAAAACCTCTCCAGAGCAGCCCTCTGTAGAGCAACAACCTCTCTATAACAACACCTTCAAAATTTCCCAAAGTTGATATTTACTGTAAATTTCACCTCTGCAGAGCAACAACCTCTTAACAACGGCCAATATATGCTGGGTGTTGCTCTACAGAGGTTGTACTGTATGTCTGGTTGTCAATGGTGACAACCACAATAGCAGGCTTAAAATGAATGTCAATCCTAATTCCTATCCTTGGTTTGATCAGATCAGTCATTCAATGTTGTCTATATACGTCCCTGTACAGGGTTTGATCAGATCAGTCATTCAATGTTGTCTATATACATCCCTGTGCGGGGTTTGATCCAATCAGTCATTCAATGTTGTCTATATATGTCCCTGTACAGGGTTTGATCAGATCAGTCATTCAATGTTGTCTATATACATCCCTGTGCGGGGTTTGATCAGATCAGTCATTCAATGTTGTCTATATATGTCCCTGTACAGGGTTTGATCAGATCAGTCATTCAATGTTGTCTATATACATCCCTGTGCGGGGTTTGATCAGATCAGTCATTCAATGTTGTCTATATACATCCCTGTGCGGGGTTTGATCAGATCAGTCATTCAATGTTGTCTATATATGTCCCTGTACAGGGTTTGATCAGATCAGTCATTCAATGTTGTCTATATACATCCCTGTGCGGGGTTTGATCAGATCAGTCATTCAATGTTGTCTATATACGTCCCTGTGCGGGGTTTGATCAGATCAGTCATTCAATGTTGTCTATATACGTCCCTGTACAGGGTTTGATCAGATCAGTCATTCAATGTTGTCTATATATGTCCCTGTGCAGGGTTTGATCCGATCAGTCATTCAATGTTGTCTATAGATGTCCCTGTGCGGGGTTTGATCAGATCAGTCATTCAATGTTGTCTATATACGTCCCTGTGCGGGGTTTGATCCAATCAGTCATTCAATGTTGTCTATATACGTCCCTGTGCGGGGTTTGATCCGATCAGTCATTCAATGTTGTCTATATACGTCCCTGTGCGGGGTTTGATCTGATCAGTCATTCAATGTTGTCTATATACGTCCCTGTGCGGGGTTTGAGCCGATCAGTCATTCAATGTTGTCTATATACGTCCCTGTGCAGGGTTTGATCCAATCAGTCATTCAATGTTGTCTATATACGTCCCTGTGCGGGGTTTGATCAGATCAGTCATTCAATGTTGTCTATATACGTCCCTGTGCGGGGTTTGATCCGATCAGTCATTCAATGTTGTCTATAAACATCCCTGTGCGGGGTTTGATCAGATCAGTCATTCAATGTTGTCTATATACGTCCCTGTACAGGGTTTGATCAGATCAGTCATTCAATGTTGTCTATATACATCCCTGTGCGGGGTTTGATCAGATCAGTCATTCAATGTTGTCTATATACGTCCCTGTGCGGGGTTTGATCAGATCAGTCATTCAATGTTGTCTATATATGTCCCTGTACAGGGTTTGATCCGATCAGTCATTCAATGTTGTCTATATACGTCCCTGTACAGGGTTTGATCAGATCAGTCATTCAATGTTGTCTATATATGTCCCTGTGCGGGGTTTGATCAGATCAGTCATTCAATGTTGTCTATATATGTCCCTGTGCAGGGTTTGATCAGATCAGTCATTCAATGTTGTCTATATACGTCCCTGTGCGGGGTTTGATCAGATCAGTCATTCAATGTTGTCTATATACGTCCCTGTGCAGGGTTTGATCAGATCAGTCATTCAATGTTGTCTATATACGTCCCTGTGCGGGGTTTGATCAGATCAGTCATTCAATGTTGTCTAAATACGTCCCTGTACAGGGTTTGATCAGATCAGTCATTCAATGTTGTCTATATACGTCCCTGTACAGGGTTTTATCAGATCAGTCATTCAATGTTGTCTATATACATCCCTGTGCGGGGTTTGATCAGATCAGTCATTCAATGTTGTCTATATACGTCCCTGTGCGGGGTTTGATCAGATCAGTCATTCAATGTTGTCTATATACGTCCCTGTGCGGGGTTTGATCAGATCAGTCATTCAATGTTGTCTATATATGTCCCTGTACAGGGTTTGATCCGATCAGTCATTCAATGTTGTCTATATACGTCCCTGTACAGGGTTTGATCAGATCAGTCATTCAATGTTGTCTATATATGTCCCTGTACAGGGTTTGATCCGATCAGTCATTCAATGTTGTCTATATATGTCCCTGTACAGGGTTTGATCAGATCAGTCATTCAATGTTGTCTATATACGTCCCTGTACAGGGTTTGGCATTAAAGGAAGATAGAAAGATAATCTAGAATTGACATATTGATCACATTTATAGGTTTTCGATATATTTTTTGTTATCAATTTACTCATCTCGGCACAATCTTTGATATAGTTCTAAGGAGACCCGTGAACAGTGAACGATCGATCAGAACTTACAAAAATCATGAAACCAAGTAAAGCGATGAAAAATAAAAACTTATCAAAGTTATTTATAATATGTACAGTTAGGATTGCTCGTTTTTGAGATGGAGACTGGCCAGTCCTTCACTGAATGACTCTGGGGTCTGTAGCACTGTGAGGTGATTTGGTAGCTGATTCCAGTCGTACTTCAGAAATGAAGAAGTGACAATTTAGCATCAAAACTGAATCAAAGTAAATGTTTAGATAGAGCTTTTTTAAATGTTTGTCTTCTACTAAGTTCTAGCCAAATATAGATCTATAACTTGGAACTTGGTACAGATACTTACTTCCTTTCTGCCGCACTGATACTTACAGATACTCCTTCCCATCTGCAATTCGACAGTGAAACCAGTTAACGGAAACACTCACCACATCCCAGACCTTGGACAGCTACAAGGCAGGACAGTGCTATCTGCACTGGAAGCACCTCACGTTTTTAACGGATTAGTCAAACCGGCCTCAAGTCAAACCTTCTAGCTTTTTAACTGTACAGAATTTTGTTCTTGTGCCTCGCAGTCACCTTGTAAATAGTACACCAAGTGCGTCAATACCTCAGGGTGGGCCCTGCACTTTACGACAGCAGACCTTAAGTCGCGAAAACATATAAAAAATGAGAAATCTGTTAAATTATGCCTTAAATATTATTAGAAATAGTGAAATGCGTTATGGCTATGCATTACCTTTTGATTTCAATGCCTGTATCGTATTTTTTATTCTGCTAATACAAGTAAATGCTATTATAATCATATGTTTATAACTGGTAGCGTTTGATTCTTATAATATTAAATTACGTTACATCTAAATCGAATAAATTAGGTGAAAAAAGCCACCCACTTTATTTTAATTCGTTCAGAAAATACAATTAGGTCAAGAATAACATCTTTCGTTCAATTTTGAAAGAAAAAAAGAAAGATAATTAAAATTTAATATTATCCGTCGTGATTTTTCAAACATGAGCCAAAGAGAGGCGCCATGTTTATTCCGTTCCTTTCCTAATATCAAAATCAAACGAACCATGTTTAGAAAGATGGCGTCAAACTCTGAAGAGATTGGGAGGTCGTTAAAATTTGTATTAGACAAAATACAAAAGGCCACTGATGTTCGCCCAAAGGTCTGATTAATTCACTTATACCTCTCCTAATTAAAACTATTGTCTTTTTTAATATTAATGCAGTTTTCCCATTGCATGAATTTATCTGGGTGACTAGGTCAACCGTCTCACACTCGCAGGAAGCCGACGAATTTTCAGACTACACAAGCATCCTTATCAAGATATCTTAGAATGTTTATTTACAAATTTTGGTTTATCTTCTGGACACCAGGCAAATGTTATAGTCATCCTGATACATGCATCATATGACACACAATATATTTTTCAAGTTATATAACTTGTATTTTGTTACGCAATAATAACTGATAATAGTATACTATATGATATCCCTTGAATGCTTATTACCACTGTGACCCAATTACCACCAGTGCCCGGATAATAACAATGACTGGCACATGCATGACGTCGCTTCCATTTCCGCCCAGCATTTGTTTACATTGCATACCACGACTTTCAAACATTTTCATCGATGATTTATCATTTTATGTCATTTCTACAGTCAAGTCATTTTATTGTTCATACTGTCATTTGAAATCAGTTCAGATTAACACTGTTACACATGTGTAAATGTGTCGCATTTTAATGCAGTTTATCTCTTGAAACACAGTTTTGATATTTCTGCAAATGATAGATGGTCTGCACATTGGTTGGAGTTTAGTACTGTCGCAGGAGTTTCCTGTGTTACTATGTACATGTATGTATCTCACATTTGATTGGTGGATAAGCAGTAATAAGGTCTCCAAGCAAATTTAATGTGGTAGTCAGTGCGTCAAGAAATGTGATCAATTGATGTATTATAATTATATTATTGATATTGAGATTATTTTTATGTTTTTCAACAAGACAAAGAATTGTTTATGAGTATTAAATGGTTGTATGATTGCAGACTTGCACTGTCGTGCATTTTAAGGTAGGTAAAGAGTTAGGCAGGTAGTAATATAGGGACGACCAGTATATGATATGAATATAAATGATATTGAACAGGCTTGCAGAATTTAGATACCCATTCGTCTTGCTATGATGCACGTTTTTATGAAAGGAAAGATATTCAGAACAGGTAATAGAGGGAAAATAACATGAAAGAGACAAAATTGGGGAATATTCATAAATTAATTAATGTAAATAGAAGTTCTAGTTCCACTAAGGCGCTAAAAAAAGTTGTTTCCGGTTACCTGACATGCCCAATTTTTTCTTGCAAGTTGGCAACCCTAGACTTTATCAGGCCAGAGGAACGGTTCGTCAAGTTTATTATTGGTCTATTCTATAAGCGCATGTTTCCCTTGTTGTTAGAATGATTCTTTTTTTTTTCAGTCTTTACCAAAAATCAATCCAAGGTTAGTAGCAGTATCAAAGACTAAGCCCTCTGCTGATATTCTTACAGCATATTCTCATGGACAGAGGCACTTTGGCGAAAATTATGTAAGTTGTTATGATTGATAAATTGAAATGAATGAAATTTATAATTGATTTAAACTTAAATTATTGATTTACAATTTAATGCTCTCAAAAAAACTGAATTTGCCCCTGAATAAATACTGCATTGGTTTGAGAATTCTGATGTTGATGCAGTGCATACAAATAGACCAAATTTAATAAAGTATTGTGCTCATTTTTTTTTTTTTTAATATTTGATGAATTTAGTTGTATAATTTTACTATAATATATAGTTTACTCACTTCAGGTTGTTGAGATTGAAGAGAAATCAAGAGATTCTGTTGTAAGTTTCCATTTATCTTTCAAAAGGATCATTTATTTTTATTTTTCAGTCAAATTGACTTTTGAGTTTTATAGTTTTCATTGATACTTTTTTTTGTTATGATATTTATATAATATACATATATTGCAATTTATAATTATTATTATAAATGTTAGTACTGATTACATAGACGTATCTATTCTAGACAATAGATAGAACTAATTTTCTTACTTTCCTATATCTAGTCCACTTGCTTAGCTCAGTAGATTAAGCTATTGGTCTGCATACCTTTAGTTTGTGGGTTCAAGAACATTGTGTAAGATAACACTGATCATTCATTCATGCAGAGGACAAGATAATTACTGGTATAGAATCCATGGAAAGTCATTAGGTTAAAGTCCCGTTAGCATTTAGCTATAAAAAATACATGCAAAAAAACAAACAATTGCTGATATTATCCCAGGATAATTATTACTTACGAAACAAGCCCTTTTTCTTCTTAAAACACTAATTTCGCTGTGAATTTTGCTTTTGTAAACTTGAAATATGTAGGTCGCGTGACGTCACTTCATGCAGTGTGCATAATATGACTGGGAGAAAACACAGCTGTTCTATAAATAGTATTTATTTCAATGATATTGAAAAAAATATGATAGTGGTTTTGGAAACATTTTTTCTTGCTACAAAGTATGCACGGGAGGTAAACACACCAGATTCCTCTGTTATAGAATAAACAGAAACTGTTACGACAGATAAATTGATTATGGGACTTTAATTACCCCCTAGTATATTTGCAACTGCAACATTGTTTAAAGAACGAGTACAACGTGGAATATTAGTTTTATCTCTGTTGTTGTTACCATCCTGACATATTCTTCTAACTTCTATTTATTCAGATGCTTGATCAATGTGGTGAGATAAAATGGCATTTTATTGGGCATTTACAAAGAAATAAGGCAAACAAAGTGGCTTGTAAGTATAACACTATACTTATTCAGGCAAACCTGTTGTCCAAAGCCATTCTATATTCCAGAGAGAGAACAAATACAACTTTTGTGCACAATTGATGGTTATGCAGAGAGGTTTATTAGTCATTTTTATTAGCTCACATGTCACAAAGTGACAAAGTGAGCTATTAGGATCACTCTCCGTCCGGCGTCGTGCGTCGTCAAATTTTTTGTTGTGACCACACTAGGGGCCACATTTTTGGCTCAATTTTAGCAAAACAGGGTCAGAACGTTAATATCAACAAAATCTCGGACGAGTTCGATATTGGGCCATTTGGGGTCAAAAACTAGGTCACCAGGGCCAAATAAGGGAAAACCTTGTGAACACTTTAGAAATCACTGTTTTGACTGTATCTTCATGAAACTTTGTCAGAATATTTATTTTAATAATATGTAGGTCAAGTTTGAAAATGGGTAATTTCTGTAGTAAAATTAGGTCACTAGGGCAAATTGCTGGAAAACCTTGTGAACACTCTAGAAGTCACTGTTTTGATTGGATGATCATGAAACCTTGTCAGAATGTTTGTCTTCATAATATCTTGGACGAGTTCGAACATGGGTCATCTTTGGTCAAAAACTATGAAAAACCATGTTAACACTGTAGATTTCACAGTTATTATTGGATCTTCACCAAACTTTGTCAAATCGTTTGTTTTAATGATATAACGGTCAAGTATAAATATGGGTCATCTGGGGTCAATAACTAGGTCACCAGGTCAAATCTTAGGAAAACTTTGTTAACACTGTAGATGTCACAGTTTTAATTGGATCTTCACCAAACCTTGTCAAAATGTTTGCCTCAATGATATGTGGGTCAAGGATGAGCATGGGTCAGCCGGGTTTAAAAACTGGGTCACAAGGTCAAATCTTAGGTAAAAATCTTGTAAAAGCTCTAAATGTCATGGTTTTGATTGGATCTTGTCCAAACCTTGTCAGATTGTTTGTCTTAATGATATTAAGGACAAGTTCAAATATGGGTCACCTAGGGTCAAAAACCAGGTCACAAGGTCAAATCTTAGGAAAACCTTATTAACACTGTAGATGTCAAATTTTGATCGTATCTTCACCAAACCTAGTCAGACTGTTTGTCTTAATGATATGTGAGACAAATTCGAACACAGGTCGTCTGGGGTCAAAAACTAGGTCACCGGTTCAAAACAATGTTTTAATGAGTGAACAGTGATTGTCATGTGAGCGATATAGGGCCATCTTGGCCCTCTTGTTTGTGAAGTTTGCTGAATAATGACTTATGAATTTCTTGAACACACTGACTTACAATTACAATCTACATAGATTCGCTTTCTTTCTCTTTCTTATTAGAGGCCCGACCAGCTAGCTCAGTTGCGTTTGTCTACTGATCGAGAGGCTAACCCCAGGTGAGACTCACACTGTCCGTGACAAATTTGACTGAAGATATTACATCCTATGTTAAATTGTCCTCCACCTCTGAAAATTATGTGGGGTAGCTTGGCAGAAGCTTACGGATAGAATGTGGTTAGACTTAGTATTGGTTAAGGCCTGAATGAAGTCCAGGAAAGCTGATTAAGATAACTGCCCGCCACGATATGACTGAAATAAAATGTCGTTTAACCAGATCAAACAAACAAACTGTCTTATTAGTTTTTTGGTAGCATATATTGACTTTTTTATTTGTGATGTTGATTCCATGTACTGTGGATATTATTGCTAGTCAAAATGTTCGCAATTCTATAACCTATGCATTTTATGTTCATTTTAAAATGTTTGCAAAAAAGATTTTCTGACAGGCCTGCATAATATTTACATGTTGTGAAAATTGCAAATTAAACATAAGCTTTGACCTTGTTTAACAGGACCTTATATGTTTTGCTGTAAATAGCAAAGTGGTTAGTTCCAAACAATGTATATGATAATGAACAAGACACAGTTTAGACCATTCGCGAAAATTGCAGACACTTCCATGATGCAAACTTAGTGTTTTATATATTTTTATCAAATAGCCATTTCAATACTGTACCATTTCAATTTCATTCAAATTTCTGTGTAATCTGAGTAGTTTTTATACCAAACTTTTACATACCGTAAAAAATGCGTCTTATATTCAAGCATACATGGTTCTTTCTAAAACAACAGTCTACTACTCCTTGATGTGGTAAGCATTCTTGAACATTCCTGAAGTTTGGCAAATCAGTATTGTCAGGTTATTATATAAAAGTATTAGAAATAAACTAGGATATAAAAATATTAAGATAAAAGTATTAAAAATAAATGAAACTTATAGGGAACTAGGATATAATGAAGAATCAAATACAGTAAACTTTTTATTTTTCCAGACCAAATCATTTGTCCATATTGCCTAGGTTGTAGGTCTAGTAAAAATGTCCAGAATTTACTATATAAATATACTAAATATTTAGACAAGTTGAGAAATGCTACTGGCAAAACAGATAAGTAAGTCAAAATCAGATTTTGCAGACTCACCATTTTGTTATTTCATTGTAATATTGGATATAGTGAAATATGGATACATTACAATGAAGGTATTATTAATCAGGACTCTAGAAATTCTTTATACATGTAACTCGGTTCTTCTGTATATTTTTGTTAATTTCTTTTTTCAGTGGTTCCAAATTTATACATGGTGGAGACAGTTGATTCTCAGAAACTTGCTCAGACTTTAAATAATCTGTGGGAGAAATTTAAACGACCAGGCAAACTGAAGGTGATGGTACAAGTTAACACAAGTTCTGAAGATAGTAAGTTGAATGTTCTGTCTTGTGTATAATGTAAAACCTGGATTTTAAGACCACCCTTCGGACAATATTCAACCATTGATTATCATGAAAGACACAGAAATTGCTGTAATATTTTCCTTTCTTTTTTACTGATTGTCGAATTCATTCCTTGGTTGTTTTAGTCCCAGTATTCACGCACGTTTTGATTTGATTAATGCAATTAAATGTGAGTATAGTGAGTACCAGGGATCCCAATTGAATTGTTTACTTCATTACATCCATTTTAGTGTATATTGATAACCATGAAATTGAAGATCAGCATGGTTCAGGTAAATGATTACAATTCATCACTATTTTAGATGTCACTATAACAAGGTATAACTACATGTCTCTCTTTCAGATAAGTCTGGAATCGGCTTAGACATGGTATGTCACTTGTCTAAATTTATAATAGAGAAATGTCCATGTTTACACTTTTCTGGTTTGATGACGATAGGAGCTATTGGATATGATCCTAGTAATGGACCAAACCCTGATTTCTTGGTAAGATAAATAAATGTTTATTTGGCCATCCTTAGAAAATATTTTCTTTGGGGTAATGCTATCTACCCAACTTTTTTTGGCCTCATAGGTAACAATTCTTTTTTCACTATAAAGATACTATAGATAGCATTCTTACAAAAAAAAGTTACACGTATTTAGTGTTCAATATAAATGATAATTTTTTTTTTAAAATGTTCATACCTTCCTACCCACTGGAAATTCTCTAGGTAGTGTTATCACAAACCTAAAATCAATGATTCAAAATTGCTAGTATTTTTTTTATTAGTGGGTCACACAAATTTTTATGTTTGGCCTTGGGTATTGATTTTGAAATGCAATTTTTTTAACACATATAACTTCAAATTGTTTTCTTACTTGAAAAAAATAATTTACTTTTTGTTATTCACCTTTCAAAATAAACTCACTCTATGTATGTTTTTAAAAGTAGTGTTGTGAATTAGTGGCATCATAGTGGTATCTATAACTTACTCTTTGTTTACAGACATTAGTCAAATCCAGGGAAGAGTTATGTCAAACTCTCGGCTTAAATATAGAAGATGTGGAACTTAGTATGGGAATGTCTTCTGACTACGAGCATGCTGTAAGTGTTGCCATGGTTACAAACAATATGAAAATTGTATAAATGTTGATAAATCAGTACTAAGAATTTACCTTAGTAATTGTAGTACATAATTTTTCGTATTTGCTGATTACTTCAAGTTTTTTTCTGTAATACACTGATATGTGTCAGTGTATTATTTTGTGACTTACTTTGGGCTGAAATTTGGCCTCATTCCCCTGTATGCAAAGTATATATCTTTCCCCTAAATTCATGACAAATTCCCTTCAGTAGAATTTTATTCTTCTTGAAAACCTTTTTTGGTTAAAAAAGATCATTAAATCAATCTGTAGGAGGGCGCATTGTCTGTAACCCTCAAGGTTATAACCTAATGATAATTAAATGTTGGGAGGATATGAATACATTGTCATGTTATTGTTCCCATTTTCCCCCCTCAAGATGCAATTTTCCCCTTTCTATGGGCCCGTCACCTTTCTCCTAAAAATGAAAAAAACTGTAGTTTGTTATAGCCACGTTTTACATACATGTTTATAGCTCTCTTCCTTATTTCATTCTCTTTCTTACATTATCCTGAAAACTCAATGTTACATAAAACTCCAGCTACATTTTATAGCACAGGCTACTGTAATTTCCCAATACATAACTTTGATAGAGTTCAAAATAATGATAATGTTTAATGAATTTATGTACTTGGCTGTTATTTGTGAAGACTTTCTTTTATTGATATTGCTGAGCCCAGGTGAGGGCGTTTACCAGTTTTTTATTGCAAATTAAAATTTGAAAGTACTTTGAGAAATGTGTTTATTCTTTTAATTGTCAATTGAATATCTAGATCTAGTATCTAAATGGCATGTCAATGTTCACAATATATTTGCAGCATTGTTTTTTATTGTGTATTTCAATTTTGATTACAGATATCACTTGGTAGCACAAATGTTAGAGTTGGTAGTACAATATTTGGGGCCAGGGGTACTTCTTCCAAAATTATGGCACAGCCTGAGACAAATGCTAGTAACGCCGGACATATACCTGAATCAGGTGTAGTTAATGAAGTCAATGTTAATAGTGCAAGTACTTCAAATGCAAATTTGAATGATAGACAATGTGGGACTGGAGACAATATACAAGAATCCTCTACAACAAATGGACCGACATCTCTGCAGGATGGTGAACCCAGTTCTACGGATGTTACTAACTCAATGAATGATTTGAAAGTGAAATAACTTAGATATGATGTACATTACTGTATTTATTTAGTGTTTTATCCAGAATTGATATCGAATGTTGTTATTTGGTAACACATTGTGACATATAAGTGCACCTTTTCTTGTGTCACCTTGATTAAATATATATCATACAAAGTCATTTATCCCAATCACTGATTCAAAGTTTGTGACCGAAGATGTTCAGTGGCTTTTAGATTGTAGATGAATTTCTTTATAAAAAAAATTAAACATGTATAATTTCACTCACAGATTGGCAAACATTCTCTGCTTTATCTTTGTGTAATGGATTGAGATGGCTCAGGGCTTTCATTGGTGAATGAACTCAAATGTCAACATTTTTACAGAAGGCCTACAATAACTTAATGTCAGTCATTTGTTATTATTTTGTATTTTATTATGTTTCAGTATTGAACTAAAATGATGATGTATATGTTTGATGTTTATACACACTAGGGTATTAGATATTCACACGGCATTAATTTTCTGGATATATCACTGTTGTTGCTAGCTTATACATTCATTGTTTGTTTGTTTTCTTCTTTATTGTTATTTTTATTTTTCTTGTTTTTTTATTTTATTGTTGCACGTGTTTAGACTTTGGAGATTGCTCGAACCGTAAAATCTTAACAAGTTGGAACAATTGCAATTTCCAATTAAAAGGTTGAAAAAAATTGTGTATGTGACCCCTGTGTATTAAATAAAACTTAAATTTAAATAGTAACACAACTTAGTGATTTGTTTGCCTTTTTTCTCACTTGACAAATATCATTGTTGAATATAGACTGTGTTATTGTTTGTACCCTGTTCTCGTTTTGTGATTTAATACAATAGACTTGTTAGAATAGCTGTCTGTAGATCAAAATCACAAAAAAATGCCATAAGGTCTTACATACATTTGTTTTGAGACAGGAATAAGATACTTACATATCTAACAAATGGTCTAATTGTTTCTCTGGTCTCTATTGTTGCTGACCATATTCAAGCTAGGATTTAATGAAAATATGTGGTTTAAATAATCATTTGCACGATGGTATCTTTATTAAAGCTATCACGAAGAAACCTATGAAAACATCAGTGACTAGAATGAAACTTAATGCTGTTTAGTATACAACAATTGTACATATAAAACTCTCCTTAAGCAAGGCAACACATACAGTTCTAATACAGTTACACAAATAAAATATTTTGTAACTAATTTTCTGGTCGATACACTACAAGTTGAAGTTCTCAATAGAAATTTATTTTAAAAATATCCCGATACGGGGTGGAACCGTACTGGTACGTATTGCATTTGGAATGTATTGCAATGTACCGGTATACCGCGCATCACTATATAGATCATATGTTTTTGAATTATGTTGTTTTATGAACATTGGATCTCAAGGTTGTTACATTTGTACGATGTGAGTTAAAACAACGAAATATGATATGAGCAAATATTTGTCTTCTGAAAATTTCTGAGAATTAAAACATTTGTCACTAGGTCTAGCTATCACAGCTATTTGTAATAGAATTTGACAGATATATGTCTTAAACAGTATGACAATCTTCACGCTATCCCGCTTGCACAAAGTTGTGTATTCAGGCCGCTGTAAATTGCTTATTTTCAATACACAAGTGCTTAAACAAATTTTCTAACACTGGTATGACAGTAAATTACAAAATTAAAATCATTTTGTATTTGCTGATGAGAAAATAAGCTTTGCTCATATTCCTTTCTGTAATGCTTGTCTTAAAACATCATTAATTTTACAATGTCTATTTTATGGTTTAATTATTTACAGCTAGTTTTATATGTATGAGGTGTTGTTTATGTGATGTTGTTTAAATAAAAAGATAAATAAAATATCACCTCATGAAGTTTGTTGCTTTTTCTAAGATAGACTCGTTGTTGTTGTTGCTGCTGAGGAAACTCTATATGTGTATTCAGTTTTTGTGGGTATTTTTTTGTAGGGGGGTTGCGTGACTGATATGGTGCCAAAATCAGGCCCCATTGCCTTGTCAGAAAAGTGTTATTTTTTTTCAAAATTCCCCTTTATTTAAATTTTATTCTTTAAAGGGAATATGTTTAACTAAAAAGGGGTGAAGTTTACCTGTAGATTATCTTATTTTGTCTGTAGCCATCAAACCTGTTTTAGCAGCCACTAGCAGTCATTCTTTTAAAACTTCATTGCTTATTTAGAACAAAATGTCATCAGAATTAAGACCACCTGTAAATGAAGGGCACATTATTGGTGGTCTTTGTTTACAAGGTTAGTCATAATTCCATTCAAATCCGTGTAAGTATTTGTGCAGGATTTGAAAGAGTAGTCTACCTTAGCACGGTACAACGTAGCTTATTAAATACCAGGTGTGTGCTGTTCTGTATGAATATTTATACACAATATCCTATCTAGGGAAGAGAGGCCACTAAGATTCAAAGTAGCTCAACTTGAGATTAATGCAATACTTAACCCTTTACTTCATGTAGCCGTATATTCACGTGTAGACCGCTTACTTCATAATCCCGGTATTTTGCGGGTAGACCGTCTACTTCATAATCCCGGTATTCTACGTGGTTGATTTTTGAAGTTCAATAAATCATTTTTCCCAAAATATCGGCGATTTTTTAAAACAACAATTGTAAAATTCAATATTTCATGGAGACATAACGTTAACAAAAAAATATTGTTTGTATATAAAATTATGTGGTAAACTGCGTTTAAACACAAGACAGGTCGCGCGTACACGATGACGTATCGTGTTGAGATTACACAGTATACAGTCTGCAGACGCGCGGTTCATTTCTAATGACAATTTTGCCGTGGAATTTTAAGTCAAAGCCAAAAAACAGTAGAACAATTATATATCTTAAATATTTTCAAAAAAAAATGACATAATAAAGATAATAATCAGTAGTTCGCCGTGTCTCGGGTGCAATAAAAGAAATATACAGTGTCAATGTCTCGTGTGAAAATCAAATTCAGATTAACAAATAACATGTGCTAATTGGTGCGGTCATCAATGGGATTAAGTTGGCTAACAGTATGGGTCCCTAATTATATCATCAAATTTTTAATGTCACCCGGAGTTTTATGGTGCCGCATTGTTTTTACAGCTGACACGTGTGACAAATTTCCATATGGGATTTAATCTTCTCATGGGCGGGGCTTATTTATTGCAGAACAATATGACTCTACCAATCAAATCAATTTGTTGTTCAGCCTAAATAAATACCTTTCCCTCCGAAATATCGCCGATTTTTTATTCCAAAAACTATAATTTCTAATATTCCATGAAGACAAATCACCTACAAAAATATTTCGTCTATTATTCGGTGAAAGTTGTAAATACTCTGTAAACACAAAACGAGTCAGGTGCGCGCCGATCACTAGACGTATCATGAACACAGAAGTCTGCAAGCACATGGTTTATTTTTGACATGAATTTAATATGCTGGGAGATTTGTTGAAACATACGTAAATATTATCCTTTATTCCGTATCATCAAACAAATTTGATGCAGTAAAAGTCATATACGACTGTTTCACTCGTCTTTGATGTAAAACAATATTCAAGTCACAAAGACTCGCCGCGAATGCGTGTGAAATACGATTAAAAACATAACGAATTCGGTGTTAATTGATATGCCAAATTATGATCAACTAGGTTAAAGTTTTTTGTACTATGGTACACTTTCACAACCTCTGATTGTTTAAAAAAAACATCCTTTGAACTTGACACATATATAAGACACTCTGTCTGGGTCACGATGACCTTGATTGTTGGACATGAATTCCTGCACGTGCACCGTCAATCACTGGCACTGAGCCAAGTTTTACCTTTGCACATTTATTTAATCTCGAGTGTAAAGTATTGATTTTTACAACCCAAAGTATTCAATAACAATTCTTGCATTAAGATTTTTTATTGTATGTCTTGTAGTAAACAGAAAGGGCAAATTAAAAAAAAGGATAAGGAAAAAACATGGACCTTGTGTCAATTTGTACACATTATATTGCCCTTAATATTTGCCTAACATCAGATATTTTTGCATAGCAAGTAAGATAAATTAAATACCATCAATTTGGTATAATTCAGAAATTATAAAACCATTATTTAGCATTACAATGAAGTGATAAAATGACCAGGTGTCAATAGAAAAAAATCAGAAAAGGCAAAAATATGCTTACAGATTTTTTTTGCAATTTTTGTTCCCCTTTATTTCTTTTAATATTTATCCCACATTTACAAAAATTACATCATACAAAAGGTTATTAAATTATGAACAACTTTTTTATTTACTATAATTTGATGGGATTAATATTTAGTATAATAAACCAGTGATGAAGTAGACATGTGTCAAATCAGTAGCATTTCCCAATAACCTGTATGAAGACAGTGTACCAAGTTTATCTGATCCACTATTAGTATACAGTATGTATATTGACTAGGGGGCTATGAAGTAAAGGGTTAAATCTCTGTTTGTCTATACTAACTAAAATAACTTTTTGTACCATATTCTATACATAATAATATTATGTTCCTAAATTAAAAGCCACTAAATTAAAAACAGAAGAGCCAAGATGGCCCTATATCGCTGACATGACAATCACTGTTCACTCATTAAAACTTTGGTTTGAACCAGTGACCTAGTTTTTGACCCAGTTGACCCATGTTAGTACTTGCCCTACATATAAATAAGACAAACATTCTGACAAAATTTGGTGAAGATCCAATCAAAACCATGAAAACTACAGCATAGACAAGGTTTTCCTAAGAATTGACCTTGTGACCTAGTGTTTTACCCCCAGATGACCTATGTTCGAATTTGTCTTACATATCATTAAGACAAACATTCTGACAAGGTTTTGTGAAGATACAATCAAAACCGGTTTTTGACCCCGGCTGACCCATATTCAATCTTGACCCACATATCATTGAGGCAAACATTTTGACAAGGTTTATTGAAGACCCAATCAAAACTGTGACATCTACAGTGTTAACAAAGTTTTCCTAAGATTTGACCTGGTGACCTAGTTATTGACCCCAGTTGACCCATATTTGAACTTGACGGTTATGTTATTAAAACAAGACCCAATCAAAACTGTGAAATCTACAGTGTTAACATGGTTTTCATAAGGTTTGACCTAGTTTTTTACCCAAGATGACGCATGTTCGAACTCGTCCAAGAAATTATAAAGACAAACATTCTGACAAGGTTTCATGATCATCCAATCAAAACAGTGACTTCTAGAGTGTTCACAAGGTTTTCCAGCAATTTGCCCTAGTGACCTAGATTTTGACCGGAAATTACCCATTTTCAAATTGACCTACATATTATTAAAATAAACATTCTGACAAAGTTTCATGAAAATCCAATCAAAACAGTGATTTCTAAAGTGTTCACACGGTTTTCCCTTATTTGGCCCTGGTGACCTAGTGTTTCACCCAAAATGGCCCAATATCGAACTCGTCCGCGATTTTGTCGATATTAACGTTCCGATCCAGTTTTACTAAAATTGAGCTAAAAATGTGGCACAACATAAAATTTAATTGACGACGCCGGACCCCGGACGGAGACTGATCAGAAAAGCTCACCCTGTCACTTTGTGACATGTGAGCTAACAAGCCCACTTTTAATCTCATTTATGTATTTTTATATACCGGATTTAAACATCTTAATGGAAACCAGAACATCACGGAACACTGGATGATAAAACACTAGTATCTGCATTGTTTTGCAAGCTGAGTGAAATATTTCACAAACTTATCACCTGTAACATCAAACATTTAGGAGAATATTTTTAATGTAAGTTTTTCTTACATCTTTTTGCTCGTCGCTTATTGAAAGAGTTTCAGCACGTGACAAGGAATCAAATCAGATTAAATGCGCTCAGAAAAATCTTGGTCTTTAATTGGACTTGAAATAATCTGTCTTGTGATCAAACCTACATCATTGGTTATTGATTTTAACACAATGAGTTTATTGTATTAATTTAGTAAGATTGGAACTGAGCACACTCACTGCATGGGTGCCAACGAAGTACCAGGCTGTTCGCATCGAAAACATGCGTATGATATGCAACGACAAGTGATTCATGTTATGTAGTAATTGTGTACATATAACGTGGTTGAAAAGCTAAGGAAGACATGTTTTCGTTATTGTACGCACATGTAAAGATATTGACCAGAATTGACGTTTTGGGTGTTATATTTGGTCAAGCGAGAGGTTGATTATCGTTTTCAAGCCACCCGAGTGACTGCGGCGTACGGTTTTACCATTAAATTGTCCACCAACATGCAATATCTTTACACGTACAATGTACAACAACATTTTTGCCGAAAGATAAATTACACTCGTCATAAGTTAATCAGACGTGTAAAATGTTGCCCCCCCCCCCCTTGTAATATTGGTATTGCATTACGATTCTCGGCTAGGTTTTACCCTCTTGGCCACTTTTCCACAATAAATGTCTTCGGAAATAATTAAACCATGCATTCTTGATTAGTTTGAAAACGCGTGACGTCACTAGATCACGTGGATTCTCGATCCATACTGGTATAGCCGTAAGCATAAAATCAGAAACGTACAAGCACAAACATAAATATGCACGAACAGACGTAAGTATATATAAACTCAGAAACATGAGCATAAGACGTAAAGCGAAAGATGTAGATGTATCAAATAAAAAAAATTAGGGGGAAAAGTGGTCTGTTGGAGAAATGGCCTTTTCAAAATGGTTGATTTTCATTTTATTGCTCTATAATCAGAAAAACAAGTTACACTCCATGTAGAAAGTACAATTATTATGTCACATTCGGCCCATTCACACGTCTGATACATTTTAATTAAAGCTTAAGTACATATTTATTGTATTTTCATATTTCACATACATGACTAGTCATTTACCTCATTTGTTTTTAAATTTCAACAAAGAAATGTAATATAACGATGATAAAGTCTACACCCAAACATTAATTATAGTTGAAGTTGTAAGTTCATGTTTCATACTTTGATGGAAAACTTACGATTACATGTGTACAGATTAAATTGAATGCAGATACCTCTTCCAATGCTTTAAAAACCTGTCAATGATTGGATACAAGTGACCACGGTCTCTAAACATATTATCTTACAAATAGTGGCATTTAAGTGGTTTAGATGGTCACGTATTTTAAAACGCACAATAAAACTCCAATATTAAGCCCAGCGCACGGATCGATAAAACAGCTTTAATGAGCTGGTCACACTGAGATCAATGTGAAATATTTAACTGTAATTGTATTTCTTTGATTCAATGAGTTTAACGCCCTTCCAGTCCCAATGAGCCGACAAATCATCTGCGTATAGAGGATATGAACCGTGTACTAAATAACTTCAAAATTACTCCATATTGACAACAGACAATCATAGTGATAAGAAAAAAATAAACAATCTCTTTTAGGTTATACGTGTAATGGCATTCATACATGTGTTGTTATATTTTATGATTACGAAATATGAAACACTAAATATGCTACTGTATTTTGTGCACATGTAATAAGAATGATAAAATCTGTATTTCTTGTAACATATAAAGTATAAAACTTATTTACAGAATGGCCATCAGTTAAAATACATGTAACTTGAATAAATATAAAAGCAGTATTTAAATACAGTAAATAAATGTGGCATATAAATCTTTTAATTACATGATATACCTTAAAGACATTGAACAGCTACTATATAAGTGACACCCCCCCCCCCCCAAATCCACATGATGTCTAATCTCTTAATTGTTTTATTGCCCCTAATGGGATTAATCCTGTCTTTTCACGGTCAGCTAAATGTCTGTAGACTTGACACCTAGTCATGCGTATAAGAGGGTCATAAATTTTATTGATCTTTAGTGATAATTAGTTTATGGATAACTTCCTGTTGGTTTTATAAGCATTTTATGTAATTAATGAATGTTATCCTTTAATATTAACAGATTATGTAAGAACAGACTTAGATATATACTAGAATATAACAGTTATAATTTATACTGTCACTACTATTTTATTCCTGCCTTTGTTTTCTTCTTTATACATTAAAAATGCAACTGAACGCTTCTTCTATTTCTAAATTATATCATTCTATTTCTACATGGAATTATTTTTTACAAGATTCTTTAAAATAACTTGCAAAGAAACTATGTTTATACCTGTACTGCTTGAGAAAATATACTGGTTAAAAATATTTAATTTAACAGGTAAAAGTGTTAAAATATGTTTGTATTAATTTCACAAAGTGGACTGTTTTATTTATTTATCAAAATCATCGGTTTGCAGTAAAGAGCATTTATTTAAGTAATTAATTTCTTTAATAATATTATTCTTAATATTTTGCATTTAATATAATAAACATAGTTCTTGTTTAAAAAAGATCATTTATATTATTGATTAAACATTGAATCAATTTAAGTATCTATACAGTAGCTATATATTAGCCATATATAATAACTGATTATCTAATTAGAAGCTAGTCTATCAATGACCCTGTCTGTTTTATTGGCCCCCATACTGTGGAATATACAGGACTGCTGGGTCTTAGTCACATGCCTCGCATTCCTGGTTCAATGTCTTTAAATGAACCTCTTTTGTTATTACATAATTATATACATTAATATATTTGTTATAACCAGGTAGTTGTATAGTTAATACAACTACCTGTTATAACCTAGGTTCAATTGCGTTTCCGCTTTATTACAAAAGCAAAATAAATCTTGGATCCAGTCCTTCTCAACGGGATCGTAAACAATTGGAAAGTACAAATATATACTTTGAATAATTAATTGATTGACGTTACAATCCGATTATTGAACACTATAGTTCTGTTGGTACTTATATCTTATGTAACTATTGTGGTATGAATGACAGATCAAAGATGTTTCTATATGAGCACGTATCACGACAAAGATGACAGTGTAGGATAAATTGACAAGAGATAAATCTATCTTAATGAGACATCATTCCAGGGACAATTCAGATAAGACAGTTCATTGTTTTAATCGATGTAGTTAATAGATCGAACTCCGTACGTCAAACTTAAGAACCGACCAGATCAATAGTAGATATCGAAGTAGAAACTGATTGCATATTTAAGACAATTAAATTCAAATATTATTGAAACCATGAGTTGTTGATACTGCCGGTGGATCGAATGTTTTATCATTGTGAGATTTAATCAGTGAATGTTATAGAGAATGCTTGTCTCCATAGAAAACCAGACGCTTCACTTCCCGAGCTTTTATAATTGTATTGCTGTTGGAATTCATATGCTGCAAGGAAGCATTGAAAACACTGACTGTCGCAATTAATGCATTGACACAGAAGAAATGAGTTTCGTGCTGTTGCAGATTTTTATCCTTCTATATAGAGGTGAGTGAAACTATACTGTTACTTTACTGTGATCCATATTTTAAAAATCCTCGATAAATTTTCGGGGATATCTTTTGATACTTTATACGGTTTCTCAAAGAAAATTTTACATTTTCTCCAAATGATTTCATTGACCATGTTCAATGTTTTAATGATATTTTAAACATTAATATCACAATAACATTAAAACGAATTGGACATAACTCTCAAAGATTGGTTCAAATCATTAATCCTGATGAAGGTCAATATGGCCGAAACGGTGATTGTTTGATAAACAATTCAACTCTTATTGAAGCATAGGCGCTCGATTCCGTGATTTATATACGTTTATAGACGTTATTTTTCAATTTAACTCTTTAAACAACGCAAATCTGTCGAAAGAAAAATCTTCGTTTTTTCCCCTTTATAAATATACACAAAAACACCAGGGTAGCGCAAAAGGGTTTGAGGTAGCGCGCCACTCACCATTTTTTCGATTGACGGAAGTGACAAAATAAGCGTGGGTCCCGGCTTTCCTTCTAATCTGCACCTGCTTTTCGGGAACCTTGCTTTCGTTGTAGTGTGCCCCAACATTAAACGTTTTGACAGCTTTTAGATTTTTCTTTCGACTGATGTGCGTTGTTTTATGAGTTAAATTGAAAAATAACGCCTATAAACGTATGAAAATCACGGAATCGAGTGCCTATATATATGATTAATGCTAAGACTTCTTTTTTACAAAAAAAAATCTTCAGTTACAAAGTTGAACAAAGCTTCTGCAATTGTTTGGAATAGCAAAACATATTATTCGTGTATTTTCGTGTCATTATTATATACATGTACGTAGTATGGATTAGTAAAACATTGAGTGTCTTCGTGAATTTATTCTTACGTTTTAAACGATGTTAATGAAGTGATTTTTTTTCAAGGTTCATTTCAATGTACAAGCTAGTATGATCACCCGTATTCTTGTCATATGTCTTTGTGTTTAACGTTGCGTAACCACCCGTAACCTTGCTGGACAGATTTTTCACATTCGAAACTTCCCTGGGCTGGTCCTGATTCGAATTTAGGCGGAAAGGGGCTAGTAAATTACAAGTTAGAGACTATAACTGTTTACCTACGGAGGCTCCTGGTAACCCTATCGAGATCTGCATTAACACGTCTTTATTTATATCATTCAGTTTATTGGGTAAGATGTGAATGGACTGACTCAGCACATTATTACGTTATACACGTGGATGAATACACGTGGAATGATGCACGTGAAACATGTAGAAATAGTGGTGATCAACTTCTTATGATTCAAAACGAGACAGAATGGAATATGTGGATAGAACTTTTGTAAGTTTGAAACTCCAAAGAATAATTTTATTCAAGTGCACAAAGCTATATCTGACAGTCATGTTATTGGCAGAGTAATTGTTTGTGATTAGAATCATACCCAAGTACATAAATCTAGATACATGTAACGAATATTGAAAGCCATTTGTAATTTTTCTTAAGCAACTATAAATAGAAATGAAAGGGAGATAACTTTTAATAATTACTAATAATAACTTTTTAATTTATGTCACGGGAATTTCTTGTCAGATATAGCTTGATTCACTTTAATTAAAGGATATTAACTTTACTGAATGCAATGAAAGAGGATGTACGAATACCATAGATATGATACAGAGTTCTAAGGCGTAAAAAATGTTTGTGTCTGGTTACCCGACCTACCCTAATTTCCAGCGATCAGTAATCTGCGGGGCCACAAGGGAGTTAGATGAATTCCCCCACGAGCCTGAACTTGTTAAATATTAGGCCCTAGGAACGGTACATTTTCTCGCCATTTTTACTTTTACAGTAAATAAAGTTCTCAGACCTACCTACCCTATTTTTAAAGAGCGTGTAACCAGAAACAATCACTGAAGTAACTTAGTTCAGTAGAATACAGTTCATACTATACGTAACCAGGACAACAGGAAAAATAAATACTTTACTGCATCATATTCTCAGTTACATCCGAGTTCACTTAAATACTGTTTTACAATGCATGTCTTCGTTTTGCATATTAAAATCATCATCATTCAAATGCTTGATATTTCTGTCATTTTTTCAAAACTCCCATATATAACATATGTTACTGAGAGCTGTGAATAGCGTTGAAAACGATCCATGTACATTTTTTTTAAATTTCACTGAAATTTAAATTTAAGGTTTTCGTTTTACACAATTAAGTTAGTTCAACATGCGTAAGTAGGCCTACTTGTACTTCATTTAAAAATACAAATGTATATGCATGTGTGTATAGATACTAGATTGACAATGCATGCATGAATAGAGTGACTGTATCCATTATGTTCGTGCTAAATGAACAATAATGTTTGTTATTGTATTAAACATAAAAAATGTTTTTTTCGACACAAAGCGTGATTGAATGTCAGAAAATTTGAAGTTTTCTTCATTTAAAAGGAACGCTACACATGCACCGGACCACCGGTCATCCGACGGTATTTATTGGTTTGGTCTTCACGCACCGGACACTGGTGCCCCAAACAACTACTACTGGGATGACTGTACTCTACCACAATACATGGAACCAGCCGTTGATGATTATCCAGTAACTGATTTTGTCTGTATTACTATGTGGATAAGACGTGAAGTTTTTAATTCAGCATTTATGGATATGTGGGTGAAGGGACGCATGTGTAATGAAACCCACTCCTTCATATGCACGGTCGATACTACAGGTAAGATTTATTTAAAATGTATAAATCTATATCTGACTGTCATTATATTGGTAGAATAATTGTTTGTATCATACCCAGGTACCTCAGTTTAAATAATGAATATTGGAAGCGACTTGTAAAGTTTTATATGCAACCATAAATAGAAAAACAAGGGAGATAACTCGATAATTAAAAAACAATATGTTTAAAACATTTTCAAAGTCTAATCGGGCAATTTTTTTTAATTTTTTATTTTTGTTAATATAACTCTTTTGAGAAAATACTTTATAAGGTTAAGAAAACAAGGTGGTTTTACACTTTTTGAAATTTATGTAGCATTTATTTTATTATTTTTATCCGAAAACCGCCCCGCAAATCGTGAGCTATCTGTCATTAATATAATGATAAGAACATTCAAGACGTTTACATTTTCAGGTTGTTTACCGTACTACAGAAATCCTCTCTTGGGCCTAGTATATGGGCATGTAAAAGGCTCCGTTGTGAAATACTGCTTTTGAATCATTTTCTTTTTATAATTAAGATGTATTTACATAGAATAACATTTTCTTTATTACAAAATGCTTTAGAGAAAAACGTAAAATATGATTACACTTGGTGCTAATTTATAAAACTGTAAAAAGGCGGTGATACTAGTATAGTGAATTCGTTGGTGCCCAAATACACGCGTACATAATTACTAGTACTTAATTACATTACATTTATCCACTATCCAGTGATATAAGTACATGGATGTCATTATATCCTTCACACAGATAGATGAAATGTAATTACTGCACGGTATACGAGTTTAATTAATGTAACCATGTTTTACTAGATTATGTATGTTTTCTATCCATGTATTTGATAGGTTGTGTTCCAACATGTGATGAGATAATTATCAACACTGACACTGTAACTTGTGACATCCTCTGTGATGGTTTGGTTTGTCAATCAACGTATTTTCATCAAGTAAGTTTTGTTGGCAAAAGTTCTCCGGTGTCAAAGGTTAAGAAACTGCATATGGAGGCTTGTCTATAGTACAACAGGGCCGTGGGAACCGAGGGTTCGAGGGTGGGGGCTTAGTAATAAAAAAAATTACACCCCCCCCCCCAATCTGAAATTACTTCCTGCGGGTCTGTACAAAGTAGTTTTGAATATGAATCGATGTTCATGAACAATCTAAAGAAAAGCCTACAATGCTGGCCTTTAAATTGAGGTGTAAATATATTGCCAAAGCTGCATTATGATAGCAAACACATCACCTACATTGGCTCAATGACAATTTATTTGTCTTTGTCCAAACAATATTTAATAATGATGACGATACAATGATATGGGTTCCCTTAGAAATTCGTGTAAACTTTAACCAGACCAATGAATAAGTTTATGTTAGTAACAAAGTGACTCCTTAAATTAATTGCATGAATATTATACATGTATGCAACAACCATTTAAAGGACATACTAGAATGTTGGAAAGTATAAAGATCTAATTTGAGCGAGTTGAAATGTATATGCTGTCATGCACTTATTTTTAAATTTACCACCTTACATATACGAATTTGCATTTGAAAGTATTTGTTTTCACGCAGGGACAGATTATTTACATTTAGGCAACAGTCTCCGTAAATTATGGGCAAGATACCTGTAGGCAATTCGTCATGTTGCGTAAAACATTAGTGATTGGTGGACCGAAATTCTAAATTATATTGTAGCTTTAAATGGTCTAGCTCTGACATATGTATAGCCATGCATGATACATGTACATTGTAATGGTTGGTGACCATTTATCGTGAAATTCATTGTAACTAATTGAATATTGTTAATTATTTCAGCTGAAGCTCTGTCATGTGGTGCCTGTAACATACAGCGAATCTAACTTATTATATCTCTGTTACCTACCGTCAGCTGATTACATACCAACCACATGTACCAGTCCATCAGGTACGTACGTACCCCATGTTCGCCTAGTAACAAGCTTCGTGTGTTCACACATACACATATGTATACGGGTGACAATGTACCTTAATAAAATCCATAGGTGACCAATCAGGGCATATCATTTTGATCACATGATTTGACATAGGTGATTTTATTCCCATGCAGTCATTTAAAGGTACAACCTGATAGGTCGATGTCGTTATTGTCAGCCTTGCAAAATAAATAAAATACGAGACTGTACTTCAAGATACCTTTAAATAAAACACATCAAGCACAAATCAAAGGAAGACTCATGTGATAATAATTAGGTTCAACCAGTTTCCAAAATCAACTATAAATGACCCATTGTGTTCGCTTTTCCCAAAAAACTTCACACCACACACCGTTTTTTGGCCTCACATATTGGGTTATTTCATGGACATAGTTTGAATATTTATATACAACGAAATGTACTTTTATAACCGGATTTGATACGCTTAATTACACTACTGTATGAGGTTTTTTTCATACCCACCTGTCTTGCGGTGTGTACTGGCGGTTTTTCTACTATATACAAATAGTAATTCGTAGCAATAAACAGGCCTACTTAATGATTTCAGAATTCACAACAGTCATCACCGGGGACGAAAACATTAATGTAACGGACACAATATGCATGGAAACCATTGGCAACGCAACAAACCCCACAGCAAGTCCTGAAGACTGCACATGCCTCTGCAATAAGTTATGGACATTTCTGGCACAACCTCCGCCCGAAGAAGTCAACCTTACAATCGAAGAAAAGGTGGAAAAGATCGTGGCAGAACTCACAATCAATAAAAGAAATACGACAGTAACCTTACGTAAATATGTCAGTGTAATGGATCACCGACCGTCCTCTGTAGGCATTGGAATTGTCGCCGGTATCATCATATTCGCTATATTTGGAATCATCCTTTTATTTGACCTCTCCACCATCTGGCATGAAATACGCCATGTTTTCATGAAAGTTTTCAAATGTTTAAGACCAAGTCGTGTAATGCAGGATCCTGTTGGTGAACTTGCGGAAGCAATCGGTGCTGTTCCTTTCGCTTTGGCAACTGGTGGTCGCTTTAAAAAGTGTCCTAGTAACGTAATCAAATCTAATGCACCATTTGTAATGACTGACGGAGGTCGTCTCAAAGCCTTTTCGAAGCAGAACAAGGAAGCAATGACGGAAACTCCGACATTTGTTTGGACTGCCGGGGGTCGTTTAAAAGCAATAACCTCTAAACCTCCAACGTATGCTAACAAGAAAAGCGCACCTGCTCGGAACACAAATAGCAAAGGTTGGCTAATGAGGGAACAACAGCTTTATGACAAGGAGTTACCTACATATCCAAGCAATAATCTTCAGAAGAAAAATTCGTCAGGAACTCCTCAAATCAGCACTAAATTTTAATTTTCACTCTAACTATAACGTCGATATATTGAAGAGCACGTCTTCAGTATGAATTGTCTGATCTAGCACCTAGTTTAATTAAACAGAAAACCGTCTGATTGGTACCGATGCAGACACAATCTTAATGTTTGTCTGTTGTTCCATGCAGATCATTAACTACTGACAGGTGATAATAAATAAGTTATCAGGAAATGGACGTATCACAATCTAAGTTTGTACCTGCTGACTGGGGATAGCACGGTTATTCGATCAAGACGATGTGGTTGTTTTGGTTATTTATCATGGACCATTTTTTTAATCTATAACTAGCAAACTTTTCGTACATCCTTCGTTGGATGACTCGAGGCAATATTCTAACAGCATCAATCGTGGCCCAGAGAATTTCAGGATTGAATTTCTTAAATTTAAGATCGTCAGATCATTTTCAAAAACAGATTTTATTAAGGAACATCATTTAATGATACAAATCTAGCTAGTTACATTTACTACACTTTTAATCAGTACACATTATTATAGTGTATTAGATAATTAGATTTTATCCGAATGATTCACATTATCTTTTATTTAACGGTCCATTAGACCTCTATGATAATTTCAAAGCCCCCCCCCCCCTCCCCCCACCCCACCCGGGCCCAGAGAGATGGGAGATTAGATACAGGTGAACCGGGCATTTACAATATTTTACATCTCTACTCTTTTCGAATACTTTTTCTCGGTTCATTATAAATCGTGCCCGGTGTAAAGCACCGATAAACGTCTCGCCCGGCCCTTTCCCTGTGATATTCTAGACATATAGTACTTGGCTCGGTAGTTGGGACAGGGGACACTGAAAAAGAGAGTATGAATCACAAAAACTACCATGCAAGTTTGATTCTGGTTACATGCTCAATATAAAGGCAGGTTTTGGGCTTTTTAATTGGCTCTTGAAAGTCTCGTGTGGAAAGGTAGAAAACGTGACAATTAAAATTGACGTGCCGTTCCTCTGACCCAATCATGAGTCTAAACTGGTTCCCGTTCCATGATGCAGTGGTTCCCGTTCCATGATGCAGTGCACCAAAGGCTTTGTACACACAAGTCAACGGGAACCAGTTTATCATGCGTCTAGGGTCGTAGAGGGAAATTAATGTAGGTCGGGTAACTGGAGACAAACATTTTTATGCCAAGACTGTATGCAGTTAACCCTCTCCAGAGCGACCCTTTGTAGAGCTACAACCTCTCTATAACAACACCTTCAAATTTTCCCTAAGCTGATATTTACTATAAATTTAACCTCTGTAGAGCAACAACCTCTCTATAACAACACCTTCAAATTTTCCCTAAACTGATATTTACTATAAATTTAACCTCTGTAGAGCAACAACCTCTGGACAACGGTCGTATTTGCAGTCACAGGGTGTTGCTCTACTGAGATTGTACTGTATATACAAATACGTATTTAAAGAGGGAGCTTGCCTATTAATGTGTTAAATTATGAGATATTTGAACCATGATCTTTGTGACCTATTCAATTGTGTATACCAGTTGAGCAGCGTGTCAAAGCGTTGTTTATTTCCATTTACTTCTACACGTAATGCTTAAACTTGAATATTTCATACAGACTTTGATTTAAGAATTTCGGATAAGTATAAGTATGATATTCCACACTCTTCAATAATTGGTAACAACTTGAGAGACAGTTCTGCATAGATGTCTGATTAAAAAGGACAAGGTCCGAGCAGTGTTCATATAGTTTTGTACTTTTCCATTTATTATGTAAACATAAATAAAATATAAAGACTCTAGCTTACTTTAAGAATACGCGTGCAAGAAAGAAGAAAACATTCCCAGACTTTGCATTTTGTCAAGGACTTATATATATATGTATGTATATAAGTCCTTGATTTTGTGAAGGACTCAATGCCGTATTGTTCCGTATTACGAAAACTGACCTTTAGTCCGTCCATAATTACTTCCCTTAGAGAAAATGTAGCCATTTGTAATTCAGTCGGAAGTAGACTGAACAAGGAAGAATAATACTGGATTACTGGAAATAGATTCGCTCTTTAATCAAAATATAATGTGTTAAGTATGTATTCTAATATATTCCATAATGTGTTATATTTTAAATCATCATGGTAATTTAATTTGCAAGAATTTGAAAGCTTTTGCTTACATCTGTTGTTAAACAGTTAAAAGTAGAATACATCTGTAGTGTAGATTTATTTTCTTATTTTTTATAATACGATGTAGGACTAAGGTGTATTCATTTTGTATGATATCTTTTTTGTCATATCATATTACATCAATGCAATATTGTCATTATCTTCATATGATCAGCAGTGTTTTGTCAAACAATTCGCGACTTTCCAGTTAAGCGCCCCCTCGCGGTACACCGCTATATGGGAAAACAAAATGGCAGCGTATGGGGTCATATCCTATTCATTACATGCGCTTGACAGATTTTGCTTATTTGTCGTTTACGGCGATTGATAAACATTGATATAATAACCGTTATAGTCTCTGAAATGGTGTTGTATTTAAATAGATTACGCATCCCATTTTCTTTCAATTAAATATTGACCCCTTTGTCCGTTTTAACCATATTTTATGTACGTATTAGTAATATATACGAGCATTTGAAGTTAGAATGTCTGTCAGCATGTTTTTGTATTTGTATATATACATCAAAAGTACACGCTTTTCGGTAAATAATAAATGTACATGTATATTATAAAAACTTGAATGTGATGATTGAATAAATATTTTGACAAAACTTTGACTTGTTTATGAGATTTAACTATTGTTTCCACTTGAAGCAGATTCAATAAAACAGTACATATGGTTAATTATTAACTTCATAAGGTAAGTATATTTTCATTGTGATAATTATTATTAAGTCACAAAATAATTGTCAAAAACTATAAGTGGAATAAATAAGCATTCACGTACAAACAGTCGTTAATTTCTAATAAAAATTTTTTTTTCAGCGTAACACAAATCAAAACCTTAATATATATATATTATATACGTACCTTGAAATACATATTATATGTCGTAAAGACACATTTATACAAAACAATTAATATTCATCGTAATTATCATATTTATGATTTAACAAATATAATTAACAAATCGCGTCGATCTTTACTAATCGCGTTTTAATGAAAAGTTTCTTAGATCATACCGAAATTATTACTATAAATGTTTTGTTGGAATGATTAAGGTCAATTTAATTCACAACTTCGTATGTGAATAAAAACTGTGATAAATATACAGCTTATCGATTTGAAGTTATCACAATATCTGGTACTAATTAATGTGATCCCAGTCACAATTTAAACCATGCAGTTATACAAGTGATAAAGTAATATTCAGTATCGCCCTTTGTGCGGTATCTAGATATATACATCAAGCTGTTCTATCAGACCCCTTATCAGTTTTATGGTGTCTGACACAGTTGGATACCAATATACTTCCTGTCAGTATAAACAGCATAAGCTGCATTGACATTTTAGAATAGGTTGTTGTCTTTTTTACATTTTCAAACAAGATCCAAACTGGGTTCATGTAAGCACCATATATAGTGACAGAAATATGTGTGCGTACGTTTATAAACAACTTTTTTCCGATATTGAATATAACAGAACAGATTTTACAAACAGGCCATGATTATTTAATAGGCTAGCTTATAATTAGTTTATAAATTAAGTATGCTTTCATTGTAATTAATGAAGTAAGTACCAAAATAATTGTCACAGTCAGAAACCGTCATAAGTAGAAAAAATACACATTCTCGTACAAACAGCTGAACATTCATTTCTAACATATATTATATTTTCAGTTTGACACCACAAATCAATATAGCGTAAAACTATACACTACACTATTATAATTTTATACTCGTACATGTATTTTGTAAGGTAACATAAAGACACATTTATACAAGATAGTATTCATCTTCAATATCATTTCACAATAGAACAAATTTGACAAATCCTTTCATTACTTATATATGTTTCAATGAAAAGTTTATTAGTACGCGAGTTCAAACAGACATTACAGGCCGGTGTTAAGTTTAAATTAATTTGAAGTGTATATTCGCACCCATGTTTGTGACTATAAAACTGTGACAAATATACAGTTTATCGACTTCATGTTACAACAATCAGGGACTAATTAATGTGATCCAAGCCACAATTTTAACCAATTTATAAAAATAATAAACAGTATCACTCTGTGTGCACTATCTAGATATACATCAAGCTGACATAAGACTCCCTATCAGTTATATTATGTCCGACACAGTGGGAGACCAATATACTTCCTGCTAATAAACGTTATAAAAGCCTGACAGTTTATATTTAAATGAACGCCTTTATATTTCCTTTTTCATCTATTTGTATTTCTAATCAAGATCGAAACTGGGGTCATGTAAGCAAAAGATGGTGACAGCAAATACTAATTGAAAGACAACATATATAACATTATAAAAGATCCGAGATATATGTGTGCACATAGTAGGACATGTCTAGATCTTAAATTATAATTATAACATTAATTTTAGCACATCATTATAACGAACCTGTATATGAGTTACTGACGATTATCTACCTTAATGTATTTTCTGAAATATATCAGACTATAAAAAAAAGATTTTTTATGAATTTAAGTGTGTTTTTTTTTATCTGATAAGAATATTGAAATAGATTTACGTACAAGCTATATATGAATTTTTATTTATATTTGTCTGTGTCTCTACATTAAGGGGACATATATAAAGACTATGTGTTTTTACCTATATGCATGTACATCTAAAGTTTTGTATGTACAGTATACTAACTTAATATAATATTATAAATTTATAGCCTATTTTTACCGATTTAAATAATACATGTATATAAGCATGAAATTTGTGGCACATATAAGAAATGACTGTTCAATTCGTAGATGTTTTTGTAGAAAATAACTCTGAGTAGATGATAAAATATATCGACTTTCCACTGCTTTCCGCATGACCCCATACGCTGCCATCTTGTTTCACCATATAGCGGTGTACCGCTAGGGGGCGCTTAACTGGAAATCGGCGAATTGTGACATTTGCTGGCATATTTTGTTGCTTTTAAAATAATTACGGTCTAGTTGCTAGACGTATCATACAGGTGCCTCTTATTTCTGCCCTACTTATCATTAAAATTCAAGAATTTGCCAATAAAAGACGTTACTTCACATCTAGTCCAACTAATTAGACTGCTTTGTGACGGCGAGACATTTTTTCGACTTGGCTCCGTCCCGCACAGGATGGACTTTCCAAATTCGTTCACGAAAATCGGCCAACCGGAAAGCCGAATTAGTAGGGCTACTTCACATCATTTAATATGGTCTGTTCTGGAATAATTTTATTTTTTTCACACTGGTGTAAATGTTCCAAAATACGGTACATTTAGTATTGATTGAACAGCGGCAGCCATTTTAAAGGTAAGTTTTGATATTTCTGACGTAACCACTACATGAATAACACCATAATTCAGGGCCTTTTTCCCAAAAATTGGGAAGGGGCCTTAGCCTTTCATTTTGGGAAATTCAAGCGCGATATTTGGCCAAATTTTGAGAAGGTTAGACAACCAATTTAAAAAAGCATTGTATTTTTGGGAATTTCTTGCATCAAATTGGAAAAAAACAGCCTTTTTGCAATTGGGAAGCAATTAGGACCTCTGTTATAGAAAGAAAAAAAGCCCCGTAATTATTGCTGAAACAATTGCATAAGATATAGAGAACCTTTAACTGTCAATCAATATGCAAGTGACACCATGGGCAGAGACTATGTCTCTGTCATGGGTAAGTTTAAACAGACTCCCATTATTTGTGATTTGTCATTTGTAAAAAAGACATCGATATAACAATTAGTCTGGAGTTCCTTCCCTTTATACTATGTTACCGGGTCAGGCAAAGCACAATAATGGAGGCGTCATCTGTACATTCTAAGGTTAGAGTATTTTCTTATATCAAGTGATCAAGTGCTTGTGAGAGTTGGTAATGAATCCTATTTATATAATTTATAAATAATATTATAAATGTCCATTTTTTAGTTGATCACAAAAGATTTTTTGGAAACTATAAAGACTCGCGTCCAAAATTGTAGCTAATTTCATGAAAGTATATATTATCAACAAATAAGAATGATCATTAAAATATCTCACCGCTGTTACAATATCAGTACATAAACAATCAAAATTAGGTGTAACATCACAAATGATCAGTCAAAATAAGAATATTCCATTGCCTGTGCATTACAACTGAAGGCCGCCATTACTGAGCATTGCCTGACATAAATGTAGAGCACGTTTGGGAACCAGACTATATAACAATATGTAGGAAGCCATTTTTGGCAGGTGTGTATGAGCATTGAAAATAAGTTGTCAGATATCATTATCAATAGATATACCTTTATTCGGGACAAAACTATTGGCAAAAACGTAGTAACAAAACAAAAGTGGCCTCTTTGTGAAAGTAGGTGACCTATAGGTGGCGCATATTTATTTGTTTGTTCTGTTTCTACAGGAAATATGATATAATACTGCATATATATTGGTACCGCTGAAATATGAGGTGAGAGTACCGGTATATAATATATCAGTATAGTTGTCTAATTAGATCTGAACACTATCATGACTACATGTATGAAGAAGAGTCAATGTATCTTATCACCTGAATAAGAACTTTAATAAATTACAGGTGATAGTTTTTAATAAAAATGAAGCAACGATACATGCAGGGTTAATGATGCCATCCTTTTTATCATAGGTCAGTCTTATTTATACTATTCTGTGAGTCATAGGATTTGAAACAATTATCAATTGACATGCTGATTTTGTGATATTTTTTTCCACTTGCCTTTCCAGATGACTGGTTCTATTTCTTCAATTTCGCTAAGACTCACTAAGACTGAGCAATGATTCAGCTTTCTTTTTCAGAGTTATTGCAGTGCTTATCTATGAACTTGGAGGCATTAGCTAGACTTTGATAGTCAAGATTCAAACAAGCTGAAATTCTCAAAAGTCAAAGCGAATTGATAGATTTTATAGGCATACCCCCCCCCCCCCACACACACACACCCACACAATTTGTTTATTAGCAAATGCTTAGCAAGTTTTCAATTCAGAAAAAGCTTGAGTTGTGCATACATTTACACAATTATAATGTAGTTGACTATGTCAACATGTTTTCATTCATATTTGACCATCAACACCATGACCAGAATTGTTGTTCATCATGCCTCACTTAAATAAAAACAAAACACAGAAATTAATGTAACTGAGATAAATTATGGCAACAAAATCTCATTTGAAGAAAATAATAACATGGTTTTGTGCATCAAGTAAAAACTAAAGGGAGACCTTGATACACGGTTTTGAAATACCCGGACACATTGTCTGAAATGTTGTTAAACACTTGATGACACTTTCTATATGCAAATCATGAACAATTAATATATCAACAAAATATTTATAAATAAATAACAATCTGGTGCTGAGTTCAAGTTTTCATGGTGAAAATATTTGAAATACTGCTTGAAATACTAATTAATGCTTGATTTAAATTATTGCCCATCTATAAAAAATTATGGTTTATAAAATTATTATTATTTCTGATAATATAGTTATCCTGACATTCCTGTACTGCCCATGATTTTGAACTACTCAGTCTTCTAAATCATTTAAGTCAGAAGATATTTTGATGTTACTCAAGTGGATATTGCAAAAGTAATTAAATTGTGCTGCAGGAAACGGATTTATAATTTATATTGAATTGCGCTTGAAGTGTTCTGATATTTATAAATGTGGAATTCGATGAAAGTGTGAACTTTATTAATTGGTATCTTCATATTGTTATATTGTTCATCCTTGTATACATGTAGGTTATATTTTGCATATTATGTGGTCATTGTTTATAGACAATATTTAAGGAAGTGACAATATTACATTGTTGTAAAGCTTTTGTATCCTGTAACTATAACTATCACCTACTGACCTATATAGTTAACTTTGGGATTCTATTACTAAACTGATAGGTTTGTTTTCACCCATTTGATTTTTAGATTTAGATACAAATAGACAGAAAGCTTTTTCAGTGTATCATATAAATCAAGACAAAAAAACTTACGAAATTGATTGAAGTTGGGTTGAATGTGCTGTGTTTGGACTTAATTCATTGGTCAAATTTATGTCAACAACGCAATAAGTTTGTAAGTTTATATCAATTTCATGTTGTATTTTGTTTGTTTGTTTCATCGGGTTTTACGCCATTTTCAACATTATATCAGTCATATCGTGGCATGCAGTTATCCTAACCAGCTTTCCTGGACTTCATTTAGGCCTTAACCAGTACTAACCACATTCTATCCGTAAGCTTCTACCAAGTTACCCCACATAATTTAGAGGTGGAGGACAATTTAACAAAGGATGTAATATCTTCAGTCGAATTTGTCATGGACAATGTGAGCCTCACCCGGGGTTTGAACTCACAATCTCTCGATCATCAGACAAATAAGCTAACCACTGAGCTAGCCGGGTGGGCTACACATTGTATTTAGAATTGTAGTCTTTTACTGCTAAGCTGGCATAGAATGTGTTGTCAAAGTGAGAGTTTAATTTAATTTAGTCAGTTTGTTGATCATACATACATAATTTAATATATTGATTTATAATGAGCTTGTCTAAAAAATTGTAATTCGATATCATTATGAAAAAAATTAATACAATATGTGTTTCAAAATCAAATTTCTTTCAAATTATTTATATAAAACTAGTGACCCACCTCTGTGGTCAAGTGGTTAAGGTCGCTGACTTAAAATCACTGTTACCTCTCACTGATTGAGGGTTGTGGGTTCGAGTCCTGCTACCGACCATGTCTCTTTATGTGAGAAAGTAGGCTGTTTCTTACGGAGGATGCGAGTCTTGTACTGGTTCTTCCCAGGAACGATGGTTAGATGAACTGTCCACCTCATATAACTCTGACTGTTGAAAAGGGGCATGAAACTCAATATAAACCAACAAACAAAAATCATATTAACTAGTCTAATGTTGCATGTTATCCACTCCTTCTATCTTCTAAGACACTCTGGCTTATTGTAATCCAGTAAAAACCTGTGTTAATAATCACCTCCAAATAAAGGCCACACTGTGAATAAAGGCCATTCTTTTAAAACCATCATTGATTATTCATAATTTATTGAAAATAAAACCTTATAATTAAGACCACTTGTCAATAAATGCTATATTTTGTCTTTCCCATGGTCGGCCTTTGTTCACATGTTATACTGTATTTGAATAATTTTTTCAAATTTGATTAAGATTTTTTTAAATCTAATATCTTCCTCTGGTTTTATATCAGCAAGTTTTTCTGTGGGATTCATCCTAATGGGGAATAGTAATAATTAGTCTTGCCTTAAATGTATTAAAATTAGAATATAAACTGTCTTTGTTGATTTGAAGGTCCATGCAGGAACTTGCTATAAATGATAAACTTAACTTTGCTGAAACAATAGATCCTTCTCACTTAAGATATTTTCCTTGTTATAATTTATATACAAATGTAGTGGTTATTGTGTTAGATACCTGTACATGTAGATTCATACCATGTGTAAACTTACACTGATGTGTTCTCATATATACACACATTGACTCATTTAACATAAATCTGTCATCTTCCTGCTCATTGTGGCTGACAACTAGCTGTCAAGTAATTATAAAAATGATACATTGATTACAGTCACCTCTGTTTAAGAGGAACACTTCATGACATAATGTATTTAGTGAAGTTGATTGTTACATGTACCAGGTATGTTTATTTATTTATCTGTTGTCTAATGTCTGACAGCTATGGTTATTTCAGAGCCGCCTCAGAGAGAGGAGAACTAGGCATTTAGTCCCTTTTTGATTAGTTTTTACTGGTTCTTCATTGTATCCAGTGTAAAGCACTGTTACATTTTTGTACATGCCTCACGCTTTTTTTCCTTTGATTTTCTTAACACAGTACTTGGCTCAGTATTAAGCATGGGAACACTGAAAAAGTGTCCCTGATATGCTGAAAGGCAGAACTAAGTTAATGTAACAAACACAAATTTTTGGACTGGTTTTAGATAATGACTTTAACTTAAAGTTTGAGCGGGGATATATTGGAGTCACTCTGTCGTTCGGTAATTGGTCGGTCTCTCCATCTGTCCGTCCGCACACGATTTTGTGGAGTGAACTACTTCCACATTCTTTAAGGGATTGCAATGAAACTTGAAATATGTTATCACCATGAAGCGTAAATGTGCAAGCCACAATTTTCATGCCCAGTGATTCACTCATTGCAGAGTTTTGTCCCCTTGAACTTAGCTGTATAGTATAATATTGCATTCTTAGTGTCAAAGCAGAGGCAGGGGTATTAGTCACCTCTGTTACAGCTCTAGTTGTACCTGAATTAGTCTCAAAGCTGACTGTAATATGGAGGTTTTACTGTTTTATAAATGAGTAGTTTAATTCTTTCTATTGTCAGATGACAGCTATAGCTACATGTATACATTAGTAAGGTCATCTTAATACTGGTTTATAATCACTTGACACAAACTTTTAACAGCGCAGGGTTTTATCTCGGTATTGCCCTTGGGATTGGGAATTTTCACGGTGTTTTAATCAAAATTTGGAAAAAATGTATAACTACAATTTTGCAATGTTCAACTTATTCTTCTTTTTTTTGGTGATTGGGAATTTTTGTCTGTGTATTTGGAAAAAAAGATAATATTTTGCATTGAGAATATGACCGAATTTTGGCAATATAATCGCCCCAAAAAAATCCCTGCAGCGTGTAGAGATACAACGTATGCTTTAGTCAATTTTATCATCGAATATTAAGCTTTCGTACTGAACATGGAAAGATAGAAGAAAATGAAAAAAAAATTGTTTTGGTCAAATTGTTAAAAAAAAATTGGGATCTCTGGAATTTTTGAATGAGTCCATGACATGACTGCAAAGCAACATTTTTTTAAAGACAATTACATACATGTGTATGAATATAAAATATAATGTATATGTTTTTGAGTAGAGTGTAAAATGTTGTGATTATAATGATGGCAAATTTTATATACAGATAGTCTGATAATAATATGATTGCATGTTCTTGTCCATGCTATTGTATATGCATGGTTGATTCACATTCGAAAATAAAGATATGAATCTTGTATGAATATACAATGTTGACCATTGAACTTTGTTCCCCGGTCAGTTGATAGATCATAAGAATATGAGAAGTTTTGTTTAAGTGTAACATTGTAAACTGATGTAAGCTACAAATTGTATTCTAAACATTTCTATAAATAAATCTAACCGAAAAAAAAGATAAAAAAGTATATTTTTTTTTATTATTCTTATTTTTTATCCCATGAAAATAGGATTAATTTTTTGCCTATTGTATTACTTGACCAAGGCATCTACTGTAAAATTTTGATTTGCAGACCATTTCTGGTATCTGATAGATCCAGTTATCAAGCTAAAACATAAGAGAAATACTGAATTACCACTTAGTTAGTTTGTAGTTGTTGTAATGTTGTACATGTATGTATCAAATACATCAAAATTTGGCTTCTATTCAATGCTTCAAATTTTCATATCAAGGTTTTTAAACAGAGATATTTTTGGCATTGGTATGGAGACCATTGCACACAGCATCTGGTGTCTTAAAGTATAGGTTTTTTTACTATTTAAATGATGACGTTGACAGACCTAAAAATCTGTAACCAGACCCTGTGGTAAAACTGTCACATGATTACAATGTTTATATAAATGAGGTTTTATTTTAAAACAATTTCTGTCCTGTTTGACAGCAGAGGTTTGTTGGTGTAATTACAATTTCTGGTGAAAGAATGTTGCACAGTTATAGAATTACATACAGTATGTGTATATTTTGACTATTTAATAAGGAAAATTGACTTGGATGCCTTTCGGATTGAGTGTGGAAAGTTTCTGTCTAGTATTCATTCACCAATGTGAGTTAGATTCCTATCAGGTACCAGCATAATTTCTGATTTGAGGAAGATGTCCAGACAGTATTCAGATGTTCGATGGTTCTAGCCAGGTCAGATTTATAAACCTGAGGTTTTCCTTGAACTTTAAAGGCTGGAAAATTGCCTTATGAGGACCAGGCTTTTGGTGAGAGATAAATTCAACAAGATGCAGAAATTTACTGAGAGTAAGTTTGGACCAAGGTCATAGTACTTGGTAGTGACAGTTCTATGCCTGGTCAAATTACCATAGAAAATAAATGAAATTTTGTTCATAAAATGAATGGCTTAGAGCCAAACACCACTAAGAAATGAAAGCTATTCATTGTCAATACCTTATTTTAGGACTTTATTTCACAGGATGAGGCATGAAGATTCTTTCCTTGAATGACATCAGCTGATGATCAAAGATGGCTGCTGCAGCGCCTCGGCCCGTGTCATCAGAGAACATAATAAAACAAGGATACTTGAAGAAAAGTGTTCAGTCTTCAGAACTTATTCCTTCAGCATCAAAACAATTGGCTAACAATATTAAACAGGTAAGTAGGAAGTTTATATGGGTACATATATGTATATCATACACAGGGGTATGATATTACCAGATCTGTAGATTTCTGTGGATTGGATGGTCACAGGGGTCATGTTTAGGAAATGTGTTAAACTGCTGAGAAAATCTGAGGAAGAAGGGGAGGGGGCAGCTTACCTTTTGAAAAAAATGTAGATGAATTATAATTGTTGGTAGAATTACTGGTGCTTATATATTTCTTATTTTCTTATTTAGTCAGCTTTCTGGTTGAATGACATGATATAACAAAAGAAGCCTCCCCTCTGATCAGCTACCAGTTACATTCCATATAGTATATTACATACATGCATTGTATATTTTCTTCAGTGTTGATACATTTACTTCATATTTCTCACTATAACTTGTATGGTCGAAATTTTTCTTAAAATCTTTTCAACTTCAAGTTGAACATCCTTTTCCAAGAAAGTTCATTCTTGTTACATTGAAAGTGTTAATTGTACATGTATGTCTGTACTTTGCATTGATCTATTTTACATTTCAAGTTTACACTACGCTGTACATTAAGTGGATATCATCAAGTGTCAAAAAGTTCAAGAGTCTGTGACTCTATGCGTTTGGCTATATTAATGTTGTGTGAAAAACTATTTACTGACAGACATAATATAAACAGGTCCTAATAATCACAAATTGACTGTTAACTCTATTCTTGTATGACAGTACCTTTTGTGTTTTATTCTGTCATCAGAAAAGTTCATGAAAATAGGCCATTCGCGTACAAAATGTAAATATTTCCATAAATTGAACTGAACCACTTGTATAACTGGGTATACATTCTGTGTTTAAAGATAGTGGAAGCATTGACTTGGACACAGACTTATTTTATTTTGTGAAATTGGAACCATAAATGAGTTAATTATATTGTTTATTTCTGATTGCCTGACTAACTCTTATTATTTTACCTCGGAACCCAAGATTTTAAAAGGTCTGATTGAGGAATGGTACATTGTACATGTATGTACACATTGTACTTCTAGGGATACATACTTTCGCACTATATTGACCTTTTTAAACACTTTATAGAGTCAAAAGAAAAAATTATAGAGCTATATACCTTCCCTATTTTTTGAGCATATAACCAGAAAAAAAATCTTCTAAGACCTTACCATGGAATTTGAAGTTTTTGCCATGTTATATGATTGTATTGGTCGATCTCTTTGTGGGGAAACATCCTATGTAGCTAACTGCATAAATGCATGCATTCAGAGTAAATTGAGATTAGATACTGACATCTGGCTCTTGAGATTTGGAGGTGATAGTATTTTCAAGCAAATATTTCTATGTAGATGTACCTGCATATGTGTGGTATAAGGGAACTAAATGCATGGTATGATGGAACTAAATACATGGTATTAGGGAACTAAAAGCATGGTATGAGGAAACAACATACATGGTATGAGGGAACTAAAAACATGGTATGAGGGAACTAAATACATGGTATGAGGGAACTTAAACATGGTATGAGGGAACTAAATACATGGTATAGGGGAACTAAATACATGGTATGAGGGAACTAAATACATGGTATGAGGGAACTAAATACATGGTATGAGGGAACTTAAACATGGTATGAGGGAATTAAATACATGGTATGATGGCACTAAATACATGGTATGAGGGAACTATATACATGGTATGAGTGAACTTAAACATGGTATGAGGGAATTAAATACATGGTATGAGGGCTCTAAATACATGGTATGAGGGAACTAAATACATGGTATGAGGGAACTAAATACATGGTATAAATACATGGTATGAGGGAACTATATACATGGTATGAGGGAACTTAAATATGGTATGAGGGAACTAAAAACTTGGTATGGGGGAATTAAGTTGATGTTTTAGTAGCTTTGCATTCCCTGCCAATGTCTTGCCAGAATCCTGTATGTATAGAAATGGAGTCAGTCAGCCAATAGACATTGGGATTTTATTTGTGGGGTGAAAGTTTTAATTTACTGACATTTAGAAGATGCTACTGACTCAGTACTATGAGAACCACCATTGGAAAATTACTACATTGTGTACTGAGGTAAATGTGTAATAAATTCAAGGGTGGGGTAAAATTTTATGAAATGGGGTTTTAAATTGTTATGGCCCTTAAATCAAATAAAGGCCCATGAGTTTAGTTGCTTTCACAAACTATTTCTTAAACTCTTTGTTAAATAAGACTATTCCCTGAATTACACTGTATTAGAATCCATTTTGTTTTACAGTAAAATTCACATTTTATCTGCCCTTAAGTACTATTGTAGTACTTTGGTCCTGATAAAGACCAAACATATAGTCCAAAAACTTCCTTAAAAATACACCAAAGCATCGCAATTTATATAATGTTATCAATTCATCTTGATACAGCTTGATAGAATTTGGGATGTTTTGTATATAATTTGAAGGTTTACATACATGTAGACATTATTATCCAGGCTTAAATTAAAATTAAGTTTGTTTGCACTTTACCGTCCGACCAGAAAAAATCATGCCGACTCAAAACATTTAATTGCAAAATATGGGAGAACTCTATTTTTATATTTGGGAAAATATGCATGTACTTGGTGCTTTCAATAAACATTCGAAGTAGGTATCATTTGAAGTAATGAAGGAAAACAATAATGTGTGTTAAGGCACTGAGTACATGTTTATGGTTGATTAAAGCACACAATAAATGGTTGTATGGTACATGTAGCAGCTAGAATACATTAAATGAATATAGAATGCTTCTAGATAGAAGTGTAATTTCATGCTAGGTAAAGGTCAAATTCAGAAATAAAATAAAATATTTCTCCTACCTACCGACCCTCCTCTAAATTCATGGTCGGTAAAGGGCAAACAAACATATTTTTAATTTAGGCCCCATTTAACTTCATGTAATAAAACTTAAGTTGGTTTATTTATCAGTTTGTATGTTATGTATATCATGTTTTTGTTCAGCTAGGGGTTAAACATTTTACCTACAGCCAGAGTCATTTGGTGATTTTTGCCAACTTTATTAAAACAGTGTAGGAAGACCCTATGCTTATACCTGCATGGTTAGAACCACTGACCTTCAGTATGCCAGGTAGCCAGCCTCATCTCATGTGAATATTTCATGTCCAGGGCATAATTTGAACTTACTATGTTGAGGGACTAGTTATATGTTATGAGTATAGTTTGGCAAAATCTTGTCCGTTTTAGATAGCAAATTTCATTTTTTCATCTTCCAATTTGGACGTTTATTATGGTACATTTGGTAGTTGTTTGTTTGAACGTGATAGTAACCAAACTATTGGCAGTCTATCATCGTTTTAATGTGTAAATCCTCACTGAGTTGATTTTAAAATGATTATCAGCCCATTATTCATCCTGTGGTACTTAAGATTACATGTAGCTTGTTACTGTAATATGTTGATCACTATAACATACAAATTACATAAGCATTAACATATCTTCATTCATGCAGCGATTTTTTTCCTCCTCTGTTTGGGTCCTTTAAATGGACCCTTCCCAATAGCATTTGAGATTCATTTTTCTCATGTCTATATGGAGAAATTCGCAATGAACATTTAAGAAATAATAATTTCAAAATCAGACATAAAATGACTGTGTTAAGACCATTTTATTGTGATTGCGTGATGTCCGTCATTTTGCAATCTACAAACTTTTATTTATTAGTAAGTCAAGTAACCAAACATGACTCATTTTGTTGTAAAACATACAATGTTGTGAAACGTGTATATCTTCTTATTATTAAGTGGATCTTATTGTCTAAAGGAAATTATAAATGAATTATTGATAACTACAGTCTTATATTGAAATGGTCTTGGACTCTTGAACTCTTCACATTGAAGTTGTTTCCAAGTGAGATTTTGCTATAAATTCAAGCATGTACAACGTTTTTGAGCTACGTAAACTTGATCATGTAGGGATTTTGATACTCGATATATACAATTTAAAAAGTGATTCCCCATTTAACCAAGTTGAGAAGATTATTTTATCATTTGACACTTGATCTTAGATTTAAAAACTCTTCATTAGAATTTGAGAATCCGTGTTGAACGTATCATTCATATTAAGAATGGGGAGTTTATACTAGTATCACGAATATATGAAATTCCATGGTTCAGTGTAACTTCTGAATGCTTTTCTATTGCTCCTTTGTGTGTTCAGTATTTGATGGTAACACTGTAGTACAATTTATCATAATAGCTTTACCTATACAATTTGTTAGCTTTGCCTATAAGAACAGTTGTTTCCCTTGGGCAGTAGAATATTTATTAAACTTCATGGTAGTCTTGTTGTCTCTGCCCCCTCTAAAAAAGGCAAACTTATTTCTTAATTGTTTTAAGATGGTAATAAAAGAATTGTGTATTGTATATTTAAAAGTTAATACTTTTTCTTAACTATTTCAGAAATTTGAACCAAATCGCTGGTATGTATTTGGCGTTAGAAACCGCCGTCCGTACCTGGAGTACTTTGACAAGGAAGAGAGTATATTCAGGGGACAAGCCATTCACTCCTATGACCTGTCAACATTTCAGAATCTATCTTACACGATGGGTAGAACAAATACAAACTTCACTTTCTGTATCTTCTTGGCTAATAATGTCATAGACCTTACTGCACCCAGCAGGTAAATTAACAATAAATCGAGGGTTCAACGCAACAGTGTCGTAACTCATACTGGAATAAGAACAAGTTACGACAGTGTTGTGCTGAACCCTCGAAATGTAAACAACATTTTTTTGTTTTATGCCTGTTTCCTATAGTCTTCCTTATTTAATTATTTGGGCTTAACACCGTTTTTCAAAATATTTCAGCTAAATATGGCGGCCGATTCACCTAACCATTTTTCCTTGACTGAATACTAACCAGTACTGACTTACCCTTCCACAAGAATCCAACAAGTTTTCCACATGTGGAGGAGAGCCAACATTATTGTCAAATTTTCGTGGAAGGGTATGACCTCCTGGACCGGGAATCAAACCTGAATTGCCAGGTTACAAATCCAGATCACTAACCACTGGACTTCTGCCTCAGCTCTATATACATGTAGTATTTCTGATGCTATATACATTTCTATTGAAAGTATTTCCATTGAATAGATAGAAAAAAAATTATCAAAATGTCAAAATATTTTTCTTCAAAAAATGATAAGAAATGTTATACATTCAAACAACTGACAGTTTCATGAAATTGAAACATTAATGTCATAACACACTGTGAAACTTGAGTTAGTTGTCTCCTGTGTATAAAATCAGGTGAATAAGACAGCTACTCTTTATTATGGTAGACCAAAGAAAGGTAAATAATTACTCACTATATAAATAGGCCATCGTCTCACTTTTGTTACCCTGTTAGTATGGTAGACAGTTCAATATCATGACATACCAGCTTTTGTTCTTAATGGACCAATTTTTATTTCTATAATTAACGTGATAAATCTAACTTTGTTTATTCTATACACACAACATATTCAATGTAATACAATTTTGTTTTGTGTATTTCAGACCTCACATGGTTGATTGGTGCCGATGCCTTGAAAGACATCTAAGAAATCTAGGATTGCGGGTACTATTTTTTTTACTAAATTAAATTTTAATATGTGAGACCTACTTTGGGACAAGTAATTAATTCAGTCTACATTATGTGACTGTCTCATTATAAAGTAACTAAGAGAGAGGAAGTCTATCGATATGGGGTATATAAAAATCATCATTGTACTGCATGAGCTGCAGATACATTGTCAGACCCTAATGTCATTATGTCAGTGACTTTTTAAGAAATTTTAAGCCATATTGATCAATAAATTTGTGAAGAGAATTCATTTTTTTTAATCATTTTTATATGTCTGTTTAAAAAACAGGTCCTATTATGGGAACACCAACGGCGGGTTGGCGGGAGTCCACAATGATGTCTGCTCTCTAATTCAAATATTTTTGTTTGAATCCTCACCAAACTTGATGGAAATTTTTATGGCCATGAGATCTCGGTCAAGTTAGATATCGGCCCTGGCACTTCTGAGTTATGCTCCTTGGCGCTTTGAAAAATTAATTTTGACGGGCGTATTTTGTGACCTGGCACTCTTGTTTATCTGGGCTATTCTGTTTGGTTATTTTGTCATTTTCTCTTTCATTTAGAGTAAAAACCTGAAAGAAGATCACCAGTATACAGCATTTCCTGTGAAAAAAGTAGCTCGTCCTCCGGCTGACGAACCTCCAGATTCAGACAACGAACTGGATATGTTTCTTGTTGATGATGAGCATATTGACTTGGAGGAAGAGGTAAAATATAATAGTGTACAATACATGCAAAAATCTGGGTCAAAAACCTCTTAAAAGACACTGAATAACTCCTTTATAAGTGACCTTCCCCCAAAATACTAATCTCTTGATTGTTATATTGCTCTATTCCTGGTCCAGTGTCTTTAAATAAAGAAAAAAATTTACTTGGGAAAATATGTAACTATCAGATCCACTATTATGTAACTATACAAAATCCGTGTTTTTAAATATTGTTTCAACTGCTGTAATTTTCAGGACCATGATTATCAAGATCTCCCTGATTTAGACCGTGATGTTAATGGAGCAGAAGGCGGTGTTAAAGATGACAGTACTCTCCCGATTAGACCCCCGCCCCGTGTACCAAAACGTTCAAACGAGGAAGATGTTTTTGCTGATCTGTCTACTGTTCGTAGAGAAGAGATGTACAGTAATCTAGAAGGTCATACAAATGAAATCACTGAAGGAGAGCAACATTTATTTGGTGAAAGTACTGATTCTGACTCAGATGATGAAGAAAAGGACAAAGCTGATGAAGCTTCTGGACACAAGAATGATTCCTTAGAGGATGACCCTGAAGACAGATGTACAAGTTTACCAAACATCCAAACTTTAACTCATGAATCTGATACTTCGGAAGATTCTGATTTCATTTCTGCCTCTTTCTGGCTCAGGAATAGAAGATCTGATTTAGCTTCTCTTGACCTAGGATATGATCCTTCTTCTGTAGATTTGAGATCACATGGACTAAAGCCACAACCTCGGACCCGCAATTGTGTCTCTATGAATGCATCAACTTTGTTGTCAATGAACTCAGTGAATAATGATACACCTGACATTCCAGCTAGACTTCACAATCAACCACCAGCAAAGTGTATGAATCATGCACCTGTTGGAAGAAAAAAATCGAATGAAGGTACATTAGTCATTGTGGATCATGTGGCTAAGTGTGAAAATGGTAATTCGGTACTTTTACTCGATGATGAGCCTGATGGAAGTGCAAATACTGAATGCAAAATTCATATTGGAAAACCAGGATTTGGTAATGATAAGACAGACTTTGAAGTTGATGATGACTATGAAATACTTGCACGTACCCATGAGAAAGGAAAGCACGCTCTGGAGAAATCTGATAAACCTTCAGATGAAGTATATGAAGCTGCTTGGATGTGTCATACTTCTAGGAAATCCTTTTCCGATGATGATGATGATTGTTGTAAGCAGGATCTTAAAGTGGATTTACGAAAGGATAAAAAAAATGGAAAGTCATTTGAGCGTGCCAATGTTGACTTTAGCCATGAGACTAACTCAAAGAATGATACAAAACAAAAAGGAATATTCACCCGGTTATTGTCCAAAAAAAAATCTAAGTCATCAAAGGAATTGCCTGAAAGTTTAGTTGTGGAGTTACCCCCTAATTCCTCATGTAGTGCTTCTCATAATTGTACTAACAGTGATGCTGAACAATTAAAAGAGAACTATTATTCTGACTTTCCGTTGCCTGGAGAAGCATCCGCTTTAGATTCTGACATACGAAAACTATCAATGTTAAATAATGAAGCTAGTGTGAATACAGATGCTCCTATTGAATTACCGCCAAGACATTTTACGGAGCGGTCAGCGTGGAGCAGTAACGGTGATTCTAAGTTTAAGACTGTTGTCAATGTTTCATCTGGTGCTAGACAAAAGACAAATGTACTTTCTAAGTCAGTCGGCGATTCTTCTCAATGTTTCGGACTGGATACTTATGAACCTATTGATGTTTCAAAAACTGTGGATGCTTATAAAACGCGACCTCCAGTGCCTATCCCCGAAAAATCTCAGACTAGAAATTTAATTGATTTGGACCCTAACTATACTGTTGAAGCACCTATAGCGCCCCCTAGAAGGAAGAAATCAGATAAGATGGCATCTGCTAGTCCTGAGCTTCCTATACGAAAACAAAGGTACTCATTAATCTAATATTGAAATATCAGGCTATGATTTGTAATGTTTGAAGACATTATCTATAAAAAAAGGTGTTCCTCCTCTGTTACTGATCATTTATGTGGGGAAGCTAGCTTTTACTTATGAAGAATTAGGTTTGTACTGGTATAGAATCCAGGAAAACTGGTTTAGTAAACTGGTTTGGTAAACTGCTTAGGTAAACTGGTTTGGTAAACTGCTTAGGTAAACTGGTTTAGTAAACTAGTTTGGTAAACTGCTTAGGTAAACTGGTAAGGTAAACTGGTTTGGTAAACTGGTTAGGTAAACTGCTTAGGTAAACTGGTTAAGTAAACTGGTTGGGTAAACTGGTTAGGTAAACTGCTTTGGTAAACTGCTTAGGTGAACTGGTTTGGTAAACTGCTTAGGTAAACTGGTTTGGTAGACTGCTTAGGTAAACTGCTAAGGTAAACTGGTTTGGTAAACTGGTAAGGTAAACTGGTTAGATAAACTGATTTGGTAAACTGCTTAAGTAAACTGGTTAGGTAAACTGGTTAGGTAAACTGGTTTGGTAAACTGGTTTGGTAAACTGGTTAGGCAAACTGGTTAGGCAAACTGGTTTGGTAAACTGGTTTGGTAAACTGGTTAGGTAAACTGGTTTGGTAAACTAGTTAGGTAAACTTCTTGCCAATATATAGCTACAGATGCTGTTAATTAAGATCTCAGGTATAAATATTCTATGAAATATACCAGTATTTGAAAAATTGGAAGTTTTTACAACTATAATAATAATAATGTGATTTATGGCTCTGATGCCTTGCTGTGTGACTTTTTATTATTTTACTTAGGTATTAGGACAAATGCTTTCCTGTCAATTTTGATATTGGCAGACAAAAGCTCTCCCATTATTTTCTACCCCGGACATTCGCTCTCCCGTCTTTTTTGCGCCACAGACAAAAACGTTTTGTGGCTTTTGGTAATGATCAGAAAGTGAATGATTTTATCTTGATATGCAGAAGTCCTGCTTCGCCACCTACTCCAAGGAAGAGACAGTCAGTAGTAGTAGTATCTCATGAAAGAAGAAGCCAGGAACCAACTGTGCCACCAAGGACCCATGTTCAAGGCAAGTCAGCCCTGCAACCTCCTCCTAGACCAGCCCCTATAACCAGAGCTGCGTCAGATGTGCCTGGTAAGCCTGATTTATTTGTAGTATTTTAATTTTATCTTTTTAAACAGGGTCCATATTCACAAAGCATCTTAAGATTTTCTTTTACTTAAGTCGAAATTTTTACTTAAGTCGAAGTTTTTTTCATGGTAAAAGTTTGTAAACCAGTCATCAAAAGTGTGAAAATGAATTATCATTTCCATAATTGGCATCTTTAGAACAAAGATAAAATCATATTATTGTGATTTCCTCCTTTATATTAGTACAAAAGAGTTAAGGAAAAAGTCGGATTTAAGGAAAAATACAACTTAAGGCAAAAAATTACTTAAGATGCTTTGTGAATACGGACCCAGGTGTTTAACATCTTACCAACAACAACTAGGGTCTTATTGTGTCTTTTTATGCCCCCACCATTTGAAATGGCAGAAGTGTTACCCCTGTTCATCTGTTCGTCCTTCCATCCTTCTGTCCGTCCTTCCATCCATCTGTTCATCCTTCCATCCATCTGTTCGTCCTTCCATCCATCTGTTCGTCCTTCCATCCATCTGTTCGTCCTTCCATCCATCTGTTTGTCCTTCCATCCATCTGTTCGTCCTTCCATCCATCTGTTTGTCCTTCCATCCATCTGTTCGTCCTTCCATCCATCTGTTCGTCCTTCCATCCATCTGTTCAAATTTTTGTTTCCTAGCATTAACTCAAGAAATATTTCATGAATTGGTTTTAATATTTTACATGAATGTGTAAAATAATACAATACAGGTCAAGTTTGATGTCCGATAAAATCGAAACATTTTCACGAAATTAGGGCTCATTTTTTACTTAGCTGTCATCAGGTACCACTATTTTTTTTATTTCTTACCAAGAATCATGGTAGATAATTTTCTTAACCAGCAGTTGTAATGTTTAATGGACAAACCAGACCATAAAAGAGAAAAAAACATATTCATAGCCCCTAGGTGTAGACATTTGGGGCTGTTGTAGAATGTGCTTTTGTCTTTGTTTGAGCCCTACTGTGGTGATCTTGACTTCATGGTGTCACTGTACTGTTTAAAGTACCAGTAAGTCAAATCCAGAAGGCATGTAAATGATTAAACTACAAGTACAGTAAAACCTGTGTTTGTGAAAACCTCAAAATATAGGGCTCCCTGTGAATATATGTCATTCTTTTTAAAAAATACCTCTGAATAAAGGCCTACTGTCAATATAGGCCACTCTATGCCCTCCCTAAGGGTGGTCATAGGTTTGTCTGTATGTATGTCAAGAAACTGTCAGATTTGTAAAAAAAAATTCTGACTTCATTCAGTAGGTAGAGGGAGACCGAAGACAGTCCATTTAGCATCGAGACAGCAATCAACGAGCCAACCGTCAGCTGTTCATGTAATGAATCTGAAACAGAATCAAGTTGATATTTTACGTTCTGAGATAGAGACTGGCGGACTCGTAAAAATGATATCGAAAATGCATTTTCAGAGTGGACTGGCATTTGTGGAATGTTTCGGGAGAATCTGGTATGTTTCTTCTTCAGTTATTTTTAGAACATTAATTGTGATTCATCCATCTTTCTGCTGATTTCTTCTTTTTATCAGATACATTCAACTCATACTTAGAAATAAGCTAGAATTAACCCTTATGGGGTCAATGCACATTTGTAGGACATGTGGCATAACTCTGTCAACAGTATTTTTAGAGTTATGCCCCTTTTTAACTTAGAAACTTTGTAAAAATAGGTAAAATAGTACAATATCTTGAAGACTTTTAAAGATATTCAACTCAGACTTTAAAGACTTTCTTATGGGGACAAGGTACATCTGTAAGACAAGCAGCATAACTCTGCCAATAGTATTTTTAGAGTTATGCCCCTTTTTAACTTAGAAACTTTGTAAAAATAGGTAAAATAGTACAATATCTTGAAGACTTTCAATTCAAACTTTTATTACTTCCTTATGAGGACAAGGCGCATCTGTAGGACAAGCATGATAACTGTGTCAACAGTATATTTAGAGTTATGCCCCTTTTAACTTAGATTATATGTTAAAATAGGTAAAATATTACAATATCTTGAAGATTTCAAAGATATTCAACTCAAAGATTTTATACTTCCTTATGGGGACAAGGCTCATCTGTAGGACAAGCAGCATAACTCTGTCAACAGTATTTTTAGAGTTATGCCCCTTTTTAACTTAGATTATATGTTAAAATAGGTAAAATATTACAATATCTTGAAGATTTTCAAAGATATTCAACTCAAAGATTTTATACTTCCTTACTGGGACAAGGCTCATCTGTAGGACAAGCAGGATAACTCTGTCAACAGTATTTTTAGAGTTATGCCCCTTTTTAACTTATATTTTTCTCATCTACATGTATCAAGCATTTTATTATACTGAAGACTGAAAAAAGTCGAGCGCGCTGTCTTCTGACAGCTCTTGTTGCTCTTGGAGCAGTCACAGGCCTGCATTTTGAAGTAATGAAATTGTTTATGTATGTCTCATGTGAGGTAGTCAGATATGATTTGCAGCAGAAATCTTGAGATATGTTTGACATTTAAATCCTGTGTGTTTCATATAAAGTTTTTTTGAATGACATTTTTTATAAAATGGCCTAATTTTAACCCTTACTGTATGTCATAATATCTTTATAACAATCAAATTATAAATCCACAATTCACCAAAATATTGCAAACACTTTTGTTACATACAAGTACATGAAGAATAACCTTTCTACTATTACAGGATAGCGGGCTGGGATGTTAAAAAATATCCAAAATTATATGACAAATTCCACATTGGTGATGAGCTGACCTCAATTAATGACGTACAAGTTACTGATCTTGCATTCGCGAACAAACTGGTGAAGAACGTTAAAGGTAAGTCATCAAGTCCTGTGAAAGTTCTTGCATAAAACTTGTGGAGTAAAATATTAATTGAGCATGAAAATATCGCTCTTGATGCAGTTGATTTGACTTGTTAGTATAAGATTTAACAATTTCTCAGTGATATTCTGAAGTCTGTCTTAAAGACGTATCCGAGAGTTGCCATTACGTACACAAATGTGCGGTTTGCTTTGTGTTACTTGTAGTTTTTGCATTGGGTTAAATAAAACTAGTGTAGTATTCAGACAAAAAAGAGGGTAATCCTAAACAATAATAATATCTAGTATTTAATCATTTTATTATTGTATAAAAAGTCTGGTTTTTTTAGCTCACATGTCACAAAGTGACAGGGTGAGCTTTTAGGATCAGTCTCCGTCCGGCATCGTGCCTCGTCAAACTTTACCTTGTGAACACACTAGGGGCCACATTTTTAGCTCAATTTTAGCAAAACTGGGTCAGAATGTTAATATTGACAAAATCTCGGACGAGTTGGATATTGGGTCATTTTGGGTGAAAGACTAGGTCACCAGGGCCAAGTAATGGAAAACCTTGTGAACACTTTAGAAATTACTATTTAAGATTGGATCTTCATGAAACTTTGTCAGAATGTATATTTCAATAATATGTTGGTCAGGATTGATAATGGGTAATTTCCGGTGAAAAACTAGGTCACTAGGGCAAATTGCTGGAAAACCTTGTAAACACTAGAGAAGTCACTGTTTTGATTGGATGATCATGAAACCTTGTCAGAATGTTTGTCTTTATAATATCTTGGACGAGTCGTGAGCATGGGTCATCTTGGGTCAAAAACTAGGTCGCTATGTCAAATCTTATGAAAAACCATGTTAACACTGTAGATTTCACAGATATATTTGGATCTTCACCAAACTTTGTCAAATTGTCTGTTTTAATGATATAAACGTTCAGTACAAATATGGGTCATCTGGGGTCAATAACTAGATCACCAGGTCAAATCTTAGGAAAACTTTCTTAACACTGTAGATGTCACAGTTTTGATTGGATCTTCATCAGACCTTGTCAAAATGTTTGCCTCAATGAAATGTAGGTCAAGATAAAATATGGGTCAGCCGGGGTCAAAAACTGGGTCACAAGGTCAAATCTTAGGTAAAAATTTTGTAAAAGCTATTTAAGGTTTTATGTTGTTTAATGTATGACATATTTGTGTCAATTCAAGATAGAAATATATTCCAAGGAGTGGTATTTAAAAAACGCTTGTACTTTTTTATTAAAAAACAGTCAAGCTGACACATACTTTTAAACTCTGTTTTAATTTTGTAATAATATTAAAGTACATTTCTGAAAAAATGAGAAAATTTCTCCGCATGAGAAGTTATTCTAGGATATGTCTTTAACCAAATGATCTTATACATTTCTATTTTTTTCAACTCTGCTTAATAGGAAATTCTACATACTTTTGAATTTAAATTGTTGTATTCAAATGGGATGAGTCGAGACCCATGTGAGTTACGATAACTAGCATCTGTTTTTACTCTACTCATGAGTTAAGGCCCCGTAATCAGCAAAAAAAAGTATGATATAATAGATCTCCATGATGAAGAGTTCACATCCAATACTGAACAAGTTATTTTCACAAGCCTATTTTTGATGGTTTGGCCCTTTTTGTTTTTCATTTCAGCTGAAAGTATTGAGATAAGCATTAGAAGGTTACCATTTGCACGAGTTTATGCAATACAGAGATCTGGTGAGGGAGAAAGTTTGGGGATTAAAAGAGACGGTGGTACATCAGAGGTAATATTAGAATCTCTGTGAAAGAGTTAATTAAAACTTATGAATTTAGAGGCTTCTAATGTGTTAGCCAGCCCACTTAGCTCAGTGGTTAGAGCGTTTGTCTACTGGTCAAGAGGTTGTGAGTTCGAACCCCGGCCGAGGCTCACACTGTCCTTGACAAATTTGACTGAAGATATTACATCCTATGTTAAATTGTCCTCCACCTCTGAATTATGTGGGGTAGCTTGGCAGAAGCTTACGGATAGAATGTGGTTAGTACTGGTTAAGGCCTAAATGAACTCCAGGAAAGCTGGTTAGAATAACTGCCCGCCACGATATGACTGAAAAAATGTTGAAAATGGCCAATGAAACAAACAAATCTAATGTGTTACCGGTATTTTTAGGATTTGACTTTAGTTGAATTTTTTACCTTCACTTTTAAGTTTTCAGCCATTTTCTAGATGTGCTGATACACCTGATGAGTTCATGGCCACTTACGTATACATGTGGCTACCCTACTGACAAATGCTTCTCAGTAGTCCATACCTACTTAGATAAAAGATCATATTCTGTAGTTCTCTTTTGTTTTCATTTGGCTCTATTTTTGTGGTTTTCACTTATATGACTACTGGTACCAGTATTTTGTTGGGGACAAAAGTTTTAGGATTTCGAAAAAACGCTATTTTTGAGGACTTCATTTCATGGAAAAGCCAACCCACAAAATCCACAGAATTTAATGTAAAAAAGTACAAAATTTCGAAATGCGAAGTAGGAAAAGTGCTAAAGTATGAAATTGTTTGTCAGGTTCAGACAAATTTCTTTCCATTTTCAATATACAATGTAGATATGATGGTAAACTTTGACATGCAAAACTCTGAAAATGCAAAAGTTTATTGGTTTTCAATCATATGCACATAAAGTGTTTTATCTATAGTAAATTATACTGTCTGTGTGTAAAAATTGTTTACTTTCATCTACCTACTACAATAGCATATTCATTTCTTTTACCAGATAATATATGTGGATCCATTGGGCCTTGCATCAAAACATGGCCTTACTTCTAAAGCTATAACACTAGATGGGAATTCACACTGTAATTGGTGTCTGACAGAAATCAACATGAGAGCCTTGAATTTATTTTTCAAGGATCATGAGGTAAGATTATAAGGAGTTTAGAATCAGTATTTTTTAATGCTATGATTCTTCATTGTCATATTCAGAGAAGAGGTCGTCTAGACATATTTCATACTTTTTGTCTGGTTTTCTGGCTTTATGTAAGGCGCCGATACATGCCTCACCCCATTTCCTGGAATCTGTTGGGTTGGGGGCACTGAAAAAAGCATCCCTAAAATATCAGAAGACGGAGCCGAGATTTGAACCAATCACCTTCCTGTGGTAGACCGTAGTCTAGCGCATTACCACAAGACTACCAATCCACTGCTCTTAAATGAAACATTGTTTTAAGTGTGCATAAACAGTGTAGAGAAGACACATTATATTAGATGCTAAATAAACTCAGTCCATTGAAAGTTGCTTTTGAATGAACAAATATCAGAAATGTGAATGAATGAACGAAAGAACAAACAAACAAATGAATGAAGGAATAGGTATTGCTTTGACAACTGATTATATATAGTGTATGAAGTTGATTCTTATTTTCTTATTTTAACTGCAGATTGAACACAGATTGTTGGCTGTTGGACGTGATATCTCTATTGTAGCGCAGCCTGTTGATCTGATAAAAGAAATAAAAAAGCAGTTAAAGAAACACAAAAGCTACAAGGATTACCTCATTCATTGAGTGTTGCTGGAATTCTGCTGATTTTTTAAATCACATGATTGAAGTACATGTGTTGACCTGCTTGATTAATCTGTTGGCGGGCAATTATGATATTTTGTAAGAAGAAAAATGTCTGTTTTGATAGCTTTAACATGCCTTTAATGGACTTGGTTATATAAAAATGGTTCATATTTAAATCACGTGCCATTTTGTTAGTATTGCAATATTTAGTTAAGTCTAGCCGTTTTACCAAAGGGACATACTTACAACTATTACTTTTGTTTTAGTTGCTCTTTGCCTATCTGGTTAATCTGTCATCATGATGGTATCCTTTAAGATTGCCTTGTGATGTAAGGATTTGCTAATATACTAATTGTTATATTGTTTTGATATGCAAGGCTGTACCTTTTATGTGTATAATAGGAGGAGAACAATATAACTCATGTGAGGCTCAAACTGATGACCTCCTGCATTTAATGTCAGATGCTCTACTAACTGAGCTTATCTCACAGTCAGTTTATTTATAACAACACTTCTACATGTGAAAGACCAACGTTATTTTCTACTTCGCATACAATAACCAAGTTTGGCTGATATCATTATCTGGAACTGGTGACTATTTGAATATGTCAGACCAAACAGTTGTGAGACTACAGTGTGTACACAGTGGGCATGGCTTATCTGTCGGCATGCATATCATAATAACAATGTGATTGTCGGAGAGTTTAAGCATACAACTCTTATTTATTGTCAATTTCGTGGTTTTGGGTCACAATAACTCTACAGGAGAGAGGTTTAAATGTACTGCAGCCTTACGAAATATTTTTAAGCAGTTTTGGTATTTTTATTTTATAAGTACATGTAACTGATTGTACATACATGTTTTACATGATTTTGGGGGACTTTTATTTATATCTTTGTAATTTTATAACTGATATGCTATATTTAGTATGTAAATAGAAGGGTAAATATGTTTTAGTTTGTATTTATTGTAGACATATATTATTATGTAAATCAAGCATTGAATTATATTTGTTAGAAATGTTCTGCATGTTTGTGAGAAATTTACAGTAGAGCATTGTTATAGTGAATTCTTGGGAGCCTGGTTAATTTCTTCATTTTATGCATATTTCACTCCATATCTACTATATTGAAATAAGAAAAGGTGGGTTCATGTAAATATAACACATTCACTATAAGCATGTTTACTGTATATGGGTATATTATAACAGTGTTTCACTGTATTGTTATAAGTTTTGTGATATGAAGTGTTAACTTACAGATATGATATCTGAAACACTCTCAGACTAATAGTTACCAATGAATAATATACACCAAACTTACCTACCTGTCTTCAAGAATTATCTGAAAAGAAAATTATTAATATTATATCTTTATTAAGCATATAATTGTTGAATATAATTGAGTTACTAGGGATTTTTTCAGAAGCATTTTTATCAAAATTGATTTCATTGGTGTAAATTTTTCAAACATTACATCACAGACAGTACTGATGCAAGCCACCATATTTTTACATGGTTTGTAAGGAATTATAGTACAGGAAGATTCTTTTTAAAAAGTAGTTTAATATGTAAATTACTTTCAAAAATATTTTCCATCTCCACCCAATTGGTAAAACATGGTTATTTAAATGCTAGGTTAAATTAGATTAAGATTAAGAAGCAAACCAGAAACAAAATGGTTGCCATTTTTAACCCAAGGCCAGATGACGTCGCCATGCTGACAAACTAAGAATCGCAACAGCTTCTTTACAACATCTGAAACTTTGGTTAAATCGAATCCAGTACTTATTTCTATGGAAACGTAAATTTAACCAGTGTTTATACAATTGGGTGCTGTCGGTAAACAAAAAATTTAATGTCATTGAATCATTCATGTTTTGTGAGAGACAGCAAATAGATTTGTTGTTTTTATGGTGTTCTACGAGTGTAGGTTGATTTAGAACTACGCCTTTTGTTATGGTGCTGACTGTCAAACAGTAAGTCCCATTGTCTTGTTTAAGTATTGTTTTTGTTGATAATTGTTATGTTTTTGTTTATTGTTGTGTTTGTTTCTGATCTTTTGCGTCCAGTCTTTGCTTTCTATTCCTTTTATGGGTTTTAATATTTTACTTTTTCTACATGCTGTTCACATAATACCATAAATCAGTTTTTTTTTCGAGTGTATTTATTTGATTAGAATATATACATCAGGAATCAAGGTACAAACACTAATTTATCACACAATTACAAGTCAAGTGTTTTAAACTTTACTATTTAGAGAATAAGTCAGCCAACAAACTTTGAATTATTTGAAATTATTGTTGCCAAAGTAGGCTTGGCTTATAATGACTTATATGCATTGTATTAAATAATAAACACTACACCCTCCACTATGAAAGTTGGGTCATGTAACTGCAAACAGCACATGTTTTAAGGATGACTCTATAGGTTTAGTTTTTGCTTTCTTATATACATTTTATTAAACTGTCAAAGCTGCATAATTTCTCGGTCAATGGTTGCATTTATTTTTGGCTTCAGTAGGATTCGATTACTTTTGTAATCTATACAATAATTTTCGACATACCAGTTATTGAAAGTTTAATCATATATTTAACAATGCGCTACATAATACTACACAAACATGCAGAATGGGACATTCTCCTACAGTAAAATAAACGAAAACTATCGACTGTGGTACAAAGCTAAAAATAATCACATTCAGCGACCGTATAATTATTCAGCTTTGGCAGGTTATAAAATCACACTATACCAAACTTTTTTATTGTTGCATTTTGCCTAAACTTTGCTTTAATGTTTATTTTGTTAATTGTTACAAATGTTGTGTTGATATTTCAGTAGTTCATAATGATGATAAAACCTACTGTAATGAAGAATTTGTTCATTTTGCGATGTTATGTAGAAAACATTATTATGTACTGTTTAAATGTAAAATGATGTTTTGAGTTTTGTAATTTTGCATCAGTTTAAGCCAATTTTTAAGCCAGAAAAACTTTTCCCATAACCAAAAACTTTTAACGTTTCATCCTTGTGATGATTTTGTTTTGAGGGTATACCTGAAAAATTATGGTTTGCCAGCCAACTCTCAACTCTGATTGGTTGGTTTTTCATGTAGAAATGAAACTGACCAATGGTGTGCCTGCTTTTTTTAGACTATAGTCTTTCAAACCAGTTTAATAACAGTGTGTCAGCTAAGTTGCTCTTCAACTGGAAAGTATGAAATAAATTACCCGATATTCAAGAGTAAAGAAATTTAAAGAATTAAATTTGCTGGCTTTTATTCACCAATTTAACTGCACTGATATTTGCTAAGTTCATAATATGACACACTATATTACATGCAGTTGCTACCAATGGAGTTGCTTTATCGAAATGCAAAAAAATCTGTTACATAATCAAAGTACCGAAAGTACTCATGGAAACTGAACTTAAATAAAGTTGCACTGCAACATGGAACTGAAACTTTTAACAATTGTACCTAATTATTTGGTCCACATCAAAATTCATGCAAGACAAGTGTGTGGCAGCTATGGAAAGCTGGGCCGGTATTCAATAAAAATCTTAAGTAATTTTTTAACTTAAGTTATTTTTTTCCTTAAATTCAACTTTTTCCTTAACTCTTTTGTACTAATGTAAAGGAGGAAATCACAATAATATGATTTTATCTTTGTTCTAAAGATGCCAATTATGAAAATGATAATTCATTTTCACGCTTTTGTTGACTGGTTTACAAACATTTACCATGAAAAAAAAATTTACACTTAAGTTAAAGAAAATCTTAAGATGCTTTGTGAATACGGACCCTGAACTATCTTCAATTTCCAAAAAGACAATTATTGTTATGAATTGCTCTAAACATATTTAAGTTTATACTACAAATGTTAATAATATATTTAATATGATTATGTTAAGTTTGATCGAAAATGTTTTACTTATGAAGTATTTTAATGTATCATAGATATTGTCAATGTTATGTCACGCATATTCTGTATTAATAGATCATGGATATTGTAGATAAATCATTTCCATTATTCTATGGTCACATGGATTTTATTTTTTTCTAAGGATCACTTTATTGACTAGCTCTGCTCAAATCTTTATATGTTAAAAGGAATATACTAGATTAAATAGATAAATAAACAGTGTATGTTTTCTGTTGTTACTTTTTGGTGCACAGTTGAATCTTGTTATCCCAGATTACTAGGTAATGTAGAAATTAGTTTGAGATATCCAAATTTTGAGATAAACAGGTTTTGTTAGATTTGACATTTTTTAAAGTATCTGTGTTTGTCAAACCTTTATTATAATCTTTGTACATTTTCATTTTGCTTGAATAAAGCATTTATATAAGTAGAGGAGAAACAGACCTGCCCGTTCCATGGTCGAGTGGTTAAGATCACTGTAACCTCTCACTGATAGAGGGTTGTGGGTTCCAGCCCCGCCACTGATCATGTCTCTTTATGTGCGAAAGTAGGCAGTTGCTTATGGAGGATGGGAGTCTAGTACTGGTTCTTCCCAGGAACGATGGTTAGGTGAACTATCTGACTCAAAGGATTCTGACTGTTTAATGAGGCGTAAACCCCAAACAATAAAAAAGAGGAGGAACAATATGAATCTATTCATGATGATACTAATAAACGAAATTTGGAGATAAGTGAATTGGAGGTAAGCGTAGTAATATCAACATATTATATAATAGTTACAGAAGAGAAAAAATTGGAACAGTTTGACGTAACCAAAATTTTGATATAAGCAAATTTGACATAACATATTCAACTGTAGACGTGTAGTCAAGAAGTAACTGAGTTTCAATGCAAAACGTACAAGATACGTTGTTTCTACGTTTTGTTTCTAACTGCAAAAGACAAATGCAAAGTGAGTGCGCAAAGTGGTGTAGCCTGTATATAACGCTAGCGAACAGAACAAAAAAAAGTAATAAAAAATGTTCCTGTAGCCGGCCTCGAACCCGCAAAACGTTTGTCTCAGAAACTTCCAATATCCGACGCTTAACCGATTGCGCCAGCGCGACACACTTTCTGAGGTGAAAAGGAACTTATACCCATATAGAAATGTGTGTACCTGTTCGGATGATTAGTTTCATGTAACTGTAAAGTTGACCAGTTTTGTGCTATCAGAAATTACTGTCAGAGCCACACACACACATATATATGACAAAACAACCATTCCCCATGATGTCCGTATGTACGTTTCTTGTACGTAGTTATATGCATGCGTACGTTCCGGCCTAGTACGTGCAGTTGCATTACTTCCCTTTCTTACTAATGCACGTTTATGCGTGTTTGTTACTGTCATGATGGGATAAAAAATATCTACATCTTGCCAATTCGTATGCTACTGCAAGGAATGCACTCTGAGATTGTTTAATCGAAGGAATGACATTTTCCGAGAATTCGTTTTGTAACATTTACCCTGGCTTATTTAGTTCCTACCTAGCATGGGGCGTAGGGGGTATTTGACACAAGACGGCCCCTAAATCAGTCAGACAATGCATTTTTGCACCTGCTAACTTACTTTCATTTTGTTAAGTTTGCAAATATACTGTGTGGAATTTCAATGCGGCGCCACGTCGCCCTTATTGTTGTTGTTGGTGTTTGTAATCATGTCTTATATCCAGTCTCATAGCAGTTCTCAGTTTGAGACTTTTTCTAGTCGTTCGTTTATTGTAAGATGAAAATCTTACTAAATTTGTGTCAATTGAATATACCAGTCATAGACTGTCGTTTTCATTAACTATGTTCTCCATGACTCTGTATACATACATTGCACATAAGTTATTGGATCTCGAAAGATTTATTTGTCAGCCTTGGAAAATGGAATTCAGCCATTGTAAGGTATACCGTATACTCGTATAATGTTACTCTTAATTATTATAAGGTTAAAAGAAACATCACTATTTGTGGTTTAAATTGTCAGACTAATTAAATGTAAAACCTTTTGGCTATACATATGAATATTATAATGTTTCTGACAGAGGCTCTGTGGTTATGGTCTTCAACTAGTAATCACTAGCACCTCTACGAAATAAGTTCAAATCCCACCAAGACTTACATGTGAGTAAGCCGTCCAGCTAGCTTACGGAATATATGTGGCTCTACTCATGGGTCTGGGTATTCAGTTTTATATTCCATAGTTTCGTCAAAACATAAAAACAAACTCAACTCTAAAGCCAGCCGAGTGCTTAGCGCTTCGAGAACCGGTACGTCGACGCTAATTCTTTATCTAGGTTTAATGCCGTTTTTTAATAATTTTTATTTACAATATATATACGGTGGCAGGTTCACTTAACAAGTTTTCCTTGACGGTATTCTAACCAATACTAACTTCTCCACATGTGGAGGAAAATCGGCATAGTTGTCTAATTTTCATGGCAGGGTATGACCTGCCGGGACCGGGCATCGAACCTGGATCACCAGGTTACTGAACCACGGGCGCGACTTGTTCTTCTTCTACCATTAAAATGACGACAAATGACCCTGGGTGTTTGGTGTGCAACGTTAAACCCAGGTGAAAAAAAGAAATTTTTACTTGAAGCTGTTTATCAATACAATAAAGTAAGCACATAATTTGAGATGAGTAATAATGGACGATTTTGTAAAATAAGGCTGAAAGGACCATAAATTAATGACTTTCCATATGTAGAACTCTCAGTGATTCTCATAACACATATCCACACAGACACTGAATGAGTTGTTTAGTAGGCCTAATTGATTTTTACGCAAATTTGGGGATATTTGCAATTTTCTTATGTTCTGTGTCAAATCTATTATCAAAGACGTATAATACAGTATTATAGGTCCCAGTCATCATCTATAAATGTGTGAAACTAACAAATCGGAAGTTTTCATTAAGATACGAATATATAATTTGGACTAAAAACTACCGTTCATTCATCCTCATTAAAATTATACTTTACAAATAGTTACACATTCGTGTTTTAAACCACTTAAAATTCTAATCCTATCTCTCGCCTGAAATACACATGTACATTTTGTGATCAGGATTTGAAATAACGATTTATCAACACAGAACATGTGTTGAAACAAAAGCAAACTGAAGTGAAAGGAGTCGAGATAGTAATATTTACATAATGTTAAACCCACATTGACAAATGGCTATATGAGACTGTTTAGCTCCATGCTGAATGTGATAAAGTTTCAGTCAATTATTTCAGTGTTTGAATACATTCGCCGGATTTGTATGGATATAGCTAGATTTGGAAAATAAATAGCAACTTACGACAGATAACGCATTTGTATTGGCCATAATGATTAGAGTGATATTGAAAAATATCGCACCCTCGGAAACTTTTAAGTGGTAGGAGAGTTAAATTGATGCAAAATGGCAGACATAGGAGTACTAGCCTTATTCTGATGATCCAAATGATATGATTATCTCGCGAGAGTTGTGAATTAAACTGGGGATAAATAAGACAAGTAAGCTATCAAAACAAGTATTTATTGTTTATTCTATGTATTCATTTCTTTCCTCTTTTTTGTCATTTTATCCGCTTCTAAAGTTGTGTCATTTTATTTTCTACATTGTGAAGTCAATATCATACATACACTTGTTTAACTCGTACATAAGTTTGCACCTACAATATTCAAATAGGGGTTTATGATTAATCCTCAAGTTACAAAAGATGCACTGCGTGTTTTATTTTTTTTTAGAATTAACGGCATTAAGTTCAAATAGCAAAATCTTAATTATTTGAGTATCTAAAGAGTTATATCAGTTAAATATTCATATAAATCCCCATAAACTGCGCTGGTTGTAAAATGTTCCAAAAACACTAATAATGTTTCATATTTCACGCACATACACAAGAATATTCTCACAAATGTATATGTTTTTATTATTTTATCTTTTTTTAATATATAATGTACATTGCTTGTGGGACCTGGGTTGTAAAACTGCTCAGCTGTCAAACTTGATCCAGCTTTATGCTGTAGGTAAACATTATAAAGCCACAGTTTGTGCCTCTTTCAAATACACACGTAATAAAAGTTATTGTTCATTTATGGCATCAGACATGTACATGTACATGTGTATATACAAATGATTGATACTCGAGTCTCGAGTACTTGTGACGGCTCAACGTGCGAAATACTCATTCATGTAAACTACTTCACGTGAAGAGTCGAACTAGATACGGGTAATATTAAAGTTACTAGCTACAGCAGTGTAAGCTCACATTCTTTTAGATCCGAAATATTTCATTCAAGATTAAAATAAATACACTTTCATTATAAACCTGTTTGCTTTGTTCGTGGTGGACTCGTAAAGAAGACACCTAATTGTTTGATGTAGAGTTCGTTAGATATATAATCACTCTTACTACAAGTGTTTAACCATACTAAATATATAGACCAATTCATTGTTCAGACTTTTTAAATCAATACACGAAGCTATAATACTACCATCCATGTAAATAATGTCCGCGAGATGTTTTTCAATATGATAGAATATTTAAGCCGAGATGGACTTTTGTAGTTTGTGATTGACCGATTTTGGACACAAATACCTTGATCGAAGTGACGATGATTTTACAATAAATCAACAGAACGATAGTGTTGTCACTGTTGTATATCGAAGCTCAGTAATAGAAAATAAAATATTTACTACTTCGTAATGTTCAAATATCTATAGCGCTGATTGCTTATGGAGCAGGCGACAATAACCAATATGAGACAGCAGTAACATAGGCAATATCTAGTACAATTTTTATTTCGTAGGTTAATCCAGAAATGGCATATTCAAACCTGTGAGCAAAGGCGGTCATTTTGTCCGAAACGAATAGCGACAGGTTTTAGTAGAATTACCATTTTATTTACAGTGTGGTCTTTATTCGGAGGTGGTCGCTAATACTGGTTTGACTGTACTTGTTGTCGTATTGATCTAATATGCAATGGTTTTAAGCTTTCAATCCAGCCAGTATTCATTGTGCAGTCAAAACCCTGATTTAAAGGTCACATATGCAGTACAAACATTCTAAAAGCAACACCCTTTGGGAGTAGGAAAATAATGTATGTTATTGTTGAGAGGTTGTTGCTCTAGAGAAGATAAATTAATATTTAAATTGTGCAGTGGGTAGAATCATGTTGTTTTTTTGAAGGAAGGTTGTTGCTGAGGAGACGGCCGCTCTAGACAAGTTACACCGTAGGTAAAAGCCGCATTCGTACTCATGTTCACAATAAAACAATACACCAAATAAACATCTCAATATTGGTTAACTGTCTACACAGACCATATTTCTCATTCCAAATGTTGTCCTTTCTTCACAGGTTGGAATATAATTTTATTTCAGTCATTGACTTAATGGAATTTTCAGAACGGGTTTGTTATGTAGGCCTATACAATGTAATAGCGACCTAAATTTTTGACGGTGGGTAAGTAGATAGGCCTATACATTTTTTGTTTGCAATTATGCTTGTACTAGCCTACTGGGAATACATAATGAATATATTGTTTTTGTCAAAATTGCTAAAACTTTTTTCGGATCATGTTTTTTTTTTTTTTTTTTTTTATGACAGTTTAAGTATGCATGTGTTTCTTAAGTCCTGACTGCTGTATGCTCATTTTAGCATTCAGAGTTACAAACGAGGATGTTAAAAAAGCTTTAAACCTATTTACGCCGGCAGAGACCTTCGAACTCCTTCAAATTTATATTTAAAAAGTAGGTTGTTTTAGGTTCTTTTTTTTTATTCGACATGCATGGTCATTGTTGTTCGAAACAGAAACCAATGATTAGAACACAGAAAAGATTACGGGGCGGTCTTTGATCTTAAACTAATTTACATTGATCCGTTCTTGGAGCGAGAGTCAAACGTACAATTGTTAAAAACTTAATTTATTAAAAGTCAAGTGCCCGACAAAGCTGGACATATATCGCCTAAAATACCTGCGACACATTACTCGACTTTAACCTCGCGAAGATTGAACCCGTACGTAACCATTTTCAATATAAACGTAAGATTTGTGATAATCTAAAAGCACTTGCTAAAGGATTATTTGGAGTTTAAACAAATCTCTCCCATCTAATCTATTGGTGTACAATGTAACTTTATTAATCCATTTTTATAAGGTAAAGCCTGTGGGAACTTTGTTCGCCATTAATGAATCACAGCAGCGTATCTGTATGCGTAAATTGGTTCTTTCCATTGATTATCCCCATGATGTTTTACCTGCTTTACTAAACATTTACACCATACAAATATGAAATTAGCCAGTGTGATTGACTGTTGGGCCACCAGGCATGACGGGTCAGTGGCATGGAATGACGCAGGTGTGAATCTAAATGAAATATTAGAGTGTATCACGGACTAATGAGCCAACAAGTTAAAGTAGTCAATGTCACGAAAGGTCGCAAGTATGAATCTAAAAAGCGAGATTAACCAGTGTGACTGACTGATAAGCCAACAGCTAGTCACAGTACTTATATATATATCACCTGGTATCTAAGAAAGCAAGTCAGACATACGTACATGAGTTTCTTTAACTTGCTTTTGGGGTAAATATTAAAACCACCACAATAGACATCAATATTTCGTGACATTCGTCTATACATTTTTTTATTTAAACGTGATGAAGAGTCCATCCCAAGGTTCAGACCGTTTTATTCTGTCCCATTTATCTTACTATCGAGATTAATTCTATGTGAAATCCCAAATTCGATTTGTTTGTCTTGGTACAACAAATTCATTCTAGAATTCGTTGTAAATAAAATTGTTTAATTATAGTCCTAGATCATCCAAGTTCCTGAAATATTTTACCCAAAATTGTAGATTTCTGGTGCATTCAAAGTTGACTCATGTTTTTCCCGCCATTATGAACCGACCATCAATGAGTTTATTATCCCCGTTATTGTTCCATTTACTGCTGGTCGGGTTAGATCGACTTAACATTGGATATAAATGTCACACTTTTAACACAGATAATCAATGTAAGATTCACTAAAAGGATATAAAACTTTGCTTCATGGGTTTCATTTGAATTATAAATGAAATGACGTAGTCTATATCTATAAAAATGGTCGTAGACTAACGCAATTTTTATTCGCTGGTGCGCTGAGCCCTCGACATGTATATATCCCCTAATGTGTACATTCTTTTCAAGGTTGTTTTGTTAAGGATGCGATTATTTATTTATAAATCACTGTAAAAGTAAAACTTATTTTTTCTCGTAGAATTAACTATTCCGTGCAGTATCAACAAAGATTAATACCTCTCACTTTTATTTGCCGTTAACATAAAAATGTTTATTTGGCTGGAGACTGGAAATATAACTTTGTCTACGCCGAAATATTTCTTTTAAATGCCTTGTCAAATACATGTTCAGTTTTAATCTTGTTTATTGGACCATAATGCTAGCTAGTTGACTGTACTACTTTTTTGTCGAGTTGATGATGTCTGCGACCCATTTTTCCAACTTGGAACCTAACTACGCCACTGACTGAAATTAAAATGAAACTCGACTTTTAATTGGCCGACACACCTATGGAATTAATACATGTGGCACTTGTTTAACTATACATTTTACATTGGCAGTGTAACGATTTGTTTTGTGAATGAAACGGAAGTGAACATTTTATTGGTGATATACATTATTGTCAGAACGAAACACTTCCCATCACCAGTAGTGGAGTGAATCATGTCATTAATTGATTCATAAATATAGATTAAAGTATTTGTATTGAAAGCGTGTTAAAACTCTCATTTATGTCAATTTACACAATTATTTCGAAAAACTGAGTTTCAAATATACGATGATTCTATGAAACATGAAAATAATTTTTGTAAACAATTCTTGTAAATGTTAAATGGAATGAAAAGCGATTTATTGTGCTAAGGAAATGTAAACTCACGGTTGCGTACAATTAATTGCTAATCTTATACATTATGCTGCTATAGAACTTTGCCAGCCTCGACGAAGATAGCAAATGGAATAAATGAAACAACACACAAATAACGTTCTTTTATGATGGATAGTTTATGAAAAATATTCTGACGGAGAGTTCTTTCGGAAATTATTTTGTGTTTTTTTTTCACGAATTACAATTGATTAATGTACGGATAGTAACAAAATGTGCAATGTCATATTAATATGATATGCGTTACATACTAGTCGTCCCTGAGAGTGTTTCTTTGTTAGTTCAGTGCTTTATGGTGTCTTGGATTTAGCCATTGATATCACCATGGGGTCAAATAAGGGAGGCGACAGAGTCATAGTTCGTCCACAGATTGTGACCCCAATGTTGCCGTTTATACGTTATGGGCAATACAACACTTTCACAGGTAAAATAAGATATTCTTTACGGTTAAAAAATGCGGTAAAATTCCGTTATGTCTATATTTTGGGGGGCGTCGCATGTGCTTATGCAGTTCCTAAGGGTTAAAGGTTTCGGGTCATGGTGTTTTTGCTTCGTAGGTTGTTCTCTCTGGAATAAGTTACCTCCTGGCATAGCTTATACCATCAGGCTGCCTGCTTTTAAATCAGCTGTCAGAAATTATCTGTTAGATTTATTGACTTAACTTTTGCATGATTATGTTGCTTTAATGGTCAATTTATTATTTATAATGAGTATTTTTGTTTGATTCGGTAGAGTTACTTTTTTACTTCATTTCATTTTACAATCCTCCAATTAATCATATCATGTAATATATTTTAGCTTGTATGTCAGTGAAATCTGCATTACAAATTATTTATGATCTGTGCAGCTTGTTATCGATTAGAGTATTTATTGTCTTTTATAAAAATGCCTCGATGTGTCGTACCATCAACACAGTGGATCACAATGGAAATAAGAATTAGTCTCTTTTTTGAGTCATCCTCAATTTTGATGTACATGTCATGGACCTTATTTCATGTGTGTAATTTTTATATTTCCTATCATGTATATGTGTATCTTTACCAAAATAAATCTAAATCTACAGTAAATTAAGCCTTTATATGAAGACATAACCTGGAACCAAAGGAACCGGTCTATGAGTCTAGTGATCAGTATACAGTAAGGCCTCGATATTATGACCAAAGTTGATCCCGATAGAATTAGGAGTTTTTTTAATTAATGACGTAATATTTTTCTAGTCATATACGATATGTCTATACATGTTACCTTCGTTGAATAAAGAATTGTTATTATTATCAAATTAAAAAAATAGGGGAAATTTTGAGAACCGGTCCAGAAGAAAATTGTCGTCTTAATGTTTAGTGGTCGCTGTAGAGAGGTTTTACTGCATCTAAGAATTTGATAATAAATTTATTAGTAGCTTTCTAATTATTTTTGTTCAGATCACATTATATCAACTTCTATTCTGTTACACCGTTTATTACAAAAAAAGAGTTAGCATTTACGTTTTTCAAAATTATTTATTTCGCCAAATCGGATTTATTTTTATCTGTTTAATCCTATAAAAGATTAAATCAGGTGATCTTTGAATGTGTTTAAGAATATTAAATACCGTACACAAACTTGTAGTAACCTTAATTACGAATGACTAAATTCTCTCCTCAAATCTCACAGTCTTGAACTTAAAAACGATCTCGACTGAATTAAGCCAACATAAACAGGGCAGACGGACCGAAATAAAACCAACAATAAATACATGTAGTCCAATTTTACCTATTTTTAGCCTAGTCTTTGCAGTTTGGTGACTGTCTGCTACAAACAACTACATGTAGTATTAAATAACTAGATTCTTACGGACTTAAGAAATGTACTCAACTAACTGTCGACCTCAGAGCATCCCTAATATTGTTCTAAGCATTTTTCTAATTGACCTCGGCCCTGACTAATAGTTTATCTTTTTATTTAGGTACGTTTGCTAAACAGACATAACAAGAAAAACGTTATAGCCTATAAGTAGACGAATTACAAGAAGCATTGGTTTAAGGTTTTTGTTTGAAGTTGCTTATTTCAAAAAGGACATTGACTGTATATTTTATTCAATCCTCCATTTTTGACATTCATGAGTATTTGACATATGAATAAATTCATGTATATAGAGTTCACAAGCACATGGTGATATCATACCCTAACCAATCAAATAGAATATACACCAAATGCTAACAAATTCACCATAATCTGCTATGATGCAACCACATTGAACTTCAAATAGCATTTCCGATATTATGCCACAAGACAGCTTATCTAAGTCAACATCACAGAGCAATGCCTGCATGATTTAATTACCTAGTCAACTATTAACAAAAATAACCAGTACAATGATTGACCAATCAAAATGACCGACATCACCATTAGCCAATCAAATGGCCAGGATTACCCAAACTAGTAATAGACACTATACTATATACCCACAAACAACTAAGATAAACCCATACCCATGACTAAAATTCGTCTAGAAAATACAATGCATTCCATCAACAAAATAGCATTTAAAAAGCATTGATCCACAAAAGGTTTTTTTATCTTTTTTTGAACGATACTACATATAGTAGAAACACGATTTTATCGTACCAATAAATCGTGCATATAGTAAAAAGTAAACGCAGTGAAGTATATATACCCCCCTCATTCATCTACATTATTTTATGTTTATGGGTGTTTTAAAATATGGACATTATTAAGTAATTAATCAGATCACCTGGAATTTATTTAAAAGCAATCATCTACATCGGTTATAAGTTGTGAAAGAGGCAGACGATTGACAGACGGCTGATATAAATTTTCACATTTTCTCTTTTTTTCGATCTCATTTGCTTTTATTTTGAGCAGTATAGCACACAAGACAAAATACATGTATTTGTAATCATGGTTTATTCTACTAAAATTGAGTGAACAAGTATATTACGCATGAATTATTTTCTGTTTATAAATAGATAAATGATTGAGATTATGAAATTCAATAATGATAGTTCTACAAATTTTAACAATTGATTATTCTTATTTGATCACTTGCAATTTAGTTAAATGACAATTTACTGCTTTTATTGTCCTTGTTTTCAATAATTAACAAGTTCTTAGTTTACGCTGTACAACATCATGTGTCATGATTCAGGAGAATTTAACACCATTTATTGTGTTTGTCGTCTATTTATTTCACATGAAATATGACGTGTCTATTTAGACAAAACGTTGGTAATTAAGTTTTAATTAATGTTGTTTATGACTACAATAATGCTTGATAATAAGCCATAACTCAACGCAAAGACCGCCTGTCAAAACTGGAGATTCTGAGTCCAATATTACTGTAAAATGTACAACAGGTTTTTAGATTAATTCAATTCACATAATCACTATAACATTGGAGAATTAAAGAGATATCTCTGAATTTTATATACGTAAGTACGATTATTTAGTTTTACGAATTGAACTAACCTTTTATCTAATTATTTGTAGATCTTGTTTACATTGGAAAGTTTTCGTATACAGATCCTTAGGGAGCTCTATTAGCCGAATATATACATGTATGTAGTTTTTGTTGGCATCCTTTATAGTGTCATTATTTTGATCAAAGTTAGTGTATGCGAGCTGTATTCGATCTTCCACAAGCTGTATTTCTGTAAACAGCTCCCAGTTTTATCACAGAATAGGGCTAACCCGAGTAGCTTTATTTGAAAGGTTCCCTATGGGGGTGTGACACGGCGCATTATCAATACAAGCCATCAGCTACATAATTGTGTCTACAGTAAAACTTTCTTTTTTTATTAAGACCTCCCTTTGGACCCCAACTGTCTACCTATAAAAGTGGTCTGTTTCTTTATCTAGCTGATATATAAAGGAATTTTTTGTGCTTATCTATATCTGTAAATGAAGAATGCGATTAATAAAATATTAATGAAAAAGCATCAATCGGACGTTATAGTAAGGATCGAGGTATGATATTCGGCTGGTCGCTAAGTGAAGTTATACTGTACATTGTAGAAATCAGAGGAACAGCGATGGGTGGGGTGTGTAACTTGAGGATAATGCCACATCCGGACATTTATTCGTTTCGAGATGGTCTGAGTTTTTGATAACGAGTTACAGCAATTCAGACACAGTTTCAACTTTTATTAGACCATTTATCTAAGTTTATATACATTATATCGCATGAAATGTGATTGGCAAGAAGTAAAAAACTTCAAACAAAATGTACAGTGAAATTGAAATTATTTTGAATACCCCAATTATAATCTATATTATAGCACACGTGGAATACTACACAGTTTCACTGGATGTTCACTGAGCGAATCTACTGAAGCACCCTGAAAACTAACTGAATTATTTTGATAAGAAAAAGAAGTGTAAAAATTACACACGCGCGCTTCTTCGGACATGCATCCAAATTGATATGTTTTTGAATCACGATGTTTGAAATTTTATTACACAAAATTAATTATTATTATACCATATTTATATAGCCCTTTTTTCATGTAGTTACACGTTCAAAAGTGCTGTACAATCACGATTAAGACATAGTTAAAACAATATGTAATGAATACAAACATGTTAGTCAAAAATGATATGAGTAAAATATAGACAACTATGGACAAATTTATAAGTCAACAAATCCACCATTAATTTATGCAGACAAGTAAGGTACACAATACTAGTAATTCTAAAATGTTTGGCCAGTCCACACGCGCATTACTCCACCAGCCGGTGTTCAAATAATTGATATACTCGTGCGTCTAACAAAGTGCTTTCATATTTTCTACCTTTTTCATTAAGTGTATAATACAACAATAGATGTGTTGTATAAATTGTTTTATAGTGTCTGTGGTTATATGCGCTGTACAAGAGGTGATGAATTTTGTGTATAAAAAACCGAAGCTGTTCGATTTTGAAGCTTCTTATGCTAACTAAACAACATAGGAACGATCGCAAAACCTCACAATACAAACATTCATTCATACATTTGTATATATAATCTGATTAGATTTCTTCAACTAAATATACTTCATTCTTATCTCGTAAGTTGGCAATAACTCAGACTTCGACCTAATTTATCACAAGCAAGACTAAGTTTTTAACTTTGTGAATTTCAAATCTCTGCCAATTATTTTTTATTTACATTTCCAATCAATACTATACAGCAATCAAATAAAGATATATTTGTACATGTAATTTGAATCTTTGTGACCAACATTCGACTATATTTTCAGCATGATCTAGTATCTAATTTAAGGAAAACGAATTATTAACGGCTTGTACAACGTTCATTTAGCTAAAGAACCTTCATATTACTTGTGGTGAAAATTAAATGAACTAGTAGTATATGCTGCTCACAAAAAAAACGACAAACACAATTTTCAATATATTTTGTAACAAAGGGCTACATTTCATCCAGAGTTGTGTGTCCAAACAATGTTTAATCCATGGTATCGCTCGCTTTTAATCAATCATACTTTCTTTCATGTTCTTTCATTTTCGATTTTTAAAAGTAACGAAGTCATTAAGCGACAGCTACTAATGTAAACATGTTTACCATGTGACGATTAATGTAGTCAATGTTTACTACTCTTATATTCAATCACATTATGTTTAGGCTGGTTCGTTTGGTCAAACGGAAGAGCTGCCGGAAGAGGCAGAGCTCTTCCGAACAGTTCGATTAACCATCTTCTAATTTTAGAAGCTCTTCTATCTATTCCGCCCGATGGTTGATAGATATAAGTTACGTGACCAAACAGCATGACATTACCGTTTGAAAACATTTCATTTAATTAATCTAAAACGATTTTCATTTTCTTCAAATAGCATGTCATTTACTATCAACGATGAAATTCGACAGTTCATAAAACCACGGATTGCGTACGATTGGCTTACTCTTCTAAGCTCTTCTAGCCGGCGTATTCTCTTCTTACGAGAGTCCAATCGAACCGGACTTTCATTTCTCCATGATTGTGCCTTGACAGCTGATAAAAATCAGAACATTTCATTATACAGAACATGAACAGAATGTCATTGTTGAGAGATTGTTGCTGCAGAGATATTAAATTAATAGTCAAATAGTGCAGAGGGAAATAATCATGCTGCTGTTGCAGGGAAATTGTTGTTAAAGAGAGAAGTACTGTAGTTCTACACAACACTAAGTCATGTTTTATTTAGGGTTTCACCTCAAATTATATTTGAAAGAAAACCACACAAGCATCACTAATGGGTTAGAGAATTGCCAGTCAGTCTTTCTTCACGTGGCGCTTTAGTTTTGTTATATTCATCTCTGTTTTCGATATTTCCAGAAATGGCTGTACAAACTTGGACGTTGTGGCAGCGTATGCCACCAAGATATCAACTCACAACACGTTGCTTTGACGAGCCAGAAGATGATTTGATGGTTATAGGGAATTCTGGGCCCGGAACTGACCGATCATCAAACACAACTTTATACAATCCACCACGACCGTTGTCGAGTGGGCGTAAATCAAACCAAATCAGTGCTCGTTCTCAAAATTCGTCGTTTCGAGAAAATTTCATGTTATCAAATAATGACCCAGATAATGCGCAACAGGAGCTGTCACAAGCCTTGAAAAAGAAAACTTCCAAGAGTTTTTCGTTTCCAAAGAGAAATTCCGATTACGTGAATACATTTCAAATGCAACGTAGGGTCAATTCAGCACGTAGACGCTTGGCTGAAACTCCTCCCACACCAAACTTTGCCCAAGCGCAGTCTTCATCTGAAGGAAGTATATCTCCACGTGCTCACACTGCGCCCGTATTTCCGGTCACGAACCCCGAATCACATGTTGAACGACCAGTCAAACCTATCGAACTATCTAGTATTGAACAAAAGACAAACAAAATTAATCTGAAATCTAAATCAGTAGGTGAACCAAATAAAGTAGATATTTTTCACTTCGATGACGCGAAATCGGTTTCCAGTTCGTCAAGTCCTGGTCACAAACATCGTGATAAAGAAAACAAGCCAAAAAAGTATGTTGTCCAAGATACTAATAAAGCTACTGTATACATAGATAACGGTAAAGTGATGTATTTTGGTAAATCGCGGCACGACTTGACACAACTGTTGAAGACACAATCCCTTCGGGCGGACAGAAATAGTTGCTTTCTCGCGGAAATTCGGCGGGATTACTTGAAACATCCAAAGTATGAGCGTGGACGAAGTTCGCTAAGTAAAAGGAGCGAGACGGATCCTAGACGCATTGCTAACGAACGCGTTGATTACAATCGTAGGGTAGAACATATTTTGAATTACTATGATGAAAACGGCGAAATCGTACAAGGACCACCATCACGACCAACGTCTGGATATCGATCCAAGTCCCCAAAAGGGTCTCGCATGAAAGGGTTATCATTGACCCCAGCTGCTCCTTCTCGTCCTCCATCGCGCACCGACTCCCCGAACTTAGACACCGTAATTGATGGACACAATGATTTTATAAGACTAAATAAACAGTTAAAACTCCATGAGCGTCAGTTTTATCTACGCACACCCGGTATGCAACACGGTTCTACATTGGCTGAGCTGGAAAGATGCCGGTGCAGCATGTGCCGAATGGAGCTGCAGCTTGCTTTAGTAACAGGTGTCAACCATGTTGGAAATCCGATAGGGAATGATGGGAACGTTGCTATGACGTCACAAGGAAGTAAAGAACATTCAGAATGTAAACATAGCGCAGGTGATAAGCATGGGGGAACGTCCAGAAGCAAGAGTTTCTCAAATGTTAGAAGTAGCGCACAAAAAGTTTCTTTCCAGAATCCAGAAGTTGATTTAGTTGCACAAGCGCAAGAACACGGAAAATACACGATCAGTTGTACTTTGCCCGATATTGATCAAACAATGAGTGAATCCGGCTTTGAAAGTGCTCGGACACATGATGTCGTGTCTACTTGCCCTGATGATTTTGAAAACGAACAGTGACGGATAAACAACACTAATTAAGACCATACACGTGTATTCAATTATTCACGTGGTGATAAAACTGAGTTGTTTGAATCTCATATAAAAATAATATAATAGTCACTGTTATACATAGTCGATAAAGCAGCTACGTTCACAAGTGCAAGAGAACACGTACGTGTTTATGTAGAACTTCAAGTGAACGAATTTTACTGTGAGTATATATAAAAAAATGTACCAAGGTGAATAAAATATAAGATATAGTGCTTTAGTCAGTGGATTGTCTATACATTTATATATGATATATCATTTATGAAATGTTCATTTTCAGTTAGGGTACACATAAATGGATACCTGACACTGGGTGTTTCATAAGGTCTGAAGTTGTTCATTTCTGGTTATATGCTCATTAAAAAAAGGTAGGTAGGTCGGGTTTTTTTTATGTTTTTCAAAAAAATATTTTGGCTCTTGAAAAGCGTGTGCAAAGGTATACTTGAAGTGAGAAAATGGATGTACCGGAGCTAATAAAATGATTAGGGTCACCGGGGAAAATTAGGGTAGCTCGGGCAACTAGAAAAAACCATTTCTATGCCTAACATATTATATATCATTACAATAGCTTATACATACATTTTTTGTAATACACAATGTTTGCTGAGAGTCACTCCTGAAGTACACTGATACGACTTTCTAAACGTCTACCTCATGCAGCTTGCTTCTTAGAAGAAACTAAATAAGTTATTTCATTTTTATGTTTTACATTACTAATTTTAAAGTAACAGTCGATTTGCACATTGAAACCGAGTATTAAATATATTATACATATACTTATATATTAGACATCCACCTGTTAATCAAGTGTATTCACTGATTTCCTTCTGGGACAGTGCTGTACAGAATGCAATGGTTGGTGTATAGAGAATCGGCTCACTGCGCAATACGATAAATATGTGTATGCTTAACCAATATCTGTGAAGTTCCTAGCCAAATACATGAACTGAAAGTTTCTACCTGTTTCTCTACCATGACGGTATTTTGTTGATATATTTCTGGGAGCTCGACATGCCCTCATCTGAACGTGGTCACTCAAATAGTAAGACCCTGACCTGAAAAGTATCTAATATTATTACGAAATATACCATGTATATAGATCTTTACGGACCATTTCCAGCTAAGAGATTATAATTCAGATAAATTTGTTGACAAAATACTTCAATGTTATTGTTGCCATGCACTACAAGTATCTCAGATTTTGTAACCCAGCAATGATAAACGTTTCCAGGTTTCCCACTAATCAAAATGTCTGCAATACAAGAACATCAATATTGGTTCCATGCAATTTATAGCGGTTCAAAAACATTATGTCTCATATTAATTCTATGGGAGAGCATCTGGTGTTTGCCCGTGATACAACTCACAATGAAGGGATATAACTCTTATGTTTTATGTTATATTTGTGAACATTGTTACCTCCCTTTTACAAACATGTATAAAGATAACCTCCCTTTAACATGGATGCGAACATTCATGTATTCTTCAACATAATAAGCAATATTTTAAGAGCAACTTTACAGGACCTCAGTCACATCATCTTGCTTGTAACCTCAATGACATCAAAACTGGGTGCAGTTTGTGTTTTTGAGTGAAATTGACTACATACCAACAAATGCATGTGACTGAGAACTAGTTTAAACTGAAAAAACCCTCTTAGGATCTTGATTATGTGTTTTCTGATCTGGTGATACTGGTATTTTAGTGACGATATCAAGGCTGTAAAACAGTAGAGTTGATAGCTGTCCTATTTCCATTTAATTGTCTTATTTTATGTTATTATTAACATTTTGCCCTAGACACCCAATATCTGGGTGGTGGTCACTAAGCACCCAGGTCCTGTTTTAAAAACCTGCTCCCTCTCATATTTCTATACAATTTCCACAGAACTGGTCCATGATCAATATGGGACATGCTATTTTGGTCCTTATGACAATTTTTTTATGCCGAAAAAATAATGTCATAGAGGAGTCAAAAACATCCCACTGCCGAAACAGATGAAAATATCAGCTGGTATATCATAATCTTTGTACATTGCAATTAATGGTTGATAAAATAAATAGTTTACCAGTTTACAGCAACAAAAGACAGATGCCTTCACTCTATGTGTGACAAGATTTTCATATAATTATATACATGTAATACCAAAATACAAATTCAAGGGCAGATAACTCCAGAGACTTCAGCCTTTAGTTAGACTTAGTTAAAACCCTTTTTACACAATTTTATACGCTGACAAGAATTTCTGCATAGTTTCATAACTCTGCCCCGAATACTTTTGGAGATACAGTAAAGCCTCTCCAGAGTGGCCCTCTGTAGAGCAACAACCTCTCTATAACAACACCATCAAAATGTCCCTAAGTTGATATTTACTCTAAATTTAACCTCTGTAGAGCAACAACCTCTAAACAACGGCCAATATTTGAAGCTCCCACAGGGTGTTGCTCAACAGAGGTTGTACTGTATGCATGACAGAAGATTTTCAGACAGAATAATAGACAGCGGATGGACAAGGATAAACCTATATCCCCCTATCTTTCAGCATAGGGCATAAAATTCAACTTGCACTACATAACCTTAATCTCTTTCAGTCACAGCAACACTGGTGGTAGCGGCAACAGCAGTAAAACAACAACAACAACAGAATTTAGGTGCATAGAACTTCTTTTACTTCCTTTATTGGAAAAAACTACTTGCACAATAAAACAGAAACAAAAGCTATTAAATTGTGTTGAATTGGTTGTACAATGTTTGAGTCTTTTAACAGTATAATGTAGTTAGTAATATATTTCCTTAACTATACAAAGTTTGAGTCTTCACAGAAGTTAGTATATATTTCCTCAACAGCTTATACACAAGTGATTATAATTAGAAACATGATATTTCAGCCATTACGTAGTTAATTGATTTATTTACAATTTTATTTTCTTTCACTCAAATGCACAATAATTCGTTAACAAGAATACCGGTATACAAGATTTTTAACACAGCAGTGCACATCACAATACCGCTGCTTAAAATACTAATGGTAAAGTAACAAAAAAAAGAAAAAAAGCTCAACAACAAAAATGATAAAAAATTAAGGGGTCATTATGAAACCCAAGCACAGATTGCAAGCATTATTTAGATCCATTTTTTCAGATGTAAGCAAAAAATGACCCAAAAAAGTAATTAGTTTACATGCAGATATATATCTACTTTAACTTTAAATTTAATACAATTGTTATATTCCATTTCTTACAAACAATGCCATATGACATTTTCAACATCACAATAAAAAGGAATCTGAACCAATTTTTTAAAGAAATGGATCATGGCATCATATTAAGTAAAATATGGAATTTCAATCCAATTTTCGATGTTAGTAAGTTAATTCAATGAAATTCTTTTAAAAAGAAAAACACTCTATACAAAGTACAAATTCATAAATTTTAATAAACTACATTAACATTTTATTTAATACAGAGGTAATATTAAAAACATAAGTATGTAGCAAGCACAAAAAGGAAAAACCAATAACAAAGAAAATTGCAAAAAGCTTTAATAAGAAACAAAGTATACAGCTGATATATATAATACTACTACATGCACTAGATAAATCACAGACCTACTATATTGTGGACATTTAACCATTTAAATACCAATTAAATCAATTAAGAAGAAGTTCTGATCCATATAAGTATAATAAATTTCAGATTTTTTAAACAAAATGTAATGATACAAGATGTAAGAATTCAACTTTCTGAAACAATAATCACAGATGTTATGATTTAAAGATTCATCACAGTTATACAAAATGAGTTATTATACACCTTGATATAACTGGTCGATCTTATCTAAGCAGGGACATGTGTTGGTGTAATTAATGATTTCTCTAAACATCCAAACATATAAATTTGAGCCTCTCACACAAATTATTGGTCGAAAATATATTAATTGGTCTCTAAATAATAAATCATATTCATTGTGAAAATCACCATAAATTAGCAGACCGATCATTTTTATGCATGCATATGTGGTAAACAATCTTATAACTGCTAGACTGAAGATAGAGGTATATAAAATTAGGATTTGTATGGCAGTTTATCTTAATCATATCATAACAACAAGGTAATTATGCACTATCTAAACTGACCTATCTTATACTGTAAATAATACAACAGTTCCTCTGTTATAGCAAGTATCAAACTTAGAAAATAAGATGATATCAAATGCTTTGTTGTCAAACACACTCAAAAAATCTAGATAGAGTAAAACTGCAAAGGCACAAAATTATCAAAACATATGATATACTTGTATATACAACCAAATTCAAATTCATTGGGGCAAGAATATACTGACAAATCTTCATATTTACCCTGAAATAGTCATTCATTAATAAATTCTTAATAAGAATATTTTCATATAAAAAAAATAGTTAAATATTAGCACACGTGTTGTCAGTCAGCTAAGAAGATAATAACAGTGACTGATGATTAAGCTCAAGAAATGAAGATATACAAATAATTCAATGGAACTTCAAAGACAGGTTGCCATAGAAACTCATCTAAATACCAACAATGCTTCATGCAAAGATTGCTTTCTTACAAAATAAAATACTTATCAAACATCTGGTACATAAGAGTTAAAAATCAAACATGTTTACTGTGGTTTTATTCATGGTAACATAAAAAGGTCAAAAAACATTTACCGGTAAATGCATCAATTATGAGGTAAACATATATTTGTATTGTTATCAAAACAGATGACACTAAGAGATGCCCTGAATTGGAAGGCAAAACAAAAAACTCTGCAGCAATATTACATATAAGTGTTATAATGTTATTAATCAAGTAATTAATGAGAACTTTATTTATCAACTATATCATATTGAGTGCTTTACAACTATTGTACGGGACATTGTAAAGATGTTTTACCTTTTTCCAAATGGCGTCCATTTCTACATCTATTATAAATTTTGGTATAAAAATGCTTTTCCCGTATTGGCCCTGATTTTTCACATTAGCCCAGTTAACCTATGTAACCATGGACATTTATTAAACATCATAACCAATATCATAAAGTTAATTAATGAATAATTCCACAATTATTTAATAATGAAAAAAAAAGTGTGCAGAACTTCACTAGCTAATGGCAGATTTGGTAACAATACAACATACACAAAGATCACTTAAATCTCTCATTGTCATCATTAATCAGAACAAAATTAATAATAACAAATTATGTGTGGGGGTAAACACAGTGCAGATGGATTACTAAGATCAAATACATCTGAAGGTAAGTCTTTTTTTAAATCCAAGGAACAATGAGGTATTTAATTCAGAAATTTAATAATGTAAAGTTATTTTTTACACTTAAACTACACTAAAGCCTTTTTTTAATTTATCGTTAAAACCAAAACTTGCTGTAATATAATATTCTGACAAGATAGGTATTATCACAATAAATCATTACAATGCACAAATGTTAGTTTACAGACTACAAGAAAAATTTCAAAGAAACACTCCTTTTATATTATAATTTCAATACATTTGCATATTTCTGTTTAAATATCTAAAATAAGTCAATTGATACATCGATGAATCATTTTTCTATGTTATACATAAAATTCACAGTCAACATTTCACAGACGAAAAAGTAGCTAACATTGTACTTGTATCTTTGTATGACCTTGACCCTGCACAACAGCTGACCTTCACCTACATCATCTTATATTCTACTCTGTTTTTGTGATCCTCCCAATACAACACTATTGATGGCATCAGCAACATAATCTATGTTTGCGGGGGTTAGTCCACACATATTGATCCTTCCTGATTTCATTACGTAGATATGAAACTCATTCTTTAATTGCTGGCATTGTTGCTCTGAAATGGAAAAACAAACATAAAATCATGCAAGAGATGATTTTAAGGTTCAGTATGACTAAAATGGCAGAATGCAAAGGTTTGACCAGACTAAAAATAGTCAAGTTTCTGATTCCTTGACATTACAAATAAGGTAGAAAAAAAATTCATATTTCATTGTAATTTTTTTTAAGCACATCTTTTATTTTTACTTTTGCATCATGTTTCTCTCTCAGGCAAAGTTGTAACACCACAATTGGTTACATTTTTTTTCCTGTCAGAAAAATTAGGGTCGACTCCAAAGAATAAAGTCTGTTAGGTAACCAGAGAGACAACTTTTCATCTGGCCATATCTAAACAAACACATACTTGATACAAGGGACACGCAAATTTATGTTTTGGTTCCTTACTAAACAGGATCTTAACACTCTGAGCCTGAGAGATCACCAGATGAAGGGAACATTATCCCCTATTTTAACAGCATACATGTAAAACAATTAACAAGTCTAAAATGATGAAGAATGAGAAGTAATATTATCTATCCTATATTAGAGAAATAATTATAAGTATAGACAAACCATTGAGTCCAGTGTAGGTAAACATTCCCTTCTGATTAACTAAATGGTCCCAGGTACCAGGACAACCTATACCTTTCAATTTTGAATAGAGTTTATCTCTCATCGTCAAGATACGATTAGCCATGGTTTTAACATGCTCACTCCTAAATATAGAAGCAATGTATAAAAATATCATAAAATCACCGAAATTAATTTTGACGAAATAGAATCAAGTCCTTGTAGGTCAGAAAAAATATCAATGTTTCTAATTGATTAATAATAAAAAAAATAGCGTGGACCAGTCACAAAATTCTTCTTTCTAAACATACCTTTTGCACTTTTTATGTATGATTTGTCCAAAATGTACCAGTACTTTGGATTTTGCTGTATGAAACTTTCAGAGTTCGCAAAAAATACGGGTTGGTCAGGTATCCAACACCACGATAATTATTTTCCAGCATGAAATAAATATGCAATATTTTTGTGGTTTAAGCCCATTTTCATCTGTACAGTCAATCTTTAGACAAGCATTAGACTTTATCTTGAGGAGATCTTGAAGTCCCGACATTTTTTGTTCTTAGTTTGATATTAATTTCCATGTTCATTACAAGCTTCGTTATTAGTAACTTTCACGATGTGTCAATATTATGTTTCACAGAAAGTCAGGAAACAGTCTAACACGAAGTTGTAAAACTGAGAACACGACAACATTGATGCATAAAGAACTTTTTTAAAACATTAACACATACATTTATATCTAAACAATAAAAATGTATTTTCATCACATGCGTTACAGAGTACATTTACGCAAGTATTTACATATTATTACTGTAAATATGCCTGTTAAAGCTTTTGATACACAAGTTATTTTACATAACACTAAAAACCCGATTACTATGAGCACAAAGTTTTTTTTAAGAAATTCAGTCTGGTCCAATGACTCCTTGAGATAACAATGTTTTACAGTTCTTCAGTTTTATACTAGGGGACAGTTTACTAAACCAGTTTTCCTGGCTTCCATACAAGTAATTGCCATGTTCTCAGCAAGTATTTGCCAACTTCTCCATGTTATCAATCAAATCAGAGGTGATTGACAAACAGCTTTTCGACAGCGCCAAAAGTTAGAACTCTGGTGCACATTATGTAGGCAAGAAATTTCTTATGCATGAAATATGATACCTACCACTGGTGTCTTAAAGTGTCATTATTTAGGACAGTGGCAACAATTCTGGCTCCATGATTTGGTGGATTTGACCATGTGGTTCTAACAATCAATTCCAGTTGTGAGACGGCACGCGTTTTAGAATTAGCATCTTTCGCAACAACACAGAGGTTTCCAACACGTTCATCTGAAAATTTCATTTAATTTTAAAACAAGAAAGTTATAAACTAATATTCCAATGTCATTAACTTAAATCAATGAAATATACTCTTTAAGAAAATGAAAAACAAACTAAATGCAATCAAATACATGTAGTACAGAATAAAACTAGACTTAAGTTTGAAAACTCAACTAACATGTTTTTGAATACTTACATTCTTCACAAAATGTTCATATAACTGACTACTTAATTAGAGCTGTCACAGAGGTGACTATTACCCCCACCGCTGCTTTGACACTAATACTGAAATAGTACACTATACGGCTAAGTTCAAGACGGCCATAACTCTGCAATGAGTGAATCGCTGGGAATGAAAATTGTGTCTTGCACATCTACACTTGATGGTGATAACATATTTCAAGTTTCATTGCAATAGCTTAAAAAATGTGGAAGTAGTTTGCGCCACAAATTTTATGCAGACGGACGGACGGACCGACCAACCGACCGTCAGAGTGACTTCAATATACCCCTCTCAAACTTCGTTTGTGGGGGTATAATAACACATTTTGACAACAAAGAAGACAAATCCACAAGCAAAGGTCAAATAAAATTAATATGACTTTTCACCAAAAAATACATGTTTTCTTGATGACCAAACATACTAAGTTTGACGATTGTAAGTGGAAGTGTTTTGTTTTAATAGGCAAGGTTAAAATTTGGCACAGACAAACACACAGACAAACTGACAGACAGGCCAAAAACTCTATCAATACGGGGCATAAACATGAGCACCAGGAGCAGTGCTAATGCTTGTCTGTTCACTGCCTCATATGCAGTTTCATGTAGCTACCTCATTCAGAGTTAGCAGCTTCATTTAAGTTTACGCACAATGACACCGCAGATCCTTCATTAATCACAATACTTTGACTTTTTCTTCAAAAACGGACAAGCTAAAAAGCTTATTCCTTATGAAAATAAAAAAAATTGAAATGTTAAATTTGTATCTCAGAACTTAGATAAGATATAAATTTACTCACTGTATAACCCAAAATTTTTGCTGAAGGATTGCGCAATAAAGAATTCAAAGCCTTGCTTTGCGAAGTATCTACAAGATGCACTATCCTGTACAAGATCTCCAGAAGCAAATCCTTGATATGCACAATCCATCAGTACAAAGATATTCTTCTCCTTACAAACACTAGCAATCTCTTTCCACTGTTCTTCAGTTGGATCTACACCTGTTGGGTTATGGGCAACAGCATGCAGAATAACCACAGATTTAGGAGGGGCATTCTGTAAAACAATACAAACATTTTGCATTTTTAAAGCTTAAGTTTTTAAATTTGGTCTTTTCATTTAAAGAAAGCATGTCCTAGGTACAGCAGAATGTCACAGTTATAGCGAATTCCAGAGGAACAGAATAATTGCTTCACATCATCCATATAACACTAACATAATGACTTCAAGGAATCTGTTTACAGCACAACCTCTGTAGAGCAACACTCTATGGGAGCTGCAAATATTGACCGTTGTTTAGAGGTTGTTGCTCTACAGAGGTTAAATTTATAGTAAATATCAGCTCAGGGAAATTTTGAAGGTGTTGTTATAGAGAGGCTGTTGCTCTACAAAGAGCCACTCTGGAGAGGTTGTACTGTATATATACATAACATAAAGGATTGCTCTAATGATGTGGTCTTAATTGTAAGATGGCTATATTATGAGGTTTTACAATACAACTAAAAACAAAAATTGGAGCTATCGAATTACATTTATGTTTCTACGTGATAACCAGTTGCTTGTTATATTGTTGACCCAGATTATATAAATTTTACCTACTAAATACATACAAACACTGTTGTATCATTATTGTCAGGCATGTGACTGGTTGTAAGAGGGCAGGTAATTTTTCATCAATCTCTTCACTGTACTAAATTAAAATATGATCAGAAATTATTTTTGATATAGCATAATTGGATCGATAAGGTTACAATTGATCCTGCTGAAGTTTGTGATGCATCAACATTTACCCCCCCCCCCCAAATCCATGGAAAAATAACATGCCAGTATTCACTGTAAGATAGATCTACCTGTAATTTAACGGGCCTATTCTACAGCTATGGAATGGTCAATTAAGGGCCGTCTCAAAGAGATAGAGGTAAAAGAAAATACAGGAGAACTGGGCATTTATTTCCCAAATCTTTTCTGACAGTTTTTTCCAGGTTATTTACTTTGCCCGGTGCAAAGCACCTATACACAACCCACCCATTTTCCTGTGATTACTAGAGACAATACTGAGCTCTGTAATTGGGATGGGGAACTGAAAAAGCGTCCCTGAAATAAAGGAAGGCGGAGTCAAGATTCGAACCTACAACCTTCCAAACTGTAGTCCAGCATGTAAGCACTAGACCACTTATCCACCCTTCACTGCAATAAATGCCATTCATACCTGAAGATCTTCAATCATGCCTGTAAAGTCCAGACCTCTACTTTCAGCTTTCCAGTATCGGTATTCCTTAATATTTGAAAATCCAGCAGCCTTGAATATTCCTTTATGGTTACCTAAGTATGTAAATCATGTACATGTATGTAACAGCCATGGTTATAAATAGCTTACAAAATTACTGACCAAGTTTTAATATAATGCTTAAGAAGATTTATTTGAACAGTTAAGATGTCTATTTGAACAATCATGCAAAACTTTCTGATCCCGTGAGAGATTTGAACTTATTGAAGAGAGGGTGATTTTTAGTCTAAGTATATTTAATGTGAGAAGTCAGTATATAATTATGTTTATAAACGTACCCCAGGTTGGCTTGGAGACATATACTGTATCACAGCCCATGTGTATCTTAGTGAACTTAGCAGCTAGATAAATTGCACCAGTGCCTCCAGGGGCTTGTACTCCCCCACACTGAAATATAATTAAAAAAGCAAGTGAAAAAATCTACTACCAGTATGCAATGAAATGATATGATCTACAAGATGCTGAATGCTGAGTTGACTCAAAATTATAAGACCACAGTTGACCAATCACAGGACAGAAAAAGTGTTTGCTAAAACATGTAGATCACAGTTAGCCGTTGTAAAAACATTCAGTATTACCTGTGGCCTAAGTCAGATAGATCTCTCGTAAGTGTTGACTATGAAATTTACGGCTTGCTGCGCTTCATAGACAACACTAAGTTACTCGTGATCTATCCTATACTTGATATAATTTTCATTTTACTGCAAAGTAAACATTTTTCTTACAACAAAACTAACCTATATCAGCTTGCCTAAGGGTCTAAAATTGACTTACTTAAAACAACTTACTATAACCAGGACTTGAAGAGAGTTCATAATGCCCAGCTTATACAGTATTTTGTTTTTACTAATGAATTTGAGATTTAAAACATGGTCAATTCTACCTTTGAATGTCAATATAGGTATAAACCAAGTAATATGTGCACTACTCTAGAAATGTTCCATGATTTATAGGTCCTTTTAAATATTTATTTCATTAATTCCTCCATGAAATAACATTTTATAAACCTTTTTTTTTTTAATGACAATAATTTGACAAAATGACCTCGACTGAACAAATTACTTGTTGGCTTATATTGAAGGTAATTTTGTAGAACTATGTTTTATCTGTCACTATGAATGTACATTGCAATAACTATATAACGACTCATTTTAACTTAACCATAATGATCATATTAACATATTTCTAACATGTTTTGCTGGGATTTAAGATTAAACAAAGTATTCACATAAACAACCAATTCAAGTTAGATTCATTACTAAATTGCTGAACTGTTACGAGGAAAAATACCTATAAACTACTGTACATGTAATACTTTTAACTTTTAAATGCTTGCCAAACACAACATTTCTGTCAGTGATGGAAAAGTGACTGATGACATGTGAATACTTGTGGTTGGCTAGGAAGATACTGGCCTGATATTTCAATGAACTCCATGGGTGGAGTGTAAAATGATAAATGCATGTGCAGGGGTTGCTGTTTAAGAAGGAGTTCAGCTATATTCTGTGCCATATAAACACACAACAGGCCATGCCAATGAATACCATAAAATTAATATATTATTGCTGAGAAATGTAACACAATTCTAGTTGACTTTGGGATTTTGAACAGACAGAATGGAGTTAGTCACATAATTTTTAATTTAAAGTTAAATTATAAAAGCCACAAATTTTGGTATCCATGAAAGTACTATATCAGGCAGATCCATGAAATTGGGTATCAATGAAATCAAATGAAACTACAGTATTATAAACAAGAGGGCCATGATGGCCCTATAAATGCTCACCAGGAGAAAAGGTCATTTGGAGATTAACATTGTTGAAGTTTTCTATACGAGTCCAAGTAAGGTCAAGTGACCCATCTGGGCCGTTTTTTATCCCATGGCCATTATATGAACAGATTTAAAAGAGGTCTATAAGACAAAGCTAGATACCAAATATCTTAGCTCTAGGCCTTGTGGTTTCGGAGAAGAAGATTTTTTTAAATTTTCCTGTATAAAATAAAATAAACCCCAGGGCAGGGCTAATTTTGACCCCAGGGCCATAATTTGAACAAACTTGGTAGAGGTCCACTAGACAATGCCACATACAAAATATCTAAGCTCTAGGCCTTGCAGTTTAGGAGAAGATTTTTTAATTTTTCCTATATAAGTCTATATAAATCAAGTGACCCCCGGGGCGGGGCCAATTTTGACCCTAGGGCAATAATTTGAACAAACTTGGTAGAGGTCCACTAGACAATGCTACATACCAAATATCTTAGCTCTAGGCCTTGTGGTTTCGGAGAAGAAGATTTTTTAAATTTTCCTTATAAAATAAAATAAACCCCAGGGCAGGGCCAATTTTGACCCAAGGGCAATAATTTGAACAAACTTGGTAGAGGTCCACTAGATAATGCTACATACCAAATATCTTAGCTCTAGGCCTTGTGGTTTAGGAGAAGAAGATTTTTTAAATTTTACTATATAAGTCTATATAAAACAAGTGACCCCCGGGGTGGGGCTAATTTTGACCCCAGGGCCATAATTTGAACAAACTTGGTAGAGGTCCACTAGACAATGCCACATACAAAATATCTAAGCTCTAGGCCTTGCAGTTTAGGAGAAGATTTTTTAATTTTTCCTATATAAGTCTATATAAATCAAGTGACCCCCGGGGCGGGGCCAATTTTGACCCTAGGGCAATAATTTGAACAAACTTGGTAGAGGTCCACTAGACAATGCTACATACCAAATATCTTAGCTCTAGGCCTTGTGGTTTTGGAGAAGAAGATTTTTTAAATTTTCCTATATAAAATAAAATAAACCCCAGGGCAGGGCCAATTTTGACCCTAGGGCAATAATTTGAACAAACTTGGTAGAGGTCCACTAGATAATGCTACATACCAAATATCTAAGCTCTAGGCCTTGTGGTTTGGGAGAAGAAGATTTTTTTAATTTTCCTATATAAGTCTATATAAATCAAGTGACCCCCGGGGCGGGGCCAATTTTGACCCTAGGGTAATAATTTGAACAAACTTGGTAGAGGTCCACTAGACTATGCTACACATCAAATATCAAAGCCCTAGGCATTGTAGTTTTTGACAAGAAGATTTTTTAAATTTCCTATATAAGTCTATGTAAAATCAAGTTACCCCCGGGGCGGAGCCAATTTTGACCCCAGGGAAATAATTTGAACAAACTTTGTAGAGTTTCATTAGACAATGCTACATACCAAATATCTCAGCTCTAGGCCCTGTGGTTTCGGACAAGAAGATTTTTTAAGTTTTTTCTATTTGTTGCCATAGCAACCAGAGTTTTTAATGAAATTTAATTTTTTGAACAACTTTGAAAGGGGACCACCCAAGGATCATTCCAGCAAAGTTTGGTTACAATCGGCATAGCGGTGTAGGAGGAGATGTTGTTTTAAGTAAACATGGACGCCACGTAACGACGCACGACGCACGATGGACGCAGGGTGATCACAAAAGCTCACCCTGAGCACATTCGTGCTCTGGTGAGCTAAAAAGCAATGTTACACTGTATGTAAATTGAGACACTGAGAATTATCTAATGACCTAATTCTTCAAAGTGCACAGTAAAAGTCTGTTCGACTGTATTTCTTAACCGATTTAAACCATCTCGTATTTGAAGTGTCCGTTGGAAGATTTGACCTAAACAAGATGTGTTTTAAAAACATAATGCCCCCTCAGTATGACCTTTGACCTGAAAATTCACAATTCATGTAAAGACTGTCATGAAGAACCAACATAATGAAGTTTGATGATTGCAGGTGAAGCGTTTCAATTTTATAGGCAAGGTTAAAGCTTGGTACAAACAGACAGATAAACAGACAGACAGGCCAAAAACAAAATGCCCCTGATCTATCGAGACGGGAGCATAAAAACATGCTGGTTTATGATTATCCTAACTACCCCTATTCATTCCTGCAACCCAGACTTTTTTTAAACCCGAGGAGCAGTACACCCAGTATTTCACTTTTTTACCTATCTATACAAGCTTATACATGCCAAACAAAGCCCCAGCCTACCTACATGTACCATAACTTTTAATGAGCATGTAACTAGAGCTGCAACGATTCACTAAATGCTGATTCGATTCCGATATTACATACGTCGATTCGATTATTTTCAATTCGATTCATGTGTTTGGGTGTTTGTGTGATACTTGAACCAAGACATGAATACTGTCTTTTAGAATATAGTTGTACATATAGGGTATCGTTTTCGTGTATGACTTGGAAGTTTATACCTTGGCTCCAATGTATTCACCATGTTTTTAAATCCAGCGCTTTGAACAGTGCTGTCAGTTGACTTTTAAAATCAGTAAGTTTCATTTGACTAGTAGGGTTAGATTTCTTGTCCGATGTAGCCAAAGTCGACAAATGTAAAAGACAGAGTGTTTTCGTTTCATGTGTTGCATAAGTTGTGGTTGGTTGGTTGTGATTTTGGGTAACAAACATCCGCGAAACAAGTCTTACCAGGGTCAAGAAATTCCCAAAAATACAATGCTATTCTAATTCGGTTGTCTAAACTTCTCAAAATTTGGCCAAATATTGGCTTGAATTTCCCAAAATAAAAGGCTAAGGCCCATTCCCAATTCTTGGAAAAAAAGCCCTGCTTACAATTTGCTTTCCCGTTGAATTTGTCACGGAAGCCAAAATGTCCCAAAACCTTTGATTTTAATGTTTTGGGTGCGTCTTTAAGAATCGGAGTTGCCATTTTATGGTTGTTGTTTAGCGGCGTTGCTAAGTGATGATATTGACCAAAAATACACTGCGTAACAAAAGTCAATGTGTTTAAAATGCAGGTACAGATGTGCATTTGTCGGCACGCGTGTTTAGAATGGGTTTTCGATGCATCGGAGCGAATCGTTGCAGCTCTACATGTAACCAGAAACAAACATATATTGTAAGCCTTAGCTATCTTAGAAATCTAACATGTACACATACATTGATGTCATCCTCTCCAAGAAGTAACTTAACAGCAGCAGATCTGAATTCTGGATGTCCAGCCACTGGAAGGTACTCATGGTCCAAAGTTTCATCTAATGACATCTGAGCTTCAACAGTACTCACTACAGGTAACACCCACGGCTTCCCATCACTATCTCTATACGCTGAAATCATGTATAATAAAACACACTGAAAAATAGTTTCTTTGAGATTCTGACCACATAGAAAAATTGATGTCTCATTCAACAAAAAATTTATACATCATTTGACTTCAATTTAGGGCTGTTTAGTTTTTATTAAGTATAATTATGATTATAATAAACAGCCAAACATTAATGATAAATTATGCCATACATGTACATGAATAAACATAAATAAAAATTTGTCAATGTATTATCATATCAATATTATATATAATTACAATGTACTAAGTACTACAGTGGACTCTCATTGGCACAAACTTAGAGGGAATGTCAAAACTAGTTCCAGTTTTCCAGAGTTCTAGCCATCCAAGATTAAATGTTTTTCTCCATAAAACAGAGTTGTAAACCTTGTATATTTTGTATTATTTATGTTGTTTGTAATGCAATAATGTGATCATACAATTTATATAAAAATTAACGTGCATATAATGAAACAGTGTTTAAAGAAAATGTATTTTGTAAACGATACATCACTATTTAAGTATTTCATAGTCATCATAGTTGGTTTGTTTCACAGGTAATTATAAAGTAATCACTCACTAAAAGTAATTACAAAACTTATTTCATGATGAACATTGTAACTATAAACATAGCATTAATTACAGTTAAGTTTTTTTAAAAATTAGAGCATTTGTTACTGTGAGAAGTTTTATCTTCACATGTGTGTCAGTTTACATGTCTTATCTAGCAAATTTCGAAGGCCAATTATTCTGAAGTTGTGAAAATGTTTTCTTCAGCTGAGTCGTGTGAATGACTGAGTAAATATTTGTCAGATATGTCCTGATGATTGGCTCAGGCCATGTTGAGTCAAACCACATAGAATGCACAACAAAACCATTTGGGACTGAGAAAGGTATTCTAGTTTTTTCCAGGGTGTCTGAATTGATCGAGTTCCAGCATTAACAAACAAGTTCAAAAGAGCTAACAACAAGAGCTCTGCGGTCGGAGACATATGCCCCCAAAACAGGGCCTTGACACAGATTTTTGTGCAACAAAACTGATCATGAGTATTAATCTTATTAGATTAGGTGGACTTATTTCAATAGGGGTCACCTAGTGTCCAAGGCCAATGCACCTGCAAAATATCAAGCCCATCGGTGAATCCATTGACGAGTTATAGATCGGTAAAGATTTTCAAACTTAATGTCACAGTGACCTTTGACCTAGTGACCCCAATTTCATTAGGGTCATCTACTGTCCAAGGCCAATGCACCTGCGAAGTATCAGGCCAATTGGTCAATCCGTTGATGAGTTATCGATCGGAAACGATTTTCACACACTCAAGGTCACAGTGATCTTTGACCTAGTGACCCCAATTTCAATACGGGTCATCTACTGTCCAAGGCCAATGTACCTGCAAAGTATCAGGCCCATCAGTCATTCCGTTGACGAGTTATCCATCGGAAACTAACTGGTCTACCGACCGACCGACCGACATTCAGCGAAACAATATATCCCCTCTTCCTCGAAGGGGGGCATAATAAATACAATAAGAAATACAAAATTAATATCTATAGATTTTGACGGCATTTTATCTTATTTAGACAATAATAAGTCATTTAGTGATAGTACAATTATTCATGTACCATTATATTACATCTGATAAAATGATAACATAAATAGGCAGACAGCCAAATGAATGCAGAGTAGGATCTATAACCATTAATTTGTTAAAAGGTAACACTAGGTTTGGGATAAAGAATTATGTCACGGATCTGCCCAGGAATTAATGAAGGTATGCATTATTGCATACATGAATTTGACCCTGCATGCTCAAGTCTTAATTATAGTACATTTTTAATACTATTACAGTCTATTTGTCAGGATCTGTTCGTACAAAAGTCAATACTTACAGTAAACTTCCATGAATGGGAAACCAGGGATTTTTTTGGGGGGGCGATTTTATAGCTAAAATTTGGTCATATTCCCAATGGAAAGTCGTATCGTTTTTTCCCAATTCACAGACAAAAAATTCCCAATCCAAATTTTTATTAATTGTATAAGTTCATTATAGTAGATACCTTATTCTGCTACTGTTCTATGGGAGAATAAGTAGAATAAGTTGAACATTGCAAAAATTGTAGTTATTCATTTTTTCCCAATTTTTATTAAAACACCGCGAAAATTCCAAATCCCAAGGGTATGGGTCATATTCCCAAAATACAGACTAAAAACCCTGGAAACAGACAATATGGCACTAAGATACAGGCCTGTAGCATAGGAACCAATTTCAGATCAGGAGTAGGGCAGATTTTAGTTTTTATCTTATTAACAACAAAGCATGGGGATATAGCCCCATTTTTTTATAGGCAAAATTATTGGGACTAAGAATCCCCTAGCCTAGGCCCCAGATCCTATGGCTGAAAAATGTAATGGTATATATCACATACAGTAATGCATACAAAAATGTATGAAGGAATTGTATTTGTTTTTCTCATCATATAATATAGATAATTCAGTCCAACTAATTGGACTGTTTGTGACAGTGAGACAATTTTTTTCAATGTGGCCCCATCCTGCACAATCCAACAAAGATCTGCATATTTGTCTACTGAACCAATTAAAACCTGTTACCACAATATCTGCGATCAAAGTGTACCGTTAAGTAGGTAGATAACACATTTCTATACTCATATTTATAATTAGCATAAATTATTCCAACATACCTTTTCTGACAGGTCGAGGGTTCAGCGCAACAGTGTTGTAACTCATATTGAAATAAGAACAAGTTACGACAGTGTTGCGCTGAGCCCTCGAGGTGCATTTAATGTTTTGTTTCTCCCTACTATGTCATGTCAACAAGACGTTGGCTAGTTAACTTAAATAAACTTTTATTAACCCTAGGTACTCATTATAACAATCAATATAGGATGGAACTGTTCTGACAGTAGTTATATACAGACTGTCAGAGTGGAATTAGAGTATGTTGACACCAGTTATTAACATGATTCCTGAACACTTCATATTATACATCAAATACCTTAATATTTCAGTCCTCGAATTAGTGGGTTGCCCCCTGCCCAAAAGGATTTTTTTCCTTCTTTAAGTCTTTAGGGGTCAACCTAGTTTAAGAGAGTTTCCTTCATAAAGTATATAGTCAGCCTGCTCGGGCAACCTGTCACAAAAAAATAATTCAAAGACTGATATTTAAATTTGACATTTAACACAGATCGTTTTTGGCACATTCAAGCAGATTATTGTGATTTATATCGATTGAAGTAAATTATACCAATTACTGAAGAATTTTTACATAATTTGACATAATTTACATTTCCGCACGTAAATATGCAGTACTTTGTAGAGCTGAAAGGATGGTCCTTCCCAATTTGTTTATGAAGTCGGCTAGCCCTACTAACTTGGCTTTCCGGATGGCCGATTTTCGTGAACAAATCTGGAAAGGCCATCCTCTCAGCCTTACAAAGATCTTCATATTTATCTGTGGAAATTAAAATTAGGTGAAAATTCTTCAATCACTTGTATAACTGACTTAATTCAATACAAATAACAATAATCTGCATGAATGTGCTTTAAAAAATCTGTGTTAAATCTTAAAAGCAAAATTTGAAATATTGAACTTAAATTTTATGTCGCGTACAAAAAGACTTTAGCCACATCCAGTTACACTCTGTATACAACTACTGTCAAATAGTTTAATTCTAATCGATCTTTACAATGAGTACCTAGAATTAATGAAAGTTGATTTAAGTTTAACTTGCCAATGTTTTGTTGACATGCCAGCTTATTTAAACTTGTACTCAAATTATTTGCAAAGCAAATTTTTGAGAATAGGCAATTTTTACCATATGACACTGGCATTTAACTACCATTACACCGGTTTCGTTTTCAGTTTGAAAATAATGGGGAGAAACAAATCATTAATGCACCTTTCAGAAAAAGTATGTTGGAATAATTTATACTCGTATGAGTATAGAAACGTGTTTTCTACCTATCGAACGGATCACTTTGGTCACAGATATTGTAGTTATCGTGCCCAACAGGTTTTAATTGAGATTTTCCGCACACAAATATGCATTGCTTTGTAAGACTGTGCAGGATGGGGCCAAGTTGAAGAAGTATCTTGTTGTCACAAACAGTCTAATTAGTTGGACTAGAAATCGGCCAACCAAAAGTCGAATAAGTAAAGCTAAGCCAAAGTTTTACATTCGACCTTCTCCCCAATATAATCTAATGTCAACCTCTGAGCTAGATCTGGTTATAACGTATCAACTGAAATTCCACAAAGCCAAGACATGACAACAACTTCCTGGATTGGGAATATATGATTATCAATGAGTAAATAATTATCAAGCCTGACCAACCTGTACTCATCAGCACTTCGAAGTAAAGAACTAAAGATACATGTATACATGCCTTTGTCAAACTACCAAAATCTAGTACTGTACATACATTATATTCCGAGTGAATCTATGTTTTCAAAACTACGAATAAAACGTGACTTTCGGAAAGTTACGAAATCATTTGGTACGAAACGAAAGAAGTCACCAAATTCTTTGAACTGTACAAATCTATCGTTGTCATAAGTTAACCATGGAGAAGTAAAACTTACCTCCAACGCTGAGATTGACTTTTTTCTTAAACCCATCTGCTTTAAAAGAATCGACCAAAGCAAAAACTTCAATCGGAGGAGCGATCTCAATGTCGGAAAACGAACCAGCCATCTTGCAACTACTGTCAAAAGGTCAAGGACAGGTCAATGTTGTCAAGGTATGAAGCACTTCCCGAAATTTCTTCAAAAGCCTAATAAAGATATGCAACGAACAGTATTTAAAGTATCAGATGTATAATATGAAGTGTTCAGGATTGCATTCTAAGTATTGCCATTCTTTTGTACATCCACTAGTACACTCACAGGTGAATTTTTAAAAACTTTCACCATCAGTTTAAGAGAGTTACGACCATTTTTGTTCCTCTACCCCCAACATAAAATAGTACAATCTAATGAAGACACCTGTATGAAAATTAATCTACCTCTATAACAGATGACAAAATAAATGCAAAAATGAGCATAAGTCTAAGGGAAACCAATATTTTGTCAATCCAAAGTATAAATATGATGTTTGGAACTACTATGTTGCAGAAAAAATGAAAAATATAACCCCGCCCCTTTAAGATTTAGTGAAGATAAAAAAGTAACAAATTGATAAGCACTGGGGGCCAACGACGTATCACGAGAGGAGGTTCGCATCGAAAACATGTGTATGTTATGCAACGAAATTTTATGTAAACAGTCTCTGGTTTTCTGACCTCCACATGCCATTTTGAAATGTTTGACCTGCAGGGGGACAAAATGTTAGTTTTTTGGATTGTCTTGTTAGTTGTTTTTATTAAGTTTGTATTTGCCGTTGTAAAATGCGTTTTCTGTACAATGATTGCATTGTCATTCATCAAATTATGCCAGATTAGTCCGTTATTCTGTGTAAAAAACAGTTTTCCTCAAAATTATTGTGACATGAAACCCATTTGTAAAATATTTAGCACTCATGATACAAGCATCATGTCTGTGAACATAACTTAGCATCTCCCCAACGCTTTTCAGATTCAATAGAATGTATATATACGTTAATATAACAAGGCCTTTCGTACTAGACAAGTGTGTATGGTGTCAACTGAAGTCTCTTTTTGATGTATATGTTGCTAACAGAGTGTGTGATGTTTCAGTCTGAAGTCAAATGTGTATATCAATTAATATTTTGCTGTTGACAGATATCTATTTAATTATGTGTGATGGTCTAAAGAGAACAGTTAAAATTGTTAGATGGTCTTATCATTTAATAACTGCATTATAATAGATTTAGGCACATACTTATATAATTTACGAGTTTGAACAATTTAGAAATCTGCTGTTATCTAAAAAGTTTGATTGCATTTCTTCGATTCGTTAACACCATTGCCCAATTCATTAGTATCTATAGCAATGTTGCACCGTGCTCGTCAATCCAAGCGTGATTTGCACCGAATTCGCCAATATCCACCATTTGAAAAAAAGGTGACCCAGTCTTGAAGACGTCTACGGTCAGTTATAATGCCCCCATCACACCAGAGCACGTCCGCACCACGCTCGCAAAGTTCCTATCACGTCCTGAAAATTTTGATGGCCGTGGCAGGGACGGATCAAACTCGAAAAGAAATGATGCACTCAGGCTCGCACTACGCCCTTACAACGTCTTTGCCAGGTTCTCACTGCGTTTATCACGTTGCCAGTGAGTTCATTACACGAACAGCTTCCCGTTGTCACCAGGTCTATTGCGTTAATACTACGCCCAAATTATGTGCTCACTACGTCCATGCAGACTGAACTGCGCTCTCCCTAGGTCCCAATAACGTCCTCATTGCATTCACTAGCTCCGTATGTATACTGTACCATATGTGTCCATTTATATTAACTGGTCATGATGGCCAAACAGAAGTCTTTTTTCTGCTTATAGTCATGCACTAACGCAACATAATCTAAGTTGCTTCATGTTTCTTTTTCTTCTATTTCTTATTTAGAAAACGGCAAATTCAGCATCCAAATGGCTTATCAGGTGGTACAATAACAAAATGCATTCATTTGCTAACGTCCTGTCAGGACGCGGTGGGTGTAGTACAATCGTTGCCCTAGTGTGATGGGGGTATAATTAGAGTAGATGTGATGGATTGAAGAGACTGCGGTCTCTTTTATTGTTTCATCGGTAACGTTAGATCTACTTTTTCAAAGTCCTCTGCGTCTGAGCATAGTATAGTTGTGTCCAATTGTTCCGTCAGTTCAGCACCATCTGGTTGAGAAACTTCTGTACATCCCGGATTCCGCTTGTTTCAGGAACAATTGGCAATGGACAGACTTAGTCGGTGTGTTCACATTAAGAAATGTCCATATTGGTCTGTCACTTGTTACATTATTTGTAGGTATTAATTATCCCAGTTTCCGTGATCGTTGTCATGTCGTCGATGTTGTAGATAACGTAATGGTCCTTCATTTTAAGTTGCATTGTGATATTTAGTTGAACCTCTATCATCTGCTTCCCTCATGAACGTAACGCTCTATATGCTGGAGTTTGCACAGTGTCATTGCGCTTCTTAAATGCTGGAAAATGGTGACCGGCAGTACATACACACCGCGTGGTCTGTATCCTGAAATTGATTTTGACTTCAGTGAGCAACGTACACATGAAGAGTGACCTTCGTTTAGCACCGTACACACACTCTGTGAGAAACAAACACAGTCGTAGTATGCAAAAAAACCGTTCATATGTGCTTATTACACCTACAGAACATTTCTAATGAAGACAAAAAGATTGAATAAGTAAACCTTACCCAGTAAGTATAAGAAATGATACTCACGAAAAATATTTTAATGAAAAATCTACCAAAACAAGACTGTCTACGAATATCCCTAACTTTTGAGCTTAATTCATACGTAATTGGTACTCAATTAACTGCATACAACTGTTTCATAGTATTAAACGTTTCTACTCACCATGTTTCGTGCTTGGAATATGATATTCCAGCAAAATACAATGTCACTAACTACGAGAAATGTCGCCCTTAGCTTTTCAACCCCGTTATGTGTACATAACATGTGTCGTTTGTCGTTGCATAACATACACATGTTTTCGATGCGAACCGCCTCTCGTGATACGTCGTTGGCCCCCAGTGATAAGTATCACTAAGATAAAAACTAAATCGGGGCAACGCCTGAAATTTTCTCAAAATTAACTACTGTGTGTGTATAATGTCGATCTTTAGCAAATTTTAAAAAGTTTCACCATCTGGTTTTGAAAAGATGAGTGTCAGAAATCCATGGTTACTTGATTTTCGTTTGTTAACGATGTATACATTCCTAAACAAATCTAAACAAAATATTTTGGAATATATATTTTCCTTCATATTACTGTGTTAATTCATGTTCTAAGTACAAAACATTACCTGAAAACTAAAAAAAAGAAGAAAAAAATTTGGTCCCAGTGGGGTTTGAACCCACGACCCTCAAGGAATTTGTCAATTGTACGTAAAAATCAAAGTACCGAAAGTACTGTGGGAATTTGATTTTTTTCATATGAGACAAGTCACTGCCATGGTGTTGCTGGCAACACAACAATGACTGTTAGGAGAAATCCTAAATTAGGAACTGTACAGTTGATGGATATGCATGCTTAGGAATTAACATACACCATCTCAATATTGCCATCTATTTATGTACATATTCTGATATTCATGTGCTAAATTCCATTAACCTAGCATCTGGTTATCTAAGTTATCAGATGTTTCGAGTTTTTTTATGTAGCCCATTATCCAGCCTATATTTTTCCGAATCCTTCGATACCAAAATAAGCATTGTTGCTGTCGTATTTACTGATTTAATACATACCGAAAAGCTCTTCAAAACGCTCCATTTTAATAATATATCTTGATTGTGACCACATATCACTTTAAATGCACACTACAGTGTTAGAAACGAATTAAAATCGATCTATATAATTATTTTAGTGGTAATCTGGTTTTGAAGAGTTTTTCGATTTTCCATGATCTATTGATTATAATTAATCGTAGTTTAAGATTTTTTTCAGAAAATCTACATAATTGGTATGTGAATTATATTCAAACTTAATATTATGATGTTGGACTATATGACAGGTTTTGAAGTGAAAGTAAAAGTTTATTGTAAAAAATTATAGCTATTCGGAAACGAGCCGTTATACGGCGATATTTGCCGATCTCGCTACGGAATATACCGACATCGCACGATTTCATCAGTTCCATTACGATCCTTCTGTCTTAACATCAAAATACGCTTCACTCACTGTGAACCAACATAACTGTTATTTCTTCGCAAATTTATGTGTACCGCCGTTCTGTTCTCTGCACTTCGACGGGAAAAGCCCACATTCTATTTTTAGAATTTATCCAACTATATATAGCTCTAGCCGATAGTATCGATCGATACGCGTTATGAAAATAAACCTTAACGCTGATTTACATATCATGTCAAAAAGTCACATATAAGACATACATCAATAGTAGATTAATGTAATTACATGCATACTTCTGTAGAGAAATTACTGACCTATTGAACGAAAGCCGAAAGTAGAACTATTTTATGCTAAACTAGTTGGTTTCCGTCCCCAATCTTACAGCACACATTAGAGTGAGAGTGGGAACGGGAACCATAACAGTTATGGAGCTCACGGCATTTTTGTAAGTCACCGATAGCAAAGGAATTTGATTATAATCACCGAAAACGTCTTTAAGATTAGAAATTGTCTAAAAGTTACAAACAGAGAGTTCCACAGCACATGTAGGTACGTACAGCATACCGAAATGACACTTTATCATATCTCGCAGTTAATATTATACGAGGAACCTGCAAACTATTAAATTAACGAAAACTGTACAAGTTTAATTAACATCTTTTTTTATAACAAGTTCATTTAAGATACAAGGTGATATTTTGTTAAGGATTCTAAAAGTTTCCATGACCATATAGTTCTAAGTCTTCTTATTTTGTTAAAAAACAAGATGTGTTCCATTAGTTTTAATTGAAGTGATACGTGTTGAAGAAACTGGTCGAGAGTGACTGCATGGCTTAATATATTTATACAAATCAAATGAATTGTTTTAAGTGTTAACTTGTTCCCAACAACTTGACTGCTTTACTGTCCCCAAACACGTTAAAAACAGCCCAAAACGTCTTTCTGACGTCAACATCTGTAAATACAATGTTGTCCGCAGTCACATTTGGTGTCAGGTGTGCGTTTCCATGGTGATCAATTCGAAATTCGTACACGTTGTCTGGCGAGTAAAACTTCTTAAATATGAAAACCTCGGTATGTGGCAGAGAGACACTGACATTGGCATCACACGTGACCAGAGACCCCAATGGTAAGTCGTCAGGAGAGTCGTAAATGATTCCAACATTTAGATTTGAGAGCCAACCAGGTTCTATTTCCGTTATGTTGAAATGGAGAGTCTGGTTGACCTCTAGAGGACGATCACTGAAGCAGACCGACCAACAGTAACCTTCATATCGCCTAGCAACCGTATCGTTGTCAAGGAGTTCTATCTTTGGTCCGTGGTTTTGGTCAAACTTTATGTGACCTGAAATACATATATGATAAAGTAATATATAAGATGATAAAATATGCTAGTATTTCACAACAGGTCTACACACAAATTAATTTACAAAAAAAGTAAAACACTATAGGCCTGCCGAAACCAATATATCGAACGCAACATGGCTAAAATGTTACTATACGTAATCGGGACCCAAAGAAACAGTTTGACATAACCGACATTTTGATATAAGCGAGTTTGACATAACGAGATTCAACTGTATATTACCATATAATAAACAACAACAAAAAAACTATGTCATGACTTTAAATTTATTAATTCTTCTTCCCGGTTTTTAAAGTGAAAACCCACTCTGAGGCATTGAGTGTAGAAGGTGCCATATAATAACAGAGACGAACGTCCGTCCGGAGAACATGACCAAATATTAATATATATGTACAAAACCCCGACCATTAAATTTACTCAAGGAATGTAGAAAATGTTAAATTAAATTACATTTAAGTTAATAGTTTAATCGATAAATTATTTTGTGTTAACTAACATGCAGTAGTGTTATGTTGTTGTTTAAAGCATTTGTACTTACCAAGCTCTGAAAGATCAGCACTGGACAATTTTATAATCAACACAAAAATAAAGAAACACAAATTTGATTTTGTCATTTTCAGACGTATTTTAGCCATGCACTTGTATACACTGGACTAGTGATGATTTTCTTTCTTATACCGGTATGTACAACGAGTAGAGATAAGAACTTACTCCATATTTATCTTTATATTGTAAAATAGAATTATTTCAGGAAGGGTCACGACATACGAACACATTCGGTACCTATCGGCCGAATCTGTAGGATGGACGGACTGTTTTCATTCTACACATTTAGTATAAGACAGAGTGATGTTAAAATCAGAAAAGTTCTGGCTACTCCCAAAATGGTATAATGAGCATTAAATCAGAGAAAATAGCAATTACTGAATTTGGATAGAAAACAATACTGACAAGCAGTTTAGACAAGACAATGTATGCGCCTTAAGAGAGGGAAAACTGACATGACCAGTTAAGTCACAGAAGCAAATCCAATTACATAATTTGGTAACAATTTTCTAAGGTGGTTTTAACATCGAGTATTAACTATATAAAAAATGTTTGGCTAAAGTGACAGTGCACAGTTTAATAATAGTGCTGCTATGAAAGTTGTATGCTCCTTAATTGTGCATAAACTTTTGCATGTAATGATGCAATTTATACAAATTTATGTGCATGTATATATATATGTATATATTTGTTATATTTTCTTATCTACTACTACTAACAACAACAGCCAACACAATTATGTCCAGCTTAAAGTCGTCTATAATTACATTGCATTTCAATACAGTCACGTACAGAATTACATTTGAATCGCATGTTATTCGTTGGCTGAATGGCTTTTATACAACGTGAGAATATCAACTAAATATATGTAGGCCTACACATGTATTTCTAAATTTGATTTCCCTCGTAAAATTTTATTCAGAACTAGAACGCATATCATGCACAACAGAAGCTGTCAGGACCAATTACACGCATGCATAGTATACTAGTTGGTACCACGTATACATACCGTATACGTGCAGTAAAAAATGTGCATATACTTTCTAACATGATGCTGAACTTAAACATTCCGACAAGTTTGGCCTTACAAATGTTTACATGATTTAAACGGTACTTTTGCCTCGTGATTAAACAGTGGAATGTGGAAAGCTTATTATATATTTGGCCATACATGCAGTACCCGAGACTTTTCCGTGAAATATTTTGTGTTGGGTTAACAATTGAGGAGATTTAACCTATCAATTACCCCAAAGGTGGCGGTGTACAGTATATAAAAAACGCTTAGGGGTAAAAAAATATGTTTGTTTCCTGTTACATGCTCGTCAGCAAAAACTGGGTAGGTAGGTCGGGGCTTTATTGGGTGGAAAAGTAAAAAGGGTGAGAAAGTGCGTCTATATTGTCCATCGGGCCTAATCCCAAAAAGTCTAGGGTCGCGGGAAAAATAGGGTACGTCGGTTAACCAGAAACAAACATTTTTAGACCTTAAAGAAAATATCCTAGCAGAAAATACACGTGTTCACATCTACATGTACTCGGATCTGTTTGTCCCGTGAGCATTTAGCCAATACGCAATTAATTCATTTTCAATTCTTGTTTTAATCTGACTCGGACATACATGCTATGTCTCTGTTTTAATCAATATGACTTATATTCATTTTAATGGAGCGGTGCTATGACCAGGGATGCTATATATATGTAATATAGAATCCCTACTATGACATAGCATCTGAATTTTCTTTGTAATGTCAAATTTGAATAAAAATCTACTAATCACAATTTGCACGGATTAAGCGGCCAAGTGCTAGAATGTTTGGAACGGCATAGTTGGGCCTTGGTCGCGCTTGGACTCGTCCATTCGTAATAACAGAGGGTTCATTAAAATTTGATCATGAATTTATTTAGAAATTCGTATAGCATCATACATTGATAAAAGGTGTCCAAAATCAATATTTCAACAGTTTAGACAAACTTAAAATTTACTTACTGATTAAGGGCGTTACAGTTACAATTTCAGATGTATTTCACCAACCTGACTACCCAATATATCATTTTCTTACTAAAAAACAGCAATCCAAAAAGCGTGCGATATTGCAGACAATGTAAATCCCGAAAATGCACAATTGTTGACATGTCAGTTGGTAATTGACTCTGAAATCTATTCATAAGGTAGGTCTGTACTTCATGCACTATCCGGTATTTACTGTGAATGATTTATTCCTCGATAATTACGGTACTTCGAAAAGCGATGCTATATTCGCACTTAGAACAGTTCGACTATGCGACTGCGAGTCTTATCGGGTAACCAGCACATTCACACAGTCCCCTATGCATATTCATTCACAGGAACCAGTTATTCAATCAAAAAAATAATTATACTCAATAAAAAAATTACCTACGTATAGAAAAATACAACAGGTAATTGGTCATCTACCACTATACCAGTGTCAAATTGGACACCCAAGAATATACTGTAAAACATTATTAATATTATTTCTGTTGCATTTGAAATTGTATTTGATATTGTTATGTTTTAGCTGTTGGTGCCACATGATCTTATTAATTAGTGGAAAAATCTTGCTTGCGAGACGAATTGTTACATTGTTAATCAGTTTATGCTTAAAACATGACGAGAAGTATCAAAATTATGCCTCGTTCATGTTTGGCCTGCGATATGCCAATGGCGCCTTAGATTTATTCACGGCGACAGTGCAGTATGATTTTTGTATGGTTTCACATGCTCCTCAGCCTCTATCATTTCGTTTCTAAGCGAAAAGTTACACAAATTCTAAAAAAACATAATGAAGCATGTAGGCATGTCGCAAGTGCCATTGCAAGATCCCTGCTGGATCATTGTGAGGAAGATGAGGGCTGATCTTGCATTGGCAGCCAATAAAGGAGATCGTAAAATTGTAGAACCATTGCGTGACTTATGTGCAGCTGTCACAAGACTGCAGCTCTGTGCCCATGCAGTCCCAATGAAATAACGGATATTGAGTAATCATCATGCAGCAACAGTAAAATGCTGTATGGCGGGCCACCAGATGGACAAAACATGTTTTGTTAATGTATGATCGGCAGACTAGATTAGAATTTGTACACAACATCTCTTATTATACACCTGTATAGGATTAAGATGCTTAAAAATGTCACGGTGTATGCACCATCACTGTTTATTCTCTGCGTGGTCTCTGCATGTAAGCTGTACAGGCATCGTACGATTGATGTTGGAAGCTAGGGGAAAATGCTTGGGTCATGCACTGAAATTTTGTAAATATAATCACCGCTTGCACATCATCTGTCCATTTTTCTTCTGACCTTCCACCTAGAGTCTGTTGAGAACACATACGGCATAGACTGTATAGCAACCTACAATGTCTGAAAAATTGCAAGGAAAACATGTACTAAAATATGGTATGCTAGAGTGTCAAATGTGAACAAGGCATTAAATATAGTAAATCTTATAAACTAACAAGATATATTTATGTGGATTGAGTTAATTGTGATACTTTAGATTAAAGTAGCCAGCTTTTTGGAACCTGGATGTGGATGACTCATATAAGGTGTAACAAAATTTTCTGGTCACTTTACCTGCCATAATTTTCACCTGCGACTCTTGAGTTTCTATAAGGCTTGGTACATCCACTACCTCACTTTAGTTGACTTTTCTGCCACTTTGAAGAACAATAAAAAAATCTCTACCTACCTTCCCTATTTTTATATTATGAGCATATAATCTTAAAGAAACTTCTATTTCAGGCCTGGGTATTAATTTATCATGTACATGTAATTTGCTTAAATAAAATTGAAATTTTACTTTATGTAGCCTCTGTTTCAGCCACTATGGAGTATAAACTGCAGAATAAACAATCTCTGCATGAAATGCTGAATGAAAGTTTGAGCAAAAGTAGAAAAGAATGTTGTAGACTACATGGTTCAATATGTAAAATTAAGTCAGGACAAGCTGTGCTTATGGTGCGAAGAGATAGGGCCAAGAAGGATTTGGAGAGCTATGTCAATAAATTATCAGCAGCATTGATCGATTTTCAGTAAGTTTATTTGATAAATGTATATATGCCAGTACTGCATGAGCATGTACAATGATTGCATGAATTGTATATTGTTACTGAGATGTTATTTTATGAGTTCCATCAGTGATTTTTTCATCTCTTTGGAAATGGGTCCCGGTCTGTTCAGATTAGGAATTTTGGAGTCGCTATAACTAGCTAGGATGTTGAGAAATTTTATCAATAGACAATGACAAATGAATAAAGTTCTCTTTGTATACCATACTTCTTGTCAAAAATTGATCATAACTTTATTATTTTATGTCCAAGTATGAAATTTATTTTTTTCTATGGTCATTCCAGGGAGTTTCTCCATTTAGATTTGAGAAAATTGAAGCATTTTAGTGATCACTGGACCCGTCCAAAGAAGGAAAAAAATCACTGTCCATAGTATTATGCATTATACAGTAATTGTTTAGTCTATTTATATTAATAAATTATTTCCAAAAGGTCAAGATCAAAGAATTAAATCAGTTTCCTTCTGCATACAATATTTAATATGTTAGTGTTGCTGATTGTCTTTGGCTTATTATTTCAGATATATTATGTTTTTAATGTCATTGTTATAGATCTGACATGCGTCTCACTATAAAGGAAGCATTAAGTACCAAGATGAATGATTTTGACAAAATGCGAGAGAAATTTGAAGAGAAAATAAGCTGTCATCTTGAGTTTTGTTCCAAAGCTGAGAAACTGTTACAGTTTGGTAGGGAGATTGTATCACAGAAAGATAGAGAGTGTGCTCTTAAACTTATTGAGTCTTTCACGTAAGTATCATGGGTGACATTCTTAGCAGTTCTATTGCCAAAATTTGGTCATATTCCAAGAGGCAAAGAAAATCTTTTGTCCCTCAAATTAAATTAACATCAAACCTCATCTTGTTATCCCCCGCTGAAAGGCATGGGGATATTAAAATAGTAGGCATTCGTCTGTGCATCTGTGTTTCTGTAAGTGCGAGTGTCTGCCACACTTTCTTTTGTGCGCATCTCCTACATTTCCCATGCATTTTCACAAAACTTTCACTGAATGATCATCATCAGGGTTTTGTGATAGAATTATTTTTGAGGGAGTTATTTACTTTTGTTGAATTTTACATTGAAACTTCATTTAATTGATTTTCACCAAATTATGCACTATATTTCCTTCAGTTGTTCCATTTTTTTTAAAAAAAGAGAAAATTCTGAATGTACTCAACAAAAAAAGCACCTGTGGTGGTGCATACACTGTCAGTGGTGACAGTTAATTGTTTAAAATTACTTTTGGAATGTATTGAGAGCAAAATTATTTGGTGCTCTTGACAGTTCAGCATGTATTTTTGTTGTTTACAATGACTGTTCAGGGAGGTTGAATGCAAAATGTTGTGGTAAACAAACCAGCTCTGATATTTCATACAGATCTCAAAGTTATACAAGATTTTAGATATTCATGTATGAAATGATTTCTGAATCATTTGAAATACATCAGTACAGTCAAATTTGTGAGCAAGTGCCACCATTGTAAAAGAATGTGGCCATTAATTATTGACAGGTGGTTATTATTCAGAGATGGTTGCTAACAGTAACCCACACATTGACAATGTTCCTCTTCATACTTAAACAAATTTGTGAACAGCTGTAGATTTAATGTTGATATATACCTAAAGGAACATATTTGGTATCTTCTGACTTACATTTTGTACTCTCCTTGTTTCAGTAGCATGATGGAAGAATCATCTGATGAAAATGATCAGTTTGCTGACATAATGAAATTAGAATTCTACCCTGCACTACAAAGTTCTGAGATAAAATCTCCAATGTTTGGTGACCTTGTTGCTGGGAAATCTTACAGGTCACCTTCATTTGCATTGTCTGTTTTACGTTCCAGAGATTGTGGACAAGAGCTTTCTAGCAATTTGAATGATGGAAAAAAATTAACTATGTCAGTTGATATGGCAACTCAGACTGAGGATGACTGCATTCCAAAAGACAATAGAAGTAACACATTTGATCAAAACAATAATGCTTACAGTAGTGTATGTATCAGTGAATCAAACACATCAAATGCAAGAATTACATCTCCGCCAGGAATGAATTGTCAACCTGTTGCTTGTACATTACCAACAGCAAATTTTATAAATCCTCCACCTGGCTTCAGTGCCCACACACCTGCCAATAACATGCAATTAAACATGCAAATGAACCCTTTTCTGTTGGGTAATAACTATGGAAACACCATTTCACCAGTGTATATGCAACCATTACAAGTAGTATCCTTGTCACCACCTTATCAACCTCAAGTTCCATCTATTTGTAACTTTGGTGATGTCAGGAGTCCCTCTAATTTCACATTCCAAGCTCAGCAGCAGTCAGTTCCAGCATCAAATTCAGCTATGAATGTTTCTGGTCTACATTCTCTTTCATTAGAACAGAATTCAAATGTTGGTAAAATTGCGGAAAATGAAAACTTCTGTGTTAAGTCAATTCCACTGCCAATGGGTCCTGCACCTGAAAGTAATGTTTTCTGTAGTAATGAAAATACTACAAGGAACGCCTTAGTTATGTCTAAAAATCAAGAAACAGTCAAAGAGCAGTTTGGAAATGGAAAGGAGAGTGTGGAGAAATGCCTTGATACTGACAGTGCTAAAAAGAATACTTTGGTTTATAATGCACCATCTCCTAAAGATGGTAACAGAGCAATGTTTGAGACACTGGAAAACGAGGATGACGTGCAGCCTTCTGATGATATTGAGAAGGAAATTGTTGAAATGAAAGGGGACCTTGATGAATTAGATAGCAAATATGAAAAAAGAAACAAATCTAGACTGGCATCAGAATTGCTGCACTCAGTTGTTAAGAGAAAGAAAGCACTAATGCTGGAGACAAAAGACCATATTGACTTCATTCAAAGAACTGATGAAGCTGAAAATGCTACGGAACCAAGTCATATTGACCAAGAAGACATGGATAGAAAAGTAAATGACTTAAAAGTCAATAGCTCGCCAAGTAATGAACTAAGAAGTTGTAGCAATCAAGATGAAAAACCTGCCCCATTAGACAGTAAAACATTGAAGGAAAGTTTGAGTCATAGAACACCTTTCTTGTTCAAAGTTTCATCCAAACCTTTAAGAAAACCATTTCCACTGACTGATAACTTAATAAATGTTTCTAAGAATATTAACAATAACAAACTTGAAACTGAGTGCATCCCAGCTACTGAAGAAACACATAAAAATGAACCAAACAGAGGAACTCCAAGTAACTTGTTGAATGTTAACAAGACAGATTTTGTTTTCCAAAGAACTCCGGATAAATGCAGAAAATTTCCAAACGAGCAAAGGCAACATTCCAGATGTAATAAACCTGTAGAGAAGATGGCCGGTATAAGTCAGGAAAATGTCGAACTCAGAGATAACCATGGAAATGGTCCTGAAGTTCAAGTTCCTGAACAGGTACTGGATTTAAGCAGTCCAAGCACTCAGACATTGAGGGAGTTGGTGTCATGTAACTATCCTCCTTCTAAGAAAGAAGTGGAAAATAGGAATAAAGAAGTCTTACTTGCACAAAGAAGTTGGTTTAAAGATTATATGCAACAAAAACAAGTAAAAAGAGTAAAAAAAGAGGACAAAGAGAAAAATAGTGCTTTAACAATTAAAATAAAATCCGAAAAAGTTGAACCAACGGATGAGAATATTGATGTTTATTGTAACAATTCTGACAGTCCTAACATGGAGATAAAATCTTCTGAAGAAGTTAATGCATTACAAACGCAGGCATCTGAAATCAAGCCAAGTGCTTCTGAAGGGTTGGTTAGTGGTTTATATGGAATGAATATCAATGATACTGATAATGTGAAAGTTAAAGAAGAATCAGATGCTGGTCATGCTTTAACTGATTCTGATGTTGCAAAATTAAGAGTTGAAGAAGTTGATGAAGAGAATGAAACTGACAAACAAAAAGAGATAGAGAAACAAAGAGCTGAGGACCAACCAAATGAAGTAGACAAAGAAATACAAAGTCCAAGGAACGAAGCTCCTAAAGCAATAGTCACTAGTACTGTTGTGAAAGACAATGAAAAAATATGTGATATGGGAAAGAAACCTGGTTCGCAAAATATCACTAGCAGCATCAAAGATCACTTAGGTAACTTTTAAGAGCTTTTCTTCAGAAATGAAATGTTAACAATCACAATTTTGTTGTTTGGTTCGTTTTTAGTTGCTCTCCTTCCTGTTTTAATCAGTAGATGTTGACGAGATAGGACATACCAATCGTTACAAACTACTTGGGATGTCAAAATTATCCGAATCAAGTATCCGGATGTCTGGATCAGACATCCGGATACATCCTGATGTTTGGATCAATATTTATACTGTTATTTAGTATTTACTGTTCCATCGTAACCAATTTTCATGACCATCTGTTCATCGCTTGTTTTATTTAAAAACAAAATATTATGACATTTGATATTGACTAAAAAAGGCGAATAATGTTTGATACTTCATGACAGTCGATTTTAGCAACATTTATACGTATTTAAGACGACAGTAGTATTTTGATATGAATATCCACATCCAAAAATCGGATCCGAACTTCGGAACAGGATCCGAACGTTCGAATATCCGGACTCCGGTTGACATCCCTAGTAACTACCAGGGCAATATTGGTTACTAAGAAATACGCCTTTTACAGTCATAAGTGTAGGGTTACAAATTTTGGTTATGTGGTTTTCGGTTAATTTTTCATCATTTTCAGAATGTCGGGCTTTCAAACATATTTATCTTCACGATTTTCAAAATGGATATCAAGTTACAATTGAAGGTTGTGGTAGTTTCCATCTTTGGGTTCCCAGGGTCAGTCATGATGGATAGTAGCCCATGAACAAGAACAACAAAATAGCAGCCTGCATATTATGTGCGAGGCACTTTCTTTCGACCAATGTTGTGGAGTTGTCATGTAATTGCAAATTACCTAAAGAACTTAAGCTGACCTTTCCATCTGTCTTGAAAATATTTTTATTTACAGTCAAACCTATATGTTAGAGGCTACATCAGAATGAAGATCTTCCTGTGAATAAAGACCACTCTTAAGAATTGTCATTTATCTTTCAGAACAAAATAATCTTTAAATGAAGACCACCTGTCAATTAAGTCCACATTTTGTCTTTTCAAAGGGGGGCAGGGTCATGGTTTGCAAATTTGATTTTACATTGTTCTTGATGTGTATCATTATACCCCCAGATATGAAATATATGGGGGCTATATTGGATTCACGCTTGACGGTCGGTCGGCCGGTCGGTCGGTCGGTCGGTCGGTCCGTGCGTCTGTAGACACAATTTGTCCGGAGAATTTCTCAGCAACTACTTACAGGATTTTAATAAAACTTCACAGATGTGATCAGTAGTAAGCCTAGTTGTGCTAGCTTAAAGCATTTTTCGTTCGGATTAATTTTCACTGAGTTATAGCCCTTTGTTGTTTTTATACAGTATATACAATAGGCAAATTTTGTCCGGACAATTTCTCAGCAATTACTCACAGGCTCTCAATGAAACTTCACAGAAGTGATCAGTAGTAAGCCTAGTTGTGCATGCTTAAAGCAATTTTTGTTCGGATTAATTATCACTGAGTTATACCCCTTTGTTGATTTTATACAGTATATACAATAGGCAAATTTTGTCCGGACAATTTCTCAGCAACTACTCACAGGATCTCAATGAAACTTCACAGAAGTGATCAGTAGTAAGCCTAGTTGTGCTAGCTTAAAGCAATTTTCGATCGGATTAATTTTCACTGAGTTATAGCCCTTTGTTGTTTTTATACAGTATATACATTAAGCAGATTTTGTCCGAACAATTTCTCAGCAACTATTCACAGGATTTCAACGAAACTTCACAGAAGTAATAAGTAGTTAGCCTAGTTGTGCATGCTTAAATCATTTTTCATTTGGATTGATTTTCACTGAGTTATAGCCCTTTGTTTTTTTCTACAGTATATACAATAGGCAAATTTTGTCCTGACTATTTCTCATTGACTACTGCCAGGAATTCAATAAAACTTCTCAGAAGTGATGAGTAGTTAGCTTAGTTGTGCATGCATTAAGCTTGTCTTGGTTGGTTGAATTTTTTCACTGAGTTATGGCCCTTTGTTGTTTTTATACAGTGTATATACAATATCTCAGTAACTACTCATAGGAATTCATTGAAACTTCACAGAAGTTATAAAAAGCAAGCCGAGTTGTGCATGCAATAACCAGGTTTTGTTTGGATTAATTTTCACTGAGTTATGGCCCTTTGTTTTATACAATTAGGTAAATTTTGTCCTTACTATTTCTCAGCAACTACATGCAGGAATTCAGTGAAACTTCTTAGAAGTGATAAGTAGTTTGCCAAGTTGTGCATGTCCACAATAGGTTTTGTCCAAGTAAATTTTAATGAGTTATGGCCCTTTGTTATTTTTTATATAATGTATATTTAGAAACTGGTCAGGATATATCTAAGCAACAATTTGCTGGTATTAAAAAAATGAAAATGCATTATATTTCCCTCTGTAAAATGTAACAATAACTGTGTCAAGGCCGCATCTGGGGGTATTCATCACCTTTAGTGATAGTTCTAGTTTGATTTTACATTGGATCTTGGTGTGTATTATTTGATTTTACATTGGATCTTGGTGTGTATCATTTGATTTTACATTGGATCTTGGTGTGTATCATTTGATTTTACATTGTTCTGGGTGTGTATCATTTGATTTTACATTGATCTTGGATGTGTATCATTGATTTTACATTGTTCTGGGTGTGTATCATTTGATTTTACATTGATTTAGGATGTGTATCATTTTATTTTACATTGATCTTGATGTGTATCATTTGATTTTACATTGGATCTTGATGTGTATCATTTGATTTTACATTGATCTTGATGTGTATCATTTGATTTTACATTGTTCTTGATGTATATCATATTCTATTGTATGTATAGATGAACAGAAAGATACAAGTAAAAGATCACCAGTATCATATACAAAAAGACTTGGTGCCCTTCAAGCACACTGGGTTGGTAGAAGAGGAACTAGTAAGTAATTTTATATAACATACTGATATAGGTCACTCTTACTATTATTGAAAAGGATGTATGCTTACAGGTTTAGTACAGTCCTGCCTCCGTAGTTGAGTGTTCACTGACTTCTAATCACTGTAACCTCTCACTGATAGAGGCTAGTCGTGGGTTCTAGCCCTGCTACCGACCATGTCTCTTTATGTGAGAAAGTAGGCAGTTGCTTACGGAAAATGGGAGTCTAGTACTGGTTCTTCCCAGGAACGATGCTTAGATGAACTGTCAGAATTGGGGACAGTATACACAAAAGGGCTGTATATATTTACTTACAAGTAGTATCCGGTCGATTCAAGTATTAACTCGCAGGTTTATGCATAAATGTTCATGTTTTGTGTATATTTCAGATGTAAAAGCCAGACATTTGTTTACATGTTCTAGTGACTTTCATTTTCCTATTGGTGTTTCTACCAACACATGTGGTGATATTATTGTCACTGATACAGGAAACCACTGTATCAAGATGCTCAACTCTGAGGGGAAATTTTTGAAAACATTTGGAAAGAAGGTACGATTTAAAGGGTTTTAGTGCAATGATGAGAATTATTCAGGTTGAATTACAGTCAAAACCTGACATAATGGCTACCATTGATTAACGACCATTTTGATAAACGCAGTTAAAAATGAAAATGTGTACAGTGAGAAATGGGTCTATATGACATTCAAGCTGGTGTATGAAATCAAATTTAATGGCAGTACATGTAGTAGTGTTATTTATGATAATTTGTATCCATGTTTTAGATTTCTCCACCCTTACGTCGACCATCGGCTGTTGTTGTGAATGAGTTTGATTATGTCTATGTTAAAGATGACCTGTCCATTCGAGTATTTGATCAGTCGGGAGAATATGTGAAGGCAATAGGTTTGAAATTGTTCTCCAAGCCATTTGGTAAGAAAATTAATTTCTGATTTACCTAAATTTTACCTAAATAGGCATTTTGATTTATTTGGACCAGTTGATTTCTTAAGAGAAGTTGACTCACTATGTTAATAATTTATCACAGTTATGCTCCCTTTTGGTAGGTCCATGGATAGGTCCGTCCGTAACCAAACTTTATATAGGCAATAACTAGAGAACTAAGATCTGCAAGTTAGAGTTGGGGGTTGGTCATCGCATGTAGATGACCCCCATCGATTTTGAGGTAAGTAGGTCAAAGTTCATGCTGTCCAGTTGGCCGCTTGGAGGCATCTGTGTTTAAAAAACACTTATTGTTACTGTTAGACCTTGAGAAGCTCACTGTATCAATTCGGTGATAATGTTGGATACTATAATGGGTGAGAAAAGTATAGTCTTTGGAATAGATTGTTTTGGGTAAACAAATTAAATATTCTTTATCGGTTTTATCAATTCTATTGGTAATTAACGGAATCTGTGTGTAAGCTGACAGATTTGATTTATTCAGTTTTGTTGCATTATTTCAGGCCTTGTTCTAACGCCTACTAAATGTCTGTTAGTATTAGAAACAGACAGACGGAACCCGGCTCTTATACATATATCACAGGATGGTTCCCAGGTTTGGAGATACTTGTACACTCCATTGACCACTGCTCATCCCAACAGCAAGTGCAGATTCTTGACTGTCTCTGAAAACAATGTTATCGTTAGTGATTTAGGTCTGTATGAAGCTTTCATTTACATACCTGGGCCCGTATTTCTAAAGCATCTTAATTATTTTTATAAACTCAGTCAAAATTAGCTTAGCTAGGAAAAGAACTTTTGATAAGATAAGTAATATTTATGAACGCACTTAAGAAATTTTTTAGTAAGAAAATTCTGAATTTAAAAGATGCTTTAAGATGTGGTTGCTATGGAATTCCGGGGTTTTCCTTTCTAAAAATAGAACCGAAATGATTTCTATCACGCTCATGCCCGCACATAATCATTAATTATTTAGAATAAAATGACCTCCAGATAAAGGCAACCTGTCAATAAAGGCCTCATTTTGTCTTTCCCGAGGGCGGCCTCTTTACAGGTTTGACTTTTTTTTATTTGTTATTAGGATTTAACATATTTGATAAATGATCATGATGTATGAATAAACACATTTTGATTCAGTTTGACTCATAAATGTGATTATGTCATATTCAATGGTGTATATGTGTCATTTTTAATGATTATAGATTTAAACTTTGTATGAATTAATGTTATCCTTAAGGTTTTTACATAAAATATTTTCACATTCATGATAAGATAGTTTTGCCTCTGTCAGTCGCATTCTGCCAGTGAATATCACATCATAATCAATGGCTCACTTGTCAAAAGCTGTATATTAATTTTCAGGTTTGAGTGTGATCTATATTACAACATTTGAAGGCATTTTTCTCAGAACATTTGGTAGATACGGTAGTGGTAGGATGGAATTTTGTGAGCCGTCTGGTTTATCCGTAGATATTTACGGTAATGTTGTGATTGGAGACAGCAAGAATAATCGCATACAGGTAATCATTGAATTATTTGAATCAATCTGTTTGCTGTTGTATTAACAGTATGGGATTATTTGCTGTTATGTTAAAAGCATTTATTGCTGATTTTGATTGACTTAATACATTTGCTGGACTGTGTAGTATGTATTTAGTCCTTTATTTTGTTGTAGTGCAATTAATATACTTAGGTATAGTGCGATTTTATTAACCTGTCAAAGCTGAATAATTACACGGTCGTTGAATGTGATTACTTTTAGTTCGTACCACAGTCGATAGTCTGTCGAAAATCATTGTATCGATTACAAAAGTAATAGAATCATACCGAAGCCAAAAATAAATGCAACCAGTGACGGAGAAATTATGCAGCTTTGACAGTTTAATAAAATCGCACTATAATAGCTTTTAAAATTCGAGTTTCTAAATGTGTTGCATACACATGTAGTTTGTGCCCGACTTAAAAACATGCATATATTTGATGTTGTACGCACAATTTATTGAAGTTGTTTTAAAACGAGAACATTTAATTGAATATGACAGATTTGTCATTGAATTTATTTGAGTAGGATAAAAAGAGTATTTGTTTGTGTGTTTTAATGTAATCAAAAGAAGTTTACTGAAATTCTTATTTGATGTAAAGCTTGAATTCTTAAAGCATTTATTAATCAAATAATTCCACTATATATAGGTATACAGACACGATGGTGCATACACTGGCTTGATAGAATTTGATGAGTCGATTACAAGACCTTCTGGAATACATCTAACAAAAGATAACAGACTCCTTGTGGTCAACTTTCTTAATCACAATGTGAAAGTTTTTGAACTGTGAACAGATTTGGCAATGAGTTCTTTAATAATGTAAAAAAAATTTGACCATTGATGTGTCGATCACTTTTTAGAAGTGTAAAAGCATTGGAAAAATTTGACTATTGCAGTGTGAAAGTTGTCGAACTTTGAACTGTATCATTACAATTGCACTTTGAAAACCTGCAATTTCACACTTTGACAGTGGTCTTCCATTTTCAAGGGTTTGAAAATCCAAATAAGGTGTAGCATGGGTGCTCTTTGTCAATTTAGTGTTAATTGAATCACTGAATATTCTACATTAATGCACCATAGACCAGGGTTATGGAAACTAAGTAACAATTTTTGTGTCTTAAGGTGAATTCTATGTTGGTTTTTATTATGTATGTAAATATGTTCATGTTTTGAGGTTACATTGTGGTCACTGTATACTGTCAACACTCACTATGACATAACTAAATTAAAATATACTTTTCTTCTAGGTAAATGAATTTGAATCACATTTTCCTATTTCTTTATACATAAGAAAGTTGATTGGTTACAACAAATTTTTGTGATGCACATATTGACTATCCTTAAATTTATAAGAATTTGGAGCTTAAACTGGCATTTGAGTGACAGGATTTGCATTTTAGAATAGTTAAATTTTGGTTATGAACAAGTCACCAGAATATACAGTCTGGCCTGTTAATTTTTTGGCCAAGTTTTACTTTGTTTTTTCATAATTTGTCACAATGGGAGTTGACCGTATTTCAGTGATATTCTGTACCATTTAAATCAAATGTTAGTTATATGTTTTTTTTACAGTACCATATTGTTGTTTCTATTTTATGATTTCAGTACGTTTTGTTTAATGAAAGGATGAGACTTCCTCTTGTTATTACTTGCCTTGTATGAAATAATTACTTAATCTAATTGAATAATGTCGTACTTGTGGTTTCAGACTTATCTTCAAGCAGTCTTCTATGTATAAGGGACCTGATCAGAAGCTTTATTATCATGTCTTGTCAACATGTTACAGCGGTGGAAATATTCAGGATATGTCCAAACTTACGGATTTATCTGTCCTGAAAGAGCTTTGATTTTTATTAGTCTGAAGTGAAGGTCAGATTTGGCTATGAGACTAATTTCAAGTATCATAATCTTGAACTCTGTGTTAAAGGTCAGAAACTTTAAGAAAACTATTTTTCTTCATGAACCTTTCTGTTGTATCTTGTGTTAATTGCCCTTGAAAATATCATGCGAGTGACAAAACGTTTTCTGGATCTTTGTTTCAAAATATTTGTTAGCACCAAATAATTCCTGTTTTTAGTTGAAATTATTATGGAAAATGCATATAAAAAAATTGTTTTGTCTTTCATTTTCTAATGATTGAATTTACATGTCATCCTGATTTGTTTTATGTTTTCAGCGTGTTTATTTAAACCCGTACATGACTTATGTATGCAAGTGCATTTTTTGAAGGCTTGAGTATTATTGCCTCAGATGTATGTCTGTGAAGTTATATATGATATATAATTATCAAACTAACAAACTACACAAACAAAACACAACTATTGGACAAAAATGTTGAGAATTTGTCGACTCCTTGTGGAAGGGTAAATAAGTAGCAGTTAGAATACAGATCATGAAGGGTAAATTAGTAGCAGTTAGAATACAGATCATGAAGGGTAAATTAGTAGCAGTTAGAATACAGATCATGAAGGGTAAATTAGTAGCAGTTAGAATACAGATCATGAAGGGTAAATTAGTAGCAGTTAGAATACAGATCATGAAGGGTAAATTAGTAGCAGTTAGAATACAGATCATGAAGGGTAAATTAGTAGCAGTTAGAATACAGATCAAGAAAGGTACATTAGTAGCAGTTAGAATACAGATCAAGAAAGGTACATTAGTAGCAGTTAGAATACAGATCAAGAAAGGAACATTAGTAGCAGTTAGAATACAGATCATGAAGGGTAAATTAGTAGCAGTTAGAATACAGATCATGAAGGGTAAATTAGTATCAGTTAGAATACAGATCATGAAGGGTAAATTAGTATCAGTTAGAATACAGATCATGAAGGGTACATTAGTATCAGTTAGAATACAGATCAAGAAAGGTACATTAGTAGCAGTTAGAATACAGATCAAGAAAGGTACATTAGTAGCAGTTAGAATACAGATCAAGAAGGGTACATTAGTATCAGTTAGAATACAGATCAAGAAAGGTACATTAGTAGCAGTTAGAATACAGATCAAGAAGGGTACATTAGTATCAGTTAGAATACAGATCAAGAAAGGTACATTAGTAGCAGTTAGAATACAGATCAAGAAGGGTACATTAGTATCAGTTAGAATACAGATCTAGAAAGGTACATTAGTAGCAGTTAGAATACAGATCAAGAAGGGTAAATTAGTATCAGTTAGAATACAGATCATGAAGGGTACATTAGTAGCAGTTAGAATACAGATCAAGAAAGGTACATTAGTAGCAGTTAGAATACAGATCATGAAGGGTAAATTAGTAGCAGTTAGAATACAGATCATGAAGGGTAAATTAGTATCAGTTAGAATACAGATCAAGAAGGGTACATTAGTAGCAGTTAGAATACAGATCAAGAAGGGTAAATTAGTATCAGTTAGAATACAGATCATGAAGGGTACATTAGTAGCAGTTAGAATACAGATCAAGAAAGGTACATTAGTAGCAGTTAGAATACAGATCATGAAGGGTAAATTAGTAGCAGTTAGAATACAGATCATGAAGGGTAAATTAGTATCAGTTAGAATACAGATCAAGAAGGGTACATTAGTATCAGTTAGAATACAGATCAAGAAAGGTACATTAGTAGCAGTTAGAATACAGATCAAGAAGGGTACATTAGTATCAGTTAGAATACAGATCAAGAAAGGTACATTAGTAGCAGTTAGAATACAGATCAAGAAGGATACATTAGTAGCAGTTAGAATACAGATCAAGAAGGGTACATTAGTAGCAGTTAGAATACAAATCAAGAAGGGTAAATTAGTAGCAGTTAGAATACAGATCAAGAAGGGTAAATTAGTAGCAGTAAGAATACCGATCATGAAGGGTAAATTAGTAGCAGTTAGAATACAGATCAAGGGTAAATTAGTAGCAGTTAGAATACAGATCAAGAAGGGTAAATTAGTATCAGTTAGAATACAGATCAAGAAGGGTACATTAGTAGCAGTTAGAATACACATCATGAAGGGTAAATTAGTAGCAGTTAGAATACACATCATGAAGGGTAAATTAGTAGCAGTTAAAATACACATCAAGAAGGGTACATTAGTAGCAGTTAAAATACACATCAAGAAAACTGTAAAGTGATCCAACTGCCATTTTCAAAACTGAAGTATAATTGAAAAAGGGTGTTAAAACAAAATGTAAGAATAACTGCTGTACGCAAAAGATACATGTTCATAATTTTAATATCTCCATAAATTGACACAAGTATTCAAACATATCTCTGAAAATAGAGACATACAGATAATATATACAAGACAGCAAGTGAACTATATACAGAAGTGACTGAAAGTGTTGAAGAAACAGTAATTTACACCTACATGAGTATAAACCTAGCTGGAGTTTTTAAGAGATAACTCATATCTGGTCCTCAGACACAGAACTAGGGTTTTAATTAGAATCACACTGAGAATGACTTAAAGAATCCCATCAATTTCATAATAAAACATGCTTATTTCATGAATACAGACACATGATGACAATCATTAAACTATCTAGACCACATAAATAGCAACTTTCAACTTCATAAATATTAGTCTGTTTGAATATCAGGATTAATTTCATTGACAAATGATCATACAATGAAAGTCCTAAACCGATTTTGCAATTAATCAGAACAAAGATTTCCACACATTTTGGTCCAGGCAAAAAGACCAAATATATCCAAGTGGAAAACAATTTCCTTCAATGATTCATCTGATAACAGGCTTACTGCCGCTGTGGTAGCTTGAGATTCTTTAAGAAAGCAGGCTTACTGCCGCTGTGGTAGCTCAGAGATTCTTTGTTTTCTACAATTCTCCATCACTTTAGCGGTATTCCAAATCTCTAATGTTGGACATGATTTCAATTCTGACAAACTCAATAATCTGAAAAATTAATTTTGTACCATCTTGTCACAGAAACATCTAATAACAGAAAATATCTCATATTTCAATACATTTTGTTTGTTTGTTTTATGCCTTTTTTAAACAGTCACATGAGGCGGACAGTTCACCTGACCATCGTTCCTGGGAAAAACCAGTACTAGACTCCCAACCTCCGTAAGGAATTGCCTACTTTCTAACATAAAGAGACATGGTTGGCTGCTGGGCTCAAATGCATGACCCTCCATCAGTGAGAGGTTACAGTGACCTTAACAACATGACCACAGAGGCAAGTCCCAATATGCTTAATATACCCCGCAAACGAAGTTTGAGAGGAGGTATATTGGAGTCACTCTGTCGGTCGGTCCGCATAAAGTTTGTGGAGCAAACTACTTCCACATTCTTAAGCTATTGCAATGAAACTTGAAATATCTTATCACCATGAAGTGCAGATGTGCAAGACACAATTTTCATGCCCAGCGATTCACTCATTGCAGAGTTATGTCCTCCTGAACATAGCTGAATGGTGTACTATTGCAGTATTAGTGTCAAAGAGGCAGCAGGGGTATTAGTCACCTCTGTGACAGCTCTAGTTATATATATTTTAAGTCATAAACAACCCCAAAGCATTTATCTACTATTTATCAGTTCCACTATTCATTATGAGATTAATTGTTCTGGAAAATGTGTAAAATCAGAATAATTTATGAATGCTATGTAGTTTATATCTCACCAACAACCAGGAGCATTTGGCAACTCCCAGATTTAAACATTGTAGAGAGACCAAAGGCTTACACCTGGGTAGAACCGCCAACCTTTCATACTGAACCGAGCCACATTCTTCAATTCAGTAAATGATATTTTAAAGTTTTAACTTACCTGGTAAGATTTAACAGAGCATTAAAATCATCCACACTCATACTTTTAGGGTCTTCCTTCCTCATGGAAACAAAATTCTCCTGCATTTTCTGTAAAAGTGAGCATCATAATAACACTAACTAAATAAAAATAAAAAAGAAATTTGAAAAAACTTGAGCAATTTTACTGTCAATCAATATTCTATCATATTCTATCATGTTGTAACGAAAAAATTCAAGTCTGAAGTTGGAATTCACACATTCAGGCAACAAAGGAGCAGAAATGACATGGGCTTCACATAACCAGGTTTATATATTAACTATTAATCTTGAACAGTGTTTATTTAAATCAATTGATACATATAAAATTTTCTGTCACTTTCAAGTACTACCAATTGAAGTGTTTCCGGGTTTTGATGACTAAATAATAAATCAGGAGACTAGACCCCTTATATACAGGCAAACCTCTGAACAAAGGCCATCCTTAGGACAGACAAATTGTGGCCTCTATACAAAGGTTGTAATGTTCAAAATATTATACGACAATTTTCAAAAGAATGGCTTTTATTTACAGGGAAGCAAATATTCAAAGGTGGCCTATAACACAGGCTAGACTGAAGTTGGTTGAATATTTCAGTAACATACCGACTGTATGTCATTGGATAAACTGTATTCTAAATGTCTCGCCAGCCCAATATATGTCCGACACTTGACAAGAAAGTCATCTGTTAATTTTTTATCTAATTGTTGAAAATATTCTCTCAGATCAGCTGGTTCCTGTCTTGTTTGTAGAGGTATAAGGTAATCATTCTGGAAACAGGAAACAATATTTATCTTAAACAACATTCAGGCAAGGCAACCAACCTCATAACTTAATTGTTAGTGGTACTTGAACCAGGGTTTCTTAAACTCAGAAGACAAGTTAAATATAAATTTGTATAGCCTTATAAAGAAGAATCCTGCATATTTATATACTTTGAGGCAATTAGCATTTTTTGAATTGTCTTAATTTATACCATGTATTTTGCTGTTAGAAACTGTTAAGGATTGTACCCAACAAAAGGGTCGGTAAGTCAGGTTACAATCAAACCTACTTACTACTGTCCTATGCAACTAACAAGTCATTCAAATATTAACATTCACAAGATAGATTAGTCTTAATTTAAAAAAAAATATCAAAAACTTACTGGTAATATGGAACGTCCTTCAGACAAAACAAGCGCAGTTACATTACACAGAAAATCTTGTCGATGGAAATCAAAGTCATACTCCACTTTCTGCCAACTAATCAAATTCCCAAGAGCTTGTATGTTTTTAACCCCTGAAATAATAAAGTTACTACTTAAAGATTAAGAATTCAGCTCATGTTAAGAATGCATCATGATAAACTTCAAGTATAGTGGGATTTTATTAAACTGTCTAAGTTGAATAATTACACAGTAGCTGAATGCACTTATTTTTAGCTTTGTGCCACAGTCGATAGTTTGTTTATTTTACTGTTAGGGAATGTCTCATTCCACATGTTTATATAGTATATCGAAGATTATCGCATCACTTACGAAATTAATCGAAGTTAAAAATAAATGAAAGCATTGACCGTGAAATTATACAGGTTAATAAAATCGCACTATATCTAATAAATCAAGTTAAGTGATCATCTTACCTGAGTGGTTCTTCAAGGTTCATAATTAATATTTTTGGGTGGTCATATGCTTATTTTTATCAGTGTATTAGTCTTATACTGGCGATCAGTTTAAAGCCAACCAGTCTTCATGGCTTCTGTAACCGCAACTAACCTCGTACACCACAAGTAACTGTCAACTTGCACATCAATGATCAGTTGTCGAGGATTAGCAGCTTCAGATACAACGACTTCAATCAAATCATCTAAGATAACATGTCTGTTGACCAAAGACTCTATCAATCGCATTATTTGGTTAGGCTCAAGACAGTTTGAATTCTACAAATATTAACTAAGTTTGTACAAACCATTCACATCTAGCTGTCCAGGTTGTAAGGCCACCTCATCTATAATCAAATTTGTCTGACTACCAAGTTGCAGAATACCAGAACATAGTCGGTTAGCTGTGTAATCTTTCTTGGGTGAAAAACGTAATGTATTCATATTGTCCAGTGACATATGTAGAATATAAGACTGAAATAAAGGATAACATCTGCAGTGATTCTAAAATATCTAATGGCAAAAAGTACAAAAATATTTGATGGCCAATCATCCCTCACAAAGGTATGGTCAGAAACATTTTTTTTAACTTGGTGAACACAAATTAAAATATTGTTCAAGTTACAACATGGTTTGTCAGCAACACACCAGTGTTGTTACCTTTAGAAGTTATTTACCTGTGTCCGTATCTTAACTTTACCTTGTACTTAGGTAGTAAATATACAGAAAAGACCACAGTAAGGGTACTGAATAAGAGCACACCAAGGTGTAGTTCATAATATTACAAACATGACTATTTTGTTCAAGCAAAGGGTAATAGACACAAAATTAAAATATCGCTGGACACTCAACTGTTTTGAATGCCGATGCAAACATGTTGACAGCAAATGATACAAAGGTATCCTGTCATGTGAAGGTTAAAAATATACCGTAGAAAATCAGCAGCCAAAATTTGATTTTGTGTCAAGTACCTGTGGTTCTAGCCTTAATTAATACATAGCTGTACAATATGCGATAAATCCTACCTGTGTAACGAGGTTAGATATTAGATGATGTAGTAAATCAGCATATACTGTAGATTGTGGACAATTACTCAAGTTGATGGAACATTTGCCCAGTGGTACAACATCACTTCTACCATATCTAAATACAAGAGGTCATGTTTGTATGTAAATTACAGTCATTATAAAACAGTCACAGAATGTACCAGTTACTGGAGATAAGAAATACAGTCAAACTTGTGTTAGTGGCCAACCCTGAATAAAGACCATTCTTTTAAAAACTGTTATTGATTATTTAGAAGAAACAAACTCTGAATAAAGGCCACCTGTCAATGAAGGCCACATTATGTCTTTTCCAAGGGTGGCCTTTGTTCACAAGTTTAACAAAGGAGACTGTGATATTAGGTAACATCTTCCTGGTGTGAATCCATTTTTGTCAGCCATCTAATATGTTGATTTGGTTTGTAGGGTTTTAAGTCACATCAACAAACAGACTGTTTTTAATGGTGAATGAAGACACAAGACATCTGCATAGAGCCACCAACCTTCTGCAAGCTAGCTGGACAGCTTTCATATGAAATTCTGCTGGTTCCAGGTGACATTTAAACTCACAGGGGCTTGTGAATACTAGTCACGAGACTAGTACGTATCAACTACAGACGTTCCCCTTCTCTTGAATAATAGTGTTAGGTACAATTGTTGAAATCATTAAGATCTGTTTACTGTCAAAACGCTTTCACAATAATGATTCATTTTTAAGAAGTCTGAAAAATCTTTTTATAAAGTATTGCTTCAAAGTAAATAAAAACAAACAACTTTGACTTACACATTTCCTAGCAAGTGACACAGCATGTATTTAGCAGCCAGTTTATCACCAAATAAAGCATGTTCTAACACAGACAATAATTCCTCACGTAATGCTGCCATAACTCCATGAGCATTTTCTAAAACTGACAATAAAATGTTTCCATGAGTAGTTATTAGTAAACAGAGAAAAACATTACATGCAGCATTGCGCAATAGCTAAACAGAACACAGATGAAATATAAGACTTAATCAACAAGAAGTGTTCTTGAATCATGGATGCCCACTGAAGTCCAACTGGATAGTAAGACCTTGACCTTTGATCCATTGACCTTAAAATCAATAGGGGTCATCTACATGTGATGACCAACTTCCAAATCAAGGACCTTAGGCCACATTGTTCTTAAGTGATTGGTCGGACAAGTCACTGTGACCTTTGACATACAAAGTGACCTTAACTGATCAATAAGGGGTCATCAACACATAATGACCAAACTCCCAACCATGTCTGATGATTTTATCAATTGTTCTCTAGTTTTTGGTCCAACAAGATTTTTGTGTTAAAGGTCACTGTGACTTTGCCTTTGACATACTGACCTCAAAATCAACAGGGGTCATCTACATGTGATGACCAACCTAATCTGAGGACCTAAGGCCAAATCATTCACTAGTTCATTCACACACAGTAACAAGTAAAATTGATGTCCTTTAATTACTTCAAAATGACTTTTGTTATTTTGCCACTTACCATGTTTATAGTCCTCAGGTGAGCTGGGAACCAGTGGGTTAACATGAGGTAAATGGTTACATAACACAGCATGAAGACGGGGAACCAGAGATGGGGGAGGTTCATGTGCATGTAGTTCCTCAGGATTTTCTTCAATAACAGTCATCATGTTATCACCAGCACTGAAATGACGGGAATGAACATTTTTAGTTTACAAGTCCATTATGAAGTAATGTAATCATTTGTGATAGATGCACCTGTGTATAAAACGCAGGTAGAACTCAACTGAAATCCATGGAAAATTACTATCATGGGAACACATTAATAATTTTAAGTTTGAAAATCAACAATAACATAAACAGTAAAAACTCATTTAGAAACCATTTCAATATCACAACCATCTCATTACAATAATCTTATATTTTTTAACTTGTTTTCACTATTTCCTCAGCAGCAATACATGATAATTGAGACCACATCAACATTCTTCTTGCTCCCGAAACAGATCTTACTATCAAGGTATACTATGAATGATACCTGACAATATCATCTAACATAATGTCAGTTATACTGGTTGTACACACTCCTAACAACACTTACCTGTCATTGTGAAATCTTGCCAAGCTGGGATCCACAGACAATACACCTACAAACTCTACGACATCATTCACTTTAAACTTGTCCATATCATCATATACCTGAAATAAGGAACTGATTTATATTCTCTTCACTAGGGTCTAAAAGTAACACCAACATGTAGTGTCATTTAGAGAATCTTTCAAGCTTTGTAAGAGGAGGAAGATTCCCACAGTATACCTGGGTAGTACCAACGACCTTCTGTAATCTAGCTGTACAGCTTTCTCACACTTGAATTTTGTCAGGTCAAGCGGGGTTCTCAATAAGTTTGTGGCCAACAGGTCCAAAAGCTAGACTAACAGGCTTGCCAGAGGGGGTCTTGGCATTTTCTAGCAATATTTTATGAACTTTTGAATTTCTCAACAGGCCCAAACACATTTCTAAGCGGCTAAATTGGCACGCAGCCTGTTGTTATTGAGAACCCTGGACTCCAGAGTGGGAGTCAAACTCATAAAGGTGATGTGATAGTGGTAACCATCAGAGACCATAAGACTAGACCACTGACAACCCTTGATTGATTCATAAAGAATAAGCTTTCCATGAATTTTATCAACAACAGCATTACAGCCTAATACATGCATTATAGAAGACTGTTAGTATCTCAAATATGTGAACCTCTTTTTAATAAATTATCACTTATTTTTGTAACAGACAATGAAGTTAATGAAGAGTTAGCTTAATAAACATAAACATGTTAAATGCATGCTTGATAGTTAATCTTATTCATATGTAGTCTCATAGAGGCATGTCAGTTAGAAACAGCAATCACTTGATCCTTCAAGTTTTCTTAGGGTCTAAAAAAGTACAATTCAAATTTCTGCAAGTTATTTAGAACTTCAATAAGAAAGAAATCAAACCAAGTAATAAAGTGTATCAAAGTCAGAGAACACTGCTCTTTCCAAACCCAGTGACATTGTGAAAGCAGTCTTCACCACAAACAACTTGTTTGAAGAAATTTATTTTTTACCACAGTTAAAAATATAGAGTTGTCAATACTGACAAACTTTGAATGTGAAGACAAAGAAAATCATACTTTTACTAAACAGGCTGGTCCTGTCTCTCCAGGTAGGGGGAAGTTGAGGTCAGGTACACTGCCTGGTTTTGTCTCTACAATATGAAGTAACTTACACTGAATACAATCTCATGCTAATTCATCTACAATTTTACTGCACTTGGAAAAATACATAAAACATCATAAATATAATAAATTATCATAAGCAATACCAAACTTTTGAGTTTGGCATTTAAAAAAAATTGTAATAAATTAATTAGTTCTTTGACCAGTTTTCAACATTGATAACATTTACATGTAATCACCTTATTTAAAACTAATTTCTGAACATTCATGACATACCTGTACAGCTACAAATAACAAATGATGAGACAATGTCATTTCACACAATGAAGTATATACCTTTTTTGTCTGTTTGCTGTCTTTTTTGGTTGGATCCTTCTGTTTCCATAGCAACATCACCACTATTATCAATGACCTTTGTTGACCCTCCATCTTCCATTGGTTCATCATTAGTGGACTCCTCTTCAAGGTTTCTCTTACAACGAGCTGGTGGTGCAGATGTAGAGGGATAGCTTCTTGTTTTTACTCTGCTCATTTCAGAGTATCCTTACTTACTAATTAAGGAGAAATTTTAACAACACAAATTGTGCCAAGATCGGATTTTTGGAAACTGAATGATAGTTCCGCTTTCCTTACCCGTCACACGTTCCGTGCGCATGAATTTGATTTTGACCGAAGTACTATGTTTTTCTACATCCGCTGTGCAAGTCTATTTTCTTGAGTACTTTTAGTACTTTGATTATTTTTGCTGCATCATTTATTCAACACTTCTGCCTGGCTTTTCCTAACTGAATTGTTGTAAACAAAAATTCATTGCATAAAAGATAATTAGAAAGAATGAGTGCCAAAAACCTGCCACAAGCTTAATAAAACTTTCTTTAAAACAAAATCATTAAAATAAGGCAGACTTCAGTAATGTAATTTCATTGACCAATTAATACTTGATGATTGAATGCAACAAAAATATTGTACATAATTTTTTTATTATTATTATTATACCATATTTATATAGCCCTTTTGTCATGTAATCACACGTTCAAATTTCATACACGTTAAGAAAAAGTATCATCAAAGCACCATGGTTTTAACAACAAGGATATTTTCTTGACCCATTCAGACTCCCCGGGTACAGGTACACAGTACAGCGTCATTCTGTCCATGGTGACATTGTTTCTTGACTCAACATCAATAGTCTGATTGGACTGAAATTGACAACATCATTATATAGTTACAAGGATATCAGAAGACTACTTCAACATCAAACATATTATTGTAATATAGTATACAGATAAACCTGTGGCAAACCTTGGGAAAGACCTAATGTGGCCTTTCTTCAAAGATTGTTTAAATAAACAATGACAATTTGTAGAAGAGTGGCCTTTATTCACAGGGTTGCCTTTAATCAGAGGTGGTCACTAACACAGGTTTGACTGTAGTTCATTACAGTTCTTTCGTGATGTGGTTCTGTGGTCGAGTGGTTAAGGTCTCCTAATAGTAATCACTAGCCTCTACCGCTGGGAGTTCGAAATCAAATTTCAAATGTGAGGAAACTGTCAATACAGCTTACAGAAGGGCTGTGGTTCAACCCAGGTGCCTGCCTTTAAAAGGTCTTTGTCTACTGCTAAAGCAGCAAAATTTGCCTATTTCGGCCTCGCTGTTCGTAAGAAGTTGAACCCCAGAGAAAGACTGGCACTTATCTTGTCTGTCAAAGAAAATAATATTGTCTGACTCTTTCAGCATGAAAGTGCACCAAATAATGACCAAGAATCTGTAGCAGATAGTTCATTATATCCAGCATTGAAATTTATCTTAGCAACCATGATGTTCAACTAAAACCTGAAACAGCCTAAAAACAGCAAGACCTATATAATACTTATATTAACTATGTTAAAGTAGATGGATGTAAAAAACAAAAGTTTAAAATATCAATGAACTTGATTTTGGTTAGCTTACCCCACATTCAGCAATATCTTTAAACATTCCAGGCTTAAGCATTGTAGCTCCAGTAGTTTTGTCTTTAACTTCATATTTCCCAAGATAAAATTCTGGATCATACATATCTTGTACCATACATCGGAATCTGACTAGAGAATTTGGCTTGAGATGGTGCAGATCTGTATCATTTAGGCTTGAAATCTGGAAATATTTTTGAAATGCAGTTACAAATGAAGACATAGGATTATTGATAAAAATGTGACAGAAAAATGAAGAAAAATTAAAATGCAGCACTGAACAATTTCTTTAACTTACTTGAAAAACTAGAGCGACACATTTAGCATAAGTAAGACGTGTAACAAGTCACTTAAATAGGGAAATCTCCAGAAATTTTACTATCATTCAATTAACAACAATATATTATCATACATTTAAATTAATATGCTATAAGTGTGTTTAGCAGCAACAACATAAAAGCACATAGATTGTATTATGGATAAGAATTCATTAAGGCATTGAAAATTGTTTGTTTCTGTTTGCCTTTTGTGTACTACCCCCCCGCCCGAGACATTTTTATTAGGTCCGAGGAACGAAACATCCCCTTCACACTTTTCACATTTCCAAATGCTATCAAGAACTTACAACCTACCTACCAACCGAACAAATTTGTTTTTAAGCCTTACAAGGATATCGTTAGAACTGAGATTATCTTGTAGCAGTGAGGTATATTGCATTATAAAATAAATCAGCTGGGATATAGTATCATATACACCAGCGTGATTCAGCTCAGTTGGTAGAGCATCTGACTTGTAAGCAGGAGTTCGCAGGTTCAAGCCCCGCATCGGGTACATTATTTTCCTCCTCCTATTAAATTTGGTGCCGTGTGTGACTAGCCTTGGAATCCTAGAGCTAGGGTGAAGTAAATGACTGGGTTAGTTTGATGAGCCTGTGGTTGTCGTGAACAATTTACTTAGAATAAAAAAGGAAGGAGGAATGTAGCAGTGTGTACATTATATTTATAAATTGGCTTGGATATACACCAGCCCTATAAGCTCAGTTGGTAGAGCATCTGACTTGCAAGCAGGGGTCGCAGGTACGAGCCCCTAATCAGTTACATTATTTTCCTCCTCCAAATCCAATCTTACCCATGTGATGGCTTTTTCTCTTTTCAGCTTGTCACTGAAGTAATCTTTAACATGGGAACTATTGAAGTCTTCATGTTTGTCTGCAATAACATATTACATATTTAATTATAGATAATGTCAAGTAACATACAAACAGATTTTGATGCAAGTCAAATTAAAGGTTTTAACCCAAGTCTTCTTTTATAATGCATGTTTTCAACAACCTAAATTTAATACAAACAATGAAAGGTGGTAGCATCGATGTTTCTGCAATATGACATTATAAAACTGTCTAAATGAAGGTATGTGAAAGGGTAAAATATGTGAAGTGTACCCATTGATTATGTCAAACAAGGAAATGATAGTTACTGTATGGAAATATAAGTAAGAACAGCCACTAACATAGTTTGAACATCAAGATGACAAAACAAAAAAGAATGAATAAGCAATATACAAGTTTTTATGAATTATCAGACTTCTTCAATAAATTAAGAAAAAAAATATCAAGTGCACACAATTCAAACAAGCCCAGTTTTCGGATAAGACTAAAATTTATGATAAAATCATGACATTACAACACGACAGTGAATACTGTCAATGATTTTAATGGTATTACCAAATAAAGACTGTATAATCCCTAGTGGATTATTTATCCAATCCTCAATGCTTGGCATCGTTAACAGAAAACGTTCATCTAACTTGGAACAAAAAGTAAACACAGTCGCGTGGACAAACCGCGGGAAATTGAAATGGTTAAAGTCGGGTGGTCCGGTGATTTCACCCTTGAGACCGGAGCATAATTTTTATCATTGTCTACCTAATTAGAGTTGTCTCCCTTATCGGAAGTTTACTTTCTGTCACAAATAAATGAACAATAATTACAAATATGGGTTTGTTTGGCAAAGACAACCAAAAGTCTCCGAAAGATATGGTAAATATCGCTTATCCTTACTATTGGGTTCTCCAGGTATCTTTCTAAATGCACAATTATGTATGATAATGATGCGGGTGGGGTAATTATTGTTATGCATTCACCAGAACCAGGCCTGACTCACTGTTCACATGATTACTATTGTCATAATCGCTTTTCGGTTAGCTTATTTATTCATTAATAGACATGTTTTTTTATATGAAAACATCTACCAAGTAAATTTGTACATGTTATATTGCCTTTTGGTGTTGGTGTCACTGGCAAATTTCACTATCCTCACATGACCTATAGTCGAGCATCACCTGTTCTCGATAACATTTTATGATCGCATTCAAATCGAGGCTATGACGTGTTTTGACCCCGAAAACCCGCCATGTGGTTCATCAAACTCTTGTCGATGCAAATGTTGGATGACTTAATCAGCAATACGTCCAATAATTTCGGGTAATGAAGTTTTGGACTTGATTTTATGATTGCTTATTTCCTTAAGTTATCGAGAACTGGTAACGCCGGGATACCATAACAATTTATGACATGAGGTAAAAATAATCTAGCTTAATCACCCATGTAAGTCAACTTATATCCCATTTTAGTTTATCAAGGGATTTGGAAATATGCAGGCCAGCATTGCAAATTTGACATTATTCAAACTTTTTTCATTTGACTTGTAAAATTTAATATTTGATGATCGAACAGTATACAGGTTGTCCCTATTACCGCCTGCCTAACTACTGTAGAATGCTTTAATTTTGCGAGGTCAAAATTTTGCTTTTTTTTGTTAAAAAGCAGCTGTTTTCTTTATTCGCGTATTTTTTAATTTGCGACGTCGTCAGGCAGGATTAAAGTGTGATAAAAAACACGCTGTCCTTGCTTTGATATTTGAGTGTAACACCTGATCAGTTAGACTTTTAAGTTGTGATTCAGTGTTTTATATCTAACAAAGTATATAATAGATTGATAATAATTTGGGATTGTTGTGGAAGTTACAAACAGTAGGAAAGTGTGAAAAACTGTTACAAGTATGTTCAAACGATGTTCGAAATTGTTCAACTAACGATAGTTTAGTAAAAGCAATATTATAAAAAAAAAATTGCAAACATTAAAGGTATATGTTAATCAATCTATATTGCTTTCATCAGATTAACTAAACTGATTATTCTGTGATAAAATACTAGTACTGACTAATGTTGCGTATTTTCGGACATACTTATTTGGAATATATAAACTCAGCATTTATTCGCGACATTTATGAATTTGCAAGGTATTCGATTCGCGAATATTAGCGAAAATAAAACTAACATGAATAAAACCAGTTCTGCAGGAACTCTTTTAGTCTTTTCCGGTCTTAAAATGCACGACAATGCAGGTCTGCAATCATACAATCATTTAATCTTCATAAGCAATTCTTCTTCTTGTCAAAGACCATAAATATACTCTCTATTAGTCAATAACAATAAATGAATACATCAACTGATTGCATTTCTTGACACACTGACGGCCATATTGTTTTTGGCTTGGTGATCCTAATACTGTTTATCGACCAATCAAATGCCAGATACATAGTTATGCAGAAAATTCCTGCATCAGTACTCAACTCCAATCAATGTACCGGACCATCCATCATTTGCAGAAATATCAAAACTGTGTTTGGTTGTATCCTTCAACTTTAAGGAAAGCTGCATTTATTGCACTTGAATATCATTCCTGTGACTGTTCCATTTTGTACCCCAACTTTGTGCAGTCAAACAAGTAAAAACAAAGGCCATCTTTGGGAAAGACCAAATTTGGCCTTTATTGACAGGTTGCCTTTATTTGAAGGTCAGTTTGTTCAAACAATCAACATTATTCTTTCAAACAATGGCATAGATTCACAGGAGGGCTTTATTCGGTGGTGGCTGCAAGCACAGGTTTGACTGTACATATTTTTCGGCATTTGCTCAAATTTTTATTTAAGAAATGTAAATTTCTATTTGATTGCAGGTAAACGAATGGAATCACAAGTTACGTAAAGAGGGGTATGTCCTTGAAAGACAAGTTAAAGGTAAGTTTCGGTTGTAGTATTTTAAAGCACTAGCCCGAACTATGTGTGGGCTATTGAAAAATAGACAAGTACGAATTGGCTGTGTTGTATATAGAGCATCAGATGTCAAGTCAACAAGAGACAATTGACTGTACAAACGCAAACAAAAACTTGCCCATGAAAAGGTCAAGTCCTCTAAAGAGTTCACAATTGCTGAACAAAACCAGTCAGGGAGATCATCAGAAGAGAGAAGGTCCTCCGCCGCTGCTATAATACAGCCAAATCAACATATTGAAAATAGACAATTTACCACTAGCTTTAATTTACAATTTTTAGAAAGTTCTCTAGTCAGAATAGAAGTTTACTAGTAGGTTAGAATGAGCGTCAATTTAAATATTATGCTTTCTTGAATCCCCCACTATGATTTTCAAGAATGACCATCATTGTATAATCATTCATAGAATGAATTAAACATAATTTATTGATGCTTATTGCTAAATTGAATCTTCAGTTTATATTGTGATTATTAATTGATTTATTGAAGTACCAGTATGTGTTTTATTTGATGGTAATTTTTCTTATCAGCCATACAGAGAGAGGAAGAGAAGACAAAGAGACAGTTAAAAGATTCAGCAAAGAAAGGAGAGAAAGCAGCATGTAGTATTCTTGCCAAGGAAATCATAAATTCCAGAAAAGCTGTGAACAGATTATATTCATCTAAAGCACAATTAAATTCTGTTTCCATGCAGATGAAAAATCAGCTAGGTATGTTCTCTTAGACTATTTACAAGAATCTATATGATAATATTAAAGAGATGTAACATGTAATTAATTAGTTCGCATTCTGATTTATCATCAAAAAGTGTGAACTTAAGCTTAATAAAGCCAGTAAAGTAATAATACTAATATATATAAATAACTGAAGTACATGATTGTATAGTTTTTCTGATTACTCATCTTTCAGACAGCTTCTGAAGATTTAATAATTGACTGTATGATAATGCTTGGTAAAAAATTAAATGTCCACACCCCATGTGTTACTATAAATGCAAACAATTGCCAGCAAACTTCCTTGAATATTTTGTTTGTTACCTTTTCACAGCACCATCACTGTTAAAAAAGATGAATGTTCCTTAATTTATTATAGTGATGCATTTGTAGTTGAAAATGCGCTGTTTTATTAAGATTTGAATAAAAAAATGTATAACCAGTCAATTAATGCACTGTATAATATCGTTGATATGATTGTATGATATAATTTGACCATTTTATTTATGATGTACATATAGCTACATTACGTATTGCTGGAGCACTGGAGAAAAGTACAGATGTTATGAAATCAATGCAAGCTCTTATCAAAGTTCCTGATATACAAAGAACGATGATGGAGATGTCAAAGGAAATGATGAAGGTAAAGAATGCATTTTAAAAACAAATTCGCCATCCATTTAAAAGCCAGGGCCCGTGTTCAATATACATCTTAAGATTTTTTTCAACTTAAGTCTAAATTTTTCCTTAAGTGTAATTTTTGTTCATGATAAAAGTTTGTAAACCAGTCATCAAAAGTGTGAAAATGAATTATCATTTTCATAATTGGCATCTTTGGAACAAAGATAAAATCATATTATTGTGATTTCCTCCTTTATATTAGTACAAAAGAGTTAAGGAAAAAGTCAAATTTAAGGAAAAATATAACTTAAGTTAAAAAATTACTTAAGATGTTTATTGAATACCGGCCCAGGTCTGTCATATGAGACTAAAATGTAACAGCCATCCTTGTTTTATCATAGGATAATATATGGACTGGTTTCATACACACATAATACTGGAAGCATTGCTGACTGGTTTAGAATGCAGTCATTAAGACTTATGGTTTAACTTTACAGGCTGGTATCATTGAAGAGATGTTAGAAGATACAATGGAAGGACTTGATGATTCGGAAGAAATGGAAGAAGCAGCCCAAGAGGAAGTGGACAAAGTTTTATATGAACTCACTGCTGGTGTGTATATGTTTAATTTATTGCTGCTTAGTCTTTCTATCTTTTCACCATTTACATGTGATTGACAGCCTTTTGTGACAGTAAAATATTCCTCATGTGCACTTTCATACATTGAATGATTGAAATTGAATTACTTCTTGCCAAATACTACTACCAATGATTTATGTATGGATTGTCTCTCTTTAAAGCCACAGAATGTCTTCAAATTGGTGTTATTTTCAATGTACAGTACAAAAGACCTCGCAAGATTGTTATATTACAATGTTCCCAAAATGGTACAGAAGGGACCCATCTCTGATCTGATCTGTTTTGTTTGCATTTAACATTTGCTGAGCATTTCTGAAAGCTTTGTAAATGATCGGAACTTCATACATACCAGTGATGTCACATGACCTGAAAATAAACTTCGATATATAATAATTTGCAATGTTATGTGTATTACATCCTGAGCTTGTGTATGTGTGTAAATTTTTTATTAAAGATTATTTGATATCAGTAGAAATATACTAGTGCTTTAATATGTCATTCAATTTTTGTATGGACCTTTTTACAATTCTGATTTATGATTATCAAAGGATGACAATACACTGTTCCCAAAGCTTATTGAGGCTTTAATGATTTGACTAAATTCTGTATAATTATATGGGCTTCTATGTCCTGTCTTTCATTTAGATCTCAACTCCTCATACTTTGAACAGAATATTATTACAAGTTTGCATTAAATTTAGTTTAAGTGTTAACATTTACATGTTTGCTGCATGTAATGGCCTGTAAATTTTAACTAAAGATATAGACCTAGAATAAATATCTATAATCTAGTCATTTTTGTCCAAAATATTCACAATATGATTAAGGTTAATATATTAGTTAGTAAATTATTTGGTAATTATTACATGCAGTAGTAGTATTTGAACATCTACTTTAAAGATTTATGCAGTTTGAGTTTGACTTTCATCTTTTTACAGGTGAGCTTGGTAAAGCACCAACAGCTGTTACTGACACATTACCTGCCCAACAAGAACCAGAGGGTGCTACTGCTGCTGCTAGTGATGACGAGGCTGAGGATCTGATGGCTAAACTAGAAGCATTAAGGAGCTAGTCTTCATCATTGTTATCACTGTTCATATTTTATTCGAGTGTTTGATCACAATTTAAGTGCTATAGATGAAAGTGACAAGTAGAACGAAAGTGACAAGTTCTTTAATGACATAAAACATGTCTGATTTTTAATACCTGTCCATTAGTCTTGACCACATGAGACATTTCAATGTATGTACTAGTAGTTATAGAATGTTATAGACTTGTACATCCAGAGATTGTATATACTTAGGAATCACTACTTCAGTTTGTTGGGTGTTAATGGTTACTCAGTCACTTTATGTTATAGAATAGAAATTTTACCTGTTATATTGTCATAGAATAGTTGCTGGGAGTCTCATATAATGTTGGCAGCTTATAATGATGTAGCTGCTACATTACATTTTTTGGACCTTTCCATCTCAAACTATTTCAGAAAATACAAAGCAATGAATTAAATATGGAGTATTCTATCTTCCATGTTACCTGCATCATATAGCTGTCTTTTTAATCATCTTTAAGTCATTCATAACTTTCTGTATTAATTATCCTGTTGTTAAGATAGGTTGTGATTCGGAGACATAAATTTACAGATTGCAAATAATGGTCCACTCTTGAAACAAGTAGTTGGTCAGGTATTTATGTATGGGAGAATAGTGAGTTTTTTTTCAAGCTATTAGTTGAGATATTATTATTATAACGGGTAAATGACTCATTTAAAACTGTTCACGGTTTGCGGTACTTTTTGAATTTCTATTACACTTAAAGGTATATGTATAAAAGTTACACACCGTCCTTGACTGTAAGAGTTTCTTTAGATGTACAGGGATGTGGATTAAGCCTTTGTTGAGAGGGTTTACTCTTATCAGACTTTCTGTGTTATGACAAAATTATTTAGATTTAGTCGGCTGATTTCTCTAGATTATTTAGACATTTTCCTCCAATCAAGTGTTGGTGCAAATATGTGTTGTATATCCGTGTTGGAACAAAAAGTTGTTCATAATATGTATCTGTTTTCACTATTTGTTTCCAATCCAAGTAGATCTATTGATGCAAGCTTGTTTGCCAATATACTGTAAACTGATAATATATATTGTAAAATCCAAGTAGATCTATTGATGCAATCTTGTTTGCCAATATACTGTAAACTGATAATATATATTGTAAAATCCAAGTAGATCTATTGATGCAAGCTTGTTTACCAATATAATGTTAACTGATAATGTAATTTACAAGTTTTCTGCTGCTAATCTTTCCAGCATTTTGTGTAAACTTAAGTAATAATCCCAGTTAATGTGAATGTTTCTTTAAAAGATTTTTATAATATATTAAGTTATTTATTCATTGTCATGCTGACTTGTTTTGTGTACATGTATCACTGTTTTCATTCTATGCTTTCATTTCATACACATTTGGCGAATCTTATAAATTGTTGGTTTATCATTGACTCATTAAAAAATCCCAAGACCCATAAGATTTTTTTATCAATTTTGACATTTTTTTTCCAGTTTTTATTTTCTGTGTAAGCATATAATGTTAACTAAATAAATACCTACCCTCTGTTTTAAATGTTAAAGTCAGGTTACTGCAAACCAACATTTTGTAAAAGCCTTAATGCTTAATTTACTCTGTCTTGAATGTGCTTTTATTTTAATCCGTAATAAGCTTACATCCTAGGTGGTATTAAGACATCTGCATGCTCCATGTACCTGGTATGTAAATTAGAAAAGTTATATCGCTATTGAGTCTATGTTATAAATGTATCTTTAATAGAATATGCTGCTTTTGTCATTTAGTTAGAAGTTGAATTATTTCACATGGTTGTTGGGTGTATCTTCTTGACATAGTCTAAATATGGTATTTTGATGATTGTCATATGCATTGCCGTGTGGCTATTGCTATTTTATGTAGCATAAGAGAAAATAAGTATAGACTTAAATCTGTGGTCGAGTAAGGTGAAAATAACACTGGCTTATATATAGTAATCTGACATACAGCACTACCATAATGTTGCGCTAGTCTTATAGTAACCTTTGTAACTACCTGAAATAATTGTTTTTCGGAAATTGGTTATCATGTTACAAAATTGTGTTTAAAGGCCTTTTGGTCATTTTTTCAAGCCATATCGTGGCATTAATGAGTACTTATGCTAATGAATAATTTTATTTGAGATAGTTTACCTTTTCTACATTTTTCTATGAATATGACCTTTAAGCTCATACATGTAGAGAAATAATGTCACCATAATATACAGAATGTCTGGTTTTCATTTATATTACAATGTCAACTGTTTGAAAATTGTGTTCGTCAGATACTTCTGTTGTCTGTCTGTGACTGTCAGAAAATGTGTCTGTAAGAATTATTACTTCCTGTATGCTTATCATACTGACATCATGTACAGTAGAACATGGTTATAATGAACTCCATGGGAACTGTATGATATTAGTTCATTACATTTAAAATATATTCCTAAACAATGGCTTGGTAAGGGATTACCAAATATGTGGCTATTCAAGTTCACTCTAAACTTGTTTTGCTGTATTTGAGAGTGAAGCACTGTTATGATTTAGTAAGTTAAATGTATGACTTAAGTTTATAGTCTGTAATATAAGTTTCTACATTGATATCACTAAATATCCTGTATGACTTAAGTTTATAGTCTGTAATATAAGTTTCTACATTGATATCACTAAATATCCTGTATGACTTAAGTTTATAGTCTGTAATATAAGTTTCTACATTGATATCACTAAATATCCTGTATGACTTAAGTTTATAGTCTGTAATATAAGTTTCTACATTGATATCACTTAATATCCTGTATGACTTAAGTTTATAGTCTGTAATATAAGTTTCTACATTGATATCACTAAATATCCTGTATGACTTAAGTTTATAGTCTGTAATATAAGTTTCTACATTGATATCACTAAATATCCTGTATGACTTAAGTTTATAGTCTGTAATATAAGTTTCTACATTGATATCACTAAATATCCTGTATGACTTAAGTTTATAGTCTGTAATATAAGTTTCTACATTGATATCACTTAATATCCTGTATGACTTAAGTTTATAGTCTGTAATATAAGTTTCTACATTGATATCACTAAATATCCTGTATGACTTAAGTTTATAGTCTGTAATATAAGTTTCTACATTGATATCACTAAATATCCTGTATGACTTAAGTTTATAGTCTGTAATATAAGTTTCTACATTGATATCACTAAATATCCTGTATGACTTAAGTTTATAGTCTGTAATATAAAATTTCTACATTGATATCACTAAATATCCTGTATGACTTAAGTTTATAGTCTGTAATATAAGTTTCTACATTGATATCACTAAATATCCTGTATGACTTAAGTTTATAGTCTGTAATATAAGTTTCTACATTGATATCACTAAATATCCTGTATGACTTAAGTTTATAGTCTGTAATATAAGTTTCTACATTGATATCACTAAATATCTTGTATTTAGGATGATTCTTATAAGTTGTTGTTAGCTAAATGGCATTATCAACAGTCAGTGTTTGAAGTTAGTAGTTTTAAAGCACTTGCCCAAACTATAAGTTGGCTATTGAAAAAATGAACAACTACCACTTGCCCATATTCACAATTTTGTGGAAGTTCACTAGGCTGGATAAAATTCTCTAGTCCCAGACTTTGGGTGATAGGGTCAGCCTAATGGTCATATCTTCCATGTATTGAATGTTCTACATACATTATACATATACAGTAAAACTCGAGATAATGGCCACCTGTGAAAAGGCCACTGATAGACCATATCTCCTCTCCAATCATGCATTTATTTAAAAGACCTAATAACTACATTTGTTTGTATTACATAACAGAGGCCACATTTCTTCTCATCCTTAAGTGGCCCTCATCTCATGCTTACGTCGATTGAACTAATGTGGTTTGAATTCTTATATTAAAAACAGTTCATTTGTTAGAAAATTTTATAAGTAATTTCAGTTACAAATGTACTAGTTTTTGGTTTATTCTTATAGACTGTCACTGTTAAGTTGAGAATTTATTTTTTGTTAATTATTTTTTGTACTTATCTTTATCTGTCCTGTAAATGTTGATCATTTTTATATAAAATTATTTAAACATGTGATCGTTTTTGTTATTTTTGTTTGATATCATGCTTGTTGTATCTTACGATTTGTGGTTCCCTGGTGAAATCTTGCTGTCCTTTTTGTTGAATCTATGAATAGAAGCTTCCTTTTGATAATGAACATCAGTTTTCACTTCTAGTTATTATGATGCAATGATTTTCTTAGCTGAAATTAGCAATTATTGGTGAATTCCTGTACACTGCTGAAATGTATTTGTTTCTTAAAAGTTTTATTTATTTTGGTATCCAGTATTCAATGAATTTGTAATAATTAATTTCATGTAGAGAAGGAATGACAGCTCCTTCAAATGAGGATATATACAAGGTATATCCTTAACTGTCTGATAAGGAGGTTAGTAATTGTGCATTTTATGTTTAAATACACCATCCCCTCAACATATTAGCCCTGTCTGGGATAAATATTATAATGTATATACATGTATAAATGTGCCACTTCACGAAACCGTAGACGAGTGGTTAAGGTTGCGTACTTCAACTCACTTTAACCTCTCACTGATAGAGGGTCGTGGGTTCAAACCCTGCTACCAATCATGTCTCTTTATGTGAAACAAGAGGGCCATGATGGCCCTATAAATGCACCCCAGGAGAAAAGGTCATTTGGAGATTAACATTGTTGAAGTTTTCTATACGAGTCCAAGTAAGATCAAGTGACCCATCTGGGCCGTTTTTTAAAAGAGGTCTATTAGACAAAGCTAGATACCAAATATCTTAGCTCTAGGCCTTGTGGTTTCGGAGAAGATTTTAAAAAAATTTCCTATATAAAATAGAATAAACCCCAGGGCAGGGCTAATTTTGACCCCGGGGCCATAATTTGAACAAACTTGGTAGAGGTCCATTAGACAATGCCACATACAAAATATCTAAGCTCTAGGCCTTGTGGTTTCGGAGAAGAAGATTTTTTAATTTTTCCTATATAAGTCTATATAAATCAAGTGACCCCCGGGGCGGGGCCAATTTTGACCCTAGGGCAATAATTTGAACAAACTTGGTAGAGGTCCACTAGACAATGCTACATACCAAATATCTTAGCTCTAGGCCTTGTGGTTTCGGAGAAGAAGATTTTTTAATTTTTCCTATATAAGTCTATGTAAATCAAGTGACCCCCGGGACAGGGCCAATTTTGACCCTAGGGCAATAATTTGAACAAACTTGGTAGAGGTCCACTAGATAATGCTACATACCAAATATCTTAGCTCTAGGCCTTGTGGTTTCGGAGAAGATTTTTTAAATTTTCCTATATAAGTCTATATAAATCAAGTGACCCCCGGGGCGGGGCCAATTTTGACCCTAGGGCAATAATTTGAACAAACTTGGTAGAGGTCCACTAGATAATGCTACATACCAAATATCTTAGCTCTAGGCCTTGTGGTTTCGGAGAAGAAGATTTTTTAAATTTTCCTATATAAGTCTGTATAAATCAAGTGACCCCCGGGGCGGGGCCAATTTTGACCCTAGGGCAATAATTTGAACAAACTTGGTAGAGGTCCACTAGACAATGCTACATACCAAATATCTTAGCTCTAGGCCTTGTGGTTTCCGAGAAGAAGATTTTTTAAATTTTCCTATATAAAATAGAAAAAAAAACCAGGGCAGGGCCAATTTTGACCCTAGGGCAATAATTTGAACAAACTTGGTAGAGGTCCACTAGATAATGCTACATACCAAATATCTTAGCTCTAGGCCTTGTGGTTTCAGAGAAGAAGATTTTTTAAATTTTCCTATATAAGTCTATATAAATCAAGTGACCCCCCGGGGCGGGGCCAATTTTAACCCTAGGGCAATAATTTGAACAAACTTGGTGGAGGTCCACTAGACTATGCTACACACCAAATACCAAAGCTCTAGGCATTGTAGTTTTTGACAAGAAGATTTTTTTAATTTCCTATATAAGTCTATGTAAAATCAAGTTACCCCCGGGGCGGAGCCAATTTTGACCCCAGGGGAATAATTTGAACAAACTTTGTAGAGTTCCATTAGACAATGCTACATACCAAATATCTCAGCTCTAGGCCCTGTGGTTTCGGACAAGAAGATTTTTAAAGTTTTTTCTATTTGTTGCCATAGCAACCAGAGTTTTTAATGAAATTTAATTTTTTGAACAACTTTGAAAGGGGACCACCCAAGGATCATTCCAGCAAAGTTTGGTTGCAATCGGCATAGCGGTGTAGGAGGAGATGTTGTTTTAAGTAAACATGGACGCCACGTAACGACGCACGATGGACGCAGGGCGATCACAAAAGCTCACCTTGAGCACATTCGTGCTCTGGTGAGCTAAAAATAGGCAGTTGCTTATGGAGGATGGGAGTCTAGCACTGGTTCTTCCCATGAAAGATGCTTAGGTGAACTGTCTGCCTCATATGACTCTTGAAAAGGGCATAAAACTCAATATAGGGCCACTTCGTGATATTTGGCTTTTGTTAAATATAACATTATCAAAATAATATATCAACAACTAAACATTATTAGGCGTAAAAAAGAATTGTTTCTGGTTACCCGACCTACCCTATTTTATCCTTGCCACCGTACTGTAGACATTTTTATTAGCTCAAGGAATGGAAAATCCACTTTCTCACTTTTTTTACCTTAAAGTTTCCAAAATCATGCTTTCAAGAGCAAGCAAAAGCCCCGACCTTCCTTCCCTGTTTTTGTAATGAGCCTGTAACCAGAAACAAACATTTTTTAAGCCGGGTTCAAGCTTACAGACAGTGAAAGAGCACAAATCACTTTTGATAAGAAAATTCAATGTTATTTGTAGTAATTTTTGTACAAATCCACTGATCTAATTAAAATTTCCGATATTCCTTGTTATATATATACAAGGAGTTGTCTTCATTTTTTGTCACGATTGGATGAAGTAAAATACAACTATGTCAAACATAAATTCAATTTTATTTACAAACTGCATTGTAAATATGCTTACATAATCATTATTACATAAAATTGTCTACATACATGACCTCACCGTATATTGAAACATAACAATTAAAACAAAAAATACATATTAAATGCATTTGAACATAAACAGGTGAATATTTAATTGACAGAAATGTGAGATTATGTTACTTCATGCATTTTGAATATTACTGTATCTTGATTTAGGAACCTACACCATTTTTAGCCTGGGTTATATATAACCTATCAAGGCTATTACCGGTAATAGTACAGTATGACATCTCCAGAGCAGCCCTCTGTAGAGCAACAACCTCTCTATAACAACACCATCAAAGTTTCTTTAAGTTGATATTTACTCTAAATGTTACCTCTGTAGAGCAACAACCTCTAAACAACAGCCAATATTTGCAGCTCCCACAGGGTGTTGCTCTAAAGAGGTTGTACTGTATGTACAAATGTACATGTTTTTCAGTTATACACCATCAACCTGTTAATTGAACCAATTTTCCTGAATTATGTACAGTACATGCACCGACCATGTTTTCAGCATGTGACTACCAATTTGTATTAATTGTAACATTAATTATCGAGAAATAATCCAGTGAAAAAATTATGATGGAAAATAGGAGAAAATAAATTGGAGAGATAATAAAAACTGATGAACATTGAGTGACATTTTTATTACGAAACAGCTAGCATTTAAAATATCTAATTAAAAATTTCTTCGAAAATAAACAACTTTTAATGTTGAAACTAAGATGATTCATGGGCAAATTCAGACAATACCATCAACTTTCTTGATTCATATCAGATGAAGAATTTGGATGTATTCAAGAATACTCAATACTAGTATTTCACTGATAAGGATGCAAAATCGATTTATGATGTTTATACTTTACCCTATAAGAACATGAGCCCATAGACACAAATATGATAGAAATGAACATGCATGTTCAGTATACCAAAAAAGTCAAAACCATTTGAGCACATTACAGGAATGCATCATTTTTTCTACTTAAAGCAAACAACATAGAATTTAGCAGTAAAAGCCAAACAAAGAATACACAATAAATTAAGCCAAAGAAAAGAAAACAAAAGCAAAGATGCACATAAAGCCAAAGTCTGAAAATGAATTTACAAAATGACTTATCAGTTATAATTCACTCTTATTGAAGCAAATACATCATGTTTGGGGTCAGGGAATTGAACAAATCATGAAAATAAATGTACAATTTAATCAAGGAAAGAAAAAAACGTATGTATAAAACTAAAAAAAAACTTAAAAATTTTAGATAAAAATACAGGAATGTCAAAAATACTATGGCCAACAATATTAGTGAGAAAGAAAATAAATAAGATTTCTTAATAAGAAATGTTGGCACCATCATCAAAGCTTATAAAAGTCGTGTGTTTCCTGGACAGAAAATGAATAAGAAATATTTGTTTTTGACTTTAACGAAAAGTATGAACAGTTGTTATGTATAAATGTCATTTTCTAACCAATACAGTCACAATTTTATGATTTAATTAGATGATAAATGTCTTGTTAAGTAAAGATAAATGTTGTATTAAGACATTATTAAATGACAAGGTGATTATGCCATGTCTGCCCAATAAATATAAGTATAAAAAGGTCAAGTGATGAACATATTTAAGTAAATATTGAAAGACAATCTATTTAAAAACACCCATGAAGGGGAGGCAATTACTTCAAGTCTAAAAATCTATCTCAGTTCCTAGAATTATTTCAATTCTTAGAATCTGTTTCAATTCCTTGAACTATTTCCATTCCTAGAATTTATTGAATTCTGAAGACTCATCTAATGAAGTTCCAATCAGTCTTTGAAAACAGTAGTCTTGTGGTAATGTACTGAATGAAAGTTGGTGAATTAAAATCCAGGCTAGTCCTAATGGGTGTCGAATGGGCCGTTAAACAACAGATAAATGAATTGATATCAGTAAAATTTAGCACTGCAAGGAATTTGCCAAGGTTTAATGTCCAAACCAATGAATTATTGTTTTCAATTAAGTTCTCAGTAATGTTTACAGCGAAAAATTATAAACAATAACATCACGATGATATAAATAACGTACTACCAGTAATTAAGCTTTCTTGACAAAACAATCCTCATTATAACAAAACATGAACAAAAAAAAACCACAAGTACTCTTTACTCATCTTACATACTCAATATACAGTTACTTTCATCGATCTAATGACATTTAACAACAACTCTCATAAACAATGCATAATAGAACCTTACAATTTACAATAAACATAATTCGAGGGTTCAACGCAACAGTATCGTAACTCATATTTAAATAAGAACAACTTACGACAGTTTTGCGCTGAGCCCTCGATATACTGAGTATTGTTTCTCAGATTCACCTATTGGATTAATGATTCAGTACATTCATTGCAGACGACATCTTTACACTAACTACACAAAAGAACAATGCTTGAGAACACATTCTATTTCATGCTTAAGAAAATGTAACAAATCATGCAGATGAGTAATTTGAAATGTCAAACAAACAAATAAAATTTTTCAAATATTCACAAAATATCAGCAAAATGCTGTCAAAACAAAAAGAAATAAAAATTAAAAACTTTGTCTGATATATATACAAACAAACTGAACTGAGGTATGTCATGTTTTATCTGATAGATAAATCCTATTCCAAGTTGGGCAAACATGTATATTTACACTTGCAATAGCATAGGACAATACACAAGACAAGAACAGAATATTGATAAGAAATTGAAACAACCGCTGAAAAATAATCTAATGTGATATACACAGTAAAACCTCACTCGATCACCTTATTATGAAGACTGTCTCGTCACAATGATGGGATTTATTTTCAGACTGGTTTTTGATATATCAACCTTGTTACTTTAACTTGATAACCAGACCATCTCGATGAAAGACCTCCACCCCTAATAAGGTGTTCCCTATGATTAGCTTTTTTCTGTGCCAAAATATTGGATAACCATAAGTCTGTACACAAATGAATGCAATTTACACCATAGTACAATTCATGATAAATCAATGAGAGTTATATATAGACTGTATTTATTATCTCATAAATATAGTTACATTATATTGAAAATAACAACAAACCATTGAAATCATAATGATATGAACCAGTCTGTTGGTGCAACCACCTGACACCAGTCCTAGGCACAGTCTGTTCTAAACTCTTAAGAATTAATTCACTGTCATCATCATAAAACAATAAACATGATTTTCAAGGACATATATAAAGTTGATAATTGAATTATAAAACGTTTGTTTCCATATTTATCCTAATCACGTTTTACTCATTTCATAAAACATTTCAAAACAAACACACACTAGAATGGAAGACTTTTTTATAGTCTAAATTAAACAAGGATATAATAAACTCATTAACTCTACATACAATAAAAAATGTAGGTAGAGGCCACCAAACAGAGAGGCAAGTACAAAATGTGGAGTTTATAATAATCAAGATATGTACAAAAAAAAGTCAAAAATAAAAGCATGTTTTCATAAAACATGAACATTTATATTCAGTTCAAGACTTCATCTTTCTTTCAGGTGTTTAATCATATTGCCTGGTTGATTTTTGATACAAAAATATCATCAAAAAGACTCTCTACTGGCATATAACACAGGTTAAATCCTAACACAACTAATTAACAATAAAGGTGATTTAATCAAGTAATAATTTACAAACAAATATATACCATAAACATTAATAACAACAGTTACTGGGCTTCAATATTCATCTTTCAAATTCAATATACAGTCAAACCTGTGTTAGCGACCCTCTCTGAATAAAGGACTGTCATTGATTGTTTAGAGTAAAAGCACCTCTGTATAAAAGTGACTTTTGTCACATTTTGTCTTTCCTTTGTCCACAGGTTGGACTGCATATATTAATTCTGATCAACCAGTGAAGTATAACACATAAAAAATGCTCATCATATCTTTTCATCCACTTCTATGAAAAAAAGCCCCACAGTAACTGTGAGGAAGAACAACCCATGCATAACTCAGGAAGTAGTGTGAAAGACAAAGGGTATCTTCATGTTTAACAAGCGAAGCCACACTCATATTTAACATAAATATTCAATGAGGTAAATCAAGAATGCCGAAGTTATTTGTGGATTGCTTAGATAACGTGTTCACACAAAAACTATCCAAAGAATTAAGTTATTCATTTTGTCAAATTTCAATAACCTCTTTTTTAAGTAACAGTTCAGTGTTATCAATATTAAACTATGAAAGGAACTAGTCATAAAAAGACAACAGTAAAATAAGCCATGCTCTTCTTGGTTTTTGGCCTCAATTGAACCTGCATAACTCATTTGATATTATTATTACTTTATATAATGTATTTATCAGAACTACACATGTCTAATGGACATTACTAATGTAATTATATGTCCTAACACACACATCTTAAGACAACAACAATTGTTCCCTCAATAGAGCTGGTACCAGAAACAAAAAAGGTATCTTTCTAAGCCAGGAACCAAATCACAAACATGAGTTATGGAACATTTTCTTGAAGATCAAAACAACCCAAGCACCATACTATTATGTAATTCAAATAAAATATCATCATGCTAAGTTACCATAGCGACAAGAAGGGGCCTATATGTATGTAGACAAATGGCTATGGTCTCTGACTAGAAATCACTAGCCCCATACTGCTGAGTTCGAAACGTGACAAATTTCATATGTGAAGAAGCTATCTAGCTAGCTTAGGAAGGTTAGTGGATATTCCAAGATGTACTGTACACCTAGGGTCAAATGATCCTGCCAGTTGTTGCAACATAAAATCCAAATGACATAGCAATAAGGCAAGATAAACGATAACACCACTGAATAACAGCAAGTAATTGTCCTTAATTGGTTATTAATTAGAAAATAATGTCTCATACAGAAAAATGTTACTTAACACCCATCTTAAAATTAAGACCACCTCAGACATGACCACTTAATTAAGACAGGAAATCAATACTTACATCAGTTCCTAAAAGTGGTCTTTATAGAGAGGTATTATTGTAATTAGACAAAGAGAATTACCGGTAATTTAAATATGGCTCTAAAAAAGTTGCAAAATCAAGGTCATGTCATGTCGGACTTCAAGGTCAGTATTTGACATTGTTTAACATTTAGCATTTACTCAAACATCATGTAAATAGATAGATAAATCTTACATTATATTACAGTTCTGTTAAGTTACTGTATATTTGACAATAAAAATATCTGGTGTATGATCTTAAAAATGGATACTATCATTATGGTAACCGTCAACACATTGAACGAGCCACCAGAATATACTAATAATGTATTCTTAATACATATAGACATTAATTTTCTGATTACAGATAATCTGATATTAAATATGTCTTTGTAAGTTTATATGCATTTAAAAATTTCATAATCATTTAAGTATAAAATGAAAAGCTCAACCACTAAATTCATCGACACATTCTTACATACTAGAATGTCATTACTAAATACACTCACACCTAAAATACATGTTATATGAGCTTATCAATCAAACACTCATATGGATATAAAAATTACAATAATGTGAAGGTCATTGATAATGGCAGAAGGTCAAGGTTATAATAACAGTATCGTAGTTTTCAACAAATATGATAATGTGTCATGGATAGAAAGTATCTATTACATAAACTTAAAACCAAAAAATGTAACGCTTCAATTTCTTTCATTTTCACAGGGGTCTTTTTACTAAGAAAGTGACAGACAATCACCATCTTCCACTCCGAAAATAAGCTAGATTTTCCACCATAAAATCTATTTCCCGTCTTTTCATTATGAGTATTGCTGAAATTTGCCTCTTTTGTGTTATAATCAACTGATATATTTTTCTCTATTACCAGCGCCCAGTGTCTTCCCCTTTTACTAAAAAATAACCTGATTTATAAATATTAATAAGTGATCACAACCAACAGATATGATAGATTTTTAAGTATTACTTGTTGACTGGTTACATGATCATTATAAATAGGGTATTCAGGTAACCAAAAACAAACAGTTCTATTTAAACAAGGTAGGTTTACATTGCTGACTTTAAGATTTACAAGATTTCAGTTTTACTAAATAAACATTATAACTGACTATCATCTAATTGAGATCAGAGTAAGAACAGTGTAAAGATTAAATATACATATATTTCTAATGGTATATGCTATATGTGTGTGTGGATATTAAATGATGGGATTAGGACAATTAAGAATGATTAAGAGTGCTGACCAAGTATGTTATATATGTGTCACAAAAGGCTTCATTCAGCATTTATTCTCAATTTTTTAATTTACAAGACTTCAATACCGATTTCAATACCGCCTATAAGTGATAAATTTAATATCACCTGAACAGTTATGGATTAAACTCAGATGTTGACATTAAAAGAACTATGACAAGAGCTCTTCAATGATGAAAACAGGAAAGCTATAAATGCATAATGCCATTTAAAAGCAGAGCCACAAGTTGTATCACTTACAGAACATGACACAAAATTAGTAAGTAATTACAGCAAAAATTAAATCCAACACACAAACATACACTATACAACAAAATCGAAGCCCATCATCGTACCCCACCCACTTAATAATCAACAAGCATTCAGGAATCATCTAGCGTTCAATGTTTATATTAAGTATCACAGTATGTTAGACATCAGACTAACGTTGATTCAACCTCGGCCTTTGTCTTGAGCGAGTTCTTGGTAATGTGGCATAAGGGTCTGATTTCACCTGAAATCAATCAAAATAAAGATGTAAACAAAATAAACATTAACTTCATCAAACTGTTACACCAACCATGAGAAATGCATCAAGGCTGCGGCCCAGTGGTCCGGTGGTCAGTACGTTAGACTTGCATTCCGACCGTCAGAGCTAGAATCACAGTCAAGGCAGGTAATACGGTATACCCTTCTATGAATATTTGTCAAAAAAAAATTTCCTCCATTTGTGGAAGGGTAATTTAGTACTGGTCTTAATACAGTCCAAGAAAACTGGTTAGCTGAATCAGTCCTATATATAACGGAAGAATCATTGAGAACAGCTGTGCGTGATTAACCCCACTGAAACAAAGATATGCATCATGTATAAACAGGGCCCTTAGTTCTCTTTTATAATTTTTTGATGACTCTTGAACCAGCATCACTAAATTATTTTTTCATTTGATAGATCAAACTCGTTTTCATAATTTTCATCCACATTATTCACAGGGAAATTGATCTTTTCATGTAGCTACATTCATACAGTAATTCTTTGTTCATAGATACTGCTCAGTTGTACTTGATACTGTTCAAATCTTATTAAATATTTAAAGACCAACTCTGCACAATGCATCTCTTACAATTGTTTGCAAAGCAGTAATCTGATTAAAAATTATGATAATAAACAATAGATAACATGCTTTATTCATATTGTGTATTTACAATGTACAAACGTCTATATAAAACTAGCTTACATTAAAAGGATTAATTTGTCTTGTTGAAAGAGATTCAAATTATCTAGAAATGGAATCACATAATGTCTATATCAGATAGTTTAGATATTTATGGGAAATTGAAATATTTCAGTTAGGTTATCAATCTAATTTCCTACAAAAATAAACAGATGGTAGGACTATGTGCTAATAATAATAATTAATAATGAGGTCTTAGATATGAAGGTATGTGTGACTAACAAATAATTTGTAAAAAAAAGTGAAACACTTGGAGTTTAACATAATCATTTTGTAGTTGAATAGTAACTAATGCTGCATAATAATGTGTAACAAAATGCTCTATGTAAACCCACACAACATTGACCATGTCAATAATGAAACTACCGGTACATATAAAAAATATTTCAACAATTTTGATTCATTATATCATCACAAATTACTGCATATGAAAATTAGTGTTATTTCGATAAAAAAGTACAAATCTCATGATTGTAAAGATGAAAATAATTAATGCAACATGTGAATTGTATAAAATTACTGCCAACATCACAAGAACCAACAGAAACCAATTCATGAGTCACACAATGAGGCACACTACCATTAGGGTTAGGTGAACAAGGATTATTACACAAAGTGACCAAATAGTACAGAATGCTAAGAGTCTGAAGGGTATAAAGCTCAGTCAAAACACTAAACCAAAGTAATGCTAAGACATTCTCCCCAGGAGACTTTTAAAAACTTAGGTTATCAAGTCACCTAATGTTAAGGAAAGGAAAGAAAACAGGATAAAAAATAAAACACTACATACTTAGTAACAATGTTACCTCTTCATTGTTTTGTTCTGGTGGAGATAAATATGGTTGTAAGTTAATTGATTTTTAATTGAAACTTTACTTCATACATCAATATTGATTACAAATAATTAACCTGCACAATAAGTTAAGCTTGAAATGTTATTGAAGCACATCTTATCTGTTTTGTCACTTTAGGTTTGGGAGCAGATATTTAAAGCACCATCATTTGTTTTTCATTAAAATCTCAATGCAAACTGATGCTATTTATAGTATGTCATAATAACAGATTAATAATTAGCGTCTAACAAAAAGCATATGAAATGAGCGAATTCCTTTTTCCTGATTTTAGTAGATCTCCAGAATTTTACCCCAAATCCTTTAAAAACAATTCCAAGATAGGTCCCAATTAAACCTTGCTATATATACCAAGTTTGGCAGCAATAGGTCAATCTATACTAATATTAGCAAACAAAAACCCAATGTTTGATGTCACCAACACCCAGTAGAGAATTTACCCAATTTAATGACCCGTTTTTATGTTGAAACTGGGTTAAATGAACTGATGGTTAATTAAAAGACATATATACCTCTTTACTAGTGTAGTGTCCAGATTTATGAGGTGAGTAATAAATAATCTCCTCAGTAAAAGTTTCTACCTCATCATCGTCAGTATGACGTTTCTCTAGCAACGAGTTCTCATGCTCTACTTCCTCGACACGAGTCAGACCTGTCATAGATAAATAAATATCTACATTATAATATTTATACTTGATTTGATAAAACATAACACAAATGCATTGATATATTATAGCAGTGAATAAACTATATCTTATAAAATCTCATTGTAAATCATGGATATTATTTCAAATATTACTCTAAAAGCAGCATTTATCAAAAAAAAAATTCTAAAGAAAATTAAAGTAAAAATGTTGAACTTTCATTTACTGGTAATATCTAGGCTTTAATTCATAAGATTAATAGGATTGCCGACTTTTCAAATTGTCAACTTAATTCAATTAAAATCCTTATCTACCAAGCAAGTTGCAACTTCAGAATCATGCAGTCTGAATATTACACCAGTAATATACAAGTATTTAATGTTAAACAGTAAGAGGTCCATAAAAGCGCATATAGCTGCATTAAAATTATACAATACACATCTGCGTAAGTCAAATTCTTTTTCTGTAGAAATTCACAAACAATTACAGAAGTTTTGAAATGTACTCTGTGAATATTTCATTTTTCTGACAGTTTACAAAAGTATACAATCTATCATGCTTTGGTTCATAAAATCAATGCATTCCAGGTTTTTGTGATCATGCAGTTTAAGGAATGTATTGGCGACAAGCAGTAAGTAATAGCAGCCCCTATTAACAACCTGTGAACCCCTAAAATCTCAACAAACCTAAATAAGAAACACTTTATCACAAACAATATTTTCATTCCATTTTATCACCAGCAACTAATTTTTCAAGGACCAGATAAATCAATGTCACACACACATATAATAATTTTAAGGGAAGTCCTTGTCATACTCATTTATTAGAAAACTAATTTATAAAACAAACCAGAAATCAACTGTTAGATACTCATAGTTTTCTTAATACGTAATAAATGAACAGCACCCGAAACAGGGAACCAACCGCAAAATAAATATCACTATGTGAAAGTACATTGTTTAAGCAGTAATATATGAAAAGCTGCAACAGTGCAAACAATGACAGCCGTATATCATGCACCTGACTTAGGTCGTGCTCGTCTTGTTCTGGTCTCACTTGCGTCACTCTTACTTCGAGATAGAGGGCGTCGCATTTGTTTTTCCGGATCCTGCTTTTCACGCCGATCCAACTCTCGGTTATCCGCCCGTAGTCTGTTTTCTGCATAAACACACATTTATATGATAAATAAAAAAAATCCTTAATATGAATACATCAATGAGATCCTTAAATATGACAATGTGCCTAGGGGCTAGAATTTGTTAATAAATGACTAAGAAATGAATGTAAATTTTGTGACTAGTGAAAAATGCAGCCTTCGGTTTTAAACGTGAACTTAAAAATCAAAATGCACAATATGGCTTTAAAGCATTGCAGGTATATATGCATATATTAACTGGAAATACATAAATAACTATTTCATTCATATACCAGCGAAATTAATGACATGCGCGTGAAATGTTTCTAAAATTTTACTACATTGTGCTTAAAAGTGCTAATGTGTGTTTTCAGTTGAATACAAGTAGTCTGTTGAATGAAATTGTCTTTAAGCAGAAGCATTAAAGTGTTGTAAATATGTATGGTTGCTTTAAAAAAGAACAGCTCAATTAAAGATACAACACAAAGCACCTGAGCATTACAAAACAGAATTCTTACAGGCAACTAAATGAGTATAAATAATTACATAGAATTATTACATGTTTCAAATATACCTTTCTTTGTGCCTAAAGTGAAATAACAAAATGTAACTATACTTGGCTATAAACATTCAGTTAAAATAACTCATTAATATAAAAATCACATAACTTCTTGCATTAAATACATTCATCAATATAACAGTGAGTTTTAAATGTAAGATAATTGTATGGCTGTGACCGGTCAATGTTCAGAGGCAGAAGTTTGTTTGTTTGTTTGAATTTTAGGCCTTTTTTCAACAGTAAGGGTAATATGAGGCAGACAGTTCAGCTAACCATCGTTCCCGGCAAGAACCAGTACTAGACTCCCATCCTTCATAAGCAACTGCCTACTTTTCCACATAAAGAGACATGGTTGGTAGCTTGAACCCACGACCCTCTGCCAGTGAGAGGTTACAGTGATTTGAAGTCAGCGACCTTAAACCACTCCACCACGGATAAATAAATATATAATTGAATACAGTCCAACCTGTATTAGCAGTCACCTCTAAAACCGGACCCCTTCCAGACTTGGTTAAAAGTCCAGTTTTCTGCAAAATCCGGTTTGCACATAACTTTTAACAAAAAATCTGAAAAGATGGGACTTGGCAAATTGTCCGATTTTCAGCGAATTCCAGTCTTCAGGGAGTTCGGTTTTAAGGGTTTTTGCTATATATATTCATAATGCTCTGTCATTGGTTACATCTGGTCACACTGAGGTACAATATTCTTACTTCAGTATTGATAGGATTACAAGTATCAGTTCAATGAACATATACATTGGAACATAAAAAGTATATCTTTAATATGTTTCCATGAACAGACCTAAAGCTGATGAACCATGGCACAGGCAACAACAGAACAGAATGGAACAGAACAATATACATGGTGAAAAATGAAAAACTGAATTGAACGAGATAACAAATTATTGATAAAACATTGCATGCTGGGTAATATAAAACTCTGTTACAGCAATAACACCATGCATCAATATAACGACATGTAGCATTCCTTGGCTTGGTTCACTAAAACAAGTTTCACGTTAATATGGAAAAAAAATCCCTCAAGATCTGAAATAATCCCTATTAACAAACACTCGAATGAAAGCAAACTTCTAAAGTGAATTTATCAGTGAATTCTAAGAGAATCTCAAACCCAAAATGTGTGATTGTATTGTCATCCCATCAATCATATTAAAATGAGAATTTAACATGGAAATATAACAAAAATTCTCAGAACTTCTTGGATTGGAAACATGTTTTTTCGCGATGATGAATTTACGATGATAGCCTTGAACTGACTCTTTCGATTAAAGACATTTCTTTATATAAAACTGTTTGTGCCTAACAAGCAACTAAAGATATTCAATGACGGACGATACTACTTTCTCCAGCTTGGAACAAACAACAATGTAAATGACGCCATTTTAAAGGGACTACTAGACTCCAGATTACTAGATTGATTTTTTACTTTCATTAGAGAACAATCATAATGAAAGTAAATTCAGGATTTCCAGGATTTAAATCTGATGTTTATATACTACAATTGCTGCATAAGGCTTTCAATATATAGACCCATGTCTAAACAATAGTTTCAATTTCAAACTAAACAAATTATATGTTGATCCAGTGTTTTCAATGAGAGACGGCTAGAGGCCAAATTGACTGCTTAGAAATGAAAATTGGCCGCCTAGAAATCCCAAAAATATCATTTATCATGTTGGAAATGTCTGTAATGAGCATGGAAAGCCTCCTTCAATCACGGTTTGGCCTGTTACGAGAAAACTTAATGAAAACCCAGCATTGATCAGGGGAGTGTTCTATCATTCAGACCACAGAGGAGGAAATTTTTGTCACATTTAGGTTAGATGACTTGAGAGCCTATGCCCCTTTTAAGACCAATGGTCATAACGATCATCCAATCCATTGATAGGTGGATGAATCATATATCTGATTAATACATGACACAGAACCATTAAAATATCTTTAACAAGGTTTCTTTACCATTAATTTCTAATTTTAATCTGAAGCCTAGTCCCTTTAGAGACTCCCTTTTTAAGAGTCTAAGCCAGCAGAGAGATGTTCTCACATTTCCATGAAATCAGAGCAGGTTCAATTCTGTCTTCAACAAAATCTTTACTTCAAAAAATAAATCAATAGACAACAACCTAGAAGCAACAAAAAGCTTTAACAACAAACAATTTATGAATGAAAAAAAAGCAAATTGAAAGAGGCCCAAAATGCTGCAACCTGACTACCATAGTTAATGGACATAAAACCAACAACATATTAATGAAAAGGTAAGAGGTTTAACTCAGGTGGAAGAATAAAAACCAGATGGAAGTGATATTGCAAAACATGTAGTACCCGGTCCCTTCTTTTGAAGTGACTTAACTTTAGTCACTGGTTTTATGATTTTAGCACTTGGTCGTGATTGGGTGTTTTTTGCCGTGTTATCACCCGAAGTTAAATTGTTTGAGGTATCCCCCGAAGGTTTGGTGTCAGAATTGACCGTACTTGACTTAGAATTGGTGTTATGTGTTTGAAGTGAGTTCTCTGGTATTTCAAGTCCTGAAACATGGTTTAGATGAACTGACATTAAATATTCATAGCTCCAATTCACTAATAAAAATGCAGTTTCTTCTAATATTCTGACAGTATTTTCAACTTTCTGCTGTGTTCCAATGTTCCAACCATGAAACAATGTGCTGAGTATGAGAAATATTTGAATTCATTTATTCTTGTCAAAATAACAACAACTTTTGACACTATATGATGTAACAAACATTACAACCAATCAGAAAAGAGTTTACATTCCTTCTATAGAAGCTGACTAGCAACCAATGAAAATAGCTGTAACATGAATTCAGTTTGAAATAATCTTCATAATAACCAATCACAAAAGATTTAACTTCCACTGCAAATATGTTACTACAATACAATGACAGATGAAAATAGCTCTTTCATCTACTTAATAACTCAGTAGACAGTAAAAACATGTGAATTATCATTTAATTGTAGATAATAGCATAAGCATTTCATAACATACCAAACTCTTCGTCACTGTCGTCTATAAAAGGAGCACTGTCCACTTCATCTTGACCACTTCGAGAGTCCCTCACACGTAAATCATTTGTACTATAGCTCTTTTTTATTTGGTCAGCAGACTAGAAGAAAGTCATAATATTAATTTTTGACCAAGTACATTATCTTCTCCGAATTTAGTGTTTGCCCTAATTTTCCAGCCAATCATATGCTGAGATTATTTGAATTTTGTACCGATCAATTTCATGAAGACGACTTTCTGGGCTCTTCAGCAGATAGAGTCTGACCTACTTTTATAAAGAGTACAATGGGAAAAATATATATAGAAACGCCAGTCGCTCGCTAGTGCTCCCTTCCCTTAACGTTTCTTATGTCATGTAGAACAGCCATTTTAGATACTAACCATTACAAAGATGTTATTAATTAATGTTACCAGTATAATAATCAGTAAAAAGTAAAATTGCTAAGTCAGTTTTATCTTGGTAGTACCGGTAACTAACATCAGGACGTCAAGAACATTAAAATCTGCCAGAGAGAGACAAATAAGGCTTCTATTTACAGTTGGCCCGTATTCAGATTTTTATTTGGTCTTTCATACAAAGAGTCAAACCTGAACAAAGAATATTATCAGGAAAGACATTACCAGGAAAGACATGGCCAGTATGTGACCTTTATTGACAGGTGGCAGATTATTTTTATCAATGAAGTTTTTTAAAAGGATTGCCTTTGTTCACAGGGTGGCCTTTATTTGGAGGTGGTCTAATACTTAAACATTGCAGTAAAAAAATTGACTTAAGTGTTGGATTCTAAATTGTGGAAAAAGGTCTCACTATAGCATTAGGAATGGTCTGTTCATTGGTACGTGTTTGATGGTGTAAAAAGTAAGACAATCCTATATATTCATACCTTTATAGCTGTATTAACTACCACATTTGTAGCATATGTTAGTCCTCTGTGACCTAGGGTCATTAGTGTACTGTAACCTTTAGTTCTAGCTTGAGCAATAGCTTCATCTATTTCCTGAAGTATATCAAACAGTAAATGAAATAAGATACATGCCAAATGACCCCTAATAAAAGCTCAATCTCCTGAATAATGTGAACAGCCTTTTCATTCAGAAAAAATGACAATGACTAAAACATCACTCATTGAAATGATATCATGTGGCCTGAAAAAAATCATTCAAATAATATCACAGTTAACTGAAACATGAGGGCCAAGATTGCCCTATATCACTCACATGACAATATTTGTTTATTGATTAGAACGTTGTTTTGAACTTGTGTCATGAGGTCTGTTGATATCAAGGTTTTCCTGTGATTTGACCTGGTGACCTAGTAGTGTCTGACCTTAGATGACCCATGTTCGACCTTGTCCCACATTTCATTAAGACAAACATTCTGTCAAGGATTGGTGAAGATCCAATCAAAACCGTGACATCTAGAGCGTTAACAAAGTTTTTATCTAAGATTTGACCTGGTGACCAAGTTTTTGACCCCAGATGACCCACGTTGAACTTGTCTTACATATCATTAAGACAAACATTCTGACTAGGTTAGATCTATTTAAAACCATGACATGTATAGCTTTAACAAGGTTTTCCACATATTTGTCCTGAGGACCTGGTTTTTTATCACAAATGACCCATTATTGATCTCGTTTTTTCAATTTCATTTTTTTTTCAAAATTAACATTCTGACCAAGTTTTGTGAAAATTGAACTAAAATGTGGCCCCTAGTGTGTTCACAAGGTAAAAGCTGACACCACACAAAGACAGATCACAAAAGTTCACTCATGTGAGCTAAGAAAAACCTGTAAAATGTTATCCCTCATGGATAATTGTAATGTACATAAAAAATTATGTTAAGCATCAAATCTCATTAAAATCCCAACTAGATGTATTAAATCCTAAATTTCATAAATTTCTCCCACACATGACTACCAAGGCAATTTTCTCCTACGAGACAAAAAAAAAGGAAAACAAATTTGCATCAAAATTAGAAGGTGGGATGAACAATTAGCCAGACAAGAAATTTATGGAAGTGGTCTGATACGATACATACCTTCTCTCTCTTGGCGAGATTTGGATGAACAAACTTTCTGTATATAAAACTGGATCCCCTTGTCACAGGTGACAACAACCAGAACACAAATATTATCTTAATCTCATAATAAAATGGAATCCTGAAATTAGAAGTAAAATATGTGTGCAGCAGTATGTGAAGTAAGCTATTGAGACTGGTTAATTGAAATGGTACAGTTATGTTATGTTTGTAAAACAACTAGTGGGACTATGCAATAGAGCCAAACAGTTACTGTCAAATAATATGCCCATCAAAATTATCTTGTGTAGATATTAACCGCTTACAAAAGGTTTATTGAATCTTGCCATGGTCAATTTTGCTTGTTATTGAGCTTAGTCGAGATTAGCATGCTTATAAACATTTTGATAAAGTTTGGTGAAGACTAAATGGGATTTGTTAGACTTTAGAGTGAGGACAACTGTCATGGACACCACCTACACACCCCAGATATATCCTTAAACCAATCTATAAAGATGGGTATATACTTTTCACATATCTTACTCTTCAGGCATCTTAGGTGACATAATTAAACAATTCTGTTATATTTTAATTATTCAAAAATACTGTAGAACGCTTTAATTTTGCGAGGACAAAATTTCGTGTTTTTTGTTAAAAATCAGCTGTTTTCTTTATTCGCGTATTTATGAATTTGCGATGTCGTCAGGCAGGATAAAAAAGTGCGATCAAAAACATGCTGTTGTTGCTTTGATATTTGTGTGTCACACCTGATCTGTTAGACATTTAAGTTGTGATTCAATGTTTTATATCTAATAAATTATAATAACAATAGATTGATAATAGTTTGGGATTGATGTGGAAGTTATGATTTACAAACAGTAGGTACGTGTGAAAAAACTGTTACTAGCATGTTCAAACGATGTCCTGAATTGTTCAACAAAGGATAGTTTAGTAAAAGCAATATTATAAAAAAAATAGATTGCAAACATTAAAGCTATATGTTTGTTGATGATATGTTGCTTTCATCAGATTATCTAAACTGATTATTCTATGATAAATACTAGTACTGACTTATGTTGCCTATTTTCGGACATACTGATTTTCGAACATATAAAACTCAGGATTTTATTCGCGACATTTATGAATTCACGACATATTCGATTCGCGAATATTAGCGAAAATAAAACTAACACAAATAAAACCAGTTCTACAGTATACATAATCAGAGTTTTGAAGGAATTTCAACAAAACCAGAATTTCTGCACAGACTCTTGCTTCTAAATTAGATAACACATACTTTCTCCTTGGCAAAAAATCAGTAACACCAACAGATTGCATAAAACAGAATTTTGTCAATTATGACCTTACAATACTAACAGCTTTAAATACAATGTACATATACAAATGTTATTATAACAGACAGCAAAAGTTTATCTGAAATTCTATCCTTTCAGACAATTTCTTTTATTTAAGATCCACCAATTTAATTGCTCTTGACTGGTTCCACACTTATGTGCTGTGAAATTTTGTCAATATTTGGTAGATATTGATTGGAGATAGAACACTCTCGTTTCTAATACCAGCCAGACCGAAGCATGTTTATTAATTCAGTTTAGCATGGCTATTTTACAACAGTATTCATAGTACACTCTGTATAAATATTTTGTGATCCATTGAGCAATAGAAATCATTTAGGTGAGTAAATGCTTATGAATGCATATCACAAGCAAGATTTCAAGTAATATTAAAAGATTGCCAGGAAGTTTGATCATTTGGCAAAGATTGAAAATTATACATTCTGCATGGTAATATGGATTAAGGAATTACTCTCAAGGTTAATGATAAATGCCAATATTTCATTAGTGTCTAAAACCAATTGGCAGCTAACTACAACAAACTGATAACTCATTGAAAGATTCATCAGTTCAGTCAGTGACTATGGGTCAATGATGTCTAGAGAATGAGGCCATTCAATTCTGCCTAGAGACTGAGGCCAGTCAATTATGTCTAGAGTTTGAGATCAGTCAATGTTGTCTAGAGATTGAGGCCAGTCAAGTATGTCTACAGACTGAGGCCAGTCAATTAAGTCTACAGATTGAGATCTAGAGATTGAGGCCAGTCAAGTCTGTCTACAGACTGAGGCCAGTCAAGTCTGTCTAGAGAATGAGGCCAGTCAATTCTGTCTACACAGACTGAGGCCAGTCAATTATGTCTACACAGACTGAGGCCAGTCAAGTATGTCTACAGACTGAGGCCAGTCAATTATGCCTACAAACTGAGATCTAGAGATTGAGGCCAGTCAAGTATGTCTACAGACTGAGGCAAGTCAATTATATCTACAGATTGAGATAAGTCAATTCTGTCTAGAGACTAAGGCCAATCAATCATGTCTAGAGACTTAACTGATTTTGGTACCAAAGGTGGTATTAATATTGAGGGTTCACTGTACAAAGAAACTCCGAAGCAGCTTTTAGATAGTACATTGATAAAATTTGAAGTTTCTGATAATATTGCAATAACAGCCCTCCTACCATGATAGAAAGACATCAGCAAACGTTTCTGCTGCACAAAATAGTGCAAAAACAATCCAGTACATCATCCATTTTACCTGAAATCATACAAAAAGTCCATCAAATTTTCTATAATAAACGAACATTAAATAGCTTATTAAACTGTACAAGTTAGTACCATCAGCAATACTTTTCTTAAATGACAAACAAACTTGTATACCGGCACCTAACTATAGGGCATAGAATTTATACATGTAGGGCAAGGAATAAAATATTATTGTCTCATGCATAATAAAAACATTCTCAGGCACACACAGACACATATCTGATGTAATGGGAACATACATTTGACAACAGTCAAGTGTTACACTTAATTATAACAAACAGCTTAGCCAATCTTATATAGACTGATTGAAGATTTCATTCACCATTCATTGCTATAGAATTCATTAGGGACATATAGCTAGTACTTACATATTCTTTAACATTTTTCGTCTTCACAGCTTTATATGAGGCATATGCAGGATACAATGTACCGAAAACCAGTCTGCAAAATATATACATAATAGGTAAGACAGTCTGTATACTGATTAAGGCTATAGATACAGTATGTCGATGTATAATACGTCCAATATACACACTATTCTCCGAGGCGAACCAGTCGACATACACCATTAAGAACAAGACTGTCATCAAAAACTTGACTCGTTTAGGGAGTTTCCAGGTGGATTTAATCACCCAACCAGTACAACTCCACAAATGTCTGGCAAAAGTCATAATAATCATAATTCACTCATTGTCCAAGAAATTCCTAAGACAAGACCTGTCATTTAGTAATCACATTCACACACACATTAACTTCTCATGACCTTGAACTTGAGATATCAATCCACACCAAATAGTGTATATTGTTTTAATTGACAAAGGATGCCAAAAATTGTGTAATGGTTTCTCATTTTCATACAAACAATACACACAGCAATATCTGAAGCCATAATCAATCAAACACTAAACATATTTCTGTCTATTCCATTATTATATGGTTCCCAGCATAATCCTCATGATAGACAGTCACACACTGATAAGTTCAATGAATATAACACACAGTTTCACATTCCACAATTCATGTCTAACATCCAAAGTAATGTTTTCTTTTAAGTCCTGGCAAAGAGCGTACCAAAGCAGGTACATGAACAAAAAAACACAGGTTACATTTTCCACCTTTTTTTGCTTCTCTCCACTAATTAAGGTCAGAATTCAATTAGTTTGCTAATGAGTGTTCCAGTTTATCAAAAACAATGCTGGTATTTTGTAATCTTTGTACAATTTGGAACTATTCCAGCAATTGATTCCTGTGAATGAGAGCTAGGAACCAGACAAGAAACGTCAGCCACCTCCTGGTGGGATAAAATATCATCTTAGGTACACAATTATTAATCTATATTGATGATCAACCCACTATTGCTTCACCACCATATGGTTCTATACAGAACACTGTTCTCCATTATTACAATGCAGTTCAGATAAAACATATCACAGTGAACACACTAATACAACTGGATACATCCCAACATTGCTCTAACAATATTGATAGATTGATAAACAATTTTTACAGGTTTTCGTAGAAAATCATATAAACACCACAAGACCACTAGACAAAATCCTTGTTCAGGTAGATATTGGAGACTCACAATGTACAGGTAGTAAATGTAAATGTTGGAGTCTTTTGAGTAAACCTAGACTGGCAGCAGTCTATTCCTTTATACCAATGCTACACCTGTCCCCATGGAACTCTTAACCAGGTATTTCTGAGATGTCATAATACTTTCTTTCCCTTACTCCTATATATGAAATGTCACAATACTCTCTTTCCCTTACTCATATATCATGAAATGTCATAATTCTCTCTTTCCCTTACTCATATAATATGAAATGTCATAATACTCTCTTTCCCTAACTCCTATATATGAGATGTCATAATACTCTCTTTCCCTAACTCCTATATATGAGATGTCATAATACTCTCTTTCCCTTACTCCTATATATGAGATGTCATAATACTCTCTTTCCCTTACTCCTATATATGAGATGTCATAATACTCTCTTTCCCTTACTCCTATATATGAGATGTCATAATACTCTCTTTCCCTTACTCCTATATATGAGATGTCATAATACTCTCTTTCCCTAACTCCTATATATGAGATGTCATAATACTCTCTTTCCCTAACTCCTATATATGAGATGCCATAATACTCTCTCCCTAACTCCTATATATGAGATGTCATAATACTCTCTTTCCCTAACTCCTATATATGAGATGTCATAATACTCTCTTTCCCTTACTCCTATATATGAGATGTCATAATACTCTCTTTCCCTAACTCCTATATATGAGATGTCATAATACTCTCTTTCCCTTACTCCTATATATGAGATGTCATAATACTCTCTTTCCCTTACTCCTATATATGAGATGTCATAATACTCTCTTTCCCTAACTCCTATATATGAGATGTCATAATACTCTCTTTCCCTTACTCCTTTAATTATATGAGATGTCATAATACTCTCTTTCCCTTACTCCTATATATGAGATGTCATAATTCTCTCTTTTCCTTACTCCTATAATTATATGAGATGTCATAATACTCTCTTTCCCTTACTCCTATATATGAGATGTCATAATTCTCTCTTTCCCTTACTCCTATATATGAGATGTCATAATACTCTCTTTCCTTTACTCCTATATTATGAGATGTCATAATACTCTCTTTCCCTTACTTCTATACTTGAGATGTCATAATACTCTCTTTCCCTTACTCCTATATTATGAGATGTCATAATACTCTATTTTCCTTACTTCTATATTATGAGATGTCATAATACTCTCTTTCCCTTACTTCTATACTTGAGATGTCATAATACTCTCTTTTCCTAACCCCTATATATGAGATGTCATAATACTCTCTTTCCCTCACAAAACTGAGTATCTTCCATCAAGACAAGAGTTTGCCTTCCTTCTTGTGAAAATGATAACAAAGTTTGTTATTTACTTTTAAATAGATACATATCTGAGAAAAGTAACATTATGCAGAATGATGAGGAAGAAAATAAGTTTTTCGATTCTATCAAACTCACATATAGATCTATACTTTCTACAGCTCAACACTAATGCAATAAAAGATTTTGAATAAGATATTACTGAGTACTATAAGACTGTGTAAAATCTTATCAGACATACATACAAAGAACAGCTGTTTTTTTACAGCATTATAGATTATTACAGGTATAAATACACATGAAATCAGCTGTATATATAAACATGTAGTCTATGTAAATATATTGGAAAAGTAAACAAACAAATCAACATGAATTCAACAGTGATGTTCAATCAAATCACCATCAGTGACAGTAAAAAGTGATAGAAATTGACAAAGCTTTGCAGTATCAACATTCAGAAAAAATAAACATATTATTGATTTGACCGGATCAGTAACTCAGATGTATATATGAGAATGTAATGATTCATCAGTGCACTCATAACAGCAGTTTGAAAATGCTTGGTATGATACTATTGGTATGAAACTGTCAAATCGGTATAAGTAACATCCCTTACCGAAATGGTGGCCAATGGCGATCATGAATACAAATTAATCTCAAACAATGCACAAAATTGATCTTTGGTGCTTAGCTTCCATGTAAAACGCAGAAAAAAAGATTTGTACTTTATCATGTAATTATGACAATCAAAATTAGCCGTATAACTACAAATTTAGAATCAATATAGGCTGAAAATACCAAGTTGTATTAGGTGAAAAATATGAAACTTTGCAGGGTAGTAGTCTCCAGTACAGATCGGTAGATACTGTGATGAGGAGAGTAGGGTACCGTGATATACTGCTATACGGAGAGTAGGATACCATGATATACGATTTTGGGAGACAATACACATTCCTAACTAGAAACAATTTCTGTTACATATCAATATTTCCAGGGCTTGACACTAACTTTTTCAGGAGGTAGTCAGCAGGACTACCATCATAGAAAATGAGATAGTCCTTGCAAAATATAGCTAGTCCTCATTCTAATAAATAGAAACATGTTTGTCTTTTTTTTTGAATGCCTATCAAGTGTACTTTATCAGAATACAAGACAAGTATGAAAGTCAGATTTTCACAAACGTATTGATCAAACTTATACAGGTTACATCACATCCGATCTTTATTTTCTAATTTACATTTGTACTTATTAAGTTATAGAATTCAGGTCACCCAAATATCAGGTAGCCTGACGGATACCCAGCTTAGAAACCTAGGTAGTCCTTGGAGAAAATAGGTAGCCACAGGCTAACGGACCATTGTTAGTGTCGAGCCCTGATTTCTTTAATCTTTTCACTAAATGTAGACATATTTTTAAAAAAAATTGGTTAAGACTGTCAGCTGAACTGGTTGATACAACAACATTTACAAAAATATGTGTAGGGTTGGAAGAAAAAAGGGTCAGTCAGGTTTATGGAAACCAGGAACCATGATTTGGGGTAACCCTACCAAACAAATTTTTAGTGGGTAGGTAGGTAGGATTTTTTTCCATTCAATTTATTTTTTACATTGAATCCAAAATACTTGTCAAAATGCTATTAAATGGCTATTTTAATGTATATAATGAAAAAAAGAAAATTTTAACCAAGAGACCAAAAAAGATTTAGCTCTAAGGGCAGTTTTTGGTGATTAGGTAGCATATTTTGTTTTAGGATTGCCTAATAGTCATTTAACAAGGCCAAACACAATAGAAATGGTTAAACTTCAAATATTTAACACAAGACTGACCATCGACTTACAACAGTGAAATGACAGCTTAAATTATTGCTATTCAATCTGTTACAATACTGTACAGTACAACATTGTAACAAGCAGTACTTTTTTTAATCCTAAACTAACATTGAGACCAATCAAAAAGAAAAGATTATATCTACCAGTTATAAACATATTTATTACTATAATAGTCTATACATATACTGTTTTTTTGTTGTTGTATGTAGGTCAAGTAGAAATTTTAAACAAATTTTTGGGCCCCAACACTAACAGAAAATCAATGCTCATCATTTCTTTGTTTCATTTTTAAAGTAGTAAGTAATTTACAAGCAATTAAGGACTCTTTACTCAGAACAGAAATTAAATTTTACTTACAAAGAAAACAATTTAACAAATACGTTCCATGTTTATTGTATGTGTATTCTATATTATTAACTTTGTTGGTATCTTATATGAAAACATGAAGCTATGGCTTATTTCAACATAAATCATTGCATAATTTTATATAATGGCATTGACAAAACTATAGATGGTTTTTCAACAATTTGAATAAGCAGGTAGATTTGTAGACCTAGGCAAGCTGCATCAAAATCATGAGTGCCCTTTGATAATTATTATTATTAATCATAATTATTATAAATGTAATGATGTTCCAAATTTGAAATAGAAATCTGAACTTGAAGTCCGGTAACTTCCAATAATGAGAAAGTCAGACATCTAGAAATTTCCGGATTTGGTGTCTAATTCCTTTGATAAGATGGTCACATTTTGTTTATTTTATAAAAAGGGAAGACGCTGGGCGCTGGTAAAAGGTGAAAAAAAACACGAAAGTCTCAGGCAAATTCACAGTGTAAATGGAGAAATCCTCCTTTTTTTAAATATAGCTTATTTTCCGAAGGGAAGACACTGACGATCAGTGTCACTTTCTTCATAAAACGAACCTTCAATGATAATTCAGATGTAAAATACTGTACTTCAAACAATGTACATGCAAAAGCTATGGCCAGAAGCAGGGTAGCAGTAATAAGCTATAACTAGTTTGTCAGTGTCTCAGTCAGTCAGTCACTGAGTCAGTGTGAGGTATTATAGTAGACAGCAGACAGTGTGAGATAATCATCCTGGAATGTAAAACAAGAATAATGACTTCATTCATAGCTACATCATGTACTATGATGTAGTACAAGATCAGGTAGTAGTCAAAGGTAATACTAATAGATAAAATCAAAGTACTGAAAGTACTCATGGAAACTGAACTTATATATAGACCAGAAATTGTCTCATTGAGCAAATAAGCTTATGCAAAATAAAAATCAGATTTCTTCTGTGTTTTTCTTGACCAGGCAAAAATGATTTCTTCCCCAGATAATAGATATCTGATGGATCTAAAAAATATAAGCTTCTAACTGATCAGATTATATGACTAATCTAATACAATGAGGGTATGGTGTATAGTAAATAAATGTACATACACATAAAACCTGTTACATTGTATTGGATAAGTAGATAAACACTTATGTTACTAACTTTCACTTCAGGGCAAATGTATACTGTAACATAACTTCAGATACAATATATACCAATCTTAGAGCAGCCAGTTATTGGAAGGAAGATGTTTTTACATGAGGAAGAATTAAATGAGATCATAAAGAGATGGTCACATTATGACATTAACTAGAAGCCCTAGGGCAACATGACGAGCCCCTGTTTAGCCAGCTTGTGATCTTGACCTTTGAATTACAAGTATGGGTGATATTCATGACACATCATTTCATTGAAGTAAACTTTTATACCAATTTATTTCAAAATCCTTGAATGCAAACAGAAGTTACAGCCCAGACAAGGAAAATATATTTGACCGAATGTGTAATCTTGACCTTTGACCTATGAAAATCTGAGTGTTGCCCAAGACACATGGTCTCATACATAAATTATATAATTTATAAACAAACTGTTGTATTATCTATCACTGAAACAGTCTGTATATCATACATTAATTACTTCGGAGTGACTTTGCTTTTCTGAAATTATGTTTGTATAGTTGTACTGGTGGAAAAAAAGTTGAAGTTTGTTTACATTTCATCACTGCGATGCATACATGATTAACATCATTGAAAGACAAACAATTGTCAGGCATGTCTTACTATTACTTTACCTATTCAGCATTGGTCAGGCAAATCATCATTAAATCCAAAATTAAATGTCCGACGATCTGTCCAGATGTTTCCGAAAACAACTCTTAAGTCTTGTATTTAAAATGAATCTACAGCAGGAATTTGTTTAAACTAAAGGCATTTGTTAATCTTATCTAAATTAATCCAACAAATCTACTACCAAATAAATCTAATGATTAATATGATTATTCCTCACTAGATGTTTTGAGCTCTACTAAGGCTTCACCCTAAAAAGCATGTATGCGGCCCTGAGGCCGCAGGTACTTTGGAAAGCATTTAGTGATTTGGCTATGGTGATTTGTCTGTATTTCGTGTTTAAGCTTTTTGAAAGTAGTATTTTGTAAGAGTGTCGAGAACCAGACTAAAAAACTAGTCTGGTTTTCGTGTTAATCAATCTTTAGTACACTTTTGTAAGAATGACGAGAACCAGACTAACGCAATATTTCGAAGCAATTCGCCGATTTCCAGTTAAGCGCCCCCTAGCGGTACACCGCTATATGGTGAAACAAGATGGCAGCGTATGGGGTCATGCGGAAAGCAGTGGAAAGTCGATATATTTTATCATCTACTGAGAGTTATTTTCTACAAAAACATCTACGAATTGAACAGTCATTTCTTATATGTGCCACAAATTTCATGCTTATATACATGTATTATTTAAATCGCACATCTACACATAGACAATATATATTACACCAGATAGTTTAATATAGACTAAACTTATAGAAATCAGGGTCTATTATAATGAGTGATCCTGTAGAAATGCTCTCAGCTGCGAGTTTATATAAAATAATACGATTAACTTATAGTTAAAAGTGCACACTTCTTATCCACACTTCAAAAACATTTTGTAAAACAAATGACCAAATGTATACGTTTTAATACTGGTGAAATACTCCCCGGGTCATTACTGTCTTGACTTTTTTTCAGTTTGTTATAGAAATACATGTATAAACATTTGTTCATACTTATATAGTTTAGATCGCCTTGGATCGCCTCTTCAAACCGATATGTTAAATGTGTAGAATGGATAACCTAAGGTTGAAAACTGTAAAAATAGGCTATAAATTTATAATATTATATTAAGTTAGTATACTGTACATACAAAACTTTAGATGTACATGCATATCGGTAAAAACACATATAGTCTTTATATATGTCCCCTTAATGTAGAGACACAGACAAATATAAATAAAAATTCATATATAGCTTGTGCCTAAATCTATTTCAATATTCTTATCAGATAAAAAAAAACACTTAAATTCATAAAAAATCTTTTTTTTAAAGTCTGATATATTTCAGAAAATACATTAAGGTAGATAATCGTCAGTAACTCATATATAGGTTCGTTATAATGATGTGCTAAAATTAATGTTATAATTATAATTAAAGATCTAGGCATGTCCTACTATGTGCACACATATATCTCGGATCTTTTATAATGTTATATATGTTGTCTTTCAATTAGTATTTGCTGTCACCATCTTTTGCTTACATGACCCCAGTTTCGATCTTGTTTAGAAATACAAATAGATGAAAAAGGAAATATAAAGGCGTTCATTTAAATATAAACTGTCAGGCTTTTATAACGTTTATTGGCAGGAAGTATATTGGTCTCCCACTGTGTCGGACATAATATAACTGATAGGGGGTCTTATGTCAGCTTGATGTATACCTAGATAGTGCACAGAGAGTGATACTGTTTATTATTTTTATAAATTGGTTAAAATTGTGGCTTGGATCACATTAATTAGTCCCTGATTGTTGTAACATGAAGTCGATAAACTGTATATTTGTCACAGTTTTATGGTCACAAACATGGGTGCGAATATACACTTCAAATTAATTTAAACTTAACACCGGCCTGTAATGTAATGTCTGTTTGAACTCGCGTACTAATAAACTTTTCATTGAAACATAAGTAATGAAAGGATTTGTCAAATTTGTTCTATTGTGAAATGATATTGAAGATGAATACTATCTTGTATAAATGCGTCTTTATGTTACCTTACAAAATACATGTACGAGTATAAAATTATAATAGTGTAGTGTATAGTTTTACGCTATATTGATTTGTGGTGTCAAACTGAAAATATAATATATGTTAGAAATGAATGTTCAGCTGTTTGTACGAGAATGCGTATTTTTTCTACTTATGACGGTTTCTGACTTTGACAATTATTTTGTTACTTACTTCTTTAATTACAATGAAAGCATACTTAATTTATAAACTAATTATAAGCTAGCCTATTAAATAATCATGGCCTGTTTGTTAAAATTATAAATTCTGTTCTGTTATATTCAATATCGGAAAAAAAGTTGTTTATAAACGTACGCACACATATTTCTGTCACTATAATTATATGGTGCTTACATGAACCCAGTTTGGATCTTGTTTGAAAATGTAAAAAAGACAACAACCTATTCTAAAATGTCAATGCAGCTTATGCTGTTTATACTGACAGGAAGTATATTGGTATCCAACTGTGTCAGACACCATAAAACTGATAAGGGGTCTGATAGAACAGCTTGATGTATATATCTAGATACCGCACAAAGGGCGATACTGTTTATTACTTTATCACTTGTATAACTGCATGGTTTAAATTGTGACTGGGATCACATTAATTAGTACCAGATATTGTGATAACTTCAAATCGATAAGCTGTATATTTATCACAGTTTTTATTCACATACGAAGTTGTGAATTAAATTGACCTTAATCATTCGAACAAAACATTTATAGCAATAATTTCGGTATGATCTAAGAAACTTTTCATTAAAACGCAATTAGTAAAGATCGAAGCGATTTGTTAATTATATTTGTTAAATCATAAATGATAATTACGATGAATATTGTTTTGTATAACTATAAATGTGTCTTTACAACATATAATATGTATTTCAAGGTACGTATATAATATATATATATTAAGGTTTTGATTTGTGTTACGCTGAAAAAACAAATTATTATTAGAAATTAACGACTGTTTGTACGTGAATGCTTATTTATTCCACTTATAGTTTTTGACAATTATTTTGTGACTTAATAATAATTATCACAATGAAAATATACTTACCTTATGAAGTTAATAATTTAACCATATGTACTGTTTTATTGAATCTGCTTCCAGTGGAAACAATAGTTAAATCTCATAAACAAGTCAAAGTTTTGTCAAAATATTTATTCAATCATCACATTCAAGTTTTTATAATATACATGTAAATTTATTATTTACCGAAAAGCGTGTACTTTCGATGTATATATACAAATACATAAAAATGCTGACAGACATTCTTACTTCAAATGCCCGTATATATTACTAATACGTACATAAAATATGGTTAAAACGGATAAAAGGGGTCAATATTTAATTGAAAGAAAATGGGATGCGTAATCTATTTAAATACAACATCATTTCAGAGACTATAACGGTTATTATATCAATGTTTATCAATCGCCGTAAACGACAAACAAGCAAAATCTGTCAAGCGCATGTAATGAACAGGATATGACCCCATATGCTGCCATTTTGTTTTCCCATATAGCGGTGTACCGCTAGGGGGCGCTTAACTGGAAAGTCGTGAATTAAGAACAATTTCTTTTTAACTATGAATACTATTTGAGATATTTTTCTTGTCCTTACTTGGAATGCAACAATACCCTAAAACAGACAAACTATCGAATCCAATTTACTGTAATTTAATTCAACTTGTCCCACTGAGAGAGTAGACAAGTGATGATTAAGATATAAAATACTGAAAATTAGAAATCAATACCAGTAAAAACGTACAAGAAAGGAAATCACTGAACATCTCATCAGGGGAAAACTACAATGGTATCTCCATACCAAGATGACTTTTGGTACCCAGGAAAAGTGAACATAACATTGAGAGGGTCTTCTTTATAATCAAGTTCAATTATAAAAGAAATAACTGGAAATTTAATGCCAAATAGTAGATTCCTGTTCAGTATTCCTGATTTATTGTCCTTGGATTAATAACACATACAGGGCCTTTTTTTCTTCAGTCACAGACCTTCAGGTCCGTGTGTCATTCAGTGCTTTCAAATGATACCTGTAATTTAAGTTAGCAGCACATTGTATTCAGGAATATTGTGAATATTGTTCATTTCCTTTAGACGTTGCTGCAAACCTCTTTAAATCAAATCTGACATAACATACCAACATTAATGCCTATAAATGCCTAAAAATTGTTCACATATTATTTTGTTATCAGCATTTTTTGTGCTACAAGTGGTTATTGGTACATTTTGTATAGAAGTTTGTCAGAACGATTATTATGTTTCAAACATGTTTTATTGAAGTTAAGAGACACAATTTTATAGTTCCCATTCCTAAAACACTGTTAACCTTAAAAAATTTAACTTTGAATATTTAAGCCATCAATGCTCATTATCTTTTGGAGACTGATATAGAAGCTACTCATATTTTGGAGATGTAAACTGAACCACTTACTTTTTTATGCCTTGCCAAAGCTCTGACTGCCAGCATAATTTACCATGTACACTTATGTAGGTAAGTGTCAAAATGTCTACATGTACAAATAAATAATCCATAAGATTGTTTTTTGTACACAGAGATGACCCCATCTACGATATAAATCACAGACACTCAGAATACTTGACAGCGAACTTATTATCCTAAGTGTGTATTTCTGTGTCATGACACTATTATCTAAAAAGCACTTCCCAATATGTTTATCTTCAAACAAAAACTATGATAAAGCAATTTGAAGGCAAATTTTTGAAGTGGTATTATCCAAATATTTTTCAAGGCATACAATTCAATAATCTCAAGGAAATCAAAGACTAATTGTAAAATTTAATGGCGATTTCGTGTAATTTCAAGTCCTAAACAGAATGTAAAAATAGATCCATGTATGTAGCGGAGTGGAGTCAGCAACTGTGTGTATCCGACAATGGTTAACAAGGTACAAATAAAACTTTTGGACATGGATTGAATCTCATACAATGAAACAAATCATTATAGTAAGTGTCCGTTAAAATACTACTTGATGCATTTCCCCTAGCTGTCCAAAATTTCAGAAAAGATGCCTATTTATGGAATATTGAAAATTGCGATCACTGTCAGTTATTAAATTAGATCATTCACTATAGTTTAAACTTCTTTATTCAGGGCTTTTTTTCACAGGTTGGGGAAAGGGCTTTTTCCTTAAATTTGGGGGAAAATAACGCATAATTTTTGCAAAAGGGGAAGAAAAAACTTGATGTAAATTTAATTTTAGGGGAAAACTGCATGATTTTAAAGAATTTTCCAGAGGGCAAGACGCCTATTAGCGGCCCCTGCTATAGAAGGAAAAAAAGCCCTGTTATTTTACATTGATTGTAGAGTAATTAAATTCTTACAACTTATATAAACTACTCTCGATCACTGCTTCCTGGATTCTGACCAGTACTGACGCGCCGAAAGAAGGGATTGTGAAGGTTCTGGTCAAATCCCGCCTGTGACGGGATTTGAACCCGCAACCTCCAGGTTAGGAGTCCGACACTCTACCACTACACCACAATGATCAGGTCATCCAAACAAGAGTGCTGCGAGCACTTCCAACTCTCATCTGTTCTCCGCCTTAGTGAGATTTAACTTAACACTTACGCATAACATTGTCACAGACACTGATACAGACGCGGTCACGCCGTAGCGAAAACGGACAAGTTAAAAAGATTAAACTCCTGATTTCCGCTAACAATCCCCAAGCAGAGGTATGATTCATACAAAATATTTGCAAGTAAAAGCAACTGACCGAGATTCAGAAAAAAAGTCTACGTTCAGCAGAAAAAGATAAGGTTGTCATGTTAGTTGAAACCTGGGAGTTTTTCAAAGGAGAACATCATTCTAGACATCAGTCACATGACTTCCTCATGTCTTAGTCTATCTACAATGTACATTGTTCAGTATTACATGTAATACTACAGGATAACTTAATGCATATTTAACCAATACCCTCAGATTGCATGTTATATATTCTATACTGACTCAAAACACGAGAAAGTCAATATTCCGACAGTATATATTACATCAATAAACACAAATAGAAAATTCTGAGGATACAGTCATCAATATATGTAACAGTGTTGTATAAGAACAATAGAATGAAATGTTTGTAGTACATCCATCACATATACTATAGTAAGATCTGAAAACTCACAAATATAATGTCTGTCAATTTTTAAATATTAACACCTGCAGGGCACTGGGTGCGAGTTGGCTTTTCTAAATTAATTATTAAGTTTACTAATTCATAATCTAGCAATTTCTCCTATTTGTATTTTACATGTTCCCCAAGTAAGCCTCTTTCGTGTAATTTTCTCCAGTGTTCGAACTAATTTTTTTGAAACACTAGCCCAAACTATATGTGGACTGATGAAAATAAACATTTACAATTAACCACTAGCCGGAGTACACAATTTCCAGAAAGTTCACTGGCCCCCTTTTTACCATGCAGCACCTAGCATCTTCCCCTTTTCCTAAACTCCTGAATTATGAGAACTTACAGTAAATTAGAACTTAAACTCAGTGAGCTCATATGTTGATTCAAAAGCCTTTTTTGAGCTTCAATTGATTGTTAATATAATGTTAATTATGCTTGTCAACTGTATACATTTTTCTTAATTTTCGTTAAAAAATTATTATATTATGCATTGTACAGTGTATCTTACATTTGTAAATGAATACTTAAAAGGACTACATCATGAATAGCCACAGACGAAACATATTAAAAAACAAGTAACTATGATGTACTGCATGGTTCATTTACTTCAATCATTTAATAATAATAAAAAAAAATTCCATTCATCCCATTTCATAAGGAAAAGTAAGATTTTGAGAATTGTTGTGGTGTCTACAAGTCACAGTATCTTCATTCAATGAGCTTTTGGAGGATCATTAATTTTGTGATCTGCATTAAATTAATTGACAAAATTTTCAATTATTCAGCAACTTCAATTACTAACATGTGTTTAATATTTCCTTATTTGTGTCGAGTTAAAAGATATATGTACTGCATCAAAACATGCATCTAGATAAAATAAATCGCAACATTTACCACTCAAAATTCAACTTCACTTCATGTAAATTCACTGAGAATGTGTTTTCTGAAACAATGAACAATGCATATTTAATAGGCCCACTTAATGGCAATCATGTAACAGAGTTAACATTGTCACAAATGGGAACTAGATAGCACTTAATAATGCATGACTTACAATGTAGCTAAATGGTATCAAATTATACTAAATTACATTTTAGCTTCATAGTTTATGAAACACCACTGGACAGACAATTGTAAACAAAGCCAAGGAAAGTCTAATAAAGTTTATACAACTTAAGCTATTTTGAAGTGAAGACACATTGAAGGTTAATTTATAGCCATTTCTAATTGACAAAAAATCTGTGCTGTGGTGGCCAACAGAACCGACCTCAATCAGCTAGGCTTTGAAAATAAGCAACCATATTCACAATAATGACAATATGCATACATGTATACTATATTGTTATTTCAATTATTGATCAGATTAACTACAGAGCAATACCCTTGGAAATTCATACATTCAAATTATGCCAACAACGTAAAATGTTTTTAGCTCTAAGGAAATGCAAACCATCAACAATCACAACCTCCCTCCTGCATCAAGATCCCAAAATCTGATAACAAGTTCACATCTTTGCCTTTGACAGAAACTTCAAAGAAAGTTCTAAGCAGGCCCGGTGATGCTCGTTTAATGCATTAAATGGCCAGATTCAGTTTAATCAAGTGCACCACATCTGTTTAGTATGGAATAATAATTATAGTAAATTAATTAATTATAATAAGAAGAGAAAAGTCGATATGCCAGCACTTTTTTATGTTAATTAAATCAAGCATGTGATATAAGAATTATGTATATTCCAATTTTAATACCAGTGATTGAATTTTGGTTGTGTCCTGGCTTTAATGATTTGGGCCCAATTCCCTGTCTAAAAAGGGTGTTTTCTTCCCTTTAATTAAAAAAATATTCCACTTCAATGAATCAGTCGAGACAGGAGGTTGTGGGTACATTATTTTCCTCCGCCTATTACATTTGGTGCCGTGTGTGACTAGCCTTGGAGTCTTAGACCTAGGGTGCAGCAAGCTGCAAAGGCTAGGGGTTATTCTAAAGAGCCTGTGGCAGTAAAATAATACTTTGAGAAAAAGTAAGGAGGAATGTAGCAGTATGGTTATTGGTATGTAGTACATGTATTTGTATAAATGAATTGGCTAGGATATTCACCAGCCCAATTAGCTCAGTTGGTAGAGCATCTGACTGGCAAGTAGAAGGTTGGAGGTTTGAGTGCGGCATCGGGGTACATTATTTTCCTCCAATGCTACACAATACTATTATATATATCATGCTCCAAATTCCTGAATGGATTTTTTATCAGGTTTACAGTTTTGCAGGGCTTTTATTAATATTCAGTACAACCAAGGACTTATATGCATACATGGATTCGTAACTGCTAAAAATAGCTCAAGCAATATCGATAAGACGATCCAACAATGCATTGCTATATACTCGGCAATGTCCGATAGCTGTAATCAGGTGTTTACGAACTTGATTATACTAAAAAAACTCACAATAAAAATGCAATTGGGCACAGGAAATTGGTAAAGGATGCAACAAATTCCTTAAAGATATTGAGATACATTCATAATCCACAAAGTCTGACTCTAAGTATAAGCATTGAAAAAGGCATCAGTCGAACATTTTAAATTCCAAGATGGCAGACATCTTTTATAATCCTTTCGTCTCCGAGATTAAACATTCGGAATACCATGGATATTTTCGCTGTTATTAACATTCGGATCATCACAGATATTTTTGTATTTTCGCTTTTGTAAACAAGAGCATGAAAATAAAGTCATGCATTGAAATCCCGTTGATTCATACATGTGTTATTACCGCAGGATTTTATTACTTTAAATTGTTAATACTGAAGTTGCAATCCATGTATGTATATATAAAGTCCTTGAGTACAACAGATTTTCTTATGAAAATAACAGATTTGGCCGGGGGTTGAGAAGTCGCCTACCGTACTTAAATATCAATATAATCAATTTATTATCATAGTCATACTTAAAATTTTCAAACTTTGGAAATTTGCGACTTTCCACTTAAGCGCCCCCTAGCGGTACACCGCTATATGGGAAAACAAAATGGCAGCGTATGGGGTCATATCCTATTCATTACATGCGCTTGACAGATTTTGCTTGTTTGTCGTTTACGGCGATTGATAAACATTGATTTAATAACCGTTATAGTCTCTGAAATGATGTTGTATTTAAATAGATTACGCATCCCATTTTCTTTCAATTAAATATTGACCCCTTTGTCCGTTTTAACCATATTTTATGTACGTATTAGTAATATATACGAGCATTTGAAGTTAGAATGTCTGTCAGCATGTTTTTGTATTTGTATATATACATCAAAAGTACACGCTTTTCGGTAAATAATAAATGTACATGTATATTATAAAAACTTGAATGTGATGATTGAATAATTATTTTGACAAAACTTTGACTTGTTTATGAGATTTAACTATTGTTTCCACTTGAAGCAGATTCAATAAAACAGTACATATGGTTAATTATTAACTTCATAAGGTAAGTATATTTTCATTGTGATAATTATTATTAAGTCACAAAATAATTGTCAAAAACTATAAGTGGAATAAATAAGCATTCACGTACAAACAGTCGTTAATTTCTAATAATAATTTTTTTTTTCAGCGTAACACAAATCAAAACCTTAATATATATATATTATATACGTACCTTGAAATACATATTATATATCGTAAAGACACATTTATACAAAACAATTAATATTCATCGTAATTATCATTTATGATTTAACAAATATAATTAACAAATCGCGTCGATCTTTACTAATCGCGTTTTAATGAAAAGTTTCTTAGATCATACCGAAATTATTACTATAAATGTTTTGTTGGAATGATTAAGGTCAATTTAATTCACAACTTCGTATGTGAATAAAAACTGTGATAAATATACAGCTTATCGATTTAAAGTTATCACAATATCTGGTACTAATTAATGTGATCCCAGTCACAATTTAAACCATGCAGTTATACAAGTGATAAAGTAATAAACAGTATCGCCCTTTGTGCGGTATCTAGATATATACATCAAGCTGTTCTATCAGACCCCTTATCAGTTTTATGGTGTCTGACACAGTTGGATACCAATATACTTCCTGTCAGTATAAACAGCATAAGCTGCATTGACATTTTAGAATAGGTTGTTGTCTTTTTTACATTTTCAAACAAGATCCAAACTGGGTTCATGTAAGCACCATATATAGTGACAGAAATATGTGTGCGTACGTTTATAAACAACTTTTTTCCGATATTGAATATAACAGAACAGAATTTATAATTTTACAAACAGGCCATGATTATTTAATAGGCTAGCTTATAATAAGTTTATAAATTAAGTATGCTTTCATTGTAATTAAAGAAGTAAGTACCAAAATAATTGTCACAGTCAGAAACCGTCATAAGTAGAAAAAATACGCATTCTCGTACAAACAGCTGAACATTCATTTCTAACATATATTATATTTTCAGTTTGACACCACAAATCAATATAGCGTAAAACTATACACTACACTATTATAATTTTATACTCGTACATGTATTTTGTAAGGTAACATAAAGACACATTTATACAAGATAGTATTCATCTTCAATATCATTTCACAATAGAACAAATTTGACAAATCCTTTCATTATACTTATATATGTTTCAATGAAAAGTTTATTAGTACGCGAGTTCAAACAGACATTACAGGCCGGTGTTAAGTTTAAATTAATTTGAAGTGTATATTCGCACCCATGTTTGTGACTATAAAACTGTGACAAATATACAGTTTATCGACTTCATGTTACAACAATCAGGGACTAATTAATGTGATCCAAGCCACAATTTTAACCAATTTATAAAAATAATAAACAGTATCACTCTCTGTGCACTATCTAGATATACATCAAGCTGACATAAGACTCCCTATCAGTTATATTATGTCCGACACAGTGGGAGACCAATATACTTCCTGCTAATAAACGTTATAAAAGCCTGACAGTTTATATTTAAATGAACGCCTTTATATTTCCTTTTTCATCTATTTGTATTTCTAATCAAGATTGAAACTGGGGTCATGTAAGCAAAAGATGGTGACAGCAAATACTAATTGAAATTAAGACAACATATATAACATTATAAAAGATCCGAGATATATGTGTGCACATAGTAGGACATGCCTAGATCTTAAATTATAATTATAACATTAATTTTAGCACATCATTATAACGAACCTGTATATGAGTTACTGACGATTATCTACCTTAATGTATTTTCTGAAATATATCAGACTTTAAAAAAAATATTTTTTATGAATTTAAGTGTGTTTTTTTTATCTGATAAGAATATTGAAATAGATTTACACACAAGCTATATATGATTTTTTATTTATATTTGTCTGTGTCTCTACATTAAGGGGACATATATAAAGACTATGTGTTTTTACCGATATGCATGTACATCTAAAGTTTTGTATGTACAGTATACTAACTTAATATAATATTATAAATTTATAGCCTATTTTTACCGATTTAAATAATACATGTATATAAGCATGAAATTTGTGGCACATATAAGAAATGACTGTTCAATTCGTAGATGTTTTTGTAGAAAATAACTCTCAGTAGATGATAAAATATATCGACTTTCCACTGCTTTCCGCATGACCCCATACGCTGCCATCTTGTTTCACCATATAGCGGTGTACCGCTAGGGGGCGCTTAACTGGAAATCGGCGAATTGTAACCGATTTTTTGCAATTTTAACTGATGGTTTTCATCGGTAAATAGGTTCTTAATGAAAACCCTGATCTATCTAAGTCCTACGATCTCAGAGATGATTAGTAAAATAGTACTGAACCACCTTAGTGTATACCATAATCATAATCACTGACAATTTCAAACTGATTACTGATTTCTTTTGTGATGGTGTTTAAATCAAGGTAACTACAGTCCAGCATTAGTCAACAGATATTATATATCATCTGCAACAGGTGAAAAGGATACATGAAATACATAATCAACATGGTATCCATTAGACACTAACTGCGAGTAACTCAGTAACGGACCGCTCAGTAACTGATGCATGATCGAGTAATGCCCATATTTATCATTTTATAAATAAAAGCCACATCGATAAAAGAACGAACAGTACAAATAAGATATATATAGCTAAGTGAATACGTACATAACAACTCTTGATAGAATTGCGGACACCATCTTGAAAAAAGTCCAAAATGTGCCTCTAGACCACTTTCTACGTCGCAAATGATTTGTAATGTTTTAAATCTGACTATCAGCCATTTTCGTTGAGATGATGTGGTCATGTGACTTTTTTCTGAAGCCGGGAACCAAAATCTGACAGGCATGGACATTCGGAATACCTTTGATCTTATATGATTTGACACGAAGAAATAAACATCTTTAATAAAATGCATGTTACAATGGACTTCATAGTCTAGAAATGCATTGATTCATTAAACATTACGTGATCTTTCAAATCGATACAATCGGAGGTCTACATCGGTCTCTTAATATAGGTTGGTTGTATTTCTTTCAACTTAGTTTGCTCTAACATTATGGGTGGGGTAAATGCCTGACTGTCATCGTCATGAACGTGCAAGTCGCTCTTTTGTAGAACGCATAAGTCGATAAAATTGGCTAAATTTTTTTGGCAATGAAATTTTCAGAATTTTTGTAGAAGTCTGGTCCGTTTTGGAACAACCAATATATTTAACGACTTACGTCAAGTGTGACTGTGAAAATAATTTTTGCAATTCCTTGATGCTCATTGATCAAGAAATATCAAGGAATTTGTGAATGTATGTTGTCTACATTTATGAGACCTACGAGCAATCCGTTCCTGATTTTGCTATTTCATCTATTGCCCGCTATATATAGATATCGGCAAGCGCAAAAAATGTCTATATATCATATGTAGTGTACAATTAGTTGGACTAGTGAATATGTTGATATAAAGGTAGGCTGTATATCTAGACAAAAATGATTTGCCTGCTCTCTGAATTTATTTGTGACATTGTCTTGACTTGTTCATTTTAGCAGAGACGTATAATTGTATTATATGTGACGTCTCTGATTTTAGTTAGCCTTAAATTAGCAGGTCGCAGACACGGCAGAGATGTATTATTGTACGTCTGAGTCTCACTCTCTTATTAAATCGAAGGTATTTGCTGATGATGTATGCATTACCTTGCAGTTCATCGTCAAAGTCAGTTGTTATTTATAAGCTAACAAGTAAACAACTCAAACTGATTCGCATTCGTTTTCCTATTAAACATACAAAACTTGAGAACAGTGCGATGAATTAATTATACTCTATCAACATGATAAAATATACCATCTACAGGCGAATGCTATCAAATATTTTGCCGATGTTTCAGAGTCAGGCTTCACTTATTTTCAAAATTTTCCTAGTATTTTTGTTTTGGATTAGATCTGTAGTCACTGTGTTCAGGAAACAACATGAAATGATCTACTTCAATGCATATGAAAAAGCATCTTTTAAAAGCTGTTGATTTTGAAAGAGGACGATTCCATAACTAAAATGGTCAAAATACAAAATACAAAAAAAAAATTTAGTTATCACTTATAATAAATGGTACCCAGAACTATACTTCTCTGGCATTAATAATTACTGAACCATTTTTAAATCCAATATATTATTTTACTGTGAATTATTTATAAATTGGCTGTAATATTAAATGTAACAGCCCAAATAGCTCAGTTGGTAGGGCATAATTATCTGACTTGCAAGCAGGATGTCACTGGTTAGAGCCCTGCATTGGGTACATTATTTTCTTCGGGACTTCTACAGTATGCCATAAATGTGTGATTAGCCTTGGAATCTTATAGCTAGAGTGAAGCAAATGCTGGGTTTGTCTAAAGAGCCTGTGTACTTAACAGTGATATCTTTGTTCAAAGGTGACCTGGGCACGCATCTTTATAAAATTTATTATTGATCAGTTTCCGAGCACATATCTTTGCTTGTATTTTTAAATTAAGTTATTTTATTAATTATGACATGACATGAGTGATATTAATATTGACACATTAATTAGTCTGACAGCATAATTGATCAAATGTGTATTTAAACGTTAATCAACTCTTATCTTCTCAACCATACTATAGTCAATCATTGAATTGAAATTCGCTCAGACTGATTATAAGTTTTATTACCTTTGGACCAGGTTTATAAATATATTGCATTTTATGATTTGATATCTCTACAAACTTCAACTCTGGATGGTTGTGTCTACAGGTCTGTAAACTTATTAAGAATGTAAGTTAAGTGCTGCATTGGAATACATGATGTAATTCTCATTCAGTCTACCAGATAGCTTATGAACAACTTTTTTTAATGATGGCCCTATAGTTGATATATAAAATTATATAGTTTCAAAAATTAATTTCAACCTGAGGGGATTACAGTCTGTGAAATGAAGGTTTGAAATGTGGTTGCCCGAAACAGAAATTTTAGCTGCTTTTGCTTTGATATATTAATGAAAATCTGGTTGTCCGAAACAAAATTTTGGTTGTCCAAATGAAAAATTGGTTGTCCCTGACAACAGGACAACTGCTAATTTCGCAGATTGCAGGGAATGTATGATGATGTTTTTATCCAGTAGTGATTTTAATGACTTGACTACATGGCATAAGTTTGTGATGTTGAATGTTATTGAAGGTAGTGTCAGTTGATTTGAATGAGACTTATACCTTAGCTCATTAGATTAATTCCAATGTTCTATTGACAGAAGTGATATAAGACATCCAATATAGGATGAGTCAGGACGTGGGTCAAGGAGACAGTAAGAAAGGTCACTCTGTGTTGTTACGTAAAGGATCCTCAAGCAGGATGGCACTTAAGGAAAAGATTGTCCAGATCTATGAAGCTTTTTTCCAGGTAAATTGTAATCGAGGGTTCAACGCAACAGTGTCGTAACTCATATTGAAATAAGAACAAGTTACGACAGTGTTGCACTGAGCCCTCGTAATGTTCTGTGATGTAAGTTTTTATTTGCGAAAGAACTGTTTCATTGTTAAACTATGTTAATCTATTGTCTTAATTTTGTTCTGACTGATTAGATCCATTAATTTATAACATGATTGATAAAAAAATCAATATGAAATATGGTATAATTATGCTGTCAGTATATCCTTTCTGACTTGTTAGATATATATTCTTTGTTACAAGTTTGTATGTACCGTTACAGTATACCCTAAGTGTTTGATAGGCTTGTATTGCCTCTTATTTCTACAAGTTCTAGTATTGCCTTAAATTACTAAAATTGTCTTTAAATTATCATGCAGGGTGAAAATCCTTCTGCTGGCAATCCTAATTTCTGGGATGAAATGTTCCTGTTACGGGTATGTAGACTTCAGGATTTTAATACTTTTTCAACCATCTAAAATGTACTGAAGATAGTAAACATGTCTACATTAAACAATTAATTCTTTATAATCTGAGATCTGACACCACTTGTAAGCGTTTGAAAAAATCATTATGACTGCTGCAGCTTGTGCATTGTATCCTGTTTGTGTATTGTAAAATTTCATAAAGAGACACTGTAATAATTGTGTATGAATACACCAGTTTTAATTAATGCAGTGCAATTAAGTCGAAATAAAACTTTTACCACACTGTTTGCTTAGTAAATCAGCAATATTATTATTCTTTATTGATACCATTTGTATATCTATTATTAACTTTTACAGGTGAACACTACTTTCATTGAAACAGAATGTGAAAAACTATCTGGAGAAGGACTTTTGTCCCTCAAGGTATAACACCAACAGTAATTTCTTTATTCTCTGTTATAACATGACTTCGTTATCTTTCATTCAATGAATAGCACCTGTTACGATACTACTGTTACATTTTTACTGTATATGCTTCAGCTATTCTTGTGGTTAATGTATTACATAGAGGATATTAGATGAGTGTTCAATAAATCCAAGACAGAATCTACACAAATTTAATATTCTTTTTATCACTTACCCTGAAAATACGACAAAAACCAACATATATGTTTGACATTGCTACTAATAACAAAAGAGTGATACATGCATAATAAGGCTTTTTAATCAGGAGCACAAAAAATAGTTCCATTATGAAACATCATAAATAATAAATGTGTGAACATATCTATCGATATATACAGTGTCTTTGCTTACTCAAATTGTTAAAATTATTTCAACATTACTCCTGTGAAGTTATAAAGTTTGTTGACAAACAGCGTAGGAATAAATTCATGTGAATCTGCTCATTTATATATCATATGTACAGCCGTGCCATATCGTTTTTACGGCACGGCCATAACGGCACGGGTATGTGATAAATTAATTTTCTTTGAAATTCTACAGAAATTTACTTAATTATATTACTGTTGGTTCCTTTTATATTTTCTCATCGCAGTATTTAACCTTTTTCAGGATAATTTTAATTTGATGTTCATGAAAGCTGTTGAGACATTGAAACAAGATAACCATATCCGTACAGTTAATGCCATACATGTAAGTTGATATACATCTCATTTTGTGATGATTTTTCAAGCTGTTACTTTCTTTGTTGGTAATAAAAGGCAATTGTGACATATCTGTACTTAACCCAGTAATTTTGATTTGAAAGAAAATATCATCAATCAATTAGGCTGTTGGTAACTAAATCTGGATGTGATTCTTGCTCAAGAACAATGAAATACACAATATGTATTTGGATTACCTGGATATCTAAATCTATAGAATGATACTACTGTATGGAAATGCAATGTTTAAATTCATTATTTAAACATTGAATGTAAGGACGTGTTCAAATATTCAATTTTTATCTTCAGACATTGTGTGCACTAACAAGAGGTATTTACAGAAAAACATTGAAGGATTATGGTTTTGATGTCATTAATATTTTAATTGGCTTTGATGCTGCAGAATCTGTAATTCAGGTAAATACTATATATCATTTATTTATTTGTATATTGACTTGAGTGTCACATTTAGTTGGTAGAAAATGTAATTGTTGTTGTATGTCTGTTACCAATCTAGATACAGTGTATTTACAGATTTTAGTCAAATGTTAAAAAAAGTACTCATTAATGTGATGATTCCAAGATCTGTGATTTTATTTTTACGAGTTTTAATCATTGGTTATTTATTTCAGTCACTGATTGAAGGATTAAACAGAATTTTGACTGGAGATTTTCCCGTATCGTTGAAACAGTTAATTCTAAAGTTTCTTCTGGTTCTAGCGTCAGTAAGTGTCTTCTTAATGTATGTGACAATGAGTAAATCAGCCGTAAAATTAAAACTAATGCATATGAGTTCAAATCTGTGCATTCCCTTTTCTGAATATTATAGTTTAAATTGCTTTCTGGTAGGACTTTCATCATTTAGAATGATGTTATTTCCTGATATATTGATGTCATCTATAAACAAATAACTGAATCAAGGACAGTACTACGTTTTGGTCATATAATCATATTCTGTGCCATGACAAAAGATTTCCTCCTTTCTTATCAGGTACCAATGACAACCTTTTTCTACCCGTTGCGTAAGTATTAATTAATGTTAATGTTTTATGACATTTTTTTGCAGACGACAGACAACATAAGTCAGAATACGTTACTGGAGTACATACTACTGAATAGTGTCTATGAATCCTTGATTATGATATTTGCTAACCCTGTTCTCCGACAGAGTCTCGGTGTAGATTCTATTTTAGTCTTGACACTTCTTGTACAATACAGAAAATTTGAGGTTAGTCCTTAATAAAATATTTCATTCAGACAAACAGTTACACCTGTTAACAAAGGCCATTTTTGTTAGGTGGCCTTTATTCGGAGATTGTTTTATTCTAAATAATCAATGATGTTTTTTTAAAAGAAGGAATTTTTTTCACATGGTGGCCTTTATTCAGAAGTGGTCACTTACACAGGGTTGGCTGTATAGATAAGTAACGAATTAACGAGGTTCTGATTATATATTTTTCTTCCATTCTGTTTCATCTTGATATGATTTATAGGTATAAAAAGCTATGTTATTCACATGTTCTGACCAAGTGGTCCAGATTTTGTGTCATTGCACTTAATTTAATCAACAGCTATGGAGATTCTGCTTTGAAAACAGTAACTGATCTTTACTAGAATTCTGTATGCACAGACTTGAATGAAATCAACTATTCCTTTGTATCTTGTCTATTTTCAGTCTGCAAATCCATACATTGTAAAGTTATCAATACTTGATGATGAGTTAGCTTTAACGGTAGGTCATATGTCTAGGATGGTTGTCTTAACATATTTTGTTATACATGAAATTAACTCCTCAGTTCACCAAGCTTGTTTTTCTCACAGACGCTTGTTTAGAAAAAATTACCCCACCCACCACGTTCGCTCTTATCACTACCAATATACATTGAACTACTAGTAATGTATATTGGTAGTCATAAGAGCGAACGTGGTAGGTGGGGTAATTTTTTCTAAACAAGCGTCTGTGGTTTTTCTGTATACATATAGAACAAGTTATAACTTTTTGGTGCTGAAAGTATAGTTTGAATTGTCTCATGAAACTGGTATCATGATTATGTATTGAATACTACGTGTTATAGAGTGTACTTTCAATTCCTCCTCAATTGTCTTGTTGCTGTACTGTTTTTTTCTGTGCTATTTTAAGAGTATGTGAATATTGATCCAAGTGCATGAATCATTTATTGATAGATTTCTGTACTTGCTTTTTTGTCTAGATTTGACATGTCTGGTTTAGTTTTACTAACATTTTGCTTGCAAGATGAAATAAAACATGAATTTGCTGTCTGACTATGAAAATGAACAATTATATCAATCTCTCCTGTAATACATACTTGTTGTTAAACCTCAATGTTATATATTGAAATTGATATTTGTTTAACTCTTTAAATTTATTTATGCAGGGTTACGCTGAAGTTGTGTCTGTGGCTCTCTCCGACTTTAACCGGTATGTTGAATTCTCTGTATATTGTTTTCTATTTGATCCTATTTTGATGGATTTGTAACCAGGCAATACAGGTTTGAATAACAGTTAGGGCAGGTAATACCCTTCATATAAAAATTGACAAAAATGTTGATTTTCCTTCATATGTGGAGAAGTTGCTGGTTTCTTGTGGAAGAGTTGCTTAGTACTGGTTAAAATACAGTACAGAATACTGGTTAGGAGAATCAGCCACTGCATATAACTAAAATGAATTAAAAAAAACAACAGGATTAAACCAACTAAAAAATATAAGATGAGAGCAGTGGTGTGTATATTCAGATAGTCTTTATTTAATTTAACATTGAGTTTTATTTGACATAGAGAAGCTGAAACCAATATCTGATCTCTTATATTTCCAGGGATTTAACAAATTTGCATGGCTTCCAATCTTGATTTATGCATGGCTTACAATCTTGATTTATTGTAATCTGTATTTAGTTTTATTGAATTGTAAATTTTGTTTTTGGTGTTTATTTTCTGATACTTCTTACAGAATATCAATATATTCTCCAATAAATGCAGTTGATTTTATCTGTTTTGTTTTAGCTGTACACATTGTATTATTCATATTCTAGGGTTGTAAAATATAATTAAATGTATTTTATTTTCAGAGATTATAAGACTAGAAGTAATGAGCAACAAACTGGATGGTTCTCAGCTTTGGCTAACATGGTAAGGATGCAGGGTATATCCATCTTATTAAGGTGTTGTTTTCGATATACAAATTTTTGTGAAACACATCTATTTTTTGTCAGTAATTTGCAAGTTGCCGTACCATATCAGTTAATGTTGGTATGATTATTTCTAGGATTATTCAATGAGTTTAGAGTTAAGAGCCATCTTTATCAGAAGGGTAACATGCAATGTCGTAACTAGTAGAGTCGCATGTTTCTTGCATGAGGCAAGAACACCCATTCATCATAGGTTTGAACCAAGATGGATCTTAATTTGCATAGTTCACATGGGTTTATATATAATTTGTTGTAATCATGTAAATAGACTTTGAAAATGTTACAGTATGTATTAAAAATTGTGTATTATAATTTTTGCCGTACAAATTACATAATTCTGAATTGTAGATTTAAAAGTATGTAAAATTTTGTAGAATTTTAAATTTTATAAAGATTTTTGATAAAGGGACGTAATTAGTAACAGTAACATTTCTCAATAGTTTTTCTTGTATTCATAAATTCGTATTTTAGACTTGTTAACATGTCATTATTTAATGGTTAACTGGTTGGTATTTTGAAATATGTTATAACTATGTGACTTACATTCAGGTTGGCAACATGTTCGTAGCTGAAGAAAAGGAATTTGCTGCCGTCAGGTTTGCTTTATTTCTTATTTCATTTATTCTGTCCTGGCTAAATTGCCTTTTCAGTAGTCTAAGGCTTAATCAATAAAAACATTTTGTCATTATACCTAATTAACAATGTTTATTTGAATTGAAGATTTGAAAGAAATATATGATTGAGTTTTGAAGTACTTTGCGACAATAAATCTTGAAACCTATTAAAGGGAGACAACAGCTCCAGAGATTTAAAAGTTTTATTGCAGTTACTTCCCTTCAAGGAATTTTTGTTTAATTTTCCAATTATTCTGAATGAAGAAAAGAAATATGTGAACCTGTTAATAATCAACTTCTAGTAATTGTTTGCTTTTTGATGTAAAGAATTTCAAATATTAAAAAATATATATGAAGAATAGACGTCATTAATAACTTGTAAATTAAGTAAATTAATGAGTACTGGCCACCCTGTGAATAAAAAGGCCATTTTTTTAAAAAACGGCCATCCCTTATTTTGTGTAAATTAGAACAAAATAACCTCAGATTTCAGGCTACCTTTCAATAAAGGCCTTCTTATGTGATTCCCAGGGGTGACCTATACAAGATTCAGAGTCAGTAACTGTAACTTTATATTTCAGAGCTAATGATTCTGTCTTGCTTGCATTATATGAAGCTATCCATTTAAATCGAAACTTCATTACTGCCCTTACTCATGTAAGTATTCATCAACTGTACACTTTCTTGAAGACTTTCAAGTACTAAAACATTTATAATGAATTATCACATTTCTTTGATGGTATATGGTATTTTATTTTGTCTGATTTCAATTTGGAAGTGGTATGATTAGGAGTTATGTTAATGTAGTTTTTGTTCAATGTCTTTATTATTTAATATATTTACATTGTATGTCATTATGAAACTATTATATCATGGGCTGCTATGATATTCTTATTTAATCACACAGAATCAGGGTCCTCAATAATGGCATGCTGCATGCCAATTTAGCCACTTATAATGTGTTTGGGACGGTTAGGAATCTCAAAAGTTTATAAAGTATTGCTAGAAATTGCCTGGACCCCCCCCCCCCTTGCAGGCCTGTTTGTCTAGCTTTTGGGCCTGTTGGCCACAAACTTATTGACAACCCTGCATGATTCTTCATATAAAATTAAACCAATTTTAAGGAATGAACATACTGTGTGACTATCATGTTATGTTCACAGGCTATTATACTATTGATAGTAAATGACCTGTGATTATAAAATTGAAATCAGACCATTTTAAGTCACCTCCTCTGAGTCTGAAAAGTGTCTAAATGATTTAGTACTGGTATATAATAATTTGTCATATTCTGTGTCATTTATTTCTTATTAGAGAATAGTTACCTTAAATTGGTGCATTTTGAAACATTTTGTGTATGATTTTTATATCACATCATGTGACATGTCAGGTACTAGTATTATGATATAGTTTATGTTAATTATCTTTACTTTATATTTATTGTAGGCACATGCCCCCTCCATTCCATCAACGCCTCCATCATCACCGACACCTGACAGTACGCCTGTAGAAGATAAACAAGGTAACATGTAAAACAGTATGATGTGTACAGTAGTCAGTAGAACATAGACAGAGTGAATTCTGTGTAACCCAAATAATTACTTCAATATTCATTATATACATATTTCACTATATCCATGACAATGAAATAAAAGATGCGTGGGGGGGGAATAAATACTTCACTATATCCGATTCTGCTCTATATCCAAGTTTACTATATCTGTGTTTCACTGTACTTGATTTAGCAAAATCTTTAAGAAAATAACCATATATGTGCATTAAAATTAGATATTAACAGATATACATATATATTAAAACCAACATTCGAACCACATGAAATATATTGAGTTGGTCTCTTTTGTTTTATCAAGTTGAAATATAAAAAAATACTGAATAATGAGTAAAAAAAAAAAATGAGTTTTTAACTTTCCCTGTGAGATATTTAATACAAGCTTTTTGTTTGAGATATGTCAAATTGAGTTTTTTAGATATCAAGAATTTGTCATAAAATTAATGCATTGGTAATATCCAGAAATAGAAATTTATTGTGTTTCACAATATTAATTTTCAATCTTCAGGAAATCAATTAGAGAATTCTCCGACATCCATAGAGCCAGCCCATCAGCCTACTAATTTATTGGTAACATTCCTAGAGTATAGTTCAATTGTTATTCAAGACACAAAAGGTATGTATATTAAGTTAACATAACCCATGGTTATTCTACGTACTGTTTGGTTCATAGAAATTCTAGCTTTATTTTCCTCTTGGGAATTGGTAAGGCCATCTTAGAACTGTAATTAACTGAAATAAATGTTTGATTAATAGAATAAAATTTTATACAAATAATAACATTTCTGACTGAAAGTCTCTTATTTACGATAGGATTTGTTTGATTTGTTTGTTTGAGTCAAGTCAAGAGTCATATGAGGCAGACAGTTCACCTAACCATTGTTCCTGGAAGAACTAGAACTAGACTCCCATCTTCCGTAAGCAACTGCCTACATTCTCACATAAAGAGGCAAAATTGGTAGCTGGATCAAAGTCAGCAATCTTATTCTTAATCACATGACCACGGAGGCGGGTCTATTTATGGTAGGAACGATCAGAAACATAAGTACTTGTAAGACATCATAACCAACCATGGACTGTATTTTTCAGAACAAAGTAGGTACAACAATGCTAGATTATGTTTGATTATCCTGACGTGTATTGCTGAAGATCAATATGCTAACTCGCTCATGCATGACATCAACATGAACTTCAGAGTCCCTCTTCATAGAATTGTGAGTAGAAAAAAGAAAGAAAAAATTGTTTTTATATAAAATTTCAGGTAAATCACCGAGTCAGAGACTGAAAATGAATTTAATAAATTAAACTTTAATTGATAACAAACCACTACTTCAATTGTATTTTTAAAATCAAGTATACAAAACATTACTTTTATCTACAAATTGCTAGTGATCTGTGCTTTGATTTTGTAAACCATGCAAGTACAAAGTATACCTAATTACAAGTTTGGTCCTTTCAGTATTGGATTGACTAAAAGTAGCTAAAACTGATATTTGTATATTGTATTGGTTGTAGAAAGACTTGATTATCTCACTCATGTCTTGTTCTTTAGTTAATTTTTTCAGTGTGGTTGCATTTTATACTTTAAATCTTTAGACACAGATATTGTAACATAGATATTGACTTTAGTACTATTTGACTTATTGTTTATTTCAGCCAATGCGACACAGAAAAGTAAAATTTGAGGCTTCACCTCCATCAAGGCCCCTGGCTTGTGCCCTGTTAGGTAAAGTACATCATCTCCAGAGCGGCCCTCTCTTGAGCAACAACCTTCCTTCTTCAACAGCATAATTGTTTCTGCAATAATTCTACACAATTTAACTATTAATGTAACCTCTCTAGAGCAACACTTTATTACATTTTAATTGTTTCATCACATGCATAATTATATATAGCATTAAAGTATAGGTTCTTAAACCTGTTTTAGCATTCATTATTACTAGTATTTGATACATTAGTAATAATACTACCAGTATTTTCCTCTCTTCTTACAATGTAACTATTTCTGTAAAAATTCTTTGGAAGGAAAAATTATATGTAATGCACATTTAAATATTAGCATTTTTTTCTTTTGTATTATAACTTATTCATGTTTTCAGAAATTAATCTCCTATTTATTGAATCAGTTAGGAAAATGACGCATAATTAGCATTTTAGCAATATTAAACATTGTGTTATTATTATTTCGTCCAGTAAAGTATTACATGTTGTGTGATTTTATCATTTAGAATCTGTTTTATTTTATAGATCTGATGGTAGAGTTTATCATGAGTCATTTGATGAAATCAATGCCTCTAGAGTTATACAAGTATGTTCATATTTTATATTTTGTGACTTTGGGTCGCTTTGACTTAATTTTCCTGATTCTGTTACTGCTTTCTTTTACTTTGAAGATGTAACCTTTTGATGCCCCTAGGATCAATAGATGCAGGGTGCATACAGTGATTGTCTTATCTGTTCATACATCTGTTAAGGTTAAGTCAAGTCTTTCACTGGTGGGTATTTCATTTACTTAGTGCATCTTCCTGTTCAGTCTTTTCACTGAAGTTTAACATTGCACCATCTGCAAATGTCATTTGGTGAAACACCACTGAATATCAGTGTCAGAATATGTGCGGTTATACATGTGCGGTCATTCTGGAAGATTATTAAAATTGTAAAGTGTTATGCAAGATATTTTTAGCTTGTCTGTTTTAAAGAAGTCGATATTGTGATCACGGCAGTGCCTGCGTCATGCAAACACTTTGTGTAACTTATAACTCAGAAACTATAAGAGGTAGCTGCATGAAACTGGAAAGATCTCACTGAGGTAGTGAACAGACAAGCTTTGGCACTGCTTGCAAGTTTATTGGTAGATGAATTTGAATACTTAGTAAATTAATCAATTATGTATTGTATGATCAATGTCTTTCAGTCGATGTTTGGGAATTTGTCATAGAGTTTTATGTTACCAAAAGAGATGTCGTGTAAGACTACAATATACATGGAAATATCTTTGGACAGGTGAGTTATCCTTAATCTTCCATTGTCTTAACCTTCTTTGCTCCTATGGATTGCATGCTAATTATAATTTTTTATACACTCAGAATATTTTATTTAAATGTTTGATCTTCTTTGTTGAATTCCATCCTTGGTTTGAGATTATTAAACTTGAAATTGATCTCACTGTCTCAAAGGATGGAGTTAAATAGGATGCTGACTTAGAAAAGACTGAAGAAGATCTATTGGTTGTCATAATTGCTAGCTTACAATCATATGGTTGTAAATGACCAGCTGACCTTATTCTGTCGTAGGATAATGTTTTTATTTGATTTCCTTTACATCAATATTGCTAATAAAACAGAATATTTTTGTACTTCCAGCTTTGATCAACTTATTAAAGTTTATTCTCTCACATGAAAATCATCTGGTGAAGAAAGCCAATATCTTCCATTTATGCTCAAAGGTAAATCAGCACAATCATGCACTTTATTTCCTTATAGTTGTTGATAATGTCAGTTTATAGCCAAATTATCCTATTGATGCAACTGCACACTTCTTGATTTTATTATTATTTTCTGTAATTGTTCTTGGCAGAAAGACTAATCCAGTATATTAATATGTTTGTGTTTTTGACTATGGTTTAATTATATTGCAGTCTGTGAAATTAAGGTTTGAAATCTGGTTGCCTGAAACTGAAAATATAACTGCTTTTTATTTTATTTGTTAATGAAAAGTTGGTTGTCCGAACCAAAATTTTGGTTGTCCGAATGAAAAATTGGTTGTCCCAGGCAACAGGACAACCGCTAATTTCGCAGATATTGTTTGAGTTAATTGGTTCTAAAATGATTTTACCTTTCCTAATTTTCACGAAAGACTTCATACTTTCTATTTTCAGATTGTAAATATTTTCAACTTATTTATTACGTATGGAGATACGTTCTTACCAAATCCTAATAGTTACGATGAGCTGTATTATGAAATTATAAGAATGCATCAAGTATTTGATAATTTATATTCTATGGGTAAGTACTTTTTATTTCTTCTGTGAAACCTGTCTAAGCAACCTCTTCACTATAATAATTCACCTCATTATAACAAACACCTTGTTATAACAAGCCACTCATAATAACAAACCACTCATTATAACAAGCACCTTTTATAACAAACCACTCATTATAACAAACCACTCATTATAACAAACCACTCATTATAACAAACCACTCATTACAACAAACACCTTTTTATGACAAACCACTCATTACAACAAACCACTCATTATAACAAACCACTCATTACAACAAACACCTTGTTATAACAAACCACTCATTATAACAAACCACTCATTACAACAAACACCTTTTTATAACAAACCACTCATTACAACAAACCACTCATTATAACAAACACCTTTTTATAACAAACCACTCATTACAACAAACCACTATAATGGTTCTATCCAGGAAAAAACTTATGTTTTTCTTCAAACTCAACTTATCTATTAAATCAACCATTTCTGTGTTTTATAGTTTTATAGTATGAAATTCAGAATGTGGTATTAAAAGAAAGTACAGTGATGGTCTAATCACAGTTTCCCACTATTTCAACCTAGCTATTATCTCTTGATATGATATAGTTCAATAAAATTGATTTGAGTATGTTATTGGGAATTTTATTTTTTTACTCAAATGAAAAGTTTTGAGACTTAATTTGTGTGCCAGACCCGCACTATTTTATGCTAGCATATTTAACATGATCTTAGTAAATAAGGAAACAAATGGTAACATTTCTGGTCAAAGACACAATATATCTAGACCAAAAAATAAGAGTCCATTATTGAGTTTTTACTCAATTTTGTTCGTGAAACTGGGGCCAGGTTTAAGTATGGGTTTTTTCACTATTAAAGCTAGAAAGTTTCTTAATGGCCATGGCTTTTTGTGTGACTTTAAACCCCAGAAAACAATTAATAAGTTGACTACTTTCTTTTTTTGCTTACTTTTCAGCACTACGGTATACATCAAGTGAAGGTGAACACAAAGAATCAGCTGCCAGACTTACAAATCATCTCATTAATGTTAGGTCAGTATTACTTTGTTTTAGTTGAAGATTGTCTTATCTGTAATATATCTCCCATAGTCACACATAGATGTCTGTCTGTCTGACAGATTAGGTTGTCCAACAATATATCCGAGTGCTGTTTGCTTTCATACTCAAGTAACAGTTTAAACATGAAAATACAGATCGATGGTTCAGCGCAACACTGTCGTAACTTGTTCTGATTTCAATACGAGTTACGACACTGTTGCGCTGAACCCTCGAGATATGTTGAATTTATTATTTCCCCCTGAACATGGCCTTATTTTTGTACCCTCATAGGTCATCTTATGGTGTGGGGACACATAGTGATTGTCTTATCCATCCATCCGTCTGTCTGCACAAAGTTAAGTTAAGCTACCATCAGGGGTATAATGGGTTTATTGAACACAGATTCTTGTTTCATTTCAAAATGGATACTACCAAATAATTATTTGTGTCTCCAGGAATACACAAGAATAGTGTTCCACAGTAAAATCTGATAGATACCCTATATGACTTTGGTTAAACTCACTCACTTAAATATGTCAGTTTTGTTTAAGATTTCATCTTATAAAGGTGAAAATGTTTTTTGTTGTAAGCTGCAGTATTTCTTGTATTTCTGTGTCGGTGATATATTATCTTAAAAAGTTTGCTGTTTTTCAGGGCTATTGTCAATCATTTTACACCAAAAGTGGACAGTTGGGCAGCTAACAATCAGTTATCATCACTCACAGAGGAGCAGGTAATATTTAGCTTTATACAGAAAAATCTGTGAACAAATGTTACCCTTAGGAAATACAGATTATAGCCTTTATTGACAGGTGACCTTTATTTGGAGGTCATTTTGTTTCAAATGATCAATTACATATTTTAAAAGGATGGCCTTTAATCTCAGGATGGCCTTTATTCGAAGATGGTTGCTAATACTGATTTAACTGTATTTCCCCTGAGATTATTTTTGTAATTATTATCAAATAAATTGTAATATCTATTTAGTTTAAAAACTGCCTTCTTATGAGAATTATGTCTGCGAAACGGGCCCCTGTTGTCAACTTTACATTAATGCATATGAGTATACTTCCTAATTAATATAAATAATACCCTGTCGTTGGTGTTATGATGATTTATCTACTGTAGGTACTTGAAGTTGTACGAGGTAGTTATGATACTCTGACATTAAAACTACAAGACAGCCTCGATCAGTTTGAAAGATACTCAGAAAAACCGAAGGAGACATCATTCTTCACTCAACTGGTTAGTATACCTAACTATACTACCTGTAACAATACAATAATACCAGCAGTATAAGCAGGTTTTTGTTTAGGAAACGATCCTGGGCTTTGGTGAAAGGTGGAAAAAATACACTAAAGAGGCAAATTTGTGGAAGTATATTTTTTGGGGAAAGATACAGCCTATTTTTCAAGGGGAAGATGTTTCAGTGTTACTTTCTTAGTAAAATATATTTTGATATAATAATGATAGTTTTAATATAACTAGCTAAATTTTTGCTACAAGCAACAGGTTTCAGAAATGATGAATTCAAAATAATTTTTATTTTTGAAAGTGATAGAAATAATGTGACTGAAATCATAAATCATGTATTAACAGATAGAATGTGTGTACAATAATTGTATAAATCAATTCAATGAGATATACTGGACAGGTACATTTATATGTTCTAGGTACGGTCTATAATAGTTGATGTACGTAAATCTGTGAGTGATATCAACATTGATCAACAAACCATTATACAAGAAGTGTCCACAATGCCACCTACACCTTGAGGATAAAGAGCTTATGATGATGATGGATGATTTGGTGCCCAAGCATCAACTAAAGGAGGGATGAGGAATACTTATATATAATTATATTAAGTAGCTCATATCATGATCATGTTAACATTGTTAATTATTAGCCAGTGGCTCAGGATGAGCTTTTAGAATCGATGAATGTCCGGCATCCAGCCTCCATCCAGACTTGGGGCGATTACACTCTAGTAGTGATTGTAATCAGTCCATGAAAATTTCGTTGATTAATCAGAGGCAAAATTCAGTGATTAATCAATTAAATAAGAAATGATCAAATATGTTAGTATTGCATGAATTTACTTCCCTTACACCAATCGAATAGCACAAAATCAATAAGAATTGAATTATTACATGATTTAACATTATTAAGATGTTTGAGTAAACATCACATCAAAATATACTGATTATTAAACAAACTACACTTGGCCAGACTAAAGCTGCATTTAAAGTTACAGCTAGAACAGCATCATCTTTAAAGTGAAACCGTGTAAGGTTGCAGTACTATAGTCAAGAACAAAAACTATGTACAGAAATCAATAATCCGTTGACGAAATGGGGGCATTCTTATCGTCAAGTCAAAGACCATTCGTCAATGATTCGTTGAATAAATGATTAATCAGGACATCACTACACTCTAGCATCCAAAGCTCTTAACCAATCTAAATCAAACTTGGTTGCAATGTATATGGCCACTATATCTCACATGAGCTTGATCATGGACAAAATCGGATAAGTATTTCCAGAGTTATGGGCCCTTCACTTTTAGAAAATTTTCTGGATTTTAGCTTGTTTACACTCTAGCTCCTTCATTTCTTCACCAATATCATATATACAACAAATGTGTATAACCAAAGGGTTTTAAATGAGTTCAGTTATGGGCGAAATTGGACCAGTACTTCCAGATTTATGAGTCCTTGACACGTAAAAATTGCTATATTTCAGCTTGTTTATACTACATAGCAATTTCATTTCTTCACTATTTGTAATCATATTTACACAGAATGTACATTTACCTGTATCCAGTATTCATGAAAATTTCGTTTTGATCGAAATCCATGTAGAAACGGGTTGTACAAGATGAAAAACTGGTTACCTGGTCATTAATTATAGTGTAGTTGTTCTTAGGTGAGCGATATAGGGCTATCTTGTTTGTTTAGGTCTGAGTCATTGAAATATAATTGTTATTCAGTGAATTGTACAGCTCATTCTGTGTCTATATAGACTCGATATTTTGGTTAAACAGTATTTTGGTGTGTGATGGGATGATTCACAAATGTTTCTGATATACCAGTTCTTTGTATGTCCTTAGTTATGTCAGTTAATAAACGTCCAAGTTTTAAACGTATTTCAATACACATACAGGTTACTGATATTGTGTTAGCCATCTTTGGATTATAATAAACAAGCCTGCAGTATGAAGTTTTATTGCGCAATAATGGTTATTTTGACTTAGGCATCCAATTATTGGTATAAAATCATTTAGTAAAACATACTCATGCTTAAGGTTGTTATGTGATCAATTGTTAGACCTCTGATAATATGGAATAATTGTGTCACCAAACAGAGCCTGTCATTACCAGTCTTAACAATTTTATACCTGGCCAGTTATCTTTTACCTGAGAAGTCTGGCTTAATCTTGAATAAATTAGGGAAATTGATGTACTGTATATGTATATTAATTGTTTCACGGGGTTGTAATATTCCAGAAATCCAGATTTAAAGGCGCCCGAGACCGATGTAAGTCTGAGATGTTTTGTAGGGGGTGTGGGTGTCAGTCAAATCTGTATTGGGACGAAAGTAAAGCATACGAATCTTCTCACAATATTTTCTCTGCAAGTTTACCTCTCTGGGTCATAATGCCTAAACCAGTGAAATTTGGTTTTACGTTCAGTGTCTGGATCACTGTGGCATATCTTAATTATTTGCCTTCACCAACAGAGGTTTTAACAAACGTCTATCACCACAAAAGTATTAGCGACAGATGATCAAAATTTTCAAATACTATGAGTTTATTTTTAGCATATGACTGGTTGTTCAAATCTAATTAAATTTGATAATGAAAATTGCAAATTTCGTTTTTATCAGTAACCAATCGATTTTATGAATATACTGCAACCCCCATCATATTGTGAGGAATAAGAATCTTGCACTGTAACGACCCCTGGTTACACCGTTTATTGTACTTTAAAAGTGCTATGTATAAGTAATGCCAAAAAGACCACATTGAGTGTTCCAATAGATTGCCAATAATGTCAGGAGGATATGTAATATAAATAAATGCATGTTTAATTTAATATCTTGTTGGTTATACATGTATTAAAACTCTGACCCAAATCTCGATTTATATTTTGCGATGCTTTGTAACCTTTACACCTATCTCATTAGGTCAACCGCTACTTTTAGAATGGGTTGGTGGGACTGTTTTCATTTTCTATTGGATCTAGGAAAAATCCATTGCCAAGGCTATTTAAATAATTGCTTGTTTTGTCCAGTAACACAATAGTATGGAGTGTATGGATGGCCTTCAACTTTTGACCATTATCAGTTTGGTATCATTTATCAGTGTTCATGTATTAAATAACATTTTTTAAGAAAAAATCTGCTTAATATGTATTTGTGTTCATGAAACTGTGAATTTTTGTATTGTAAGAGTCTATGGACATTCAGCATATTACATTATGTAATTTGAATATTGAATAGATGTATGTACAGACAAACTATAATTTATATGTTTATATACTAGTTTATTCAGTGACTTGAGTATTTTAGATATTTGTAAAGAACAGATTCACTGAAATGATCCATGATGTTAAGTATGGATAATGATGTATTACAAGTTGTTTTTTTGACACCATTCAGTACTATCATTTGATATCATTGATAAAATATCATTGAAATTAATTCTGAAATAATACATGCATAAATTTTAACCACATTTCTATTGGTCCAATCTAGTTTATTTGGCTGGCATAAATTTTAACCACATTTCTATTGGTCCAATCTAGTTTATTTGGCTGGCATAAATTTTAACCACATTTCTATTGATCCAATCTAGTTTATTTGGCTGGCATAAATTTTAACCACATTTCTATTGGTCCAATCTAGTTTATTTGGCTGGCATAAAATTTAACCACATTTCTATTGGTCCAATCTAGTTTATTTGGCTGGCATAAAATTTAACCACATTTCTATTGGTCCAATCTAGTTTATTTGGCTGGCATAAATTTTAACCAAATTTCTATTGGTCCTATCTAGTTTATTTGGCTGGCATAAATTTTAACCACATTTCTGTTGGTCCAATCTAGTTTATTTGGCTGGCATAAATTTTAACCACATTTCTATTGGTCCTATCTAGTTTATTTGGCGTATCTACCTACAGACTTTAATGTTCTTACTGCTTTATGTTTCTTTGTCTGTTATTTAAGTTTGGGTTTAAACCTGGTACTCGGTGTACTTCCAAGCTGCTATGATGCTGCAGGGAGGTTGGCTTCTGTATAAATATGGTAGTCATGCTTGGTATGAATAGATTTTGTGAGGGTTAATTTATTTTTAAATTGCTGTGTACAGAAGATGTAAATTATTGTGTGTGCAATATGTACATATTAACTGTAGAATAGCATATATATATGATAATGAGTTCAATGTATTAAAATGATAAAAAAAATGTCAACTTGCATATTATTTTATGCATCAAACCTCTGAACGTTTGATTCTGTGTATTAGTTATGCAACTACTATTAATTATGCAAATCATGTTTTATTAATTTATATTGCATTCAAAGTACTTACTTGATTGGCTTGTAAATTGACTGGGAATCCCAGCTACATCTTTCATTTGATTAAACTATCAAATCCAATCATTTGAACTTCATATATAGACAGGCTTTAAATTGACCATACAAATTGAGGAGATTGCATTTTTGGACAGGTCAGTCTACCATACTTTTATCCCTTTGGTTCCTGGTCTAGGTCAAATGCACTTGATAAAATAACTTAATTAATGCAAATAACAAAACTGAATGCGTACATTAATTTTATTGTTAAATATAAAAATACACACATTTCACATACACATATAAGCACTAGTACTCCTCTGATTGCTAGAGGTGATTATAAACAGTAACAAACATTCAAAGAATTAATTATGTTCAAATTTGCACCGGAAATTAATGCGCAGTTAGAATTAATAGACTTCAAAAATATAACAAAAAATAAAATGCTTTAAAAAATATACAACATTATAGTTCTCTATTTGAGAAATTGGATAGTTATCAACCTGTTGATTAAGTAAATACACCATGCATCATGGCAGACAATGCAAGGAAGTTAAAGAAAAGCTCCATAAGTGGCTTATAATGAGGGGAGAAATATTTACATCTTGACAAGACAAATTTCAACACATTGATGTATGGACTACGAGAGTAAAGACATTTATAATATCCTATAATGATATATAATCTCAACACACTAAAAAAGCTTAGGTTCAGAAGCAACAACATCACAAAATCACCTCACCCAAGTAGAACATTAAAACTACATGTATACATTATGCATAAAGTGTGATGCATAGAATTTTCTCTCGCAATTGTACTTATATTAAACTAAATTAATACAAAAGTGATCTTACAAAAACGTATCGAAATGAAGATCACCTTAAAATCAGTCAGAAATTTCTAGCTTTTGACGTATTGATTTACACCAGTCATACAACTAAGATATAATTCTATATTTAACCAAGCTTGTTAAGCTCCTCGACTCCCGGGAAGTACCAGTAGGTACCTTTAATATTCTTAGTTAGCCGCATAATATCATCAGAGTGTGGCCCATCTTTGCCTGCACCAACCATGTTGTCTAACATGAAGTTAAGGTTGTCGGGAGAGGCAGAGTATCCGATGAAGAACAGACCGGCCCCGTCTTTTAGTGTTCCATACGGCATCGACTGTCTCACTATTTCAAACGGTTTCTTTTGTTGGAATCCATTTCCTGAAAATTGTCAAATGTGATGATAATATTGAATAAAGAAACCTATCTTTTTTCTTTTTATGGATGTTTGATTAGAAAATGCACCAACATAAAAAAAAAACATTTCACTTAGTATGGCCTTGATGATATTATACATCCATTCCGCCTTATGTATATGTTCTATTCTTAGGGACGAATTAATGTCATCTTATAACCTAAATACATTGAACAAAGTTGGTTGCTATTTATTTAAAGCTTTTGAAAGACGCAATTAAAGGATAAATAACTTAAAATGTAATGATATGTGTAAATCTACTGTATTTCTCTTGTCTTGTATGTATACATTTATTCATTTTATGATTATTGTGATTTTATTATGTTCATTAACTGTATACTGTTTGTACAATGTATATTATTGTTGATATCGATGTGTCCTTGTTACACAAGATTTAATAAACATACATTCTGTTCTATTCTTATGGACAGTTGGATATATTCTTGACATACAAGAAATTATTTTTAATTAATTACACTTACCATACAATCCTGTATGTTCAATGACTTGAGAACAGAACAGTACAGACATTTTATGAAATACGGTGTTTTTGATTCATGTTATATGCATCATATTTGAGATAAAACCGTATACATGTTATATTTTTCATTCAGAGGACTATCATTTCCGACTAAATTCAAATCTTATACTTAGTCTAACAGATTATTGAGTTTTTACAATTGCCAACAGGAAAATTCCATATTGGCGAGCTATATCAGAAGTAATACATTTCTAATTATGATTATATGTTACTGACCTCCAGTCATACGAGCAACATGGGAAGTGACAGATTTACGTGAAATTTCCACACTGTCGGCTAATGTTCTTCCGACCCAACCTTCCTTTGTCTTGTCTGAAACAGTGTAGCATAGTATATTATAAATGTGTAAGTTTAATATGTAAACATTTCAGCACAAATGTTATAGGTCAATGATAGCTAATGCAATATAAATGTCATGTATTTCTTATTAAATATGAATAATATACACAGGACCTGGTATCATATGACGAAAAATGTTCAACAAAATAACATATGTACATCATACAATCTAAAATTGACTTTTATGGATACCTTCAATGTAATATCTAATAAAACTTCAAGTAATACTTAATTAAACTGCAATGTTTTCACATTATCATATATAGGAATTAACAAGTGGTTGTATAATTAGATGGTTGTTAAATGCAGTGATCGCCGTGTGACATTGTAATGTAACAAGCAGTTCTTTGACTGTTTCATACAGAAAATGAAACAAAACAATAAAAGTTAATTTACCTTTTTCACATCCAATTACTGGCATGTTATGCACCCATTTTTGTGTAATCTAAGAATAGAAAAAATAACATTAATTATAGAACAGAATATCATGGATATGAAGAATTAATTTATAAACAAAAAGTGTTTAACATTTAAATATATTTCCTAAATAAATGTAAACATTCATTGTAGGAGATTATTTTACAACAAATCAATAGTTTGCTACCTTTTCACGAATACCACAATCTTTCTACCAAGTTTACTTATCGCCACAATCTTCTTACCAAGTTTGCTATCATTTTATAGAAAGCCTAAAAACTGTTTGTTTCATGTTACTTGCTCATTAAAAATAGGGCAGGTTTGTTGGGGCTTTTGTTAGCTCTTGAAAGCATGCGTAAAGGTAAAAAAATGAAGTGAAAGTAGATGCACCGGCCATTCCTGCACCGTTCCTTAAGCCTAATAAAATATCTAAACTTGCAGAAAAATTAGAATAGGTTTGGTAACCAGAAACAAACCTAAGTATTGTCTCAGTAAGACTACAATCTTTATTTATACAATATACATACCACATAACTGCCACCAGTCTCCTTCTCTACAGCAATGTTTTGTCTACTTTCATCATCAGCAGCGTTTTCAGTTCCTACATTCAATAACATATCATACATTCATAGATTTATCAATCACACAGCTAAATAAAATAACCAGGATCATATATTATACTGTGATTGGTTCAGTCTAACAACATAGGTTCTGATTGGATAGTCCTGAGCTCAGTCATAAAATTGACCAATGAAATGGCTTCATACATAGGTTATATCAGTGTAATTGGTTTGGTATAACAATACAGGTTCTGATTGGATAGTCCTGAGCTCAGTCATGAAATTGACCAATGAAATGGCTTCATACATAGATTATATCAGTGTGATTGATTCAGCCTAACAACACAGGTTCTGATTGGATAGTCCTGAGCTCAGTCATAAAATTGACCAATGAAATGGCTTCATACAGAGATAAGTTTCCTTACTCAGATTTGTAATCTTGGGTCAAGTTCTGTGACAGCACAACCTGTTACCTCACAATTAAATTAATGTGTGTAACCACACAGCTACATCATGTTGTAACATTCAAACCTGAAGTTAACAGTGTAAGTCTCATACATACCATCAATAAATCCAGATAAGTCACGTCCGTTCTTGAAGACAAAGCTGTAGATATCTTCAAAGTCCTTGACGCTTCCCTTTGGAAGACTAGAAAGGACAGCTTGAGCTAATTCAAACAATTTGCTTGGTGTGTTACATTTAGCATGAACGAATACATCACCAGCTGAAACAATAATTAAGTACTATATGATATACAGTATAACCATAGCTCCTATAAACCGGACTCCCTGAAATTCAGAATTCTCTGAAAAATCAGAAGATTTTTTAAGTTCCATTTTTTTCTGAATTTTTCAAGTTCTCTAAAAAACGGAATTCTCGTGGGGTTTAGGACTGCATTTTTTCTGTATAATTCAATATGCAAGTAAGACAAAATGCTTAAATCAACCATTCTCTTGACAAATTAATCTTCACAATCTGATGAAACAATGACAACAGACCCAATTAATTGCTTACCATAAAAATATAACAAAAACATGAAACTTGACTTAATGTTTGTTACAAATATTTCGTACATTGTTAACATCATCGCTTACCAGAACTTGGCATTTCTCCAAGATTGCCCCTTCTGTGAGCGTAAGTGAAATCCTGCTTGACTCGGCCACCAACCTATCGTATATCATCCATATATATTACACATTCTAGGTGAGCAAAATATGACATACTTATAAAAACTACGAACACTGTTGACAATATGTGTATGCCATTTCAATATTGATCATTTGTTTTAAAATAAATTTTATATATCTTTAACAAAACTTCTAACTGATGTTCCCTGTTTTCCATTTCACCAGTTGCATGTTTATCTAAAAAAATGGCCTTAGACTCGCTGAAACAAAGTAAACTGATATCATATTGTGTAAGATATGAAGTGCGATGTCATTGACCCACACAATCAGACGAGGAAAATAAAGATATACTTATAAAGATATTCTACCCCCCCCCCACCCCTAAAGAAAAAAGATAAAATATTTAGTACTGACCTGTTTGTAAAAGTTTGGACTAAATCCAACCCCAGCCCAGACTTCATCCTCTTCATCTTTCATACTCGGGTCTGTTACTTGATCAACCATCTTCTGTAAAGTCTTTGCTACCTTTGCAACCTCCTTCGGATTGGCTTTCGGGTCCAACTCAATCCATAGATACAGGGCATGGTTCTTACCTTGCGAAAAAACCTAGAACACAGATAACACATCATAGTATTATCTATAAACAATACAATATGAACATTTCCTATCGTGACAAAAACAGTAAAAGTAACAAATGTGTGCAGTCAAACCTATTTAAATCGTCTCTATTAACATATTCGTAACAAGCAAATCAGCATCCAAATGAAGGTCAACTAAGTGTAAGGGTTATAATGCTTTTCTCCCTTTTGGTCACCATTGTTCTCAGTGGTGTCTGTACCAGTTACTGGGATCATCTTGTGATAATCAACCTTCCTACATACGGTTTTCTTAAGAACACATGCCAAATTGTTCTCTAGTTATTGGCAGACAAAAATTTTTGTGCTGAAGGTCAGTGTGACCTTGACCCACTACCCTAGAAATCAATAGGGTTCATCTTCCAGACTAAGTCATCCCAAATCAAGTCCAGGACCTTAAGTCAGGTTTTTATGTTGAAGCTAGGTCAATATTACCATGCTCTTTCACCTACTGACCCAGTCATCTACGTGTGATGACCAACCTTCAAACTAAGTCTAAATTAGGCTAAATCGTTCTCTATATAACTGTTCAGACAAGGTTATTGTGTTGAAGGTCAATGTTACTTTGACCTACGGACCTCAAAATCATTAGGGGTCATCTGCATACATGTGATGTCCAGCATCCTGAACAGGTCTAATGACCTAATGTCAAACTGTTCTACAGTGATCATAAGGCAATTTCATTACATTGCAGGTCGCTGTGGCCTTGACCTTTGACTTACTAATCACCTCAAAATCTTTAAAATGGTCATCCACATAAAATGGTCAACCTCAAATCTATGTCTAAGGACTGTTGGCCAATCAGTCTCCAGTTATTGGTCGGACGTTTGGTTTACGTACTGACTGACGGACAGATAAAATGACATGTGCTAAATGATATACCCTGCTTCTTTTAACCAGGTCAGTAAGTTATATTACATTCTAGTATCATTAATACTACATGTATAATCACTCACTGATGGCTGACTTGTTGGTCCTGATGCAGCAGACACTTTAGGGGCCAGTGATTCTAGCACAGCAGACACATCTTCCTTCCTTGTGTATTTATAAACACCATAGCCACTAGCACCAGCTACCAATGTACTCAAGACAATTGGTACGGCTGATTTATTGTAACCACTCTTAGTGGCTATCTGTCGGCTTGGTGCTGAAACAAGAAAAGAATCAATTATCTAAATACATGATAGAAAAGGCGACGTCAATGGTAACCTTCGCTGTGCCAATAAATCGTCAAAGTTGAAAATCTTGTCTTCAGCTATACGTACGCGTCAATTAAGCAACTTTTACAAACACAATGACTATGGGAGCGGTACGTACATCTAGGTTTTTAACAACCATCGTTCACGAAACTTCCGAGAAGACACAACAACTTTGAGGGTTTATTAGGGAAAACAAAACAATTAGTATAAGTACAGGCTTCTTAAAATACCGATACTCTAATTTATAATACAAGCACATTCAAATTATTAACACATTACCTTACTGTTTGTCATGCACGAAATCTGGTGAACATTTACAACTAATTTATTATACTAAATCCGATTTTCATTGATATTGGATAAAAATTGCATTATAAAATGTAGGTATGGTAGCTTTATGGCAAGTAAACAAGTTTCCAAACAGGTAATGTCACTTTTTTTAAACATTATGGCCCAACAAACACGCCGTTTATTCGACGTCAGAGCAGAATTTAAACTGACGCCTGTTTACCTTTAAAATACCGAAATTGACACGAGTACAATTGATTCGCATGAAAAAGTGTATAAACACAGCCTCGCTCGGGGCGGAAGCAAATTCAGAACACGTCATGACGTGATAGTTCTACAGTCCAGTTATCAATACTTCACGTCGATAAAATGCGTACACGTGCGTAAACATGTTTTATCAAATTGTCTCTTATCACACACGATTTTATTACAAATTTAACCAACGATTTATAACAGACCGGATTCATCTTTCATATCATCAAATTCCGTCAAAGTACATATAAATCTTCCATACGTTTAACAAACGGAATTTAGCGTCATACATCCTGATCAAACTGCACGAAACCAGGATATGCTCCTGCGCCACATAAACATAGGTCTAACTATTCTTAGTGATGCTAATATACATGTAACTACGAACAATGTCCTTACTGTCCATTTCAAAAAACAAACATACAGCGGCCTCATCTTCTCAAATGTTTGAAGGACAAAAAAGTTCTCACAAATTAACGACCCCCGGTATATTAATGCATCATGTATAACAAAATAGACCTATATATAGGTCTTTGTGCATAACAACCTAAACAGGGTTATTATTTAATATGTGAACTGTATCATTACATACTACAATGTAGTACGTATATGTTGACAGAACGTACAGCTTTCAGGTATCATTATCGGAGAAAAATGTGCGTCGTAAACGTCTTTTATTTCAACCAATCGTAAATTTATCAAAGGCAAGTTGTAAGAAAACTTTCAACTATCCGTAGGCATGAAAAAACTCACGTTACCCATAAGTCATTGTTTAAAACACCCAGAGATTAATAATATCAAACCAGTGTTGCGTGACAGATTGATAAAGATAAATTTGTGACTTATAATAAAAGCAACATATTGGATGATTCACGGACATGTTACACAAGAATATATACAATGTGTCTACATGTACGAGTACATGAATGCATTTTCAAACCAATGCTCAATTACAGTAAATTATAACTTCGACACATTGTACATATAAACGTTGGTGTAGTTAGTCTAAACAATAAACCACTTTACAATGATTGTACAATAATGTGTTATTGTAAATCATTCATGCAGTCCCATCATTATACACTGTTATCAAAAATACACGTTCAGAACTATAAATAACTATTTATACATGCACGTATATCGTTATATGATGGACGTCGAGTCTTTCAGCCAGTTTTTATTGAAATCAACGTATATCTTACAAATATTATTACAGGTATGGAACTTCTAACATGAAGTGATTTGTTTTCCAAAATTTCTCACAACCCATGCCCATCAAATCATTAACATTTATTTCTATGGAATATGTAATTATTTAGTTGTTTGAACCACAGATATTACTACACTGTATTTGGTGACAATGGTGTGAAAACTGTTGTATTTTTCTTCCTTTTACACGATCATGTGGAAAACACTTCATTTTAGGGGAAAATTCTGGCCATTGTAGGAGAGGATGAAGGATATTGTGCTAGGGGAAACTGCCCATATACGACAGTAGATATAGCGAAAAAAATCACTGACATGTGTTTCAGTAAACAAAATACGGGGATTTAGAGGAAACAGCCCTTAAGCATACATTGTAATTGTCATATGCTCTTAATAATATAAAATTCGTCATTCGACATTCTGTCAATTAACCATGATATTTCTGGTTTCAAAACGTGACATGGAAAGATACTACATTTACCGTGACGAAGAACTTGATAAATTTAAACGTGTTTACATAGACGTAACATCATGTAAAACTCTAAACGGAAATGGTATGTAAAGAGATTGGGTTTCAGTGAAGGAGTTAGGTTGAAAGTCCAAACACACGATAAGTGTTGTATAAGTTTCAGGTAAGTTACATAAACAGACAAGGTACGTGATAGCATAGTGTACACGCTACTTTATTTATCTATTTTTTTGTCAAATTCATGAACATCGACATAGTAACACAAAAAATACAAACTATACACTCTCAATATGATGACACAACTGTGTAAAGTTATGTCCTAAAATTTAAAGGGGCATACCCTACAACTTGGTGCATTTAGAATTAAACAAAATGATGATAAATTAGAAGCATGTAAAGAAAAAAGCCGACGAAAAGTTTCAGCCAAAAATTCATCGAATTAAAAATAAAATCATAAAAATTATGTATTTGTGAAACATACATTTAGTCATGGAAATTTTTGGGTGGAAGTGATTTATTATTCATAGCTATGTTTTTTTGCGGCTAGTACCTAAACTAGTCATTTTATGACCCAAGTTCTTCTTGCAATTATCCATTATATATTGTTTTACATATACATCTAGCACATTTTTACACTTTCACAGAATGTTTGTCAGTTGTAGGGTATGCCCCTTTAATGTATGTATGAAATTACAGGTCAAGTTAAATGCACAAACGGAAAACACATGAATACCGTACTTGTAACAACTACCTCTACTTGAATATATTTGAAGAGATATCTTTCAAAGTAAGATATCCAACCAGTCACTATTTACTGATGTATGTAGCCACAAGGTTAAGTTTACAACTCAATAGTGTCTAGATGTTGATTAACGTCTACGAATTTAAAAATTACATACACGTATGTTAAACTTTGTAAAAAAACAAAGCATGAACTCTAACTATTTTTATAAATATGTACGTAATTGTAAGTTCATGCAATCACGAGTCGAATGTATAATTATACAACACACATGACTTGTATGCAAAAAGGTGAATGAATTAATGCTTATATATATCCATCATCAGATGAATTTATAGTTTGTCATTTAACAGACAGAGTTGAACAATTGCAATGTTGTAACATAGCATTTTTTTCTTCCACGTACAAATCGAGAACAAGGAACAGTGCTGAACGCTCTTCTCACTTGAGAGAAATCTGAATTCGTCTGGTTTCCAAGAAATTTAGAAGTTTATTTTACACCACTCCTATCAGTCTGATGCATGAACATTGCATAATAGTTAAATGCATATTTTTATAGGTTTATCAACAAACGCCGCTATAATGGAGAGTTTCAAGATCTGGAGAAGATATATGATTCACTTAAAATTATGCTGTAATATGCATGCCGGAATATTTGAGTTATAGATAGCATCTCGTCAAAATGGGCTATGTCTATTCTTGCAGAGGTAGACTTGTGAACGAGCCGGAAGACAAAGCATTGTATAATTCTCATGTACAGATACTAGATATCTAGACATTAAAAATTATGATACATACGTAAACAAGTCTTAAAAATTGACAAAACATAATTATATAAAAACTATAAAGTATATATAGATCTATCTACATGAATTTTCTTGAAAAGAAACTCGTGACGGCGAACATTAATTAGTTTAATCGTCTGCCACTGATATGCGGAATGTGTCGCATAATAATAATGAACAGTCATGACATTGAACAAACAGCGAGCGTTCTATTTCTTACCACTGGACGGTCCGACAATATAACTCGTTTCGCCGACAAGTTAACTTTCCGGTCTATAAATAACAATCCGTTCACACATATTTACGGAACTAATAAGCGCAAAGTATATATTGACGACAGTACTAAATGATAACATAACTGTCAAAGGTTATTTACTTACCAACAAAGCCACGTCTAAGATTTTGGAAGAGACGGAATGAACCTCTGGCCGCCATGTTTATTTTATATGTTCTGAATAATACTGCTATACCATATCGAAGGTGAATGTCAAGGTAGTCATGTGATTATACATGTATAAGTTTGAGGCGCTTTAAGGGATCGTGGTATGATGTATTTAAATAAACTACATGTTATATAGGTACGTTTTTTTTTCAGAAATCCCTTCATTGACAAACGTGAACGTTTTATAAAACTGGGACCTATTTCTGTATTTATGATTGATTTAAGTATCAGCGATTATAACACAATTATTGAACGCGAGCATAGTTAAAGATATGAGCTTAATTGGTAGAGAAATGTTAAATATATATACAATTTTATGCTAATTGATTAATGCTAAATAACACTAAAATATCTTAGAAAGCAAATTGGAGATCTGTATCAAATCTGCATGCAAAAACTGGTCATATGCAAAAAGCTTTTCATTTTGCAATCAAACAATTAATCACATAAATGGGTTGGAGCGGTACAATTAACTATCTGCATTTGTCAGATTTCATTTTCTCTGTTTAGAAACAAACTAGCTGTTTTGTTCAGAGAATGTGCTCTTGTCACGCAAACCATGTAGCTCGTCGACATAGTCAAATTGAATTGACACGACCTCTAATGCTTATAATTAATGTTTTTTTGTTTTGTTTTTTTCACATCGAACCGACGACTTTCTATCTTTATAAATGTAGAGGCCGTAAGACCTTAAATTACACCTACGTAGAACCAATGACCTTCCGGGAACCCTATTTTTTCGGTTTTCCGGTTGGCCGATTTCATAAATTAATTATGAAGACCATCGTAAGCTAGCTGGACGGCTTACTCACCTGTGAAACTTTGTTCCGGATGGGAGTCGAACTCATATTACGGCGATTACAAGTCAGAAACCAAAATAACCACTTAACCGCGGAGGCGCCTATGGTTTATATTATAATAATCATGAATATGTACCTTTTCTGATACATCACCGCGATGGATATGGCTCCGATTTCAGTTAATTTATAAATGATTTTATTTCATAATAATTAATTAAATGCCTCTAATAGAAGTCTTGTTTTATCTATACCGGCCGTTTCCTTCTGTGATTATGTTAGCATCATACGGTAAGCAGGCACGGGTTCCAACTTAGGAAATTATCTTCAGTTGATAAAATTTGCGATTTTTCGTGTTTTCCAGGATTATTTGTCAGTACTAACCCGGATTTCCGCTGTTACCCGCTATCTTCAGAGTTTTCTACATGTATGATCAGCGATGGATGTCAATGGATGACCCCAGACACACTGTACCTTTAACTGAATCTTCACAGAGAATATATCATGCTCAAGGTTCGAACTCACGAACACTGACACTCCTTCTCTCCAGTAGATGCAATATATCCTCTTTATAGATTACTTCGTTTAGTATTCAGACAACATTTCCTCCGGTTTATCGATGATTAATTTATTCATAAAAAATGCTTTAATTCAACTACCAGAAATAATGCATTCTTTATAATATTCTTAGATAATACTTCTATACATACTAAATTAATCTGTCGCTCTTACGACCGTTTTTCTCCTTTATTTACATCAAAGCCATATTAGTCCAAATACTCGTTTAGCCCCTTCACAATCCTTACATTTTTCTGAGAAGAATTAATAAAACATATTGATATTGATTTATTTTATACCGCTTAGAAAATTCCTGATAAAACACGTGTTTCATCAACAGATCAAACATTTTTTACAAGTATCGAAATGAACACAATTAAGACACACGTAGATTAAGTTAAAGATTAATCGCTTTTGTAAAACAATTCTAAATATCAAGCGGTGCCCCATTCACACCTACAATTTAATAATCATAAATTAATAATAAAAATATACAATCAAACCAACTCCAAATAAAGGCCACCTTGTGAATATTTAAAAGCAATTCTTTTAAAAACCGTCATTGATTATTCAGAAAATGGCCCCCGAATAATGGCCACTTCTCAATAAAGGCCACAATTAGTAGTTCCCATTAGCGTTTTTTTCTTCACATGTTTGTCTGTTATAGTTTCATTATAATAAGGATATGTCGGTTTAATATTCTACTAAACATCTTTACGACACCATAATACTTTATCCTAAATATAATTATGTCAATTATAAAACAAAAAATAAACGAATGATGTACGAATGGATGAGCAGGTGGGTTTGTCGATGGATGAATGAATGAATGAATGAATGAGCAGGTGGGTTTGTTGTTCGATGGATGAATGAATGAATGAATGAGCAGGTGGGTTCGTTGTTCGATGGATGGATGGATGGATGGATGGATGGATGGATGGGTGGATGGATGGATGGATGAATGAATGAATGAATGAATGAATGAATGAATGAATGAATGAATGAATGAATGAATGATCAGGTGGGTTTGTTGTTCGATGGATGGATGAATGAGCAGGTGGGTTTGTCGATGGATGGATGGATGGATGGATTAATTAATCAATTAATTATTTAATTAATTAATTAATTAATCAATTAATTATTTATTTAATTAATTAATTAATGAGCAGGTGGGTTTGTTGTTCGATGGATGGATGGATGGATGGATGGATGGATGGATGAGCAGGTGGGTTTGTTGTTCGATGGATGAATGAATGAATGAGCAGGTGGGTTTGTTGTTCGATGGATGAATGAATGAATGAGCAGGTGGGTTCGTTGGTCGATGGATGGATGGATGGATGGATGAATGAATGAATGAATGAATGAATGAATGAATGAATGAATGAATGAATGAATGAATGAATGAATGAATGAATGAATGAATGATCAGGTGGGTTTGTTGTTCGATGGATGGATGAATGAGCAGGTGGGTTTGTCGATGGATGGATGGATGGATGGATGGATGGATGGATGGATGGATGGATGGATGGATGGATGGATGGATGGATGGATGGATGGATGGATGGATTAATTATTTAATTAATTAATTAATTAATGAACAGGTGGGTTTGTTGTTCGATGGATGGATGGATGGATGGATGGATGGATGGATGGATGGATGGATGGATGGATGGATGGATGAGCAGGTGGGTTTGTTGTTCGATGGATGGATGGATGAATGAATGAGCAGGTGGGTTTGTTGTTGGATGGATGGATGGATGGATGGATGGATGGATGGATGGATGGATGGATGGATGGATGGATGGATGGATGGATGGATGGATGGATGGATGGATGGATGGATGGATGAATGAATGAGCAGGTGGGTTTATCGGTCGATGGATGGATGGATGGATGGATGAAAAGTAACTCACGAACTAACTATATATAATAATGAATAAAGAAAATGTTGTAAATTTTTGCACATGTATATAAATATATGGATTTTGTTCTATATGTGTACATACTATATATTATATAGAGATGTTAGGTTACGTTGAGGTTATAACTATGATACATGTATACGTCCTTCAACCACCAGATAGTGTACAGTGTACGACTATACAGAGGTACTGACTGTTTAATAATCTCGTACGGTTAAATATAATATCCATATTAGGTCGAGTGACCCGTCTGTGAGAAATTAAGAATATTCATAGCTCAGACACAATTAAGTGTGGATGGCTTTGAAATATTAGAATACAGAAATATGTGTAGTTTTCTGACATGACATATTTATCACCTGTCATATGTTGTTAAATCGATCGGTCTACCAGTTGATCGTAGTATTTAGTGAATTAATGAGGTTACAACTTAATAATTACTAAATGATATCTATTCTTACGTTTTCTTTATTAATTCCACGTGTTTAAACCTTAAGAGAACCTCACGTACTGAAAATAAGCCAAGTAGTCATAAATAGATAGATTGCAAGCATTGGTTGGTTATAAATCCCGGACAAAATGTCGGCTGTGAATCTTAGGTTTGTTTGTTCGGGGAATACCCAAAGCGGAATTCCCCTTTCAATCCAGGTAAGTTAGATACAAGAAGTTTTATTTATTTGTATTACAGAGAACCGATCTACCGGTCGGTTGATGTTTTGGTCTGAATGTTGTTTCCACCCTTTTAAAAGCGGAAGAAAGAACAACCCGTTCAAAAATAGGTCAGGCTCGAAATTGCACACTAGTGTATTCTATGCACATTTTGTATAATAATTAACATTAATAGTACTTTTATTATTCAATTATATATTAATCAACTGGAGACAGCGAATGCATAATTAAAGAAAAATAATAAAAAAATCACTCAATTAGGCCTACTTACAAAACGTAATTATATATATATATATATACTTTTTTAATCAATAAAGTTCATATTATAGTAAATGAAAATCAATAGCTTGCTTACCTCCAGTTAGTATATTAACGCTGTTAAATAATGATCTTGAGCAATTTAGAAAGAAATTTTAAAAAAATCTCATTGATATCTCTACTTTATAAATAGTCATCGGAGATTGTTTTTTGCACGGGTATGTACGTACGTGATTGTCTGATAACAGTACATTCATAGATAAATAGTAAATAAAATCTAATATCTAAATTTTAGGAATTATTTTCGCTGATTAAATTTTACTGGGAATTAATTAATACTTTTCTCGCTAATTGAAACTTTGGAAAGCCAGCTCACCAAAACGAAACCAATCAGACTGTCAGAAAGTGTGGGATACCAAATGACGTCATTCATATTTGTCCAATTAGAACCATGCTTTCATAATTCCTTGTTTGGAAACTGGCCATCCCATGCTTTTTTAAATTTTAATACGATAACGTTGAGAAGGAGCGACATTAGCCACCATAATATTGGCGCATGCAAAGTTGTGTCATTTGTATTGTAATATAAGTTGGACAAACTTTTTCTTAAGAAATAATCATGGAGCTTTGGAATTACATTACTGGAGGTTGGTAAATATAGGTGTTTAATTTGGTCTTTCATTCGGCGATTGCATTTTTGCGATCTCTCATTTGCTGTATATCTTACTAAATGCACATGCTTTTTCTTCAAAATGATAATTCATTAAACAAGCGACTGGAAAATGGAGTAAATAATGTCGTTGATTTGCATTAAAAATCGCATTTCGGTTAACAGTTTACTGTAATGACGTTTCGTCTAAATTGCATCGAATTTAATTAAGCATGCATGTTTTTTTTCTTACTTCGTCACGCTGGCAAAATAATTATTTTGGCGAAAATAGAAATAATCTTCTGGCCAGGAATTCGATAATAGGATCTGTCTTTATTTGTAAAACTTTTGTCAGATAATGTTGTTATTACCTGTCTCAGACAGGCGTACATTTATAGATTGTATTATTCTGTGTTGGTATATTTATTGAATATTCAGCTTTACTTTGATTTTATGTTTGCATATCTTGTAGACATGTTGTCCCCTCTCGAAATAAATATTAATGATACAATATTCTTTATTCGTAACGTAAACATTATACATGTTTCTGGTCACATGATCCGATGCATTTTATGAACAAAAAAAAAGATCACATCATTTATACGTTACGCAGTTATAATACAATTTGCATACTGGCATGTGAAATTCAAACTCGAAATTAATATACATATTAATAAAATAGATAAATTCATTTAGATTTGTGATATTCGCACATCATCACTACATATTCATACAATTTAGATTTTCACATGATACATACATACAAACAAACATCCTAACAATCACTCAAGTAAACATACATACATACAAACATATATACAGATACACAAACAAACATACTTTTACATATTCAAATAAACATGCATACAGTCATACATAGAAACAAACATATGTACAATTTCAATTCACAAACGGTCAATTGAGCATGATTATACTGTTCAATCATGCTGGACAGTTCAGTGGTAGAAAATAAGTTCGGTGGAGAATATAGGGAGAATGTATAATAATATATCATGTTGAAATTGTTCTTATATTCGAAAGAAAATAAAATATAATGTAAAGAGGGTTTAAATAAGAACTGCTAAGGTGTTGGAAAGTGACTATACTGTTTATTAATGATACATGCACATTGTATTGAGGGTGACTGACTAAATACATGTACGTTTATGTTATTATCGATTTGTATAACATTACTGTTTTTTTATCATTTTATTTTTAGTTATCATTTGTGCAAGCTACACACACACATATACATGTATATCAATGTGTTGCTACGTTACAAATGTAATTGAATAAGAGGCTGTTGTTTTAAACTCTCGGATGAGTTCTTAGCCCATGCAATACATGGCTCTAATAATTTCTGTAACTAATATCTTTAAACATCATAAGGTCACGAAATATGTAGACAATTCAAAATCTTACTTATTTTGCTGAAATAAACAATGATCTTTTTTATAAACAAAATATGATAATAATTATATTTAAAAAAATTTCTTCAAAAATGCGTGCAGAAAGATGAAACTGGTATAATTGAATAAAATGTATCCAATATATCAAAATCTCACTTTAGTACATGTAATTAATTAGATAAAACTTATTGTTATCAACAAAGATGCATACTTGAACATGCAAATAGCGACTGAATTTGAGTCGTACAAGTAGAATTTTTGATTTGAATAAAAGAAGAAACAACATACAAACATGATTGCAATTTCATACAATTCTTTAACATTAAATATTTAATATAAAAAAAAAACAATTTATATTTCAAATATTTCAAGGTTCAAATACATGTATATTATTCAAATGCACTATAATTCATACTTTATAAACAACACAATATTTACAGATTATAATTACATTTTTGTAATAAGGATTTTAATTGTACAAAAACGTTTGCTTTGAACATCGTGTACATTGCATCAAGTCTTGACACTATATTTGATGATATCGTGATCAGATAAAATAAAATAAAACAAATTCTATCAAAGGACTAGAGTATAAAATTATAAATGCCTTTAAATAAATATATCATACATCATGACATAATGGCATGTAAATTACAATACAATATACATTAAAGCATGGTAAAAAAAAGTAAACAAAGTATTCATCAATATGGAATATGAATTTAATTAGAGCATAATATTATTTGTGTAAAGTATTAATAAAATAAAAATAAAAAACTGTCATCTATCATAACATAATTTCAGGCGTGCGTCTACTTCTGCATTTAATTATTAATAAATAAAATGTTTTATTCGTATTTGTCACTTGCGAACGAAACTAAGCATTATTCATAATGTAAACATAAGCAAGAAGTATACAATTACAACTGATTGTATATGTTTTTGTTCTTGTTACTTTAATTTTAACAGTTTATTGTCATTGTTGTTTTCATTGTTTGTTCAACGGGTGTGTGTGTATGATTCAATAATGTTTATTGGTATTATCGGCATACAATGCCTCTGACTATTTACAATTTATTAACATGTCAAGATGGTCAAGACAACAGTTTTTTAAACAGAGAGTATACATAAAACATAATATATACGTGTACATACTTTTCAATACATACATTTAACATGCATACACATATATATGAAAGAACATACTATTCAATACATGAAATTGTAATTTCAAATATTTTAGCATTGCAAATTCGACATGTATTCTTCATTTTCAAAATAATTAATCGTTGTAAATTGTCAGAGACAATCGCTTATTGCTGGGTACGTATCATCAAAGGTTTAATTGTTTTCTTTTTTTACAAATGAAATGAAGCCATGAAAAAAGCTCAATTGAATCAAACTTGTGGGGCTGAATCTTCAAATTTAATTGATTTGCTGTTGCTACAATATTTCAACTGTTTCAAACTTGTATTTACTCAATTCATGTTTTTACATGACAATAAGAGCAATATAGAACATAATATTAACAAACTGAAACGAGGTATAAATGTACGAAATTGTTAGTTAATTTAATATTTTAAATAATAAAATACAGTAAGGCGGTGGTTGCTACCAAGGAAGAAAGTTTATCACGAATTATTGAAAAATGCGTTGGAAAAAAATTATTCTAAATACATGATGTTATTTCCAAAATGTTGTGGGAGAAGTATCATTACTAAAAAACAAAATTAAATGTTTTACATGATTATTGAGAAGGATCCAGTGCATGATGACACAATTATACTTGTGTATGCTTAACAATTTTAATTGTATTTGTAGATTTCTACTTATTTCAAGTCAAGAGACAAAAAAGATCAAAATATGAAAATGGAATGTCATAGTAGGATAGTCAATATTCTCTTATTGTTAATAAAACATATATAACAGTATGTACATTTATGTTGATTGTAATGGTTCAACAACAGTAGCAGTAATAATACAAATATTTGATTAAAATATGAAAATGCAAATTCAAATATATGTACATGTATTTGAGCATATATTAGAAAAACAACAACAAACATAAACTGAACAAGATACAGAGGATATAATGTACAACAAACAAAAGTGAAAATGATACATTCAATTCATAATGGTGTTATCTATCAAATATAGAGTTCGTATTTTTTACGTTCTTCTGGAAAAATGATGTTGAATTGTATAAGTCTTACGGATAAAGAAAAAGTTAAAGTGGTTTCATATTTTGATTGCCTATCTAAATCTAGTGATAATTTCTTTAATGAACATGCTCAGTTTTCTAGTTTTTATGACATTGCGACAATCTAAGTTCAGGAGATTTTGGAACTTTAATATATTTGGGTGTTTATAGAAAAAATCATTTTTTTTTCTAGAGATTGAAAAGTATTTACATTCCAAAAGGTAATGGAATTCATCACCTATACAATTATTGTCACATAATAAAGATTTACGCAAATTCAGGTCAATGCCTATCCAGCTTAGTTTTTCAACTGGGAGTCTATTGTTCCTTGTTCTGAACATAATTACATATCTTAAGTACTTTAGGGGAATTCTGACAAGGTATTGTTCAAACCCGAATTTTGTTTTATATAATTTGTAGTTTTTTTACATTTACTAGAGTTATTGATGATTGAGAACCAATCGTTAATAAAAAGGTCGCTTAGATGCTGTTTTACTGAGTTTTTGAGCCACTTATGATTCGAACTTATAGTATTCGAACTAATGTTTTAAAGCATTCACCAAAGAATTTCCACACTACCACAATACGCAATATGGGAAAGAAACAGAAATGCACTAACCTCGGTCTTTGGACTAGAGGCGCGAGGACTGTGTTTATGATACCAGATTCTGACTAAACATTTCATTTCAAAATAGTTTTTTTCTGGACAGCCATTTTTAAACAAATTTTCTGAAAATACACTGAGACACAGGACATCAAGTTGTTTTTATTTTTCAACTCAAACTTTGAATCAAGTTGATTATCAAGTTAAAAAACAAAACAAAATATACATCGATGCTAGCTAGCTGAAAAATTGACTAATAAATTGAACATTTTTTGGAAGTAATAATGATACGATATATATACTAATATGTATAAAATGTTAAAAAAAATATCCGTGTCAAGCAAATTAATAATGAAAAATAACTAACATTTCATAGGTATTATTATATAATCCAATTGCCGACCGGTTTCGTCATTGACTCATCAGGGCATTAATTAATTCATAGGTCGGCAATTGAATTATATAATAATACCTATGAAATGTTAGTTATTTTTCATTACTAGTATGTATATAGAAATAAAATCACAATCGATTTATTGGTATAATAATATTTTCCAGAAATGGTCGGGGTGTATGGACTCAGGGACGAATACAACAGACGCCATATTGAAGCTTTGTAGAAGGGAGAGAACTCTCTGGGAACACCTTTGCACTGCTTTGCACAGAGGAGAGAAAAGAGGGGTGGAAATAAAACCTCGAGTATCACGTGACATTGTGAATAGAATAGACAATGAACATTGAATAGTGAAAGTGAAGTTAAAATCATACTAGTTTTCCGGATCGATTAGAAATGTGTTATATATCATAAACTTATTAACTGGACTAATATAATTGTCATTGTAACTTTCATGTAATGTGATAGAAAATCTTCTCGCTTACGCACGATTTGTTGAAATGATCCTGCAATCTTATTGTTGAATAAGATATAATCTTACTTAAAACTGTAGCTGCTGTCAATTAACAACTGTGGATAAAATTATTGGATAGTTTCAGAGCCTACTTATCAAAACAACAATTTTGTTGCAGTTCAACAAACAACATGTCGAGTGTATGATTTTGTTTATAATATGATAATTTATTCAAGACAAAGGCAAACTTGCATAACATTCTACATATTTACGTTTTTACAAATATAAATGGTCAATTGCATAATAATATAAAATTAAATATAAATACATATGATTACATTAATAAAAATTTGTATTAATTGTATGATTTTGTACAGATTGTTATTAAAGAATATGAGAAAATAAATATGATATTCTATATTTATCTTTTTTATTTTACAGAATATAATAAAATCTCACGACCACCTCAATATTACGACCACCTTATCAAAACTATTATCTTATTAATTTGCAACCAGTTGTGTATATTTCCCCTATATATATATCTTGACAATGAAGTATTAAGTCAAACAGTGGCCGTTATGTCAAGGTTTGACTGTATATGCATATAGCACTGTGGCACATTTGTAACATATTTTTACCCGAATCTGATAACATTCAAAACAAAGAAAAAAAAGTCGGCATCGATTACATTCGTCAGAAAATATGTTACATATGTGCTGGATTTCCTCTACGTCCGTGAATACATTTGTAACACCAGGTCCTGTTGATTGTCGGAACATATGTTGCATTTTTGATCTGTTACGAATGTGGTCTTAGGTAGCACAATGCATCTGCATATGTTTGTTAGAGACTGTACGTGGTATTGGCCATTTCTAATCGAATTATGCGATTTGTACAGAAGTTAAAATGGCCTCGTTGGATTCACCCATGGAGTGTAAAATTTTCGTCTATTTTACACCACAAACAAACAAGGCACTCATGTATTTTCGTACTAAACATGGTATATGGAAGATAACATAAAATAGCTTACTGATTACTTGATAACTACATGTGTTGTACTGCGATCTTAGGTTCTGAGTACATGCATTTGTAATCATTGAAAAAATGCAACAAAACTTGATATACACAGAACAATCTACGTAAGAATTTAGGGATAGATACGACTAGTATGTTAGTGTCAAGTTGTTGAGTCACTATATGGTTGTTATGTTGATGACGTGTAGGAAATAATTAAACGAGGGTCGACCATCCCACATTCATGTTTAACCTAAAGCTATTGAAATGATTACTTAATAAAGGTTTTCTATTCAAAGAAAACTTGTATTTATACGAGGTGTTTTGATCAATAAAGTACGCGGATGGATTATTGCTGCAATGTAAGAACTTCAGTGAGAAAAATGACATAAGCATGTTTTTCCGTTTGTAAGTAAAAGTCAAAACAATGATCAATTGCCTCCTCCAAGTAAAATTGGAAGACCAGTTCATTCAAGAATGGCATGCAACAAGTAATGGAATGTCAAAATTATACTATTTTAATAAATTTAAATTAAATTTTAACCTCTCAGAATAAAAATGTATATTAATACATTTGAAAATGATGAACTACAATGTGAATTTTCTAGTTTTAGGCTCAGCTCTCATAACATTGAAATAGAAACTGGTAGGATTAGAAATGTCGCTAGAGAAAATCGACTATGTAAAATGTGCAATTCCAATTAAATCGAATCAGAGTACCATTTCATGATGTGTGGTCCGAAATATAATGTAATTAGGAAAACAGTATCTTGGCCATGTGTCAATAAATTCATTTCTATAATGCCGAGTAATAGTAAAATATATCTTTATAAAATTGCTAAATTTCTGCAAGAAGCTTTTTGTATTAGGAAGAAATCTTTACACAACCTGTAATTGTAATCTCTGTTTCTACAACGTTTATCCCAACCCAACAGCTGTCTTTTGTTCCAATAGTTGTGTAATTATTTCTTGTGTCTGTTTTGTGTATGTTTTTTCTGTAAGGATGTTTTTTTCATTTTACACATCTGTATTATGTATGATCTCGTGACTGTTTTTCTTGTAGCCATATTTGTGTAAATTATGTAATAATTGTTTATTTACCATAGGCACTCACTTTCGATTTTGTCAAAATAAAGTATTCACCTTCATCAATTTTTGAAGGACCAGTAACGCTACAAGAATTGTTTGTTAATTTCCAATTGGACAGTTAAAAGCCGTGGTACTAAAGTGGAACAAGTTCAAATTTTTCTGCAGGGTCTTTAGATAAACTTGGTCAGTAACAATGCTAATGTTGGTACTGATGGATTCGGAAAATTGTTGGCTGGAACATGGGCTACATGAAAAAATCGAAACATTTAAACTTTTGACGAAAAAAGACGAAAAATACGATTTACCTTCGAACTCCGAGGCGCCGCCATCGTAACCCGATCAAAACAATATACCACGTGATAGGCCTTGTTACTTGACCTTACTTGACTCGGTTGTTTGGAAGGAAAGTCTACCTGGTATATCGAAAGGAGGAGCTCAACCTTTCGATTGGTGTTCTAGCGCAATACGTCTAGACCAAAGACCCACCCTTCATTGAATGAGTGTTGACGAATAAAAATATCGTACCTCTTATATGTACATATTTTTGTATGATGATAATTATTTATACATATTTGATGACACAATGCCGTCCAGTTCTCAGGGTATCTGTCACCCATTCGGTATCCGAAATCACTCACTTAAAGAAATGGTAGGAAACATATACCGTTGAAAGTAACAAATAATATGTCTCTATTGTACGTAAAGGTAGAAGTCATCAAGTGCTGTGAAAATTGCTTTTTATGTATCACGCTGATTATGACAGTATAAATAACAAATGATTGATGAATGCATAGGCCAGAACACATACAGTGCAACCTCTCCAGAACGGCCCTATCCTTAGCAACAACCTCTCTTTAACAACAGCATAGTTTTCCACTGCATCATTTAATTTAATTTACTCTCTCTACTAGTAGCTAGAGCAACACTCTCTAAATAACAACATTATTTTGCTACTCTCAAAGGGTGTTGCTTTGGAGAGGTTGCACTGTACAGTCAAACATGTGAACAAAGGCCATGTTTGAAAAATGTGGCCTTTATTGACAAATGACGCTTTTTAGAGCAATGGGCTCTAATCACCGGGCAACTCTTTTTCATAGTTGGCCGCTTTAATACACTGGTTTGACAGAATACACGTGTATACATTGTACTTGCATTGTGTATGTACATAAGAATATATACACAATTCTTAAGGCGAATATATAATATACAGAACATTGAATGACCATACTGATGAGAAGAACTCAGTAACTGAACCGTTCAATGCACAGTCAGTGTAAGAAGGATTTTAAATGATATATAGCATTTTACCGACTTAACACATGTACATGTAGTAAGTAAAATGAGAATGACATGAATAACTCAATTCAATTAAATAACCAATAATGGTTCCGGGATGGACTAAAAAAACGGCCTGCTGATATCACCAGTTTAGTTATACTTTCCTATTTTCTTATTAAAAAAGTTTTGTGTAAAGGGAGGCAACTCGGTGTGAACTAAAAAATAATATAAATTTAAGAGTGATCTCCCCTATCAATTCTAATGTCTCGTGACTTATTGAAAAATTATTGAATTTTGATAAACTTTGATGAGCCAGCCGCCTAACTACAGATCAACACTTGTTTAAGGATGATTAAAATATATATGATTAGTTTGTTGGTCGCTTGTCGCACGCATGTATTGAAAAGAACGTTTTGAAGAAATCGTTTCAAAAGAACAATAATTATTTTTATTTCCATGAAACCTACATGACTGAGTTGTTTTGAAAAATCTAGAGTATGACCCATACAGTAAAATGTCGATATTAAAACTACATATAGGACCAGGTGACGGTCTCTGTGTTTAAGTGGTCTAATTAGGAAGATTAAATATAGAGGAAATAATAAAACCTGGTCCGATAATATGAAATCTTCTTACCTTATACCCACAGGTAACTGTATCATGAAAAGATTATAAAAATATGAAATTAAAAAAAAAGAAGATATTTATTAATATGTTAACATATTAATAAATATTTTTTAATTTTTTTTTTCATATTTTTATAATCTATTCATGATACAGTTACCTGTGCTTATACCAACTAATAAGCTTAAGACTACACACGATTTAACATTGATTCAGGAGGCCTCCATAGTAAAGTGGTATTAACCTTTGGTTAGTAATCACGAGCCTCTCAGGGCCGTGAGTTCAAATCCCAAGAAGGACTAAAATGAGGAAACTGATCGACTAGATTACAGAAGGTCGTTGGCTATATCCAGGTGAACGCCAGTGCCTTTTCTCTATTATAAAAACTGGAAAAGTATCCAAATTACCCTTACTGCTGGTGTGACGTTAAACGTCAGAGAACACAAAAGCCGCAGTCAATGTTCAGTGGCTTTTGTGCTGGATTTGTTACCCGGCGATGCAGGTTCGATTCCCGGTCGCGGCAATTCATACCTTTACTAGAAAATTTGACAAAGACGTCGAGTTTCCTCCAAATGGGGAGATGTTGTCGGTTTATTGTGGAAGGGTAAGTTCATACTGGTTAGATTACAGTCCAGGAAAACTGCCGGTTAGGTGAATCGGCCGACGTATATAAAAATCATAACTGTTTTTTTGTTTAAATCGGCGTAAAACCCAAGTAGATCACACTGTCCTGTTTGTAAATGAATATTACATTATCTGGATACTAGAGCGGTCACTTAAGGTCAACATAACGGTTAGTGGTCAATATCTGATATGAAATAAAGAAAAATGTTGTTGACCTACAGTAAAAGTAGTTAAGTTAGCGGCGTGGAAATTTTCGCGAATCTATGTCTAATTTCGCGAACATTTCTGGTACCGAATTTTTCTAGACGAATTATACTTATGAGTATTAGTTTATTATAGCTGTTTGCGAGTATATAGTGTAATATCTATTACTAGTTTGGCTAATCCTGGCCATTTGATTGGCTAATGGTAATGACTGAATCTATTAATAGCTGACAGGTAAGTAAATCATGAAGGCATTGCCTAGATAAGTTGTTGTGTGGTTATTTGTTCAATGTGCTTGAATGATAGTGCTCAGATTTATGTTGAATGCGTTAACATTTAGGGTTGATTCTATTTGATTGATGTAGGGTATGATATTACCATATGCTTGTGAATTATATACATGAATTTATCCAGATGTCAAATACTCATGATTGCCATTATTATGTGTATTACTCATATCATATAAATATCTCATTCTCTCCTTAATGGAGGATTGAAAAAAATATACAGCCAATATCCTTTATGAAAAAGCCACTTCATACAAAAAACATACACCAATATGCTTCTAGTAATTCGTCTACCAATAACGTTTTGTTATAGTTGTTCTTGTTTCACAATGCAAACGATATTTGATATTTAATGTGTGTTTTTGTATGTCAGCAGAATACACAAATGTAAAACGAAACAACCAAGTCAATGCTTTATTTTCACGATGTATATAACGTCTTCTGAAAATCGTATACGATACAATATCGTACGGCCCGTATTTCATCGTACAAGATATCGTGCATGTGTTGTTATTACTAAAGTGCCATAATTTTTGTGAAACTTACAGATTGAAAATACACCACTATTTGCATCAATTATATACCATTCGTTTGTAATAATAATTTCAAGATGTTATTGTCCAATAAAGGTCTGTGCTCCCCTAGCCCCGTTATTAGAATTACAAATGAGATGAAATTAAAAGGTTCACTACTTAGCTTGATTTTACAGCAAATATTTCGGGTCGGTCATCACAGGTTAATAAAGATGGACCTTGATCGAAGTGATACTGCATTCAGAAATCTACTGTTTTCAACATTTGTCAAACTGTACATTGGTGAATTGTTCTAGGACCCCTAAAGGAAGACAAACGAGCAGCGATTAAATAAGGTCTGTATGTTTATTTCATTATTTCATATTTTACACCGATATCATTAAGTGCTTTTTTCACTAAATCTATATATAAAATAATTAACTAAAAATGTTAATGCATTGTTACGTAATGAATTTAATTATACAGTAAAATCCGTGAACATAGGTCACCCTTTGGAAAGTCAGGATGAGACTTTTAATGCAAAGTGGCCCTTTATTCGGAGGTCACTGTGTTCTAAATGATCAATGGCGATTTTAAAAAGAATTGCCTTTATTCACAGAATGACCTTTATTCGATGTAGAAGGCTTACACTGTTTATCATCCTTTAACAAGATCCCCATATTTTTCGACAATTTTTTGAATTATCATTTCTAGATACTATACACTGAACTCGTATATAAGTCGAGTGACTGTTGTATATGTACTCCAAATATAGGAATACATGTAATCAACACACAAATAATTAGGTAATTATCGTAATGTTCACGAATTTAGCTAGAGTTTCGGGATGGGTATATTTTATGTATTTTTCGGGGTAGGGTTTGATGGCTAATTTATTTTCGGAATAAAATAAAACCACTTTCAATGAAAATTTTCTATACAATAGTCCAAAGTTTATCACTTATGACTAACATAAATGTAATACATGTACTCATAGCAGGAATGACTTCTTACTCACCACGCCTAATATCGCAACTGGTGAAGGGGGCTTTATCAAAAACCCGGGCCCGGCATAGCTCGCACAAAGCGACCTTATCCGCAGCGAACAGCGAAAACAAAGGTATTTTTTTTATTTAAAAGTAAACTTGTGGAGAATTAAGCTGAAAATGAAACCCAAAAACAATTACTGCATCAGACATTAATATAATAATAATAGTGACTTTATTTAAAGAGGCAACACAGTTGGGCAAGACCAGTCTTCCCTGTGAGGCTCTAAATACATTATGAGTATACTACATCAAGTAATTGCATTTTGTAAACAAAGTACATGCACGATTGGTCGAACGTTACACCGCTGAAGTCATGTATCTACAATTTATTGCTTTGTAAACATATGAAATCAAATTAAGGTGATTCACCAAATAGCGGACCGGAAGTTCAGATGCCCACTAACGATTTCGAACTTTCTTTTAACAGATATCGCAAAAGTGTTACAGAAACAAACAATATTATCAGCATCTTTATTTGTAAAAGATAAAGCATATATAAATGGCAGATGGGTCGAATCTAAAACTGGTGCAACATTTGAAGGTAGGTTTTACTATATAGGAGGCTAGCACGTTGCAGGGATAGTGTATAGAAGTTATTAAGGCCTGAAATGGCAACACAGGCCTAAAACAAATTTATCATAAAACACACGTGATTTTGGTCCGAGTTGCCATTTTAGTCCTTTAACGTGTCAGCCTCCTTAAGTTTTATTATAATGATGCAATTACTAATTTTGTTACTTTTGGAATACCCTAACGCAAAGCCATACAATGTCAATGTGATTTTAAAGTACTGTCATTAAATCTAAATAAAATATTTTGCGCTATCAGTTTGAACATTTATAAAAAAGTGTACATAATATTATACCATTTAAATCAACACATGTTTTGACTAGCAATGTTCACCATAAATGAAATGTTATTGCCGTAATTTATATATATATGGACAGCCCGTCTTTGCTTAGGACGGAAGACACAATAAAACGAGTTTACTCTTATGAATCGTTTTTGTGTATTTTGACTGGTTGCTTTGACAAAGAAATACACGTGACTAATATAGCCAGTGTTTCATGCGTGGTTTTATGTATATGAATGCTGTTTCTTATCAGTACGCAATCCATCAAATGGTCGACAAGTGACCACAGTACCTCACATGAATGCTGAAGACACGCTAGATGCTGTGAATGCCGCATATAAGGCGTTCCAAACTTGGAAATCAACGACAGCTAAGGTAGGAAGGAATATGTACTAACAATAAAATGCACATATTTATAGAATTAAGATAAGCATAATCGGGGTCATCAGTAAAGTTAAAAAGCTGGAATATTTGCCATATGACCCTGTCTATTTGTGCGACTTCAAACCCAGGGATCCTTTGAAGGAAGGCTGTGCAAATTGACCAAATAATTACAAGTAATAGTGAATACGAGTAGCAACATTAAATTTTGTGGTTTTAGATTATATTTTTTTGATAATTCTATTGTTTCCAAAATAAGGACCAAGACGGTTACCACATGCATATTACACAATGTGCCTTACAAAGGACACATGTCTACTTTTGTTTCCGATCAATTTGAAAAAAGCAAAATAACGACAAAACATCTGATGATTTGTTTGTTTACGTCAAGTTTTACGCCCCTTTTCAACAGTCAGAGCCATATGAGGCGGACAGTTCACCTAACCATCGTTCCTGGGAAGAACCAGTACTAGACTCACATCCTCCGTAAGCAACACATCTGATGAAGTTGACATTATACATCTACAATGTACTAGTATATGAATATAAACTATTCAATTCAGGAAAGGAGTGATTTGCTGAAAGAAGCCTATAAACTCATGCTAGAAAACAAAGAAGAATTGGCTTATCTAATAACAACAGAAAATGTAAGTATATACAAGAATGTAACGTTTCAATCATACACCATTTCCTTAAGACTACAACCAAAGTAATTGTGAGTAACTTAATGATCTACCAACATTCGAATAGTCTTTCCAGGTATAACCATACATATTCTTTTATTATGAATGGTAAACATAGTAAGTCAAAACATATTGTTTGATTATAAAGGGTAAACCACTTACCGACTCGTTGGCTGAGGTAGATTACAGTTCTAGGTTTTGTGAATGGTTTGCTGAAGAGGCTAGAAGAATTCAAGGCTCAATAGTTAGTAGTCCATTTAAAGACAAGAAAATCTTCACGTTGAAACAACCTGTTGGTGTCTGTGGAATGATCACACCAGTAAGTATGACCATATTTGGTATCATGTGCCTCCCATGGTCTTAGCACTATAGGAGACGTCTAGGAAATAGAAATAAGTTGTTTGTTTTTCATGTTACTTTAATCAGCAAATAAGGACCAAACTTTCTTTGAATCTAGATAAGAAAAGGATATCTTGACAAAACCAAGACATACTAGAAATCACTTCCATACAATGCTACCTCGCTTGAAGCCCGACCCCTAATAAATCAAATTGAGGACAAAAAGTAGATTCACGGAGTAGGGTACCATCTTGGAGCAGCCAGCAGCAAAATGTTTTATACAGGTCAGATGGGTCCAACCTCAGACTACCCTCGATTTATAAAATCAAACTAGTAAATCAACATAACAGACAACACCATTAACAAAGAACATACAAATGTATATAGTACATGTATAAGTAGATACCACCAGTCCCCTCATATAATATTAAATTGTGCAGGAATAATATGATACAACAGTTTGCTTTTCGTCATTTTGACAGTGGAATTTTCCAAATATTATGATAACAAGAAAAGCATGTGCAGCACTGGCTGCTGGGTGTTCTATTGTCGTCAAGCCTTCTGAAGACACTCCTCTATCAGCATTAGCGTTATGTGAGGTATTTTCTGTTGTTACTTATATCTAATGAGAGATTTATTAATTTATTTGGGTTTAACGCCGTTTTTCAGCATTTTTTTCTGTTATATACGGCGGCCGATTCACCTAACTAGTTTTCTTGGACGATATTCTAGCCAGTACTGACTTACCCTTCCACAAGGAACTGGTAACTTCTCCAGATATGGAACACAATCGACATTTTTGTTAAATTTTCAAGGATGGGTATGACCTGCCGCGACAAATCCAGCGCACTAACCTCTGGACCACGGACCTCGAATGATTGAGAACACGCTGCTATTGTATTATTGTGCTGTTAAAGGAACAGTATCATCTATCTTTGGATCTCTGTAAACTATTATCAAATACCATCCGATTACAATCCCACCCTAAGGAATCCACAAATGATTGCGACTTATACGATATCACAGCCGCCAGTTACATAATCTTCGCTGAGCTTATAATGCAGTCATTAGATACTCCAGCCATATTACAAATACCAAATGTATACCACTTTATGACATAAACTAGCAATGTCACATTCACAATTTATATTTTTATCATACCATGATGTCTTGTTGACTAGTTAACAACAGCTGTCCAACAAATGCATTGAACATTTAGGGATACGTGTATACATGTACTTTATGATTCTTCTTCTGTTGGTTAAGGTATTTAGGAGGGCTGGATTTCCACCAGGAGTTTTCAATGTCATCACATGTGACAAGACCAATGCTGCTGAAGTTGGTAAGATTCTATGCGGCAGTCCTCTGGTGTCCCATATCTCATTTACAGGAAGCTCTCCTGTCGGGAAGGTAAGATGTCAACACCAATGAATACTTACAAACAAGTATCAGTGACAGAAAAGAATGAATAAATGTTTTCTACAAACTTTCACTTACGGTCAATAAAAAAGCTACAACAATATATAAAGTAGTGTTATTTAAGAAATATCAACTGATACATATTTAACATATTGTTGATATTACGAAATATCAATTGATACATATTTAACATATTGTTGATATTACGAAATATCAACCGATACATATTTGAAGTTTTATATTTTTTTCAGGAAATTTTACGAATGTTTTAGCTTAGCAGTAATAAGTTGGGATGTAATTAGGTATAGTCCATTATTGATTTCAGAATTTATTAAAACAATCAGCGAATACTATTAAGAAATGCAGCATGGAACTTGGTGGAAACGCTCCTTTTATCGTGTTTGATAGTGCTGATATTGACGTGGCTGTAAGTGGAGCTATGTCCTCCAAATTTAGAAACACTGGCCAAGTAAGTAATGGAATGTTTATGGTAACACAGTTCAATTACCACGCCGAAAATATCTACGCCAATTAGTATATTCTTATTGATAATCACAGATGTCAAGATGTCTGTAGAATTAGATTTATAGGAATAATTAATCGTTGAAAACGGTCTAATAATTGTGTAACACGTATGTGTTCCGATCACCACGATAATTAATGCCGCTGAATCCTAATCCTAATCGAATTTGATTCACGAAAATATGAATTTTTCTTGAACTTTTCTTGAACATTTCTTGCATACTTAGTGAATAGTTCATGAATAACTACTAGAACTTGAGAGGGGGTAATTGCCATTTTGTCAAATTCTGAAGTTGTGTTTGTGTTAAATGCAGTTTGATGCTTGTGTCATTTCAGACTTGTCTTTGTGCAAACAGGTTTCTAGTTCAAGAAAGTATATATGACATTTTTATACAGAAAATGAAAACAGCCATGAAGAAACTGTTAATAACTGCTGATGGTTTTACAATAGGGGCCACGCAAGGTCCTTTGATTAATTCTTCAGCCGTGGAAAAGGTAAATTTACGTGAAATCCAGCAACATGTATTTGTATAGGCTTCATTTTCTTCAAAACATTCTATTCGAGTGATGCGTATATACGTGTGAGGTACTAGTACATACATTTCATTTTTTATATTAACATACAGCATTTAATTAATGTATAGACGAACCTTTAATAATGAAATGCTGAAGTTATCAAACAAATCTCTTTCATGTCAAGGGCTCAGCGCAACACTGTCGTAACTTGTTCTTATTTCAATATGAGTTACGACACTGTTGCGCTGAACCCTCGATGTATTACTAAAATGTTTGAACATATACTTTGTATCATATCTAATGTTAAGTGCCGCAGGTTGATGACTTCGTTCAGGATGCAGTAGATAAAGGAGCCCGAGTAGTCCTCGGAGGTAAACGTAGTGAATTGGGTGGAAACTTTTATGAATCAACCCTGATTAAAGACGTTTCAACGGACATGCGTGTCTTTAGGGAAGAAATATTCGGACCAGTGGTTGCAGTACAAAAGTACGTGAATTCATACCTGATCGTACCAGTAAATTCTTTAGACCCAGTGATCTTTGCAATGACTTTATGTTTATAATTATAATATATTTTGTTTTTAACAACCAAATTCGACGCAAAGATAAGTGATAGCATAAATATGTTGATCGCATAAAACACTAACAGTACGTTTGAAAATAAATTGTAAGCCGAGGCACCTTTGGTGTCTTTAGAAAAACGTAACAATACTAATTCAATTAAATATTATTTCCACAGTTTTTTTGCAACTACGTATTTCTTAGCTAAGCACCAGTGACCCTAATTGTTAGCATCAAAATTCCTTTCTTGAATTGAGTTCTTCTGTCATATCATATATTTATATATATGGAGTGGTAATTCTATGTGTTATGTTATTTACAAGGTTTCAAACAGAGGATGAGGTCATTGAACTTGCTCATCAAACTAGAGCTGGCTTAGCAAGTGAGTGATCACCATTTCTGTTTTTCTAACGTTTATTTTTAAATGGATGAATCATGCTCTATAATGTACGTTTGTCATTATGCTTTACACGAATAAAAGTGTTCTCTTTTCGCTTATTGTAATCACTTTCGTAAGTTTTTCAATTAAGATGTCACATTGTCCAACTCTAAATGATTATTGGGTCATTTTTCAACTTTTGACGAACGGGTAGGGAGACATTTCTTGTTAGTTTCTTATAAGTTTTCAATAATGTCTAGTTAATTCATAACATTTTAGTGCAGATTCTGTTAGTGTAAAACCCTGAACATATTTCTTTTCGCATCCCAGGCTATGTTTATACCCAGGACCCAATTCAACAATGGCGTATGGCTGAAGCGTTAGAATATGGTATTGTTGGAATTAATGAGGGACTATTTACTGCAGTGGAGGCACCATTTGGAGGATACAAAGAATCAGGACTGGGTAGAGAAGGTGGAATTGGTTATGGAATCGAAGAATATTTGGAAGTTAAATATTTAGCAATGGGAGGGATGCGATAGTTTAAATAATTCAATATACAACATAATATATTTGACTCACTGTAAAGTTTTACCAACTATCTCAATTGTGAAGACCAGACCAGTTCTAATAAAACGTTTATCAAAGATATGTATTTTTTTATCAGAAATGTACCAAACGTATGTACTTTTGTGAAGTATATGGATACCAACATTCGTCAAATTGCAGTGTCATTAAAAATACAAGATATGCTTCATAAATGGTTTATTTCTATCAAAATCCTCGAATATCAAGTGTTGTACATATATCTAAATTAGCTTGATCCCATTCGTTGTTGGCAATCATATAATTACCTGCCAATATAAATATCATTATGACGTCTTTATTCGTTTTGTCAATAAATAAAATTTAATGTATTCATGTTGCATAACTTTTGCTCGGCTGAATGTCGAGCTATTGTGATCACTGCGTCGTCTGCGTCTGTGCAAAAACTTTAATGTAGCTCATAACTCAGAAACTATTAAGAGGTTCTCCATAGGTGGATAGCTCTTACTGAGGTGGTGAACAGATGAGCTTTGGTACCGCTTGTGACGTTCTTAATTACGAGAGAATCAGGTGTTTGTGTTTCTACTTAGAATTCAAAACTAATTCGATTCTGCTAGATTTCAAATACATTCAGAAAATCTGAACCAAACATGATCATTGGGTTCTAAATACTCGAGATGAACATTTCAAAGTTAAAGTATCTCATTATTTGGGCAAATCGTTTGAAAATAATTAACTAAATACATTCACAGGTGTAAAGTGTTTGTCCGAACATAAATTGCAAGTAATAAAATCAGAATTCTTATGAAATATAATGAATAAAAAAGATCGTACGTGGCTGGTTCCCATAAGACTGAAGCAGTTACTATGGATCTCACACGTGGAACAAGACTTGTCAGTTTACAACACATAATAGCTAATTTCTCTTAAGGAAAATTTATACGGCTTTGAGTCAAACAAAGCACGTCTAAGGTCGGTGCTCCTAGCATCTTAAAACTTACCTGGCGGGTAAAAAACAATAGACGAACTTTTAAATACTGTCAAATTGATAATGTATCGTGAGAAAAGATTCAATCCAAAATTGTAATATGGATTGTCCATCCATATCATTTGACAAACCAATGAATCCTGTTAGATACGCTGATGTTTCAATGAAACATGTTTCGAAAATTTCAAAAGATGAAAACATAACAGAAGCAGTGGTAAAATGTGAATACAAGATCAAAGTTTCTCATTCTCGGTCTTCCGCACAGTCGGACGAAATTACTCTCACACTTAAAACTTTCAAAACAGATCGGAGAAGATTTTTAAACACAGTCAAACATGTGAACAAAGGCCACCCTTGGGAAAGACATGATGTGGTCTTTATTGACAGATGGCCTTTACTGGGGGATATTTTAACCTAAATAACCAATGATGATTTTAAAAGAAAGGCCTTTATTCACAGGATGTCCTTTATTCGGCCGTGGCCACTAACACAGGGTTGAATGAAGTTTTTTGTCATTTGTATATATTTTGGTGATGTTTAACCAGACAATTACATCAGTATTGATGTATATCACGCCTACTACAAAATACTCGTCTGTCATTGGATGATTTGACGTCACGTGGTGACCTAATATATCCTATATTAGGTTAACAGAATATATTAGGTCTGTAATGGAGTCATTTATGTTTATATATTGGGTCTGTAATGGAGGCTTTTATTGGAAATGATGATGAGGAAGGTAGTCTGCGTGATATAATCGTTACAGGGATAGTAAATGACCCGATACGGGATATACGGGTCTGCGGAAAACCATATCGGGACTCGACCTTCGGTCTCGCCCCATATGGTTTTCCACAGACCCGTATATCCCGTATCGGGTCAGTTACTAACCCTGTAACTATTAATATATACTGTGTTTGTGTAGGTTTTTGATAAACTGAAGTTCTCTAACTAGACAGACCATGGATTTGTGACCGTCTACATATTGCACTGACTTGTTTCGTGTGTAATTTGTTAACAAAATACTTCTCATTGAGTTGAGATGCCAGACAAACATCATCACTTCAATTATTGATACATACATGTACATGTATATGAGATAGATGTTTCAATGTTTCACGAACAGGAGATGTTAAACATTCATCAACCTGTGCTATTAACATACAGACGGATACTTTAATGTCCTCTTCACTCGTCTAATCAATTAAAATTAATTACCAGAAACGTGATACGTCAAATGCCCGTAAATAACTTTTTAGCTGATCATCTTGCAAGTATACGAAATGCCTTTCTCTAACGCCGCCGCAGTCGTCCGCCATTCTTACCAATTTTAGTGCCAATATCATTATCTTTGGACGTCACCGTTGAGATACTGTGGAATGGAACCTATTTTTGTAAAGGGCCTTTCAAACCTAAAAATTATAACTTGGAAAACTAAGAATGAATGAAAAGATGAATTGTGAAGAATAAAACAACTAATGCTTTTTACAGTGGTATGTCACCATATCAATCACTGACGTTCTGAAGACGTTAGCCAATCATAGTAACTGTATTGTGAGACAATTGTTTTACGCATGGCGTACCATAATAATTGGAAACTGGACAAAACTGATGACATAGAAGATGAAATCTATTCATTCATTTATCAGATCTGGACGGTTAACGATTAATGACAAAACTTGTCATCCCTTAAGGTAACTATATAGCCCATCTCACAGAACTATTATGCGCTGTTTCAGAGGATATGTTGAAGGAATTTACAGATTAACTTGTCGCAAATAATTTATTATTACTTTCTGTGGACTTATTATTGCTAAATAAGGTATGGTTATTAATTTCAACATGCATTTACATTTGTTTTTACATTGAATAATTCATACGATTGTTAATGCGAATGCAAAATTGTTTTTTATTACGCTAGAAATAGTCATGCAGAGAGTTATCTGATTAAACCATTAGGACATAGAAAGGTTGAACACGCTTTTTCTACATCTTTCAAAGAGTCCTTTGTGAGACTACAATGAGCAATTCATCCCAGCAAATTTCCGTACTCCGTAATTTGCCATTTAGGAACATTATGATCGGCGCTAAAAATAGGGTATCCTTAGACACGACTGTATTTAGATCCCTTTTCAACAGTCAGGTTCATATGAGGTGGACAGTTAACATAATCATCGTTCCTGGGAAGAACCAGTACTTGACTCCCATCATCCGTAAGCATATGTCTACTTTCTCACATAAAGAGTCATGGTCTGAAGCTGAGCTCCGGGCCAAGGCACTCAATCAGTGAGAGGTTACAGTGATTTGAAGTCAGCTACCTTAACCACTCGAACAGCGGCACTAATTTCGCAATATTATTAAAAGTCAGTGCACTTCCAAATTACGAGATTTATAGATATACTCGTACATAGACACCTTTTTTAATTCAAATGGATTTTCTGAAGCCATAACACATTAATTCTATGAATTGTATGCTTGTACTGTAAAAGGAAAGCCATAACGAAGTATAAATTTTGGGGGCAAACAAACACTTTTTTAGGAGAGGCCTGAGTGATAAAAGATATTATTGAAGGACTTCACAACCAGTTTTAGCTTCTATATTCCACATAAAACGTTATTTGGTCTTTGTCAAGAGGGTTTATCAGGGGTTTGTACAATGCTAAATATGCAATTAATTCCACATTTGAATGACATTCCTCTTGTCAAAACAATGGCAACAAATCATTTGTATGGCAATACATTAATGTATTTCTATGAAATAACTAAACTAAGGCATGTATGTCTGATTAAGCTAGTTTAACAAAATTGTTCACAAAACACTTCTAAGAACATTTTTTTACATTCTCATCAAACCATAAACACACATACATGTCCTTTCATCTACCGCGGACTTCCTTTGAGGATTTAGTCCTTAAGGTTATGCATTTGCGCGAACGCGCATGCGTGTATGTTTTGCTTCTTAAATAGACGCGATTTTGTTTATTCAATCATGGTCAGTTTAAACAAATTGGAACTGCATGAACACGCAATAATGAAATTTGAATAAGATTCAAATGTACACAGTATATCAATGTTCGAACAAGGAAAGGTTGGGTATGATTATTTTAGTGAAGAAAATGAACATACCATATAGAGTAACATTGGAAATACATGCACGATAATTGTATTGTCTTTGACTGTTTACTATATCTATGATCTTTTTTCTAGATATTAATAATTATATGACAATTAATATGCAAAATTAGGTACAATATGATTGCAAATACCGGGGTTAGCACAAAAAGGGACCAATGTTCCTTATTTCCATTGTGGCTCCTGCATCAAGTATGGCCCCTAATTTAATGATACAAATAATACATTATACTTCTATCTGAAGGAGATGGTAACAAAGATTTGAACGTTCTAAAAGGCCCTTTTCGATCCTGTGGATATACTCAATGATTTACACAGTTCCAGATAATACTACCGGTGTTTTGACTGTGTTTTAGATGAAGCTATGCCAATGGTCCAGAGAGAGCATAATGTTAGCCATTGTTGTTTATACGAACTTTCTGGATTACTTGCTGTTGACATCTGTTGGTGAGATTTCCGATACTGGTATTTTATTGTTTGTAATCTTTTTACTGGGGTTTAATGTCGGACCAAAGCCAGGGTCATTTGCCGAATTTCCTGTTTTTAATGTGGCGGAAGACCTCTGGCCAGGGTAGAACAACGACCTGTTGTAAGCTAGCTGGACAGCTTCCATACATGTGAAATGTGGCCCCGGGTAAGATTCAAACGCACAGCGATCAGACACCATAACCATAGACATTCAATTGTATTACAATGTACATTATATAATAAGGCATCAATGATGCTATTTATGATGACAAAATTAATTATATGAGTTCAAAGACAAGTTTGGCATGGAATTTCGTATATACGAGACGAGTGATAAAATACATTGTAATTGGTCTGATAAAAATAATGTTAATAGTCGAGGCATTGTCATCAAGATTTACTTTATAATGAAATGAAGTTAATACATGCTGCTGTATTTCAGTTCCAATAATTCCGGAATATCTTGTCGAAGTTGACGCAAAGGATGCGTTATTCGAAACTGACAATAACGTGAAAGTACTGTATAATAATAAGACTGACATCATAGTACGAGTAAATGATTCGGTCGCCCACGTATCATCGGATCAAGTGAAATCTACAGACTTTCTATCAAAAGTAAGTCATATGACTTCCAAATAGTGGTAAGTGATATTCGTTTTTAACAATTACCTTAGTGTACTATTGAAAATGTTGGAACCTGATACACATGTGAGTATCATATACTATACTAGCATCAATGTTATAGTCCCATATAGTCCCATAAGCATATAAATTTATCGGTCCTAATTAGTTCTGTTTGTTCTATAACAGAGGAATCCGGTGTGTTTTCCTGTCGTGCATACTTTATAGCAAGAAACATGTGTCCAAAACCACTATCGTATTTTTTTTCAATATCATTGAAAAAAAAACTATTTATAGAACAGCTGTGTTTTGCCCCAGTCATATTATGCATACGGCATTAAGTGACGTCACGCGCTCTACATATTTCAAGTATACAAAAGCAAAATTTACACCGAGGTGAGTGTTTTTAGAAGAAAAATGGCTTGCTTCGTCGGTAATTATTATCTTGGGATAATATCAGCAATTGTTTTTTTTTAAATATATTTTTATAGCAAAAAGCTAATGGGACTTTAAAGATCAGAGTACAGTCGGTATCAAATACATGCATTTTATAAACGAAACTATACAACACTCATATGTTACAATTACAATAATATAAGATTGTATATGTCCATATACGGACTGAATTTAAAAGATCACTTTGAGCTTTATTTTCACGTGAATTGTTAATTGATCTAAATTCTATATGGCCTGTAGTGATTATATGCATTTTTGAAAAATAAGCTTGTGTATCGCATCTTAGGTATACACAAATGCAAACAAATGTATGTTTATTGTTGTAAGTCAAGATTCGTGAATGGAATGACTGAGCAAAGTGCTGTGTCTAGAAAATCACTGGAAAATGGGCGAGACGAGTATCGGTGCTTTACATCGAGTATGATAAAGGACCAGATGAACTGTTCGAAATAAGAGTAGGGTTACAAATCACCGGGTCTCATGTATAGTCTTTATCCTCTCCAGGGCGGTCCTGAAATGACCATAGCAGTTGAATGTAGCGTTAAACAACATATGAATATAAAGAAATTAGTGTGTGAGATTTGTTACCATGTTAATCAGATTCGATGTTTTATATTCAGGTGTTACATGTTCCAGTACGAGCAATCAACGAGAACAGTAAAGTAGGTTGGCTTCTCGGGTCAAAGGCATTGGTTCAAATGGTAGCCAATCCTGTTGTTGGCTATCTTTCAAATAGGTAATTGTATTAAACTTATAGAAGTAGTCTGGAACTATTATCAATTACCATCCCTTCTCAATGTATGTACATATTGTATTTATTTGTGATCAACCCATGTGACAAGTCCATCTTTAAATGTGTGTGACATTCACGTGACACAAATCTGTTCACTTTTATGGCAATCCAAAGTCTGGAATGTCAATAAGCATTGACCTGACCAGACCAAACAACATTAATTATACTTTATTTTGTGGAGCCTTTATTATGTAAAGCTTCTTGTTTATTTATCATCTGTTCTATAACTATACAACATACATTGTCGGCAGCGTTACGACGTTTTGTTTGTTTCAGGGTCAGTTACAAGAACCTCCTCATGTTTGGCACTTCGGTTTTCCTGATATCGTCAACGGGTACGAACGCCTTTCTCCTCTTGTTGCTGTATACCCCCCCCCTAATTTGTACACATTTTTGCTTCATAGTAGAGAGAAAAATGTTAGTTTATTTAGGTAAAAAAAGGTTCCGTGAAAACAATCTATACAAAACATCCAACCACCCTAAAACTGCCTCTCCCAAATCCCCCAACACACCAACACAAACTCATATGGCAATATAAAAAATATGGAGGACAAAACACATACGCCCGATGGGACTGCAGCCTCTGAAATGTCTATTACCTACAGGTGGTTAGACTAGATTGATTGCCCAACCACACACTCAGGAATACGAACATAATACAGACGCAGCGGCCTTTGCTACCTCTCGTACGTCGCTTCATGTTTATTTTCTGTTCAGGTATACGGTTCAGGATTCTAATTCGTTGAGCAATGTATTTTTTCTCTATGATGGTTAAAACATCTGACAGCGCTTCAAAAAGGAGATAAAACAAATGCATTCTAGATTGTTTGAATTCACATTAAAGTTTCAATGTCAAGTTTTCTTTAAACTAATTACATAATCTATCGATTTCAGTTTTTGCGGCAGCTGCATCTTATGTACCTCTGTTGATTGCTAGATCATTACAAGGAATCGGATCTGCCGCTACAACAATTGCTGGTAAACAAGAAGGCTTGATTTGATAACGGATAAATTGTATTTGATTTTGATGAATACATCACTTTTGAAAACATACATTTTTTTAAAGATGTTCAGCATAGATGTTTACAGCTTGACTAGTGTCGTAAAGAGAGAGAACTGATGTTTGAATATAAATCTTGTTTTTTTTCAGTTGACACCGATTTTATTATATCGACATATCGCTTTGATAGCTCGTCTATTCCCTCTCTCTTTCTTTTCTCTCCACACGCATTTCCTTCTATGTAAGCTGTAAACATGTTTCGTTCAGTGAGTTAAAAGACGCTTATTTCATTAACTGTACCATGTCACAATAAATTATGTTTAAGGATGAGCATTTTATTAACAAGTTTTAGGTTTAGTAACACCATGGCTTCCTTTGCGGACTTATGTACTTGGTCAAAAGTATCATGGAATCATGCTGATTTTAATGTTTTAATCCATTGCTAAGCTATCTTTTATCACTATTGAAACAACACAACAGTATAAGCCATTTGATCTTTTCTAGGTATGAGTATGATCGCTGAGATTTACACGGAGGATAAAGAAAGAAGTCCTGCTATGGGTATGGCCATGGGAGGTTTAGCACTGGGTATTTTAGGTGAGATTTTGTTTCTTGACATTTTCTAACATTTAAACATAATCCATCCTTAGGTAATGTTGGTTTATGGTTACGCTATCCAAACGATTATCAACAGAAAGGTAGGACGATATTTATATATATTCTGTTTTTTAGTACAAACTGAAAACGAAAGGCTGGAATAAGGACCTTTATTTTTTTCACAATCGCTTAAAATATTTTTGAATGAATCAGACGCATAGCAGCGAACCAACATCCTTTAAAAGTTGCCTTATCGCAACATTTTTGTCCGATTCAATTTCTTTCCATTTTAGGCATCCAGCTTCAACGATCTCAGTGTCATTTTCTTTGTTATATTGATACGTTTTGGTATTCAGTTTAATCATTGATGGCAAATATCTATCCAGCGCTAATCTTTCTCAAGTTGCTGAAAACGGAGATAAATAAGAAGCCTCTTTGGCCGAGTGGATATTTGCTCTGTCTATTAATCACTACCCTCGAAAGTTCGGAACCCATTGGGGCCAAATTTTACATGTGAGGAATGTCTCCAGCTAGTCTGAGGAAGGTTGATGGTTCCATTCAGGTGTACGCCTAGGGTCTTCTTACACTGTTAAAGCTGGAAATGTTGTCATAGTGACCCTGGGTATTGGTGCGATTTTAAACCAGAGTAAAACGAGACATGAATTTAAAAAAATGGATTCAGTACATTTACAACGTTTATATATATTTTTTTATTTATGTGCAGTAAGATAATATGTACGTGTTAATTGATATGACTATTAGCGACTGTTATTAACTATGAACTTACACACTCTTCAGTCGGATATCCATTTGGTGGACTCTTGTATGCGGTGTCCGGGAAAACAGCACCATTTATAGGAATAGTGATTCTGTGCGCTTCCAATATAGGTAATTGTAGAAATTCATTCTTGATAAAGATAATCAAAACAATCCGAACATAACCTTAGTTATACAGATAGACACATTTTTTTTGGAAAACTTGAACAGCTTTAATGAAATATTGTATCTAAATATTGTGATGAAATATGTTTTCAAGAAAACCTCTGCTTTATTATAACACTGTTCATATTTTATATTTTTTAATTTCTAGATTTTAGATAATATTATATAACATGTCATGGACGGACACTTATACGAGTTCCCGTCTTTCTGTTCCCTCGTTTTAGGTTTGCAGATAAAATTCCTTGAAACTGGATCCAGAGTTGCTCAAGTAGGTCCAATATCTATCACAAATAAAACAAAGAATATAAAATGTGCAATAGTAATTCCGCATTGTATGATAATGCGACAGAAGGAAAACGAAATACAGCCAAACCTGTCTAATCCGATCCTTTCTGATAAGGTCAGCTGGTTCCGATTTTCTTTATTAAGAATTTGATGCTGAACACTTTTATAATCTCGATCCTTTCTAATCCGAACTTTTTAATTTTTAGTCCAAACAAGGGTCTGCTGTACACGCGGAATACTTTGTTGATAAGAATGCTGTATAAAGACATAAAAAAAATGTACTAATGTTTTTTTTATTTTTTTTTATTATCCTGAAGAAGCCAATGCGGCGAAACGTAGATATAATAAATTAATCGTTTTCATGTTTCGTGTTTGGTGATTTTTCATCTTTATTGATTGTATAAAGACATAGTCACCAGGGAGTTATATTCGAAAGGGTTCCTATAGGGTGCGACACTACCACCAATGGTCTCTGTACAGTGAGAGACAACGGGAACCAGTTATCCAGATCCTAACTTCTGTATTACAATTTAAACTTATAAAGCGGTTTTAAAAATGGTATTTCTGATTGTTAAGGACCTTGTTTCGAACTAATGTATCTTTCCAGGTGGAGATGAAATCGTCGTCTCTGTTTAAACTTTTGGTTGACCCGTATATCGTGATCTGTGCCGGTACGTAAACAAACATTATTTGTTTAATTAATTTTCCTTGTTGTAAGCTTATTTCAACAACTGGCGTATTGTATTTGATTTGCTAAAATATCCAATTGAACGTTTTACAGTTAAACAAATGCATGAGATTATTATTAGCGTTTTTTTAACAATTGCATTCCGGTAAATCATGCAATGATGTGCTACAGTATTGATAATTATGACGTATATACTCTAATACAGGCGCTATCATGGTAACTAGTATGTCTCTAGCTGTGTTGGAATCTACAGTACCTTTGTGGATAATCGATACAATGGATGCTTCACAGTGGCAATTAGGTAACTCTTAGATAGACCCGTAGGAAGATTGGTTGAAGGCGATGTGGGGGGGGGGGCTTTTTAGAGCCAACATTATCGGGCAAAATGTATTGGGGGTACTTTAAATTTTGTCTTACAATGGGGGGGGGATCAATATATGACCCCTTATAAAATTCGTCACAGCAAAGCACCCCATTGGTTCCTACTAGCATATTTAATTCTTACCATTTATAATAAGTTATATAAGATTGATGCTACTATGCAAATCACATGTTACATCAGATTGAAAGATATTGTTAAAAAGGAAATCAATCGAAGCTAGAACAATACTTCATGTTATGATTGTGTTAACTACAGTGAACACATCGAGTAAATTTTCGGCTACTTTAGCTGAACAAAGAATCTATATTTGAATTTGTATTGTGTGTAGGTAATTAATTCTAATCTGTGTGAAAAAGACAATAGATCCACACTGTAATGTTTAATGACTGTCCAATGTCAAATGGTAAAGTAAGTACATGTATTGGTATGTATTGGCAATTGCAATGACAAACAATTACATATAACAGTTCTTGGTTATAAGCAAAACTTTATCGCGTACATGCTGTTTGTAAACATGACCTCAGTATATTAGAAAAGCTAAATGCACTACCAGGGCACGACCTTACACCAGCAGTAACAATTACAGTTTATGTCCAACTTGATATTAAACAGGTCTCGCTTTATATAATCTAATTGTATTTATGGTTTTTAAGGTCTGATATTTGTACCAGACAGTGTTGGCTATCTGTTGGGAACCAATGGTTTCCCTGTAATAGCAAGGAAATATGGAAGGTAGGTTATAATATTAACTTAAATGTGTCACTTGTCGCAGTAAACAGTAATACTCACAGCGCACCTTACATTTCTTTTTAGACTATAAACTTGAAATGTTAAGCGGCAAAATTGCACATCAAAGTTGTCTGTTGAATTGTTGGTTTGATTCTGTTTCTGTTCCAATTATGAACCAGACTTCATAGCAATGATTGAATTGCTCTCCTTCTAATGGTGTTAAAACGCTTATCAGTAAAGTATGTTGTGCTTTATGTTTTATGTTTTATCCTAGTGCTCATTTTCCGCTGAATATTTGTCTAGTGATAGTGCGCATGTCATAATTAGGTTACCCTGTTTTTCTTATGTTTTCCAATGCCCAATTTACTGTTTATGCAGTTTGGTCTTACCCCGCATTATTGTATTAGTACCTGCGCAACAAATCCTTGATTTTTTTCAGACGGATTTTTACTATAGGATCTTTGTTCTGTATTGGTGTCGGGATGATAGCGGTGAGTATGATGGTGTTATTGTTGCTGGCAGTTATGGTTGAGCATCTTTTACAAATATATGTTTTTGTTAACTTTGTCAATCAACTAGCCTAACCATACGTATTCACTAATATTACAAATAACCTGAGTATTGTATTATTGTTCTAGTAACAAAGTCATTTTCTATATGAGCAAGAGTAAACAGGTGGCATGCTTTAGACACATTTAATCAATTACAGTTTACTTATATGCGGATAGTTCACGATTTCGGACAATACTATAGTTATCATGGCCTTTGAAACCAACCACATGACCAAAGATGGATAAACACACATCATTAGCATTCGAGGACTAGTCGAAAGCTTATAGATGAATCAGGGTCTTTAATTGGAATTAACCATGATTTAAACATTAAGCTATCAATAAGTCTGCAACATGATATATATATATATCTTTCAGATACCATTTTGTAAAGAACTTTCACATCTACTGGTTCCCCATCTAGCTCTTGGCCTTGGTGTTGGTAAATATAAGTAGTTTCATAATTATATTCACATCATTCAATGAAGACGTATTATAGGGATTTTGAAAAGGACATTCTTGATAGAGATTTTGAACTAAGAATTTGTTTCGTCTTTTATATAGAATCCCCTTTTTAATCGTAAATTTCAGGAAAGTATAACGCCGAGAATTTCTTTACACATTTTGAAATATACACCTTACACATTGTTTTTATAATACAAAGAATATAATCGCATTATTACGACTATATTGTAGGTGTGACGGATGCAGCTATAATGCCATTACTAGCATTATTAGTTGACCAACGTCACGTGTCTACATACGGAAGTGTGTATGCTATAGTGCAATTTGCTGTGTGTTTAGCTTACTCGTTAGGTCAGTGCAAGTACCTTGTATATCATTATCATTTATGGGTTTAGCTGTTCCGTACATCAATGTACTTTTACTTAAGTCTTACATCAACATTAAGTCCTGGTGATCTCACTTCTTATAAAGGAGCCACACATCTTAACAATGTACAGTCAATCATGTGTAGGCAGCCACGTCTAAATAAAGGCTACCCGTCGAATAAAGGTCATTCTTTCAAGAACCTTCATTGATTATTTAGACAAAAATAACCTCCAAATAAAAGTCCCATTTCAATGAAGACCGTATTTTGTCTTCCTAAAGGTAGTCTTTTGTTTATAGGTTTGACTGTTTACCACAAGTTTTTTATTAAAATTTTATGAACAAAAAGCAATTTTAAAGGCTAATTGGACAACTAATCATTGTTTAAATTATAACAATGTAATTGCCTGTTAATAAGAACATAATAAAGTACAAAATGTATATAAATTAAACGCTAGAATGTATACAAAACCATTTCAATATTCGGCATTTGACTGTTAACTAAAACTTGACAATAAATAAAACAGAGTGTAATATAAAAATGATAATAGTACACAAATATGGAATAATATAAGATATATTGAGTTACTGTAGACACGTGACTTTTCAGGTCCAGCCATAGCAGGCTATATAGTGAAAACCGTCGGTTTCAAATGGTAAGTATATACAGTCTATTGGTCTGAAAGTGATAGTAAAACATCGGAATTAAGGTAAAGATGGGAAATAATGGGCGATATTCATGAATTTCTGTAAAAATATTTCGTTTAAACTTTTTTAAAGTTTTTGTAATATGGCAATACATGTACATTGTATATCAGTATGGTGTTTCCTACAGCTGGTATTACTAGGGGTGTTTGAGTTATATTGCATGTGCAATTGCTGAAACATTTTGTTGAAACGTTTTTGCCAAAACAATGCATGAGTGTCTTCGTATTTCAACTTGTAATTGCAATTTACTAGTGTTTGACATTGACTAAAGTTGTGTTTGGTGTTGAACAAGCTTTATACGCACCACATGTTGACACTATCTATTTCAGGTCTATGTGGGGATTGTCCATCTTGAATCTGGCATACATGCCTCTATGCTTATTTCTGAAGTCACCACCAGTGAACGATGAAGCCAAGGTTAGTAATAAGGTCTGGGATTGACCTTCAACAAGGTCACTATGTGGTATAGTCAGATTTCAGTATTCCCAGACTATATTCTATATATATTCAGTCCTAAATACATAAACATAAAATTAATTTGTTTTTCACCGGGGTTTACCGCCGAACCAGCAACAATGGTTAAAGGGGCATGCCCAGGAACTGCTGTGTCTTGTTTTTCGTACACCAAAAATGCGTTTGTCTCTTGTAAAACCAATTATTACCGAACAGTCAAAGAAGAATGTGCGTTCAAAAATGACCCTATAACGCGCACGTCGGTATTTGTATGTCGATTTGAATAAAAGGCTGTCAGCCTTTTATTGACGACAACGATATTTCCGATTCGTCTGAGAGTTTAACTGAGCATGTGTGCTGCCTTTCAAGTGAACATAACATGAGCAATACTTACCATTTCAGTTTGTTGACATTATTTCTTGACAGATCCCGAAAGGGTCGAGTTGTGAAAATGACGAATAATTTCTGAGGCCGAAATCGGCAGGTTTGATAAATCTTGAATTGTGTATTTTGGGTAAACTAGCGGGATATTTCGTAATTATTTTACAGGGCTTGCATTAATCGATTTAGGCATTGAAATGATACCAATTTGATTGCTATTCGAGACGCTTCAGTTCCAGGGCATGCTCCTTTAAACGGTGGGAGATGCCTACAGGCGTACTCATACCTAGGTATGTCCATCGACCTTCTTTAAGTTATCTGGGCAGCTTCCTCACATTTGACCTTCGGTCTTGGTTGGGGCGCTGAGTTGTGAGTGATTACAAGTCATAGACCATAACCAATACCCTAAAAAGCTCTTTCGGTCAAATGAAAAATTAGGCTTACCATGTGTAAGCTTGCATGTGGATATAAATAAGAAGAAAACACATTCAAACAAATAAATAAATATCACTCAATCCGAAAAAAGTCGAAAAGCTACTGAAACAGAACGAACGACTGTGTGATAATAACTCACAAATCGGGGTATGTCGTCTAAAACGTGCAGACATTAAAACTCAAACATACATGTATCTTCTGCACAGAACATTGAACTTGAGCAGACATTCAAAGATTTTTTCCATTCCACATATGATACGATTTTCTTCGTGTTTCATTCCAGTGTTTACTTGATGAGATGGCGCCACCGGACGAGACCACCAGTGATATCAGTAAACAGTTGTATCAGACAATTTCTTCAGACCAAAAGCAATCCTAAACACAATGAAAATTGTAGTCACATTTAAGATACAATGTATGTACTATGTATGCGCATCGGAAAGATAACACACCGGAAGTAAACAGAATAAGATGTTATCACCAACTTTTTAATCTTCATTGGTAAATATAAAAAAATGAATCAAAAGGATTACATTCAACGCATTCACGCATGTTTGCAAAGATAAACCAAATGCTGTAATCGGTACGCTTTTACACGAATGATGTCTTAATTCAAAGAGTAGTGCTTGGAATAAAAATAAATAGAAAACTTGTTGGGTTCAGATAACATGTTTAAAGCATTTTGATCGGTACTAGTAACTGTACGGACCGGAAGTCGAGTACGGAACTATACCAGTCTAGGTCATGTTACAGTTGCAACATAGCACCCTTATGAATCACAAGCTAGTTTCTGTACCTTCATTGAATGAGCAATTTAGTATTAGTGGTTTATTGCGTCTAATATTTCCGAATAAAACAAAACAAGAGAACAGTTCATACATGCCTAATTCAAAACTGGTCCATTTTCCCAACAAATTTACTTGTATTGAAATCACCAATCTTAAGAATGTTCGACCAATAAAAACCGACGGTTTTGTTTCGTCGGAATGTGGTATTGCATTATTACTGATACGTCTAAATACGATAACATAAACTATATCTGTCAGGTTTAATCCTGCTTCAAACTGAAGATTAATATTTTGTCTTTTCTTCATGCTAATAAACATGTCAGATAAAAAGATATTTCATGTCATCGTTTTTTGAAGTCAAAAGAGTGAATGTCAAGAACTGAAAATGTCAGATTTTTTTTTACTCATGCAGAATGTTACTGCCAAATAAACAACACGTGTTCTCACTGCCACCACATAACTCCTGTGACAAATTTGTTTCTTCGTTAGATCATAATTATCTCTTGTTCACCTTAACATGTTTGTTGTTCATAAAATTGTGAATAATAACATTGCATATATGCAAAATATACAAAGATTGTGATTCTGAAATATTGTGCTTCTCGAAGCTGATAAAACACTTTCATAGTCAAAAGAAACTTATGTAAACAGCTAAACATATCACTCCGGTGTCTAAAACTAAAGACGTTTATGACGCACATGTTTCTCGTTTAATTCTACTGACAATTTAGGGAGAACACACTGAAGGGAACGAACAACGCGCCTTGGTGCCAAACGACGTTTCAATCGGACAGTCACAGATATGAGTCATAATAGAAAAGAGTAAATTGTAATGATTTAAAACGCCTCAATTCACCATAAAATATTCTATATTGAGAATCCACAAGTGCTGTTACCTAAATGCGAATCTTCTTCTTTATTTAACAGGAAATCGTGAAATAAAAAGGAATGATATTTTCATAAATTTCACGAGTTCATTTCTTCACAAAATCTCAAAACGAAGCTTCAATTATAATCCGTTTTAGAGAAGTACGTCATGAATTTTGACAACAATACGACCACAACGTTGAACACAACCCAATCCTAATTCGTAATAGATTTAACAAAGGATGTACTGTCAAACAGGCGAACAAAGGTTACCCTTGGGAAAGACATAATATGTCCTTTATTGACAGGAGGTCTTATTTCAAGGTCATTTTGTTATAATTAATCAATGACGTTTTTTTAAAGAAATGTCCTTATTCACAGGATAACCTTTATTCGGAAATGTCTGTTAACGAAGGTTTGACTATACATGCATATGTATCTGAAATCTGCGAAATCACTGATATCAGCTTTGTAACACGGTGATAGTGACTAACTAGGGACAAAAATAAGTACTTCATAATTTACTTCTTCCCCGTATCAATAAATAAAGGCGTTTTACTAAGAAATAAATATTTCACTTTATCCTATTCTAAAATAAGTCCGAATTTATTATAACCGTGAGTATCTGTATTTCTAAGGCGATATTTTACCATTTACCCTATTACACTTGCCTGTCTGTGGTTGGATGTACTTCTTAAATCGCCAGTCGTTGGGTACAGTAAATTTTATCAATGCACCAAGAAATCTTAAGCACGTGTTGTCACGCAAGCGTTTCATGTTTCCCTCTTGTTAATTAAGATTACACATCTCCAGTTAGTAGACATTAATAGAATAATAGATGAAAAGTAATAAAAACGTCAACTTTGAATTATAAGAATTATAGAATTGTAATTATAGAATTGACAGCCTTTCGTTGTACTAGTAATCCATACATCGTGCATATTATTTCAAGTGTGGATCTAATATATAAGGTTCATGTTTTATTGTTTGTTTATAATCTCAAACGCTTGTTTTTCAAGTTTTTTTTTCAATTTCAACTTGTTTGTTTGATCTCACTACCAGCAGTTCCTCAGATATGAAGTCTGTCCTTTGACATAACTAGTGTCGCTAGGTAACCGACAAGATTTCATTTCTTCATGATGTGTCGAAGTTGGGAATCAAAAAGTCTTGGAAACGATGTATTTAGTCTTTAAATGACTCGGAGCGACAGATCCAGAACAGTGCCAACAAACACTCCTGGTTAGAAATTACATTTATTCCTACCACGGTAATAAACAAGTACTTGCACATACTCCTCGAATGTAGAACAGAAGATACCGTGTGAGGAGAAGGACGCGAACCTAACTTTATGACTTAAACATATTCACCAATGAATTTTCGTCGAAAATTTAAAGGTTTCGAGTTTTTCATGTACCCCAAGTTCCAGCCAACAATTTTCTAATCCATTGGTACCAAATTTCACATGGTTACTGTCGTAGTTCGTGCATAGACTCGGCAGAGAAATTTGACGTGGACAGACTTTCATTACTTTTTTTCAAAATTTCTTTGCAGGTACAAAAGACAAACTTCGACAGTAAAAAGAAAATAATGTTGGTACGAATGGATTCGAAAAAATGCTAGCTGGAACATGGGCTGCATGAAAAACTCGAAACATTTAAACTTCCGACGATACTTTCAAATGCCATTATATATACATTAAAACAACAATATAATTCAAACACAAGCAACAAATGGCAAAAAACAATATTGCAGATCAAAATTTGTTTGGACAAAATCACTGTGTCATCATCGGACCTGGTTTAGCTTATTTGCGCTATAAGTTGTTGGAATGCATATCAAAAAGAACGAGAGCGACATGCTAATCTTCTCTGTATCATTCCAATTTTAGTATATGTACCGCCGAAGCAAGTAATAATGCCGATATTTGGTTCTGCATGATAAAGCATGCTCTTAAAATAATTATTTCTCATTTATTAATATACCAAGCGATTTTATCCGTCAATAGTGAAGTTTATCATTAATTATCTTCAGGTAATAAATACAATTATTACATGCTGACTGTATCATCGGTTGTGTCCCTTTATAAGTTTAGACATATCAATTTTTAATGTATTTTAAATAGTCTTACCGGTGGATTGAAAAGCGCGTGCAGGCAGGCATTGAATGTAAAAAAGCTATGGTAAGCTTTGTAAAAAATGGAGACTTTCTCTCGTCAATTAAGTTCTGCCTACGTATTGTTGGAAACGTGCCAAAACGTGTTTATAATGTAAACATTCGTGAACTTATCGTCTGTGCCACTGTAGTGAACGTAAACTCATAACGAGTCAATCGTAGACTTATCATGAAAGAAACGTGTTAGAAAAGTGCAACAGTACGTAGACGTCTGTCCTAACGTATATACATTATAAATAATTCGACGCTTTTATTGTACACGCCAAAATTTATTCCTGGTAACTGAAATCCGTAGACTGACAATAAGTACCAACCCAGCTTAATCTTTCAACTACGACCCGACATTTGGACCAATTACTTTAGTACTCTCTCCCGTGAACACAGATTTCGTACGCGTTATAGTCTTACTGTTTACTTTTAAACACTAGTTAATATCCCGAAATACAGACACGCCTTTTCGAATTGAATCATGTCAAGTCATCGTTTAGAAATTGACAGTGGAAGATGCAGGAATACTAAAACAATTAAGTTTATAGGACTGCTCTCATCTGATAATGAAACAAGAATTAAACAACTTTCGGTATTTATCGAAAAAAATGTCTATACGTTAACTGGGATTATTAGTGGGTCCCGCTGTTATACGTATAGCAGTGAAAAAATATGGAACGCTTCACGAATTTGCGTGTCATCCTTGCGCAGGGGCCATGCTAATCTTCTCTGTATCGTTCCAATTTTAGTATATGTACTGCCGAAGCAAGTACATATAAGGTAAAAATCTTATCACTTTATACATACCGGGTTAGTTTTATTGCGTAAGATTTTTCAATGATGTCCATATTTGATTCTGCATAATAAAGCATGCTCTTGAAATAATTCCAGAATTGTTTCTTATTAACTAATATACCAACATGGAAGTTAGACTTTTTTCCGTCAATAACAATTATGAAAACAGTGAATTTTATCATTAATTATCTTCAGGTAATAAATACAATTATTACATGCTGACTGTATCATCGGTTGTGTCCCTTTATAAGTTTAGACATATCAATTTTTAATTTATTTTAGTCTTACCGGTGGATTGAAAAGCGCGTGCAGGCAGGCATTAAATGTAAAAAAGCTATCGTAAGCTTTGTAAAAAATGGAGACTTTCTCTCGTCAATTAAGTTCTGCCTACGTATTGTTGGAAACGTGCCAAAACGTGTTTATAATGTAAACATTCGTGAACTTATCGTCTGTGCCACTGTAGTGAACGTAAACTCATAACGAGTCAATCGTAGACTTATCATGAAAGAAACGTGTTAGAAAAGTGCAACAGTACGTAGACGTCTGTCCTAACGTATATACATTATAAATAATTCGACGCTTTTATTGTACACGCCAAAATTTATTCCTGGTAACTGAAATCCGTAGACTGACAATAAGTACCAACCCAGCTTAATCTTTCAACTACGACCGGCATTTGGACCAATTACTTTAGTACTCTCTCCCGTGTACACAGATTTCGTACGCGCTATAGTCTTACTGTTTATTCGGAAGTTTCGCTTTTAAACACTAAGATCTAAAGATAGTTAATATCCCAAAATACAGACACGCCTTTTCGAATTGAATCATGTCAAGTCATCGTTTAGAAATTGACAGTGGAAGATGCAGTAATACTAAAACAATTAAGTTTATAGGACTGCTCTCATCTGATAATGAAACAAGAATTAAACAACTTTCGGTATTTATCGAAAAAAATGTCTATATTATTAGTGGGTCCCGCTGTTATACGTATAGCAGTGAAAAAATATGGAACGCTTCACGAATTTGCGTGTCATCCTTGCGCAGGGGCCATGCTAATCTTCTCTGTATCGTTCCAATTTTAGTATATGTACTGCCGAAGCAAGTACATATAAGGTAAAAATCTTATCACTTTATACATACCGGGTTAGTTTTATTGCGTAAGATTTTTCAATGATGTCCATATTTGATTCTGCATAATAAAGCATGCTCTTGAAATAATTCCAGAATTGTTTCTTATTAACTAATATACCAACATGGAAGTTAGACTTTTTTCCGTCAATAACAATTATGAAAACAGTGAATTTTATCATTAATTATCTTCAGGTAATAAATACAATTATTACATGCTGACTGTATCATCGGTTGTGTCCCTTTATAAGTTTAGACATATCAATTTTTAATTTATTTTAGTCTTACCGGTGGATTGAAAAGCGCGTGCAGGCAGGCATTAAATGTAAAAAAGCTATCGTAAGCTTTGTAAAAAATGGAGACTTTCTCTCGTCAATTAAGTTCTGCCTACGTATTGTTGGAAACGTGCCAAAACGTGTTTATAATGTAAACATTCGTGAACTTATCGTCTGTGCCACTGTAGTGAACGTAAACTCATAACGAGTCAATCGTAGACTTATCATGAAAGAAACGTGTTAGAAAAGTGCAACAGTACGTAGACGTCTGTCCTAACGTATATACATTATAAATAATTCGACGCTTTTATTGTACACGCCAAAATTTATTCCTGGTAACTGAAATCCGTAGACTGACAATAAGTACCAACCCAGCTTAATCTTTCAACTACGACCCGACATTTGGACCAATTACTTTAGTACTCTCTCCCGTGTACACAGATTTCGTACGCGCTATAGTCTTACTGTTTATTCGGAAGTTTCGCTTTTAAACACTAAGATCTAAAGATAGTTAATATCCCGAAATACAGACACGCCTTTTCGAATTGAATCATGTCAAGTCATCGTTTAGAAATTGACAGTGGAAGATGCAGGAATACTAAAACAATTAAGTTTATAGGACTGCTCTCATCTGATAATGAAACAAGAATTAAACAACTTTCGGTATTTATCGAAAAAAATGTCTATATTATTAGTGGGTCCCGCTGTTATACGTATAGCAGTGAAAAAATATGGAACGCTTCACGAATTTGCGTGTCATCCTTGCGCAGGGGCCATGCTAATCTTCTCTGTATCGTTCCAATTTTAGTATATGTACTGCCGAAGCAAGTACATATAAGGTAAAAATCTTATCACTTTATACATACCGGGTTAGTTTTATTGCGTAAGATTTTTCAATGATGTCCATATTTGATTCTGCATAATAAAGCATGCTCTTGAAATAATTCCAGAATTGTTTCTTATTAACTAATATACCAACATGGAAGTTAGACTTTTTTCCGTCAATAACAATTATGAAAACAGTGAATTTTATCATTAATTATCTTCAGGTAATAAATACAATTATTACATGCTGACTGTATCATCGGTTGTGTCCCTTTATAAGTTTAGACATATCAATTTTTAATTTATTTTAGTCTTACCGGTGGATTGAAAAGCGCGTGCAGGCAGGCATTAAATGTAAAAAAGCTATCGTAAGCTTTGTAAAAAATGGAGACTTTCTCTCGTCAATTAAGTTCTGCCTACGTATTGTTGGAAACGTGCCAAAACGTGTTTATAATGTAAACATTCGTGAACTTATCGTCTGTGCCACTGTAGTGAACGTAAACTCATAACGAGTCAATCGTAGACTTATCATGAAAGAAACGTGTTAGAAAAGTGCAACAGTACGTAGACGTCTGTCCTAACGTATATACATTATAAATAATTCGACGCTTTTATTGTACACGCCAAAATTTATTCCTGGTAACTGAAATCCGTAGACTGACAATAAGTACCAACCCAGCTTAATCTTTCAACTACGACCCGACATTTGGACCAATTACTTTAGTACTCTCTCCCGTGTACACAGATTTCGTACGCGCTATAGTCTTACTGTTTATTCGGAAGTTTCGCTTTTAAACACTAAGATCTAAAGATAGTTAATATCCCGAAATACAGACACGCCTTTTCGAATTGAATCATGTCAAGTCATCGTTTAGAAATTGACAGTGGAAGATGCAGGAATACTAAAACAATTAAGTTTATAGGACTGCTCTCATCTGATAATGAAACAAGAATTAAACAACTTTCGGTATTTATCGAAAAAAATGTCTATATTATTAGTGGGTCCCGCTGTTATACGTATAGCAGTGAAAAAATATGGAACGCTTCACGAATTTGCGTGTCATCCTTGCGCAGGGGCCATGCTAATCTTCTCTGTATCGTTCCAATTTTAGTATATGTACTGCCGAAGCAAGTACATATAAGGTAAAAATCTTATCACTTTATACATACCGGGTTAGTTTTATTGCGTAAGATTTTTCAATGATGTCCATATTTGATTCTGCATAATAAAGCATGCTCTTGAAATAATTCCAGAATTGTTTCTTATTAACTAATATACCAACATGGAAGTTAGACTTTTTTCCGTCAATAACAATTATGAAAACAGTGAATTTTATCATTAATTATCTTCAGGTAATAAATACAATTATTACATGCTGACTGTATCATCGGTTGTGTCCCTTTATAAGTTTAGACATATCAATTTTTAATTTATTTTAGTCTTACCGGTGGATTGAAAAGCGCGTGCAGGCAGGCATTAAATGTAAAAAAGCTATCGTAAGCTTTGTAAAAAATGGAGACTTTCTCTCGTCAATTAAGTTCTGCCTACGTATTGTTGGAAACGTGCCAAAACGTGTTTATAATGTAAACATTCGTGAACTTATCGTCTGTGCCACTGTAGTGAACGTAAACTCATAACGAGTCAATCGTAGACTTATCATGAAAGAAACGTGTTAGAAAAGTGCAACAGTACGTAGACGTCTGTCCTAACGTATATACATTATAAATAATTCGACGCTTTTATTGTACACGCCAAAATTTATTCCTGGTAACTGAAATCCGTAGACTGACAATAAGTACCAACCCAGCTTAATCTTTCAACTACGACCGGCATTTGGACCAATTACTTTAGTACTCTCTCCCGTGTACACAGATTTCGTACGCGCTATAGTCTTACTGTTTATTCGGAAGTTTCGCTTTTAAACACTAAGATCTAAAGATAGTTAATATCCCAAAATACAGACACGCCTTTTCGAATTGAATCATGTCAAGTCATCGTTTAGAAATTGACAGTGGAAGATGCAGTAATACTAAAACAATTAAGTTTATAGGACTGCTCTCATCTGATAATGAAACAAGAATTAAACAACTTTCGGTATTTATCGAAAAAAATGTCTATATTATTAGTGGGTCCCGCTGTTATACGTATAGCAGTGAAAAAATATGGAACGCTTCACGAATTTGCGTGTCATCCTTGCGCAGGGGCCATGCTAATCTTCTCTGTATCGTTCCAATTTTAGTATATGTACTGCCGAAGCAAGTACATATAAGGTAAAAATCTTATCACTTTATACATACCGGGTTAGTTTTATTGCGTAAGATTTTTCAATGATGTCCATATTTGATTCTGCATAATAAAGCATGCTCTTGAAATAATTCCAGAATTGTTTCTTATTAACTAATATACCAACATGGAAGTTAGACTTTTTTCCGTCAATAACAATTATGAAAACAGTGAATTTTATCATTAATTATCTTCAGGTAATAAATACAATTATTACATGCTGACTGTATCATCGGTTGTGTCCCTTTATAAGTTTAGACATGTCAATTTTTAATTTATTTTAGTCTTACCGGTGGATTGAAAAGCGCGTGCAGGCAGGCATTAAATGTAAAAAAGCTATCGTAAGCTTTGTAAAAAATGGAGACTTTCTCTCGTCAATTAAGTTCTGCCTACGTATTGTTGGAAACGTGCCAAAACGTGTTTATAATGTAAACATTCGTGAACTTATCGTCTGTGCCACTGTAGTGAACGTAAACTCATAACGAGTCAATCGTAGACTTATCATGAAAGAAACGTGTTAGAAAAGTGCAACAGTACGTAGACGTCTGTCCTAACGTATATACATTATAAATAATTCGACGCTTTTATTGTACACGCCAAAATTTATTCCTGGTAACTGAAATCCGTAGACTGACAATAAGTACCAACCCAGCTTAATCTTTCAACTACGACCCGACATTTGGACCAATTACTTTAGTACTCTCTCCCGTGTACACAGATTTCGTACGCGTTATAGTCTTACTGTTTATTCGGAAGTTTCGCTTTTAAACACTAAGATCTAAAGATAGTTAATATCCCGAAATACAGACACGCCTTTTCGAATTGAATCATGTCAAGTCATCGTTTAGAAATTGACAGTGGAAGATGCAGGAATACTAAAACAACTATATTCATAGAACTGCTCTCATAACTTATATAATCAGAAATGTGTATGTTCATACAATACAAGTATTATTATTTCCAACGTGAAGAATTGACGCATATTATTATGAGATCTATAAACAAATGCATTTTGATTAGGTAAATGCCTGTAAATGTCAACGGTATTCAACGGTATAATATGACATTTATGGAAATTCAACAATTTCTTAATCTAAAATATGCATTATATATATTCAATACGTATAAATTTATCAACCGGAATTATAAGCCGTTATTTGTGATATATTTATCTTCCTTTATCATTGATATTCATTTCTGTTTATCAAATAATGCATTATTTAAAACGTACGGTACCACTTGCCTAGTGAGCCATAAAATAAGATGCGATCTACGCATCGAAAGTAAGGTATTTTTTCGGTCAATAACTCATCATACTCAATCGCTCACCAGTCAGTAATTGTAATTATGATGTCTATATAAATGTACATGAATGCATTATTGTATTATTCTAAAATCGTGCAGGTTACAATAAAATCTTGCATTACACTTGTGTAATCACCGAAATGTCGTTGTCATGCAACCAGTTAATCAACCATCAAAATAGCGCGTGATTTCTGTGCCCAGCCGGATATTAGGCACGGGCGTCTCATGTATTTGATTTTACACTAATCTTGTGTCTACCACTTATTCTTCTAACTTCGTCATATTGCGGAACAAAGAATACAATTATTTGTGCCACTTGCATCATACGATACGGGGTATATAGCGATTGACTTGTCCGCCCGTCTGTTTGTCAGTCCGTCCCTCCGTACGAAGTTAAGTTAAACTACCACCGGGTATATGCGCTAATGAACGTAGTCTCTTGTTTCTTTGATCCATTGCGTCTTTATTACAACTGTTAGAAATTTTAAACTGAAAGGATATGGTCTATTATGTAGTCATTGTTTATACAGTTTGATTTTTTTAACACCTGTAGGTTTTGCTATAAAAATAAAAAAATAAAAAAGACCAATTCACGCTAATCATCGCCACTTACATTGAATTACATTCTTAACGATATGTTTTAATATTCCGTGTCAGTTACGTCATTTATTGTGATCTATGGTATTAAACACTTGTACACCTGTGAGTATATTATAAAATCTCATAGCAGTGCGATTAACTACGATATTATATCTAATCAGCTGGCTCCGAATCATTCTAATTAAAGACGATCGTCATTTACCCGTGTGAATATTGATAACTGTGGATCTATCCGATCTCTACAGCGCCCTTTGTAGTTAAGATAGTGACCTACTTCGTTTTCAAGTCCGATACAGACGTAGAAGGATAAGAATTGCTGATACAACGGTCACCGATAGACACACTGGTGAGGTGTATGTCCCCTTTTAACTCAATAACCACAGGTACTTGACACAATTTCTTTCACCATATTTTGACCGTACTGACTACTTATATATAATGAAATATATACAAGTAGCCTATACGGCAAACATATGATGAAAAAATTGTGTCAAGTACCTGTGCCAATAATTAAAGATAACTCGTTTGTTTCGTATGATCGAAGAAAATGTTATCTATAGGCCCTTTTGTCTCTGAATGTGGAGCAACAAACCAAGTCAGACAAATTAACAATATATTTAGTCAACTGTCCACCGTATAAACAACAGAGTAAGTTTGATAACACTGTCGTCAGCGACTGTCTAGGAGCGCCTAAAGAGGTTGTTGAATAGCACCGTCTTGCGTGGCTGAAAAGACCGTTTTTGGACCGGCATTAACAAAAATCCTATTGCAGACCTGGCACGTGAAGACTGGTGTCCCCTTTCTTCTCAATGTCTGATTTTGACTGGCTTTCCTGTTGGCCCTTTTTTCTTGTTTTTTTTTATCAAGGATAGCCTTTTCGCCTAACTTAAGATTAAGCTATCATGTTAATTATCAACTTATTAGGGTATGAAAATGTGTCCATATGGAACAACAAGGCTCATACAAACATGTAATTATCATGCTAACATTATCAAAGTCATTTCGCATTGCTCGTACATGTATATGGACTGTGGTTTGAAGTATAGAGACTTCCGCTCCATTTAACGTTAATAGGTTGATTGGTAAATTTCAACAATAGAAAAAATCCCTATATTAAGTTTCTGAAGTGAAATCTAGTTGACAGGATAATTCGAGATTTGTCACGGACTGTACACTCTTGAAGACCTATCTATCACTTTGAGTGAAGTTAATTGTTAAATAAGCTATCAATTATTCATAAAGAAGGTTTAAAAAACAATTAACGACTATTCTAAAGCAGTTTTGACAAACTAGACATAATATTCCATGTTTTAGTATCGTTGTTAAAGACTGGTATGATATATATGTATACTACGTAGTGGACATTCTTTCCTTTCACGGTAGATATATTTTGTGATTTTTATGCCGATAATCCATACAGGAAATTTCAAATAATCATTAGGTATGTTACTGAATTGTTGATAATTAAAAAAATCTATAGATATATCTCACAAATGGATAATTTGCGCAAATCAAACATAGATTGAAAATTAATAGAAATTGTTGTAAGGGAAAAACACCACAACCCTTATGATTTTCTGAATTAAGTACATCTCGTGCGTGTAGGAAATTTTATTAATTTTTTTTAATTGAACAACAAAAGTGAAGAAACCATGAGGTCTGGCTAGAACGAGAAGTTTAGCTTAACCATGAACGGATTAAAGAAAGCTAATAATACACGGCTGTGATCCAGATTTTTCAAGGACAGAATGAGTATAAAAGTTTTTAATTAAATTCTAACAAGCTTTATATTGAATTTTGTGTATTAAATACGTTGAAGATAGATCGCAATACTTACATACATAAACACGAGGTTAGACAGACATGTTTTATATGCTCTGGTGGACATTTAAAACTTTACGTAGAATTTAAAGATTTCTATCACTTTCATTGCAGTAACAAACACAACACGTTTTCTTTCGCTAATATATACCACAACACTTGCAAGTTTGAATTATCTTTAATAGAATACGGCATTAAACAATCATTATCGTGCGCCTGTTTGATTTGCCATGCAATAGTTAGTGTATTTTGGTGCCGATTAGTAAGAAATGTACATTGTGTATTGGCGCTTCGTGCTTTATCCATCAGGGGTCGTCTTGTTGATTCGTTCTGAGATTAGGTAAATCAAAGCATCTCTAATTATACCTTCGTATATATATACTGGCTTACTGAACACTGTTACGTAATATAGTTAGTTTTAGTTTTTGTATAAAGCAATATGGACCTAGAATACTAGATTAATATCTAACTGAATTTGGACAATTTTGGATAATTCTTATTATTTTGATTTTCATTTTAGGTAAGGTATTTTATCTTTATGTTCTTTTATATTATAATGACCAGTATCGCATTTTTTGTTTGTGTTATCCATATAGCCAAACTAACTTATGGCGATTAGGAGAAACTAATGCACAAATTTAATGTTTCCTAATCTTTATAAATAATGAATACAAAGCTAATAATGTTTTTATTGGCCTGTAAAATCATGATTGTATTCTTATATTTATGTTAACACATTTGATAGATGCATTATGCATTGATAATCACTTCTAATTGATGATTTTAAAATATAATTGGAATTTAATTACATACTTTTATGTACATCAAGTAGTAGGAATCTTAATGACATTTTAATGATAGTTTTTCTGATTTAATTGTTGATTTACAAATTACTTAAATATATCAACTTATAACATGAACTATCAGTAATCATTGTCTTAAATATATTTTTTATATAAAAAAAAAATTACATCTGAGGGGATGACACACCATATTGAAATAAAAAAGGTAAAATGATGGACAATTCTGTACATACGTGATATATGTTGTAGATTTGTTACAATTTTGTTTTCCGTGTAATAGGAACTTAGTAAGCACTTGAATGTGTTTGCTTAAACACTTACGAATGCGAATCATGATAATATCAGGTTTACCGGCTAGGTACGTACTGTGAATTGTTTATAATGTTATCTGAATGATAATATAACATATCATTATAGCTATGAAATAAAGCCATTAATTATAATAATTGCATGTATTTCAGTGAACGGATTTTCGAGGGGTTGAGATCAAACGTAATAAATTGCGTAATAGAAACGATATAAGATTTGGACAAATCATTTAACACTTTGTGAATATACTTTATGTGCTTTATGTGTGAGATATCTAATGGTTTCATCGATTGAACTCACTGAAGGGTAATGAGTTTTTCTATGTGAAAGAACAATTTGACATTCCGGAAAATAATTAATCGGACATTCTTGAGAAGATTAATTTAATGAAAATGTTATGATCTGTGATCTTTGGAATATAGTTGAATGCATAATAATTACACGTGATACTAGTATATGTGTTTTACAAAGTATATAAGACAAGTTAACTGATTCAGTTTCGTTAAAAACGACAGACCGTTCTTTCTGTCCGTTTGTCTATAAAAGGAAGCAAACTATAAAACAATGGTGACTATTTGGACATCATCGTTGTCGTCTAACGTATTCATTGTGTTACTTATGTTGGCGGCATTCGTGGTTGAAGTTGATTCACAAAGACGACCAAACAGACGTAGATATGACAACAGAGTGACCTCTGAACCTTACCAGACGACAAGGAGAGAGAGAATGTATTCTTTACGAAGACAGAGGCAGATGCAAAGATGGCGACTGGACATAATGGTAAGCTGAACCTTGAGATTCAATGGTTGACCTTATTAAAGTTTAATTTTTTTTGCTTTAAAACTGAACTTGTAGAAAGGGCAAACAAATATTGTTTCCTCTTGGCCTGAACTGTCAGGCAGACAAAAGGCTTTCAAAACGCATCTCTATATTAGAACCGATGCTAGAATCAAGAATCTTCTGGTTTCGTGACAATGACGAGAGAAAGAATTACGATTGATATCACTAAACCAACCAATTGATATAAGGTATATAACTTGTAAGGTAACATTGTATACGTTCGTATGATATTAATATAGGACACAATGTCACTTTCACCCGCAGGTGAGCCATAACTATGCTACGAGGTGAAAACAGTTAAAACCATTAATGAATAATTTCTAAGTGGTTAAAGTCCGTAATAATTTAAAAACTGGGTATTGACAATCATACCAATATTCTATAGACACGATCGTTTCATTGCAAGTATTATTTCATATCATATTAATATCTTACATTTTCCCCCAAAAAACTCCAACTAAAGTAAGTTTTTGAACATCTTTCGCGAACACATTTAATTTATATCCTTCGGAGATTAAGTGAGTGTTTATTTAGGACTAAAACAAACGCCTACATGTGGCTTATTTAAACTTCCGCTTATATTTCTGGAGTCAAAATAAATAGGTTTTGTAAAAATGGTAATATATGGTGCTTTACGTGAATCGGTCCCTATACAGAGTCGGTGCATTTTGTATACAAAAATTATATCGAGCTTTAATGAAAAACAATTATGTGAAAATTACGGATAAAAGAGTTACTGCACTTTGATAAAATTAATGCTCTTGTTCCAGACGTATTAACTTATTACCGAACAAATACATAATCAAACATGTTTACCCATCAACTTTAAAGCGATATGCACGTGGCCAGGTACACGTTGTAAAGATCTTCATTGTATCCAGGGTCACGCTAACCGTGTCTTACTGTACGTATATACCGTTTCTATTCTATACCTAGTAATTCTTCCATCGCATTATTGTGAATTTTTCTTTTTTACACTTTATAATGGTTTTACTTTCTCATCAATCAAAATACATTTTAAAGTTACAGAAAAAAGTTTCAACAGATAAGCACAAAGCTTGTTGTTAATAAGACTGCGATATGTGTTCCAGACGCAGTCAGTCATTCCATTGGAGGTATTTGCCGAACAAATTAACTTATATCTGAGAATTTATTTCACTTAAGCTTTGGGATTTATTGGTTTACTTGTTTATTGAATTTGCCACTCGATTAGTTAAAAATAAGACGAACATAACAGATGATATAACAAAACGAAAAAAAACGACAAAAAAAACGAGTAAATCGTAAATCAAAACGAATACGACAAATCCGGTGAAAATAGGAGTCTCTGAAAACCAGAATTCCCAGAAAATTGGACGATTTTTCAAGTCCCATTTTTTTGTTTTTTTAATCGAATATTTTCTGAAAAACAGAATTCTCAAAATTTGGCCCAGTCCGGAAGGGGCCCGATTATCAGGGGGTTTACTGTATTAGTTTGTCTATGGAATTGTTAAGGGATTATTAATCTACTAACACTATCCATGTACTATTCTGGTACCATACACTGCTACTCTTTATTTTGCACGTTGTGGTTAAACGTTCAAAAATGTCTGTAACACTACGCTTGCATGATGACAATGTATTGTGACAAAGCTAGAAATAAATAAAATTATATAAAAACAACAACACTATTCATGTACCTAAACTTGTCATTGTCATTAGCTAAATTATCAGTAGGAAGAAATGGCTTCTAAACAATCTTGCATACGGATCACAATCTAACACTCAACCATCGTTGATCAAAGTATATTAGAGAAGTAATTTACATGTATATTGCGTATAAAGCACATTCAACGTCTTTGAATTGATATATTTTTATGACAGTATGTGCATCATGATTATGACATAGTTATTTTGTGCTTAGGAAGTTGCCTGTATAAAAGAATCACCGACATGCACGCGATATGATATTGTGGGTACAGTTTGCAACCAGTCACCGCTTTTCACGCAGTACCAGGGAATAGCGAACTGTAAACTACGTTCCGTCTTCAAGAAACCGGTACAGTTCATATACGAACATAAAGTAATGTTGCCAGATGGAGATAGATGGCTGGCTGGCATGAACTCATGTTTGAAATGTTCTCAGTGTACTTTGATACTTCACACTTCAAATAACGTAAAACAATTTACTCTAGTTATTTTCTTACGTGTAATATATTTTATTATCAATGTGGAAAACTATCAAATGAGGCCATTAATTTAGTTTGCTTTGAAATCTTAAAGCATTGCGTCATTAATCAGACATGCCTTTCATAAAAATTGTGTACTTTCATTTTTATTTCGAAGCAACCAACATACTATCTAACCCCATCATGTCTTCAAGTATGTTTCTGTTGATGTTACTAATGTTGTTGTTGTTTTTACATTCGTTGCCTTTTGAATGAACCAGAATCCAGACGTATCTCATTTTAGAATGTTTCTTTCTGGGAGATAAAAAATCATTAAAGTTTAACGAACCGGGAAATTCGGACGCGTGTAGTTTTGAATCTTTGATGAGCGTCTGATAACACGATAAAAAGATCTAAAACACTCTATTTCTGATCCATCATTTTTTATTTAAGTAGAACGGACTGGTTACGTTAGATTCAGTATTCTGCTAATTGACCCCGTAATACTTCGGCAACCAGTCAAAACGTAATTGAATTTGTCTCCATTTTAAAGATCTTTATGTTTCTAAGGGTGTTTATAAGAGTTGGGTATAGCCGTGGAAATGCCATCGTCAAATAATGATGTCACATGATTGATACGAATGAGTATCACGATTATTGATTCATGATTGAATAGATATTATGTTAGAAACTTGTTTCGTGGGAATCAGTACTCTCAAAATCCGGAAGCTATCAAAATCATTTTAATACTCTTTAAAGTATTAAGTAGGTAAATTTGTATTATTCCGATACAGCTGTTGTGTGAATATCCGTTTACTATTATTATACGTAAGTGGTAGCTTTTCGTGTACTCATAGCTTTCAGAAAACAATCATTTCGTCTATGAATTTACGTGAGAGAATCATAAAAGTATCGATCTTACTATAGTACGGTTTGCGATACGGTATCGTAACCTTAAAATGCCGATATATCGATGGTATACGATTATAACCTTGAACTAGCTTATGCACGGTTAGTAAACCATGAATCAGGAGCTCGAACCATTGACATATCTTCCTTCGGCCTTGTTTTAAGGCAGTTTTGGAGGCGTATTTGGAAAAAAAGTGTGTTAAATAAGGGGAAATTGTAAGAAAAATGGAATATTGATATAAAATCCCCTTTCAATAATATCCTGTTTTAAGTAAGATGTTTAAAATTAGAAATCGTCCTTACCTTGTTATAACAAGTGTTTTACTATGTTTATTGTTTAAAGATTTATTGATAGCAATTTTGGTAAACATTGGAATGAAATAATGTAACAAAGATTTTAAAGTTGAAAAACTCGTATTTTAGGTTAAACATGTTTGTCTACAAAATGGGCCTCAGTCATATATGGTGAAAAGCTGTAAGAACAATTTTCATTGTCGATATAAAGTAGACACTGTCAAATTTAATCTTAACTTTATCAATTCATAAATTTTACTTGTTCTAAATGCCACATTTTATGTCGTTCCTGTATAAATTAACCAAATTATGCAAAATATGGGTCTTGTATAATGAATGTATAGTTTTATTGAAATGCTTAAGACGCATTAAAAATTCTTTAGGAGAGTAGAATTGCACTTTTAGATTTAATGCTCCGGAGTTTGAATACAAAATCCATGAAAATGTATTAAATTTTCTTTACATAAACATTACTTGCATTACACTCTTTTATGTCGTTCGCCTCAAGCACTTGTATTCTGCAAACAAGCAAACATTCAAATTCAAGGGCAGATAACTCAAAATCGAGATCAGTGACCCCAATGTCTACCATGGGAAAACTGTAGCCAAATGCAGCAAACGTCTTCAAGTGTATGTTCGTTCGAGGTTAGGTAAGACTTTTATGATTTGTAGCCTCTATTTTCTATTCCTATATTGTATGAATGATGTTCAACAAAAACTAAAACAGCGAACATCTCTTACCTACAAAAGCCCATCAAAACTTATTTTCGGACCAGTTTTCAAAACTTACTCTAAATCTTAACCTGGCGATCATACATTATAAATATCTGACAAACTGTTCTGATCCTTAAGGCAGTCTCTATATCGAGGTGTTATGGTGTATCAGATCACATGACAGCAAAAACTTGTTTCTCTTAGTAAGACAAATTATCTGATCTCACCTTGATTCACAACGTATCCGATAGTGTACTGAGCCTATCTGTTACATGTAGCCGGCCTATCTGCCAGATGTACCCGGACTATCTGCCAGATGACAAGGTTAGACGTCTGACCGAGGATGATGGAGCGGTCAGTGTTCTTTCTATGAACCAGGTCAATAACTTGTCAATAGCAGTTACAGCGAACAATGGAGTATATCTGAACAGGTCTGATTGGACTAACATGGCCTTCTTACTTCAAGCTAACTGTCACCATTTGAACAAAGGTCATTCTTTTACAACAGCATAAGTTTTAACCATGACAAAATAGTATCTGAAATTCAGCTGTCCATTTAGTGCATTTAAGGAATATTTCTTTTTCCCCTTTGTCGACCTTCGTTCACAGGTATGACTGTATATTGGTACATTCAGACTGTGTCCATGTGTTGTGAACCTTTTTGAACGTTTGATGCATAAACAAACAAGAAACGGACTCAAGGTTATTGTCTTTCTGAAGTAACCCAATACGTGTAATAAGATTAAAGAAACAATAGAGCATCAATGTTATACAACAATTTAATATTTTCCTAAAACATAAAAAAAATCGTTCACGTATGTTTAGTGTGATTTATTTAAATTCTATTATTATAATATATTCTACATATTACTTATATAAAAGGTAAAGGTTTTGTTTAGTATAGCGTGACCCTTATAGAAATGGCAAGCCAAATTGGCTAATGAGACGCCTATCTTTTGTGCGCACAGTATGTCCCTAATCCATTCTATAATAATATCTAAAGTTTATAACTAATGTAACTATGATCGACAATGACTGAACATATATTTATTTTCCTTACAAATGTATGAATAAAGACTTAGAATTTTCATAAGTCAGTGAACTGAGTTCTAAGTTAATTTATAGGGTATAATTCATGCAGAACCCCTTAATTAACAAGGCAATGATAGCAAAGATAGGATAATAAACCTTTCACTGGTTTGTGTTCATTTAATTCACGGAATCAACTCGTAATTTGTAGAAATTAGAATTAATTACCTCGTCATTAAAATAGATTATACATGTACAGCAGTCCATGTTTACAAACCAATGTTTCAAAACATCTTAGTCAACTTTATTTTGCCCTCGTTATCTTGCTATGAAACCAACTTTATGAGTATTGTATGTAGTTAGGATATGTAAATGTATGTTTGTACGAATTAATGATTGACCTAATTCCATTAATAATAACATTTCTTTGAAAAATCTTACTTCTAAAAAAGCATCTAACGTAAAATTATGTGTAAGTCTTTTTGTTGTCGGAGTGAGAGCTTTTTGTGATAGGCGTGTGGTACTTACCTGTGCTGTGTGTTCGTGTATTCGCCCTCTTAGGTCGAAGGCGAAGACACGATAAATGAGCAATTTATCGTGTGTTCGTGTCGTCGTGCTTCGACATTTAGGGGCGAACACACGAAGATATGAAATGGCAGAAATCAGCCACCATTGTGCTGTCAATTAGGTATTGATTGTGGTTTATTAACCGCAGAACCGGAGTTAAATTCTTGGTCGCGGCAGGGTGCATAATTTGACTGATATGACGGTACATGTGTATTACCTCCATGTCAAATATAGTGAAGTTCCGGGCTTCTTGCGAAATGACAAGCAACTATAGGTTAGAATACAGTCCTGGAAAACTGGTAAGGTAAACCGGCAACAGTATATATAACTTAAATGTTGTTAAAAACGGCGTTGAACTCAATGAAGCAGACGTCAAAACAACTGTGAACTAAGAATATTATATATGTAGTCTTTTTTCTAGTTATGGTTTATTGTTATAAAATTACATCATATGTATATATGTGAATTTACTGAATTCATATTCAACGAGTGTGATATTGTATAGAATAACTAATTGTACATGTACGTGCATGTATCTATATGTTATTTGTTTTTATAGCAGTGTTTCACCTACATTTAGAGCAGTTTATGCTAACACATGTCCTAGTTATCTTAAAATATGAATGAAACAATGCTAAAAGTGTAGTCGTAAGTATTATACAGAACCATAAAGACATCTAAAATATCAGTTATTTGAACAGATGCTTTAATTGTGCATTATTTTATGAACATTTGCTTACAATTGTTGGATTTTATACATACTAACACCTGCTAGTAGATTTGAATCAAATGTACAGTAGTTTAACAATAGCAAAATGGTTCGTCATCATTTTTAAGTCCATTTAACTTTTAACATCAATCAAAGGACGTCTAGTCTGTTAAATAATGCCTTGTGATCAAATTAGGGGATTTATTTCAATTAATTTACATATTACACTACACAGGATATTTGGGTAAGAGCGCTTCACGTGATCTGGGTCCTTTATAAATAACTGTACGAACAAATTAGCCGTAAATGAAAGGTTTCAAGATCACCAGGTTACCATAATTGTTCCATTGTAATTTGTTTGTTGTCTAGTTTTAACTTAGCAGCCTGTCAACTCTTCGTGTTATAATGATTGATTTGTGTACATGTGCAGTTCATACACTGTATACTGTGGAATCATTAATTTTCGTTGGGGATTTAATTTCGTGGGTCGGCGCATCCACGAAATCAAATCCCCACGAATTAAAATGCAGAGAAAGGGAATTGTTTTCAAAAACAAAATCCACGAACTAATGTCCCCACAAAATAGCTATTTTAGTAAAAACCACGAAAATTGAGTCCAATGAAAATAAATGAAACTACAGTACTAGTAAGTACATTTATTAATTGTTTATACGTCACCAAACACGAACATAGATCATTGTGTAATTTAGCATACTTAAAAGGTGATCATTTTCCATTCCTTTAACAATACGTATTACTTTCCAATGCGTTTCTTACAATGCCATTGACACAAGGAGTGCACTGACGTTTTACTTTTTGTGCTCTCGTATTTTCTGCTGATACGGCAAAAAATATTTTGAACTCGTGACAACTTAGTAAACATGTGCAATCAAGTAGTTTTTTAACTACTAGTATATACTTTAATGTATGCGCGTAGTTAAACCTGAATCACATTCTTTGAAATAGTTTTAACTTAAATCTGATGTAGATAAGTAGGATAATGGCCCGTGGCTTTTTAAATTAAATATTATATTGTCGATGTTCTTTGTGAAGTGTATTTTTGCATAATTACGGGACATAACTCTTATATCACGAATTATCAGTTTGTAAATTTGCAGTACGGGTTGTTTCCCTTGAATATTCAACCCTCTACAATAGCGTTATTTAATTTAATAAATATATACGAAGCTAATTATTACTGTTTGGCATATTAAACTCAAGCACATACTTGATAAATGAGAATATATAAAGTTATACAGTACTTTAATATCTATGATACAGTGTTAGCAAATAGACTAAAAAGTGTCAAGACAAGTGTATGACTAGACATAGGCCAACACTGGACCTCATTTGTGATCAATTCTTAAGAAAAAGACATTCCATGCTATAGAGGTTATCTAACAAGTGAATGTACGATTAGAAAGACTGTGGAAAAATGGTAGGTAGCGATCGTTGGAGGTACTCGACGTTTCAGTGTTTCTTAACAAAATGTCGTGTTTAGCACCAAACTGCCGACAATTACTTCGTTTATAATTCTAATCTTAATTCACGACATGTGATTTATATAATGTTACTATACAGTCTTATCTTTGTAATATCATCGTATTAACCTTAGTTTGAAAACAATTTGAAAATAATGTGCTTTAACTGGCGCCATTATGGCCGAAGTTGTCCCTGGTCCTCCTTGTATTTACGGTATGGCTGTAATATATCACAGCATATCAGTTATACTGTCAAATTTATTTATGTTAATGCGACCTTAAATGACCTATATATTAGACGAATTACCTTTCCTTCACATATACAAATATGTAGTAAAGTGAAACTTATATTATGCATATTATAATAACATGCTACCACATTCGATATTGTATTATACAATTACTTTCATTTACAAGTAGAACTAAAAATAATTTGGAACGGCCACGCCGACAAAATGCGGCCCTTTCTAGATCGACGGCGTTCATTAAGATCACGTCACAAAGCAAGGAAACAATACCGGAAGGACTTCTGGCTGACAATGAAGGCCCTGTCCAAGAACAGTATATCTATCACAGGCACTTGGTGTTTTGGACCCCACGCGCAGAAAAAGAAGCCACGCCCTCAATACAATTACTCACTGACCCCGGATGCACCATAAAACCCTACGAGCGAAAATAACCCCGCCCTTTTAACAGGATACTACAGAGCCCTGTGGCAACAAACAATAACAAATGCTAAGTATTAAATTCTAAGTAAATCGAGCTGATACATTATTGGGAATGTTTCCATATGGTAGAAAACCACCAGGCAATTCATTTCTACTTCAAGGGAACTGATGCTGCCTGAATGATTTATAAATGTAAATAAAGACTGCGTCATATGTTCTTATTAAAAATAACAACCACTTAGCTATATATTAACAAGGATAATTTGATAGTAAACTTCTAATAGTGTGTCTTACGAAACATCTCGTACGTACGTTTATTCGAATGTTTAATTCTAGAAGTTTCACGCTGGGTTCCCTCAAAGCCAAACGCCCGTCTGTTATAAAATTGTATGGTTTTACAATATAAAAGAGTGTGTTTTAACACCTTATCATATAAAATATTGTCTGATGTATATGAATTCTCATCGCACAGTTGTATGAATCTTGAGGGTAATAAAAGCTCAACTATAGTACTGTATAATAAAAGTTTTCCATTGACGACACATCCTAGACAAATGAATCAGTTTTCAGAGGGCGATGAATCTCGTGTGCATATATAAACATATGAATGACAATGCATTATACAATTTTTACAATATATGTTTGTTTGTTTCATCGGGCTTTTACGCCCCTTTTCAACTGTCAGAGTCATATATGAGCCGGGCAGTTCACTTAACCATCGCTCCTTGGAAAGAACCAGTACTAGACTCCTATCCTCTGTAAGCAACTGTCTACTTTTTCACATAAAGAGACATGGTCGATAGCTAGGTTCGATCCCACGACCCTCTATCAGTGAGAGGTTACATTGATTTGAAGTCAGCGACCTTAACCACTCGACCACGAGGGGCGTTCTAATAGTTGGGTGATAAAAAAAATCGTGCGTTGAATATTTCTTTAAACCTTTCAGCGAGCGATCTATTTGAACATCCCTCGTTTACATTCTTTTCTTACGATGAAATGAGCGATCGATTATTTTATATCTATCCAAACCAAGGTGCATGTTTCATAGATGATAAAAACATTTACGCTGTTGTATGCTTGTCTCAACTTTTGATTACAGGCCAGGATGCACACAATTCAATTATTCTTTCTACAAAACTATTCGATAAATGCAATGATAATAGTAAGCTTCGTTTAAGATTTTTAAATCTAATTATACCTATGCCATTATTAATGACTCACATGCTAAGCGTGCACTGAAATCTCTTTCCACGGGGTGAAAAAATGGATGTTTTAATTTTCAAATGAAACCGGCCAAGTACCATTTTTTTGCCATTGATTTAGTGAAAGTTTTCGGAGCGATGTATAATAATTCTATTTGGCAAGACATCCGGAAACAAACACTTTATCATGTACACCATATTAAACAGCTAAATATTTTGAGACCTATATATTGGATGTAACGGCTTACAATGTCTTTTAGTGCACGAGGCACATTGCTGATGAACCGCGCCCGACTTTAACATTACTGCGCTCGGTGTGTGTCCACAATAAAAATTGCATTACATGACCCGAATACTTCAAGGTAGCATAGACATATCGTACAATTATCTGCTTATGTGTGAAGTGAACCTCACAATCTAAGACGACGGATGAATGAAGTATATTATCTGTCTTTGCGTTCTACCAAGACCCACTGATGCAAATAAACACCCTTGAATATAAATTAAACTGATATAAGTTAACAATCTAGTTATACCCTCTATTGACTAACATGACCCTAAATCGTAAGTTACCAAAACATAAGATACTAAAGGTTGTATAATAGTTTTGCTTAACGAGATTGGATTCGTTACAAATTGATAGAGGTCTGATAACGTGTATAGCCCGCTCTAGCTTTTCATTGAAATTATCTGCATTATTTGTATGTACAATCTTAAACGCCGAGAATGCGCAATACAACGATTTGACAACGATACAACGATATACCAGAAGCATTATGTGAATAAAACTCAATGCGCACTCTAAGCGAAAAAGACAATGTCAATGATTTAAGCGAATAGGAATAAAACTAGTGTTATAAATGTTACGTTAAATGAGGAAATTAGGTTTGTGATTTACAGCCGAGTATATTAACAGCTTGTGAAATATTTATGAGGAAAATATGTGTAAATTTTGTTTCGACATTATATATTGATATATAATTGGAGACGGTGTTATCGTACTGCATTAGTTTAAATAAGCTGCAATCAAGTATGAAAATATATTGCATATTTGTGGAATTAAAAGGCAATAGTGTGATATTATAGGATACTATTTTTTAATAATAGCTAAAATGATATTTTATAATCGTTGAATATGTCTCGTTAATGGTCAGACGGTTAATTTATTCTCTTTTCTTGATTGTTATCGTGTGCAATAAAGAATAATTTATCGTCGATAATTCCGGAATAAAGTTTGAAAATAATGAGAATTAGTGCTGGAGTTTTATTCTTTGATTTACTTAAAAGGTGTAAGGTTTAGCTCGGAGTCTGTGAAGAAATAATGAGCAAGGTTTGCGGAATGGTTTCCTTTAAAATTCTAACTTTGATATGTATATACATCACCACACTGGATACAGTCAATGCTGCGGCCTATGACCAAAACACGCTGACAAGAGACGAATTGTATGAAAAGTATGGATTAACAAATCCATTTAAACCGACGAAAGAAGAACTTAAATATCAGAAGCGCCGAAGAAATTTGAACAAAAGATATGACTTTGATATCGATGTAAGTTTTATCTCTTTTTTCTGGATCAGTCTTAATAATGCATAAATATAATGATGTGTTCCAAAAAATATTCTCTGTTTATTGTACAAACACGATATCGGCTGTTGAATGCAAGAAGGGCCCATCAGCAGTTTAGGCCAAACATGACTCTTTGTCATATTTGAAAACATTTACATGAATATTTGCTGTGTGTAAACTATCTAAGCAAGATTCAAATTGTCCAAACATGTTATTTAGTTTTTCTTTTAATATGTACAGAAGAAAATCAACAGACAGAAAAAGAAACAAAAATATATATTTCCCAACGATATTCCATACTTTATTGACTGATAAACTATTGATATATTAGTAACGTCATCACGAGCGTGGTGCGAGCTAATTACAGGCGCACTTGCGTCATTTGATCGTTAAACAAATTATTTATACTTTAACATAGATAATTTATATGGGTATACATTTATCAGTTCTTAGATAGTCTGACTTTAATCTATGTTTGTTTTAAGTGAAAAAAAAATCCTGCAAATATTGTGATTAACCTTCAGTAAACTAATGGAAATACGTTTTTGTGAAGATTTTCAGACGTTATCGAACTGTTCAGGCTTAGGTAAACGTGTATCAAAAAAGTTGGAACTTTTGGCAAAATGTCTGTAAATACATACAAGCAAGGCGGACACGCAATTGGAAAACTATTTTTGGTTTTTAGAAACAGTTTTTTTCAAATTGATTTAGGAAAAGTAATGAAATACGAGCAATTAAAATTGATTTTATAAAAAAATGAAATTAATTAAAAATTTTAATTGGATCACAAGTGATTATTTCAGGTACCATTTACGTGCATGATTCTTTAACTGCATGCATGGAATATTTCTCTACTTCCAGAGTGTGATCACAACCTTCCAACATGCCAATAAAAATTAACTTTCTTAATTAAAAATCTCGTTCGACGTATAAACCCGCGCTTAAGGTTGCATTAAGTAAGCTTCAAAAAATGAGTCTCGAATCCTAAGCATCTGATTGGATGTTCAGGTCCTATACACTCGAAATTGTCCAATGAGGAGACTGCATTCTTAGATCAAAGTCTCAGATTGGTAACCGTAATACCAGTCCTGCGTGCTAGCGCACTGTAACAGAAATAATTACATCCGTTAACTTTATCGAGTGTACAATTCTACTTTGAAGTTATTGCGTCTAATTAAAATACTTGAGCGTTGAATGAACGGATATTACTGACAAGATGTAACGGTTTTATGGATGTTATATATATAAAATGATAATAATCAGTATTATTCATACAGTTCACGATAACAAGATTTTATTGTAATTGTCATAAATGTAATAGTTACTATTAAGTTAAACTTCCCGACTACTCTTAACCGTTTTCACGTATAGATAACTGCACAAATTAGCTGATTATGTCTTCATTCTGCCCGAGTACACGCTGAGAAAAAAGTTATAATGGATTTTGATTGAATAATTTCTTACTGTGAGGAAATGTGGAAATACGGAATGGTTTTCAATTACACATTTTTAAGTCTGAATCTCTTTCCAAAAAAGTTATTTATCTCAGCTTCCTTAATTTGGTTTCATTTTTTTTGAAATCCGTGTGAATGAAGTGATCTCAAAGTACATGTATGGTGTGAAGCTCTGGGTGGAGTATTTTGTATCCCGACCAGAATACAAGTATTCCTTTGTTTTTATCAAGTAAACTTAACTGCTGTCAAACCTGTGAACAAAGGCCATCCTTGGGATAGACCAAATGTAGCCTTTACTGACAGGTGGTCTTAATTCGGAGGTTATTTTATTCTAAACAATCAATGACACTTTTTAAAATATTATCTTTATTCATTGGTCGGCCTTTATTCGGAGCTGGCCACCAACAAAGGTTTGGCTGCATTGTAACAACATAAAGTTTTGCTAGCTTTTTCTTTGATTTACCTGTTAAGCTACAAAAAACGTGACAGGACCGGAGTGTTTTATACAGTACGGATTTTATTACGAGACATCTGAACATAAATCACGAATTCATTCTCAAATGATGAAGTTAACACCATCGTTTACCCGAAACTAATATCACATGCTGAGATTTTATTGCGTTTAACATCCGAGATGTAACATCATCTGCGCTCAGAATTTGTATGTTTGAAAACGTTTTGGTGGATAGATAAACTTTTTGAATGTAATGTAATATATTTATTGCAAATGGAATGCACAATCTGGCCACGGAGAATGTCCCAACTCCACGAGATAGAAAATTGGACACTCCCGCTCAAATATGCTGAAACATTATCGCCATACCAATCAATAGCTTATGTTGTAGATGAAATCTTTTCATTATTTGATACGGAAATACCTAAGCCCATGCTTACACTAATTGTCCAATGCACAGTTTCGTGCACTGAAATTTCATTCAAAACTAGTCGTGTTTTTGTGTGTATATAAATATCACCTTACAGTAAAATGCTGTATTATTAAGGTATAACAATTAACAACTATTCATTGTCAACTAAACGTTTAATGAACATTTTGATTCGTTACTTCCGCTTATCCCAAACATTAAACGCGCAGACATATGTAAACGGACCCTCAATGATTCACGCGCATTCACTGAAAACACGTTCAACACAAATTTATCCGAACAAACTAAACATACAGACGCACAAACAGCCACACCGATATATTCTCGCACGCAAGCACAAACAAACCATTGCACAAATGCACAAACATACCATTGCACAAAGGCACAAACATACCATTGCACACAAGCACAAACATACCATTGCACACAAGCACAAACATACCATTGCACACAAGCACAAACATACCATTGTACACAAGCACAAACATACCATTGCACACAGGCACAAACATACCATTGCATACATGCACAAACATACCATTGCACGCAAGCACAAACATACCATTGCACACAGGCACAAACATACCATTGCACGCAAGCATAAACATACCATTGCACAAAACATATTCTCGAGATATCGTTCAAATGTACATTAAGTATTCCTGACTGCCCGTACAGACGTGCATATGTATTCTCGAACAGTCGCACAGACGTATATTATTATTCTCGAGATCTCGTTCAGATGTACATACTGACTGCCCGTACAGACGGACAGGCATATTCTCTAACACTCGTACCGACGTGCAGCTGTATACACCCCAAGTACGGACAAGTACTTGATTACACAGTGCAGCGATGCATAGCTGATATAGCTCTAGTGTTGTTTAAATCAAAAAACGAAATATTAAACATAAAGATAACAACATAAACCCACCATACTTCAATAAAACCACCTACCAGTTATCTACCCTCCGGTATCGTTTATTGTATTTTAATCATTCATATCTGATTTCAACCTAAACACAATGTAGACATGAGATCTTAAGCTCTTGGAATTATGTAAGATATTCATATACAACTCTCAATGTTCCTTTCAGCGATTTTCACACACAATAAGTTTCTTGGAATTTCAGAAAGTTGTTAACAAAATATTTTGGTCATAAAATCTCCTCACTTCTCTTTAGTGATAGACAGATGGTAAGATAATGAAATAATTGGCGGGAATTTTTTTTTCTTTTGTTTTACACACCCATACGCTGGTATGACATTTTGGGCATGGCATGATTTATAGTAAATGGTTAATCTATAGCTATGAATGAAAACAGACGGATATAGATCACCGAGTTTCACTTTTTTCTTCATTTTATTTCAAGCTTAACCAATATACTTTTTGCAAACGATCAGAATTTGATGAATTCCGAGTTAAAACGGAAAAAATATTATGTCATACCAGCGTATGGTTTGTAGTTACACTATCTATTTTTTTCAAACCAAAATAATTATATAAAGCGAGCGCAATTTTGTCATTTTTCGTTGTTCTTTATTCCAACTTTCGTTTTCACTAATGCTAACAAAAATGCGTACTGTCCAACACACCCACTCTCGGAAGTTTAGGTCGCTTACGTTGCCATAAAGTCTGTCTAACACTAAAACATGTATACCCGCGTAGGAGAAATAAAATAATATATATTAATATATTGGATTACATGTGTATTCTATTATGACAGTCAAAGTTATATGGATCAAGTATTTACATTTTTGGTAATATAATAAGTAAAATAGTGAACGCATTTTAGGGTACTGTTGGCAAGTTAAATTAATAGAGATAAAGAAAAAGTACGTGATCTGCTCGCTGTTTCATTCAAACTTTCACTATTAACGACGCCTACTATTCATTGTCACATTTTGTTATGAGTACAACGCATAAATGATTTAATGCAGTATGAAGTTATTCATTATTTATTTATCCTACTCAGAGTTGTACAAAATCACATGATTTAGTAATGAATCAGGACACAACGTCTGCTCGTCTGCTCTGTAACATTTTATTTATTTTGAAGTGAGGATTTTGGTGTATAATTTACGCGTTAGGGACTACTTTTATTGCGCTGTTGCATACAAGGCTTAATGCATTTGTATTGTTTCTCTCAATGAATGGTTAATAAAACCTAGTTATACGCCCTGCTTTATTGTTAGACTTTCGGCGAAAATGCTTAGCAACTCGAAATTTTCTATGAAACTCTTATTTAAGTACAAAGTTGTAAATTTTTTGCGCGTCGTTGCATAAAAAATGTGCATAACTTTACCTAATTAGATTATTTACGTAAGAACGATGACAGCTTAGTGTGAATGGTTTAATTTTCAATGGAAACATAGTATAACGCTTGTCTATTTACAACGATAACACGTCCACGAATTATGTCAGCAAGGTTATGACGCGCGCTCTTTTGGCTTCTTACAACGTTCACAGCTCCGCAACCGTGAAATAATGAAACATTTGTTCCGCAATATGAACTGACTTAAATAATATTTACAAGAGACAAATGTTATAACATGTACAATGATGTTAATAACTCTTTTGTTAGAAAACGCCCTTGACAAACATTTTAATTGATGATAGACACAGAAAAAAAAAGTTTTTTATTACGTAAAACTACGAAGCATGTACTTACACGTTAGAAAACAATTTGAGATCAACGACCGAGTCGCTATTATACTTTAAATGAGATACACCTTAAATTGTCAATAAAATATTTTAGTCAGCTGATCGTTGTTTGAACAAGGCACAACTTTATGGGTCATTTGTTCTGTTGTAATTGAATATGTTTGGTCAACATCTTGGGCAATAAAAGTACCGATAGTGTCCGAAATATCCTCTTGTCCGAATTAGACTGAGTGTAATTGATAGTCATAGTGCTAATGGTACTAAATAATAACCAGATTCTCTATGTTTTTAAATTGTGCAGTTTTTCATTTGACCTTTTCCATACATTTTTTCAGCAAGATTAACCTGCAGTATGTCTTGTACATATACGCGGGTCAAGCAGGGAACGTTGACTTACTCGACAGAGGTCGCTGTTTTATCACAAAGATTAATGAATTCCTTGCCCTGTTTTGTAATTATAACTACTAGGTAATAATAACATCTCTGACAAAATTAATGTGATGTTTGCTTTAAATCATTTAATCTCCTAATTTACTCAAATCTCATTTGAATATCGCATTTTAAAAACAATATTCGTTAAATATTCCCGTTGAGACAAATATATTTTATAAATATTTTATGTGAAGCCGCGGTTTATGCCGTAGGTGCTATTTTACTGCTGAGTAATTTATGCCCACTTATTATATTGAATTAATTGTCATTGGCAGAATCGGTGCATGCGTACCTAACTATATTCACAAACTTACGGATGAAATCATCTCCAGAGAAACACATGTTCCGAAAATTTACATCATAGAAGAAATCAGAGGGCATCGGCTCGCTATTTAAGTTCATATATTTATGTTCATCGAGGTGACCGTCTTGTAACAACATCTCTATCTCAATGATATTGTTTACACTAGAGCAAAGATAAATATGTAAATAGTTTGGGATTATCTGTCGTTCAGATGAAAGGTCACGAGTGAATGTGTTAGATCAGATTCTCGTGATTGTTCCAGTATACATACCCTTGCCAAAGAATCTCGTAATAATACGACACCATGTGTATAGAATATCGAATTGATATGACACAATGTGTGTAGAATGATTCAAAATGCTTGCTTCACTTCTTTTGGTTGTATTGCATTTTATCTTCCTTTCTTTGAAGTAAAGATATTTGGTAAGTTGGTAGAATTTCAACACTTGATCTTATTGATACCCAATAAGCGTAGTCCATGGAAAAATGCGTTCACCTTGCAATCTCGCTGCACTTGTATTGTTCTTGTGATATTGTTTGACTGACTGCTTCCGGTCGCGTGTCAAGTATTCCAATATGCTATTAAATATTCATCAATTAGACATTGATGTTGTAAGGTGAATAGGACTTAAAGGAAATACCGTCATATCGGATTACTTGATGTAAATCCTTAAACTATTAATTCAAACCAAAGTGTAACCCACACCACACTTTAGTCCTGTTAGGTTTCTTGCTACAACCTTTGTCATCACGAGATAAAGTTGAAAAAAAAAAAGATTGGATGTTAGTTCTATAAGGCCAGAAAAAATAATTGTACTTCCGGTTATCCGACCCTTATTTTTTTATTATATTATTTTGTATACTAATCATATAATATATGATGTTATTGTAGTCATATAATTATATAAAAATAACTACATGTACATAAAATAATTATATAATAACATACTTTAAGCTTGTAGTTTGATAATTAAATTGATATAAAACATATATCCAGAATTTGTTATAGATTTATCAAGATGTGTTACATACAAATCTGTTAATAAATTTGCCTTGCCTTGCCTTACATAATTTCCACTTTTGGACATATAATCATGTAAATAAATTACTAAATGTGTAAGTATAATTAATTACATTAATTTATCATTGAGATATGTGTGAATGCAACAAAAAGATAATGATTGTATCATTTACATCGTTATAAAACAGTTAAACACTGAAATTAAGCCCTACTTGTTTTTTACTGTGAAGGTAATAACAAGAAAAACTATAACAAAACATTATTGGTAGACGAATAACAAGAAGCATATTGGTTTATGTTTTTTGTATGAAGTTGCTTTTTTCATAAAGGATATTGACAGATTATTTTATTCAATCCACCATTAAGGAGAGTATAAAATATTTACATGTATATGATATGAGTAATACACATTATAATGACAATCATGAGTATTTGACAAATGAATGAATTCATGTACATGTATATAGTTCACAAGCACATGGTAATATCATACCCTACATCAATCAAATAGAATCAACCCTAAATGTTAACGAATTCACCATAAATCTGAGCACTATAATACAACCACATTGAGCTTCAAATAGTCACACAACAACTTATCTAGGCAATGCCTTCATGATTTACTTACCTGTCAACTATTAATAGATTCAGTCATCACCATTTGCCAATCAAATGGCCAGGATTAGCCAAACTAGTAATAGACACTACACTATGTACTCGCAAACAGCTATAATAAACTAATACTCATAAGTATAATTCGTCTAGAAAAATCACTTATAAATTAAAACTGTACAACTGCATGTATCGATCTATACTCAGTTCATAGTCTACAAACACATATGCATACTATCATACTATAAATGGCTTTTATTCGAGAGTGATTCTTTTCTCAATCATCAATGACAGCGTTTAATAGAATGATATTTATTCACAGGTTGGTCAATAATCGGAGGTGGCTACAAATTTAGGCTTGACTGTATATAATATTTACGTATCTTTGCTAAAACTAATACGCCCAACCATATATATAGAGAGAGATATTTTTATCGTAAGTGCAATATATCTTAATAATCATACACTTCCGTTCACATTATTTGGGAAATTTTGTGTCTGTGGTCAGTCATAGAAAAACACTATTTTAGACACTTGAATCAACTTCTAGGTCAAGGATAAAGAAAAAAGGTTATTTACAGCAAAGTAACTGCCTTTCTTTGATATTCAAAATCTTTAATTAAACGCCTTGAGTTGTATCACTGTTCGTCTTTTAGCTTATTCATATCCGGTAAATTGCTTTGGTTAAAGATTTACTTATACATTTTAACCACACATTAAAGCCCCATTAGCTTTTTGCTGTAGAAAAATATATGCAAAAACATTTAATTGCTGACATTATCCCAAGATAATTATTACCGAAGAAACAAGCCATTTTTCGTCTGAAAACACTCATTTCACTATGATTTTTGCTTTTGTAAACTTGAAATATGTAGAACGCGTGACGTCACTATACTATGTGTGCATAGCATGACTGCGGGAAAACTCAGGTGTTCTATAATTAGTATTTATGTCAATGTTATTGAAAAGATACGATAGTAGTTTCGGAAACATTTTTTCTTGCTATAAAGTGTGCACGGGAGGAAAACACACCGGATTCCTCTGTTATAGAACAAGCAGAACATATTAAGACCAATACATTTATAAGCTTAATGGGACTTTAAATGCTGTATTCTGGAGGCTAGTGCAAGGCTGTGTGTCACTTCATGATTGGTATTACATATCTTTTCAGACAGTCATTCAGTGACATTTTACGGATCTTAATCTTACTTAGAACATAATAATATCGTACTGACTCATGATAACTACTATAACCTAAATTATCAGCACACTTGTGGATTTATCATTAATAACCAATTAATGATTACATCATAAATAACAGAACGCATATCAGTGACCACGCACTAAATTGTACAAATATTGAATACTGACTTAAACATTTTCATGTCTATGTTTTGTATGTTCGAATTGAAGTATAGAATTCAACCATAACAAGAAAGGGAGGAACACATCCAAAACGAATCATGTCCATTAAGCCACACTCTCATTTGATTAAGTTCTCATCAATCAACACACATATTCCCGTACTTTTTTAATATACATACATATGTTTCCATACCCATTTTATCATAATGTACATGTTCCCATATCTATTTTATCATACATACACATGTTCTCATATCTGTCTTATCATACATACACATGTTCTCATATCTATTTTATCATACGCACATTTGTTCTCATATATATTTTATCATACATACATATGTTCTCATATCTATTTTATCATACGCACATTTGTTCTCATATCTATTTTATCATACATACACGTGTTCTAATATCTATTTTATCATACATACACGTGTTCGCATATCTATTTTATCATACATACAGATGTTCTCATATCTATTTTATCATACATACACATTGTTCTCATATCTATTTTATTATACATACGCGTGTTCTCATATCTATTTTATCATACATACACATGTTCTCATATCTATTTTATCATACATACACATGTTCTCATATCTATTTTATCGTACATACACATGTTCTCATATCTATTTTATCGTACATACACATGTTCTCATATCTATTTTATCATACATACACATGTTCTCATATCTATTTTATCATACATACACATGTTCTCATGTCTATTTTATCATACATACACATGTTCTCATATCTATTTTATCATACATACACATGTTCTCATATCTCTTTTATCATACATACAGATGTTCTCATATCTATTTTATCATACATACACATGTTCTCATATCTATTTTATCATACATACACATGTTCTCATATCTATTTTATCATACATACAGATTTTGTTATATCTATTTTATCATACATACATATTTTGTTATATCTATTTTATCATACATACACATTGTTCTCATATCTATTTTATCATACATACACATTGTTCTCATATCTATTTTATCATACATACACTTGTTCTCATATCTATTTTATCATACATACAGATGTTCTCATATCTATTTTATCATACATATACATGTTCTCATATCTATTTTATCATACATACACGTGTTCTCGTATCTATTTTATCATACATACACATGTTCTCATATCTATTTTATCATACATACACATGTTCTCATATCTATTTTATCATACATACACATGTTTTCATATCTATTTTATCATACATACAGATGTTCTCATATCTATTTTATCATACATACACATGTTCTCATATCTATTTTATCATACATACACATGTTCTCATATCTATTTTATCATACATACAGATGTTCTCATATCTATTTTATCATACATACACATTGTTCTCATATCTATTTTATCATACATACACATGGTTCTCATATCTATTTTATCATACATACACATGTTCTCATATCTATTTTATCATGCATACACATGTTCTCATATCTATTTTATCATACATACACATGTTCTCATATCTATTTTATCGTAACACATTTGTTCTCCTATCTCTTTTATCATACATACAGATGTTCTCATATCTATTTTATCATACATACACATGTTCTCATATCTATTTTATCATACATACTATGTTCTCATATCTATTTTATCATACATACAGATTTTGTTATATCTATTTTATCATACATACACATGTTCTCATATCCCTTTTATCATACATACAGATGTTCTCATATCTATTTTATCATACATACACATGTTCTCATATCTATTTTATCATACATACACATGTTCTCGTATCTATTTTATCATACATACACATGTTCTCGTATCTATTTTATCATACATACACTTGTTCTCATGTCTATTTTATCTTACACACTCGTTCTCATATCTATTTTTTCATGATACGCATGTTCTCATATCCGTTTTATCATACGCACATTTATGTTCTCATATCCGTTTTGATCATACACACACATATTCTCATATAATTTACTATGCGCTCTTATCACTTATCATATCTATGGTAGAAACATGTACCATAGTGCACTTTATACTCAGAAATATAGAGCCGAATTAAACAGCTATAAACTGATCACTTGGAAACAGAAACAAGTGGATCTAAATAAATGAATTCTTTGATTTCTCTGTTGGTTACCGTGTTCAATCACAGTGAAATATATCTGTGTGCTAAATATGATATAATCCGGTATGGTTACAAAAATAGACACGATAAGACATTAGATTGGAAATACCACTACCGATCCTGTGCAAATAATTCCGTCTTTCTAACGTCATTACCCGCTGCAGTTCCCGACTTGTTTTACCATTTTTATGATTATTTCTTCATGACTGGATGACATGATAATTCGTATAATTTCTGAAGAAAGCATTTCCCTGGTACTTCTCTACCTATCACAATGGTATACACAATGTACTAGGGTGACACAAAGTGCTAATAATCCTGCGTGGGTTCAAAGTGATAAAATTCCAGACAATCACACTGCATAATCTAGTACGTGATTAGGTTCATAAGTTTGGTTCCTGGCGTGAGATATATTAAGTCTTGTTCTATCAATAAGCCGTCAACATGACATTGATGTTACCTTGATTTACCAGTTTTTACTCGTAGATTGTTTTTATCTAATCGAATAATGTCTATGTTTCTTGTGAAAATATGTATTTAATTAATCACATGAAACAAAATACCCATCACTTTAACATGATACAAGATTGTACTATTGTGATAAATATGTACCAAAAATAGACTCAAGGTTTATATAGATGATCAAAATATATTTGGATCTAGTAAAGTAATATTATCACAACGATATAATTCTATTTTATACCCGTGCTTTATAGATACTCGAATTTTATATGCAGCTGATAGGAGTTGTAAATGTATGTACTCCTGGCACCGAGGTTATAAAACATGATATCAGACTCTGAGCTCAAATCTCATATCTTGTCTTTTAATGTTTCTAAGTAATTTATGATCAGTAAATAATGATATCATTTATATATAAATCTAACAACATAATAGATCGATCTGTATATGTATATAAAAGTTAATCAGCTTCATCTTTTCAACCATAATACTTTGAGAATGGAATTGAGATTTGCATTCAGAGATCGATATTAAGTTTAATAATCTCAGATGTTTTTTTGTTAAATATAAATTTATTTTCGGATAAACCAAGTTAGGAAAGGTTACGGTATATATGTATGTATGTTTGCACATCGTTAATTGCCTGATAGGGATCTGGGAGTAAAGTATTTCATATTATCTAAAATACTTGTAAAACAGTTTGAAATTCTGATAAAACATGACAGCTTTTAAAAGCTTGTTCAAACATCTATTAACACTTATCTGTTAGACAGATGATTGTAAACAGGTGACAAACTCTAACTTAAAAAATACCTTTTAGTACTGTGGTTATATAGATAGATGCGAATAAATCGTTATTTTATAATAATTGAGAACAATTCAGCCAGTCGTTTTAGCAGGTTTACACAGTATACCGTCAAATCCCGATATCAAGATAGAAAAAACGGTCTTCTTATTTGAGGTGGTCTTATAAAAAAGTAAACTCATAGCGGTGATATTGTAACACGGTCTTAAAATAAGTGTTCGTAATAATGGGATAGTTGTTATAATAAGATAGTTGGAGATGGTTGTTATAATGAAATGATTGTTATAATGGGGTAGTTGTTATAATGAGATGATTATTATGAGATGGTTGTTATAAAGAGATGATTGTTATAATGAGATGGTTGTTATACTGAGATGGTTGAAATAAAAAGATGGTTGTTATACTGAGATGATTGTTATACTGAGATTGTTGTTATAATGAGATGGTTGTTATAAAGATATTGTTGTTATAATGAGATGGTTGTTATAAAGAGATTGTTGTTATACTGAGATGATTGTTATAATGAGATGATTGTTATACTGAGATGATTGTTATACTGAGATGATTGTTATAATGAGATGATTGTTATAATGAGATGATTGTTATACTGAGATGATTGTTATAATGAGATGGTTGTTATAATGAGATGGTTGTTATAATGAGATGGTTGTTATAATGAGATGATTGTTATACTGAGATGATTGTTATAATGAGATGATTGTTATAATGAGATGATTGTTATAATGAGATGGTTGTTATACTAAAACAGAGATGATTGTTATAATGGGATGATTGTTATAATGAGATGGTTGTTATACTAAAACAGAGATGGTTGTTATAATGAGATGATTGTTATAATGAGATGGTTGTTATACTAAAACAGAGATGATTGTTATAATGAGATGGTTGTTATACTGAGATGATTGTTATAATGAGATGGTTGTTATACTAAAACAGAGATGATTGTTATAATGAGATGGTTGTTATACTGAGATGGTTGTTATAATGAGATGGTTGTTATACTAAAACAGAGATGATTGTTATAATGAGATGGTTGTTATAATGAGATGGTTGTTATACTAAAACAGAGATGATTGTTATAATGAGATGGTTGTTATACTAAAACAGAGATGATTGTTATAATGAGATGGTTGTTATAATGAGATGGTTGTTATAATGAGATGGTTGATATACTGAGATGGTTGTTATAATGAGATTATTGTTATAATGAGATGGTTGTTATAATGAGATGGTTGTTATACTAAAACAGAGATGATTGTTATAATGATATTGTTGATATACTGAGATGATTGTTATAATGAGATGGTTGTTATACTAAAACAGAGATGATTGTTATAATGATATTGTTGATATACTGAGATGATTGTTATAATGATATTGTTGATATAATGAAATGGTTGATATAATGAGATGGTTGATATACTGAGATGGTTGTTATAAAGAGATGGTTGTTACAAAAAGATGATTGTTATAATGAGATGATTGTTATAATGAGATGGTTGTTATAATGAGAGTATTGTTATAATGAAATGGTTGTTATAATGATATTGTTGATATACTGAGATGATTGTTATAAAGAGATGGTTGTTATAAAGAGATGATTGTTATAATGAGATGGTTGTTATAATGAGAGTATTGTTATAATGAAATGGTTGTTATAATGATATTGTTGATATACTGAGATGATTGTTATAAAGAGATGGTTGTTATAAAGAGATGATTGTTATAATGAGATGGTTGTTATAAAGAGATGATTGTTATAATGAGATGGTTGTTATAATGAGATGATTGTTATAATGAGATGGTTGTTACAAAGAGATGGTTGTTATAAAGAGATGGTTGTTATAAAGAGATGATTGTTATAATGAGATGGTTGTTATAAAGAGATGATTGTTATAATGAGATGGTTGTTATAATGAGATGATTGTTATAATGAGATGGTTGTTACAAAGAGATGGTTGTTACAAAGAGATGATTGTTATAATGAGATGGTTGATATAATGAGATGGTTGTTATAATGAGATGGTTGTTATAATGAGATGATTGTTATAATGAGATGGTTGTTATAAAGAGATGATTGTTATAATGAGATGATTGTTATAATGAGATGATTGTTATAATGAGATGGTTGTTACAAAGAGATGATTGTTATAATGAGATGATTGTTATAATGAGATGGTTGTTATAATGAGATGGTTGTTATAATGAGATGATTGTTATAATGAGATGGTTGTTATAAAGAGATGATTGTTATAATGAGATGATTGTTATAATGAGATGATTGTTATAATGAGATGGTTGTTACAAAGAGATGATTGTTATAATGAGATGATTGTTATAATGAGATGGTTGTTATAATGAGATGGTTGTTACAAAGAGATGATTGTTATAATGAGATGATTGTTATAATGAGATGATTGTTATAATGAGATGGTTGTTACAAAGAGATGATTGTTATAATGAGATGATTGTTATAATGAGATGGTTGTTATAATGAGATGGTTGTTATAATGAGATGATTGTTATAATGAGATGGTTGTTATAAAGAGATGATTGTTATAATGAGATGGTTGTTATAATGAGATGGTTGTTACAAAGAGATGATTGTTATAATGAGATGATTGTTATAATGAGATGGTTGTTATAATGAGATGGTTGTTATAATGAGATGATTGTTATAATGAGATGGTTGTTATAAAGAGATGATTGTTATAATGAGATGGTTGATATAATGAGATGGTTGTTATAAAGAGATGATTGTTATAATGAGATGGTTGTTATAATGAGATGGTTGTTACAAAGAGATGATTGTTATAATGAGATGGTTGATATAATGAGATGGTTGTTTTTATTGTGATGGTCAATAATTTGGGAGTTTACTTCCTGTTTGTCGAAAGTCTATTTATTTCGAATGACTATGAACCATGCATTGCTTGCACAACTACATATTATGAACATTTTATATTATCTTATTGCCATTTATTCCCCACCTTTTAGCCTTTGGGAAGTGATAGCGTTTTCTGTTTCTTCTATATTCAGTATTGCGACTCGAAGTTGTATTCGAATGTTAAAATAGCGGAAAACTAAACTGTCGCAACGTTTTTTGTCAGCTTACTATTCAAACATGATGAGCCTGGTTATGTTACATTGATATTTTCTTTTTGTATCAGTTCGCTGATTTCGCGAGATACTTGCCTGTTATCTTAACGGTTAAATGTAATCTTACGATAATGCATTTTAATTGCTAATATATGCAATTCATGAAATAAATGAGTGGCAAATATAATTATATACCTATTACAATTTTAAAAACTTTATTGACATAAACAGACCGTTAATAACATTCTTGTTATCTAACTACAGGAACCTCGAGATAACATCTGACGTATTTAATTCATAATGTGATATTTAATGCAAAATTGAAATTTTATTATAGCCTCAATAGACATATTAACTTTCCATTAAGTGCAAGTAAATAGTGTTAAAAACAAGAATAGATTTTTATTATACTAATAATTTGTAATTTCATTAGGAATGTATGGAGTTTTTATCATGATTATAAATTACATTTTAATTTACTCCTATTACTTTTTGTACTACATTAATGTTACTTGATAATGGTATATTTGCATATAACTTTAATCTGGCAAAAGGGTGGTGGTGTTTATTAAACACCCAAGATCAGACCATCCTAAAAGAAATGTTGATTTGCAAGTTTGCTGTGACGCAACCTACTCATTGCACTTTTATGAATGGTCTTGAGTCAATTTCAACGTAGTTGTCGGCAGAAATTGATGGACATTTTCCACGATGTGATAACTCGCTAACGCAGACATTGATTTAGTAATGATAGAATAGAACCACACCGAATGTGTATCTTAGACGTATGCTTGCACCAAAGGAAGTATACTTTCACGAAATAAGCATAACTACTATGAACTTATTTACCAACACTACCACAAACAACATCAAACAACACTCTTGGTTCATCAGCAGCAAAGACCACAACAACAATACCAGCTCTTGGTTCATCAGTAGAAATAGACCACAAATAACACTAACTATCTTTTCCATAGCTACAGAGCTTCAGTAATACAGTGTGAAATTAGACATAAACATGATTTGATTTTATTTTGATCGTATTCAAGTTAGGTACATTTACCAGCTTTTTTAATCATATGTGACATTTATTTGGAACTGCGATTGTAAGACTATGGTGGGAAAACGGCGGTGGTGAAATGAAGACAATGTCACGTTATACCGTTTTTCTGCAGAGTTCTTTAAAACATCTGGTAAGAAATTCCAACCGAACAGACGGTTTTCTGTGGAATCTATACTGTACTGCGCCCGAAACACTAAAACATTGCGTTTAGCCTTGATGATTTCATGGGGAGCTTAAAGCAAACCAACATAACTAAGAGATCATTACTCATTCAACCTGTACTGGGATTAAATAATTTCAAATAATAAAATTCGAATATTTACTGACTCGAAATAATTCACACCCTGTATTTGCAAATCAAATTATTTGAATGCCGTAAGATGAATAAAGATAAATTAACTATATCTTTATATACAAACACAGAAATAATGATAATGATGAAATTTTATTAAAACGTTTCCGTTCCTTTAGGTCAATGTCGCATCAACAAACAGGTTCATTTCAGAGAGGCACTATAAATACCGCAAAAATGACCGTTTTGACGTCGAAAACGATGTTATTTCAATCCTTTGGTTCAACCTTCAGGTAACTATGCAGAATGGCCCCATGGCGTAAACTCAGGTACAACAATCGACCTTCCATTATCTAGCTTGACAAATTCCTCGGACTCAAAATTTGGTTCTGGGTGGGGTTTGAACCATCAGCGGTGACGGGCTAGTGATGACTAGTCAGAGAACATAACGGCTCAACCACGGAGGCCCTTAAATTTTATGAATTTATCTTGAACCAAGAACTGAGTCATCAAATGATTCGTTGAAATAAACTATATTCTCGCAACATGACAGTTTTATCGTAAATAGAATCACCTATACACATTAGAAGTTTTTATGGCATAAAGTGGTTTGTTTTTTTGCCTACATTAAAACACAATTTCCATCACCAGTATTACATCGCATGTTTTTCCTGCGCATTCTTGCATAATTTATTGCTGAAATGCTTAAGCACGCAACATATGCTCCCAATATCAGACGGTGTCTGTAACCTTTTGGTGTTAAACTTTAATAAACCACAATTAAACCTAACTATATTTTATTTGGATACATCAATTTGGGCTGACATTTTGTAACATGAGCTTCAAACCGTTAACGACAGAACAGGATACATTATCACAGTAAGACTTGAGCCTTGGCTTATCGTCATTTACATATACAAGCAATTCAAATATACATGTAATACACATGCGACATGGGAGTATATACATGAATAAGCAAGGAGAAATATATCGCTAAATCAACATGGTTCAAGTAAGCTATATAATGTGCAGACATTACAGATATTATAAATTATATAAAACATATCAATTATACGCATCAATTTTATCAAAATTGGCAAATATGGTAATTTTGAAAATAACTTATCAATCTGTCACTGAGAAAAGAAACAGCACAAGTAATATATCATTTGTACGTACATTTTATTTTATTTTATGATATTATAATCTTTGACAAGACACGTGAAATTGATATACATTGTGTACTAAATCATGAACGGGTCAGATTCTTTGAGTATCTGATCCTTTAGAACATTCAGTTGTTACTTTCCACTTATATAACGAGTGTAATAAAAATGCTTATACATATGAAAAAAAAAACAGACCACCCATCTCCCATAATAGGGATAGCTTTAGGTCTACACACCTCGAACCATAGAATGTTTGTTAGTGAGTTCGAGCCATGGATCTGGCTCGTGTTCTCTAAGACGCACTGGTTGAAGACTATACGTCTAGAACCGTCCGACCTCCGCCACTTATTTAAGTGTTTCAAGTGGAGAAGATGACAATTATTTTCGGAGAACAAGGACTGCCCGCCGCTTAATGACCGGAATATTGATCTAAACAGTCGACGTAGACGTAAAAATGCCACCCAACCAAATATCTATACGATAACGTACACAAATACTTTTATTATTTGTGAATTATTACTTTTATCAAACTGGAACATTAATGTCAAATCGCATATCTAAGGATACTTAAGAAGTTCTGACCAAATGATTAAAATAAAACGTCTTTCCGAAACGTTCAGTCAGTGATACCGCGTGGAACTTAATGTATAGATGCTGTATGTAGATCATTGGTAGGTTTATAAAAATGTAAGCTCTTTTTACATGTGATACATTCATCGCAACCAGAGACACAGAGACAAAAGGGGGACGGGACATTTATATCCATACTCGTTTCGAACATTTTTTCATGGTTCTTCAACATGCTCGGTGTAATGCGCCGATTTTCCTGTCGATATCTTAACGGTATTTGATAAGGACTCTAAAACGAGCTTTTATTACGCAGTGAGCGCACAGCTTCGTATTTTGTGCATGTAGTTTAATATCTGGGAAAGGAAAACATATCTTTCGGTACCAGCTATCAAAAACGACTTCTATATAAAATATCTATTGTCATATTTTACGTTGTAATATGATCAGATGATTTATGCAGCTAATTAAGAACGTTGAATCCTGTTTACAGCGCTATAAACTACATATGACAACTTTATGATCAGAAATAACACTGTACAGAAATGTTTAAGAAATACTGATTTTTTTCATAACACAGTTTTTGAACAGGGTTGCTTGCAACCTTGTTCTTGCAGGTTACTACCAGTTTTCGATTTACCAAATCTACATAAAAAGTCCAAATCATAATTATTTGCAGTTTTCAGGAAAATTGATAAAAACAATATCAATAATCAACAAACTGCCTAAAACATGTAAATACTATTATTTTCAGTGATAAATAATAAACCAATGGACCACGGTCGTGGCTGTGTGTGTGGCACTATGTTGCTGATAATGCAACTGTCTAACCTCAGACCCTGTTCTTCCAGCGCTATCAGCGCTTTGATTTTTCTAAGCTGTTAAAAACATTTTGTCTTCCAGGAATGATTATTACATAAAGTAATTGAAATGTAGTCTTTCTTTACAAGTCGGCGTCGCGACAGTACATTGAATGGAAATTTCCTTTGCGTACATTTGAACTAATTCGTGTAGGATGATAATTATAAGTCTCGTAGAAAACAAGTATTGTATATTATACTCAATATAATATGCAAATTAAGTGCTCAGGTATAAACTGAGTATAACCATTACAAGAATTGTTCGATATTTAGAACTTACCAACTTAAGCATTTTTTATATTACCGCCCGTTTTTCTGTCTCCAATATATACAGATATGCACGTGATTTTTCGAACCAATTTTCATAAAGGACATCACTCGTTCCGCTTGAGTACACCGGTACAAACGACATGTAGTTTACCAGTTTAGAAGTTTCGAAATTTGTATTTTATTAACATTTGGCAGAATTGATCAATGGTCTCTTGAGCAAGTGACGATTAATCGCATTTAAACTAAAATCTTTTGTAACTGATTAGATAAGATAATGGGCTGAGCCCTTAAGCATATTTTTGCGCTGTCCTAAGACTTTGAATGAATACAACAATCTTGTTTTGTGAATGTTCATCTACTTCCACGTTCCTCGTACTTTCATGTGAACTTGAATCCTTGAAAACCGATTATTTTTTTCTCATGGCGGATTCACATTATATTTTTTGCCCATTAGTCGAACATTTTCTTTCCGAAGATGTATATATTAAGGAAATGAAGCGATAAATCATCCATTAACAAGTAGTGATATGGTATAAGGGTAATTACCATTGTTTTAGATAAGTTTTTTGTTTTGATCTGGTAAAATGTAACGCAAGAGATGTTATATGATACATAAAAATATAATTATACACACGCTATTCGGAGTTGTTTTACTATAGGGCATTCAAATAGACTTGATTACATATATTGTAAAACACAGGAAAGGGAATGTCTGATATCTTACACTATGATGAAGAAAAATATCTTATTTCATCATATCCGAAAGTGTAGACCTGTTATATATTAAGGCAAACTTATTAAATTTTGAGGCAAGTATGTTTTATGTTGAGAAAAAAACTATTGTAGGTTTACGAACTTATAAGAACTTATTGTAATGCTGAGTCGAATTCATTTACATGCTAAGGGAAACTAGTCGTATGTTAAAGCGTACTTAAATGCTGAGGCGAATTTATTACAATTATATTGAGGCGAGGTGTTTGTGATTTAGAATGGTGTGGAAGATGCTAAGGTAATTCAGCGACATTATGCTTGTAAACATGGGTGGCTCAGTAAATTCGTAGTACATTCACCACTTTATGTCCACTTCACAAAATTATAGGTAAGGTCCATGAACTTTTCGAACGACCCTCGTAAGTGAAACATCAAGATTGTCACGAAGGATGTTTTACTTCTAAGTGCCTCTGAAATCATCTGACCATATATAATAACATAAGCGGGGTTTCCTCTCCGCCAAGTTCCCTTTAATTGTTTAAGCTTCTTACGTTTATCTTCATTATCTGCAGCCATGTTAGTAACAAATCAATTACCACAAACTGTCCTTTGATACCACACTGGATTCGTATTACTAGCTAGTTGTTTATTTTAAAAGAACTGGACACAAAACTAGCATAGATTTCATGTTTTAAACAATTATACCTGTATGACGGGGGTAGGGCGACTGTGTTTTACTTGGGTGATTTCAAATAAGAGAAAATCATTTTACTTCACTGAATAATTACATATCTAGCATTTTATTCACTTGTAGTTGTCCTGAAAAGTAGTTAATTATCAGCGTGTATCGTTTCTTCTTCCAATTTGATTTAAAGATTAGAATTTCGTGTTCAAATGCTTAGTTACGATGCTTGATTAATTCTAATATGATTATCCTTTCAGTGCGTTATCTGATAAGCACACGAAAACAGACTCTATTGTAGAAACAACTTGAAATAGATTAATATACTGAAAAACTAAATCGAGGATGAAATTTGTTAAGTGGTGTAAAAACAGGGTTTCTATAAAAGTTATTATTATGCTCGTAAGTGAACACTTTATACAAATGTTTCGTGTATTTGTACTCGCACCTTTTTAGGGTCGATTTCTTGTACGTGTTTGTACTTAAAAGAGTTCGAAATCTAAGCGAGACAATATGAATAACAAAACAATTTTGCATCTTTCTATGGTCATTTCAAAACATAGCTGTATTGATGATCTGAAATTAATTAATATAATTTAGTGTTGATTTATTCTTTGATTTGCGTTGATTAATAAATTGTTGTACAATAGTTTGTACGATGTCTTTGAAAACATACTTTTGTAATCAAGGTCTTCATTCTCCTATCCTTATTTTGCAAACACAAATCTGTAACTATGTAATTCTAATATACATCGATGTTTATTAATATAAGTACTTGGTGAATATTGTGATAAAAATTAAGCGATCAAAATAGCTACATTAAAAAATAAATAGCTCTGTTTCATTCAAGAGTTCTTGACTTGATTTCAATAGTCAAAAGGACTGGTAAAAGAACACAAAATGGATTATGAATCTAATTGGGATGTCAATCATTCCTTCGTACAATAACGAATACATCTAGAACACAGAAATTAAAGATTTAAGATTTAAAAATATGGATATTTATTCCACGCCCCTTCTCGTAGATTCTTGGAATAGACAATTAAAGCGCAATGAAGCCACCCTTCAACACTCTATACAACTGGTATCACGATACGCATATACATTTACGGATACCTATATTTTTTGACAGGGGTATAAAGACATTTACAATTTGGTGACTTTGCTAGTACACATGAACATGTATTGACTTATGTTGAACCATCGATCTTTCTTAAGCTAGCTCGAGCGCTACCTCGAATATAAATTTCGGTCCCCATGTGCAGTTCGAACCCACAGCGGTAAGGGGCTAGTGATGACTAGTCAGAGACCAAAGCCAGACAACCACGGATGTCCAAGATAACAATAAGAGTACTTGTTAAAGCATAGTTTGTGTATATGAATAAAAAAAATTGGAATTGGTGATTAGTATATGTTAAGACGTTGCACTCAAAATATTGAGCCTGATGTTTCATTTCTTGTCTGTTTTGTACATCGTTAACTTGGTGCATCGTCTTGTCTTGTCTTTTTCTTTAACTTATAAAGACTACTAAGTTTTGCGTAATGTCCGGATGAAAATTGCATCGGCTTGTTCTTTCAGCTAAACAATAACATTCACTTGAAAGAGAATACTTTTTTTTTTTACGTTCAGTATTTATTCTTTTCTTTTTTTTTGCAAATGGTGCATATATAATGTAATCAAGTCAGATGATGTGAAAATATATAACTGATAATCAAATCAGAATGTGTTTACAGAGAAAAAATACAAAAACGTTTTAACAATATCAAGATACAAAAATATGTTTACAGAAAAAAAAAAAAACGTTTTAACGATATCAAGATATAGAAATGTGTTTTAACAATATCAAGATACAACAATTTGTTTACAGAGAAATACAAAACAAAACGTTTTAACGTTTGAAAGATAATACTTACGTTGTAAGGTATACCATGTTTTATTTGAATTGTAAGGCTTTAAACTGTTGAAGGTTGAGAAACTATTTTTTATATAAATAATTGTGATCGTATATAAAAATGCGTGTTTACATAAGTTATGTAGGAGTTTAATTTAAATGTCACTGCACTCGCACAAAATATATTCAACTATAAAAAGACAAGAGAAAATTAAACAAAATTGTCTCATTTATTGTTATAAAGATTTAGATTTATAAAAAAACCTCTTGAACTCTGACAACATGAATAATATCAGTCCTGACAGTGCATATTCAAACGAATGCGTTCACTCGACTATTGCTGCGAATGTCATGAAAAAAATGTACACGAATGAACGTAATGGGTTTATTTTTTTTCGGTGTTTTTTTTGTGTGTGAATATGATACTATAATAGGCCTCGATAATGTACGACAGTAGTATTACTATCTACCATTAGTATTTTACAAACCCTACTGCTATAACAGTCACTGGATCCAGTCCATGTTATTTACGGTAAAATAAAGATGAATATGGACATTTTAGAAAAAATACAAGTGTTTGATCTGGGCGTGTGAAGTCGTAAAAAGGGTAGAGCTCGACGATTGGTGTGTTACAACATAACCGTGTAAAAGTGTTAAGAAGGTGATTGAAAAAAAATATTCGTGGAGAGAGTTCAAATCGTAGGAATATTATAGTCACTATGGTTTAAGGTCTTTTGGGATTTATACGTTAGAGATTGGATGTGTTTTTATACTTTACTAGAACACGTTTTAATTGATAAAACACGCGTAAATGTAACAGTGCATTGAGGTTATCACAGAGTAAAAATCTTGTGTAGTTATTTAGGCAGATACAATTATACTAATGATGTTAAATTGTTCGTTGAACTTTGTTACATTTTTATTACAATCGAACCGAGAAAATTATGAAAACAATCATTTTTTTTGTTTCGATGCAGTGTTTAAGCTTAGTATAGGGTTATGATACGGAATTATGGTGTGTTATACCGAAGTTATTCTCGCTGTAATATTAACTGTAGTGGTTTTAACATCCTTGTCCCAAGTGAAAGTTGAAGCTAACACTAAAAAAGAAACCAGAATAACGTATCAAGACATTTATGAATGGAACTTAAGACAAGAAGAGAAAAAACAAGCGAAGCTTGAGCGGAGATATGAAAAACGTCGCCAAAGACTGCAAATACGTTGGGGCATGGATATCATTGTAAGTGTTCAATATTTGTTTTATTGATCGCTTCAAAATACTTTCCTTTGATTTCATAAAATGATGAAGCAATATTTTTTTATACGGTATATTGATTATAGGAAAGATATAAAAGTTTATGTCCGGCAATTAGTACATTAAGTCATTAAAAGGCTTCAAATAAACGTTTTATGTGTAAAAGTTAAAAACATTTTCTTTTGTGTAATTTATAATACACGTACGTATTGGTAGAAATTCGAAATACTGAGAAAAAAAACGCTTTTACTACAAGCGTAATGTCATTACAACAAACATGATTTTTTCCATATGTCGTACACACGATTTTCCATTGAAAATATCAACAATGAAGACAGGTAGATTGAAAGAATGGTAGAAAAAAACAGTCGATATAATCTTTATTACGATGCCAAGTCTGTAAAGATAAACGCAGACAATGATGGCTCTGTTCACACGATCATTCGAAGAATGTAAAGAACGCACCACATTACTTTTGAAAAGCTATTATTTTAGAAAACTTGTAATAAATCAATCGAATTCTAAAGTTCTTCTCAAGATTTGCAAAAACTCCAGCTGGTAGTGCAAGATTACTGTGTACCAATAAATCCTGATTTTCACACCATATATATAAATAATTGAATTTCACGATACATGTATTTATAAAAAAAATGATATACATTTTTGTACTTGCTTAAGGCTATTTAGTCAGATACAATGTCTAAACATTTTTATTGCAAAACATTTCAATGATACATTGTTACTCATAACATCTCATTAGAGATTCTGAAAACGTAAACTTACGAAGTAATAAAAATACTTTATTGAAACGAAACACATATACCGCACACTAGAAGAGTCGTATTCCGAATTAATTAAGATGTAAATTACTGCACGAAACTTATACTATTATTAACTGGCTAGTAATGTCTTTGTGAATTATCATATTTCTGCTATCAATTAGGGGATCGAGTTGTATTTTAGCTTATTTTGCCTCTTCCTTACCAACTTCATACAACGATTAGGTTCGGTGTAATATTATCCTATGAAAGTAACAGTTTTGGATGATTTAGTTTTGATGTGTTCATTTGGCGACAATTTCTGTTGTTATAAAATTCAGCATTTTTTATGTATTACAAATAAGATTCCAGAGTTTTGCTAGTAATATTTTTAGTAATTTGTTTTTGCAATGATCAATTAAAGTAAGATTCAAACGATTATGTTTTAAATACCGCAAATAACTTTCGAATTGGTGGTGTTATATTTGTAAGTAAGAACTAATTTTAGTGATTCACGAAAGTAATTACTTTTTTCCTGCCCTGTTCTTGTATGAGTCATTCAAATAGATTGATATTTTAGCGGTTCATCGACTTTATTCAAAATATGTCAAGTTAAATACCCACACTTATGTATTATTAATTTAGCATTCGCTTTTCAAAAATTACATTATTCATCGAGTGACATTTCTTTATTTATATCATACCGTCCGAATGTCAAAGCGAGCTCGTAAACTATATTAAGTTATTTATCATGGAGAAAAAATAGTCTTTAAAACGTAGCACGCTATAAAGTCGAGACAAACCAGCTTTTTGTATAACAAATACACATTAAAAACAATCTACATCGATTATAATCCTTTAATTCCTTAAAAAAAGACGATGCTTTGACAAAAAATTGCCTGGTTTTCGCTATCATACCAAGACATCCAAGGTCGGTGAACCGGCTGAACGTTTTTGTGGATATAACTCTTTTAACTTTGGATATGTAGATCGTATAAAAATGAAACTATCAATGAGAAAATATGTTTGAAACCATATAAATGCTAGGATCGGCAGTTCATGTTCAAGTATTTGCTCGGTTTTTCTGGTTGTGTATCAGAACATGTACTGGTTCTATCTTAAATTATGTCGTTGTTTTTTTTTTTTTTTTTTTTTTATTTGATTTGTGGAGAATTACTGTGGTGATTTAAGGAAGACAAGGTTTTAAAGTTTACTTCGTTAAGTGGCGGAAAGTCTTTGGCCCATGTGATAAATATTTCAATATGACGTTCATGAATGCATCTGCAATCATAACTGAAGAAATAATGCGTTAAGATTTAGTATGTGTTGATTTGTACCCGATCAGTGCTTTAGGAAAAGTGACATAAATGTTATAACATACACACAAGTCATTATAATGGTACTGAAATGTCAATTGTATCATATTAAAGTTTCGAACATGAAGAAAACAATAAGTGATAATGTAGACTGCAAACTCTGTGGAAATATGTCAATGTTTTTATAGTCTCATAAAGTATGAACTATCTTTGAAGTCTCTAACAATCATTTAGTTATATATCTTTATAACGACCTTCAAGTTTTGTTTTAGCGTTTCTTCCATATGTCACTTTGAAAAACAATACATAATTATGGTTTTACGGCTAAAGTTAATGTTAAGTCAATTATCATTTATTTCGCTATAAAGCATATTGTAAAACATGGGAGATCTAGTTTTGTGGCTATGCCAGGTGTAAGAATCGTTTCTGAGTTAATTGGTTTGAATCAGACCAACAAAAAGATACATGTGTAGTGTAGATAATATACGGGAAATGATCAATGAGCAGAATAGAAGAAAACTACTTGTAGGGTGTCAGGGTGTGGTCCAATTAATGCTCTTTTTCATACATCAAGGAATAAACACATCTAAACAAAGAACTAAACGCATATAAACCACCAATCTTTTGTTGTCGATGTTATCATTGGTTGACATCTGGATATTGTAAATTTGTGCTAATTATAATGTTCCCATAGAATAAAGAAACAACAATGTATTCAAACAACAGCCTGGTTTTAATCATGGCTTGGCGTTTATCAAGATAAGCAATTAAGTATGTTTTATGGTTTTCCTATACAATTGTTGTATTGATATCAAACGATGTATTTCAGATTGAACAAGGACACATACCATGGTGCTCTATTTTTCCCCTTTTTAATTAGTAGGCAGGAATCTGTTTCCATGTGTAAGTAGCCATTAGTAGAAACAAAGTCTATAATGTTATTTGCCCCTTGACTTCTATTTCATATGTGCACGGATCCTCTTAGGTTGGAAATGCGACGAAAGTTGAAAAAGTGGAGGATATGCACAGGAAACAGTTCAGATGTTACACAAACATATTTTGAAATAATACGATTAAGACTATAACAATCAAATTGTACTTTGTAACAATCGGTAATAAATTTTGGAGTTATAAGTAAATTGGTTCAGCATTTGTTTTGCTTCGAATGAAAGAAAATTATAGATTAAAATTCGCGAATATACAAACTCTGTAATACGGGATAAGGTCGTTGACACAATGTTATGTTTTGTCATATCGTCGGTGTTTGTATTGTTGCTTTATCGACTTGACTTGTCAAAGACCGCGTCGTCATGAAACATTAAAAACTTCGTGTCATTTTAAATCATCTTAGTACGGGGTTGGTTCACGTCGCTTGTACACAGGATGGCGACGACAATGTTGTGAAAGATGATCATAAAGCACTGATGCATTGTTATTATTTACAGAGGAGGTGTTAAAAGTTATAAATCAAATGAAGCACAGGTCTATCTGGGTGGTTAATGTGTTTACCGTTCATCAGATATTTGTACTGATTGTTGAAATGCATTAAAAATGATATGTAGGTCTTGACTTGGCAGATCCTGGGTTATAGTAACTGTAGTGATCTATTTATATTACATATGGTATTTATTATATTTTTTCCCGAAGGTGTCTAAGCTCATTTTTGACCTATATTTCTTGGCATGATGTTTCAATTATTCAGAAGAAATTTCTCATTCTATTGGATGATTCAGAGGAAACCCTTCGTTCCATTGGGTGAAATCTACAAGCGTTGAAAAATCAAGACCACGCCAACATAGCGAGTCTGCAATTATTCAATGTGTAGTTCTTGTGGTTGTCAAATAAAGTAAAAAATAAACAAAAATGTATTCTTATGCCGTCGCAAGTTATACGAGATATTGTTCTTGACAAAACATACATTTATTGGAATTAACATACAGTAGATATGCTTACCTAACATTAACATTTTAAGGCGTGGCCTAATTGAACTGCTAGCGATAAGTTGCGTTCATACGATACTATAACGACAATTAAGGACTTTCATATAAAGTATAATTCTGGTTTCAACAGTATAAATAACATGAAAGAAACTTCGCGACTGTCTTTTTAAAAGACATTTCTTGTTTCTTTTAAGCGATTTAAGGGTCCTTGAGAACTGATCATCAATGTATATATGTTTTAATAAGTAGGTAAGTCAGTTTATTGACATAAACGTATATCTCGCCAGAGTAATTTACAAATACATTTAAAATAACATTAATTGCAATCTTTTCAAAGCGATTAGTTCTGTAAGCACCAAGATTTGATTAACGGTCTCAATTCCTGTCTTCTAGTTCAGTTTGACAGAAAAAATTCAAATCAAAATAATAGAAATGATTATTGCATAATGAATTGTAATCAATTTAGAATTTTAACCTAATGGACGACACGTATTCCACGTACTTGACGCATTACTTGATTAAGCATCAAATCCTGGCTATGAGTTTGCTGCAGTTTCTAATCACATTGAATCACTTAAAATTATTTACTAGTATTTACTAAACGATTGATAGTTGTCTAGAACAAACGACTATCAAATTTGTTAAAATAATGATAAACGACAAATTAAACCAAATACACGTACGCACGACATTACAAATGCACGAATATGTCAGGTATTTAGAATGGATTAAGCTAAATTACTTCTTTGCATCTTATTATCAGTATGCATATGTGCCGCGAGGCCTAAAGTTTGTGCCACAGGTGTTATCGGTTATGACTTGACATTCACTGCGTGCATTTTAATCTTGCCACGACTTTTGTCAAGTCGTCAAAAAAAACCTTTGTCGTATCTTACGGCCTTGTCACGACAGGAGGCAAAGATACTTGTGAAGAGTTTAGAGTAATCCCGTTTGGCGTAAATATTTGTTGAAAGTTGGTCTTACTATATCGACATTGATTATACAAAATCATTCAATACTCGACACTTCTAATACACTTTACAATTGAACTCGCCAAAGACTAGACTGTTTGCACTTCTCCTAAGTCTAGTTTATGCAAACATGATATTGAAAGATATTATCTGATTTTCTTTAAGGGCGACAGTTCATTTCATTTTTTTATTTTTATGTATTACATTATATTTATTTCCTTACCTGGTAATATTTGTTATTCAACGACTTACTACTTCTTTTCACATCATACTTAAAAAAAAAATGTTTTAGATATATCATTTATGATAAGAAATTCAATTATTCGAATTTATCTAAAGATAGTTTTCATAATGTATTAAATGATTTTAATTTCATGAATACGCTGTATTCATTTTCAACAATAGCTTATATATAACAGCCATTTAACTGATTGCTAGGTAAAATATTTCAATAAAAAATATACATTTATCTTCTGTATTCAATACACATTTTAAACAGTATGGGTTTTGATAAGATTGACTCACAGCTTGCTGATTATAATCAGAAAAACTACAGCACCTCTCCATATCAGTCGTATTAATTCAGCAGTGGTCTAGTGTGCTTATTAGCAACTTGGGGTGTTGCATGATAATGTTAAACATATGAACAAAACTCTTCCTCAATAAAGCAAAACGTATCAATGTCTTCATTCTGTCTTTGTGAAATGTTTCTCTCGATATACTTTGCTTAAACTTAGACGAATTTCTAATCGTCCACCTTACATTTCATAGCATATGAAGAAAATCGTCGAATACTGTCTTCTAATTACCAGGTGATGTTTGGAAACTGAACGATAGTTAAGCTTTACATAGTCGTCACACGCTCGGCGCGCATTAATTTGTTGAGGACCGAAGTACTACGTTTTCCACATTCGCCATGTAATTGTTAAACTAGTTCCCGTTCCAGGTTGCAGTACAAGTCCATATAAGCTCAGTTCACATGTGTACTTTCAGTGCTTTGAATAATATATTCAGTCCAACATTCATTTGAAAACTAATTATTACTTTTCTCGTAGAATTCACCAATCAATAATTGTTTAGTTCGCAAAACGTCTAATAAAACTATGTTTTGTATGAACGTAAGAATACAGAGTTGTTGTAAATCAGTTCTAGCCTCCCGTAGGCACATTGCTACAAGGCGAAATGAGAATGTTGTTTAATGTTGTTTTAATGTTGCTATGTATAAGGTTAGACTGCTTTATGCCGTTAGCTCTTATTATTTAGAGTCTTCAAAACACACTTAGTTCATATCTGTAATAGATATACTGTATTTTCATTTATTTCCGTTGGGCTCAATTTTCGTGGTTTTTACTGAAACGACTATTCCGTGGGACATAAATTCGTGGGTTTTGATTTCTGACAAAAAATGCCTTATCTCTGCATTTAGATTCGTGAGGATTTGATTTCGTGATGACCCGACACACGAAATGCACGAAATTATATCCCCAACGAAAATGAATGTTTCCACAGTAAACCATGATCATTTTGAATATATTTTTGTTTCACTGTTGTACTCGTATGGACGAGTTAACGAAACGATGAGTCATAATATACTTGTCCTCCATATGAACGTAACAAAACCCCTAGCGTGTTATATTCTCAACATATCTAAGATTTTATATATCTACATTATTTCCCTATGACATCTGTCAATCATATTGGATTAGATCTTTTATATTGCTTATCAGTAATCAACTTAGTATTAATAGCAAATCGTTATCAATTATACAATACGTGTCATACTAGTATTGATATCCTATGACTTATGTGATAACCAATTAATAATGTGCAAAATAAACAATGAAACTATATTATTACCATACTCGCTTGTTATTTAATACAATATCTATTCGTCTGAATAAGTTCATATACAAAATTGCCATGTCAGCAATTTTTAGAGGTACCGATAGCCATACGCATGTATATTGTTTTACCCAATCTACGTCAGTGAGATAGAGGTCTGACTTAATGCTGCATTTATTGCAAATGAAGTTTTATACACGTGAAATGTGTGAAACTATTTTTAGTGTTAAAAATGACGAAATACAAATCTGCCTGAGGTTAGAAAGAACTCTTTTAATGTAATCAATGTACTGACAGATGTTGTTGAATAAATCCAGTGGAAAAAAAATAAGAAAGTTATTTGGAGATGTGTAAAACAATCAGTTATAAAACAACAAATACCACAAATAGGCGGCTGCCCCATGATAGACAAACTTGTTTTATATCATCTGTTCCAGATTATTTCATGTAAAATCTAAACACTTTGCTATACGTTGTCGTGTACATAATTCTGAAATAAGAAAAAGCTATTCACTACGCACATTTATTACAATTATCATAGTGTCTGAGCGTCAACTACATCAAGAGTTATTCCTGAAGCATCTCCCACTTCTGAAAAGTATTCAGATTTAAGCGTTTCAGACACATAAACCGTTCATGTTTTGCATATTTTACTTAAACAATTTCTTTAATAATATTTCTTTACGACTTTCTATTCAAGTGTAGAGCATTTATAGAATAACAGGATGTTGATGACGTCATTATGACACACGCGATGGCAACAGTTCCTGAGGGGCATGAAATATTATTTCTCTTTGTATCTCACATCTTACATGTCATCTCTTTGAAAAGGCATGCTTGAACAGTTTGGCTTCGATTGAATTTAACATTTTTATAATTCAGACAGATGATTTGAAAATACAAAGGGGAGTGAACATTGTTTACTCTTATTATGCCAATATAATACATGAACGTAAAGAACGTGATCCTTGATCTGAATAAGCAGTGGAGTTGAAATTTTGAAAACAACCATACGTGTTTCAGAACTTATAATAAAATACCGGTTCTCATGATGATGTTTATCATATAAGGCTGAAACACAGGCATCGAAATGAAAACATAGAATTAGATCCAAGAATTGGCGAGAGTTTGGTAAGAAAGATATTCATTACCTACCTTACAGGCATGATTCAATGTGATATTCATTAATTAGATGTTTCATTATAGAATGAACTTAATTCAAAGCACGCCATAACCATTCTTTTATTCATACTGACTCTTGAATCTTTGAACTTACTGAGATAACTTTACAAAACGTGTCCATGAAAACAAACGTAGGAGATGATTATCGTAAAGAATAAATTCTTACTGGTAAAATTATTCTATTATAATATGTATTCAAAACTATCTTACTTAATTTTTATTCAAAACGAGCGTACTAGTAACTTGAACTTAATGCAAGACAAGTACTGAATAATTAATGCGCATAAATTTAAACGTCATATTATACAATGCTTTATGTAAAGTATTTCTTTGTATTACTGAGTCGGGCATTGAATCTGCGCCTTCAGTCAATGAGGAAATATACGTTGTAAAACAGGCTCGTTGGAAGCAATTTCAGACTGGGGGTGGAGCTAATTTCTTTTGTCTGACAACGGGAGTTTGTAAGAGGTGATAGAATCAGCTATCGCTACCCTGATAGTCGAAACTATTGAGGCGATTGAATGTCCGGGGAGGCTGAGCTGAGCCCAATAGTTCTCATACCCGGTTCCTCCGGTCCTGACTAAAGTCTGAAGGACTCATCATGGCTACACATGACTGTGCTGCTGCTGCTGCGGTCACATGTAAGGTTATCACCATTCTTTACGCTTCAGATATTTAACATAAAACATCGATATACTAGTACATGTATCTACTAGTTGATTTCATGACCTGCAGTCTGTTTGTATGTGATGTGGTATAAAGCTAGGACACATAGAAAGAATTACATTTTTTGAAATACCCTTACTCAATTTATGTCACAATGACACAACAGTATCATGTATGACAAATCAATTTTCAGAGTTGTCGTATTTTGTATATCTTACACAAATACGTCCTGAAGTCTTATTTTACAAATAATAAATAGCTACATCCATTTTTTTTCAAAGAATTGTTACTGATTTAAAATATGTCAGAATAAATGTTCTCATTACTAAAATGTTCGTGTCTGCTTATCAAAAAGAGATAACTATCTGTAATTTTTGTTTGACAAATAACTCCATATACTACATCTAAAAAAAGCTTGACACACCATTAGAACAAAATGTCAACAGTTTACTGGGTGACGAATAGATCAGGGCTGTAAAATGTTCGCCTAGATTTTAAGAGTAAACACTTACGATTTTGTTTCCAATTATGGGCATACATTCTAACGAAATTTATGATGTCCTTTGATGGGTGTGTAAAATTTGCTTTTCATTAATTATTCCAATAGATCATACGAAAAAACGCCTTTTGTCGACAAAGTGTCGACGTTGACAGATGTATGCTGAAATATACATGTTTTTGTCCTTACAAAGGCTAAAAGGAGCATTACGTGTTAAGATTCAAAGTAATTAAGTGTTAGGTTTTAAATGGTGATTACAGAGAGTACTTGATCGGGGGAAGTTGTATCTACGATTAATATAATTATATAGATATATACTTGCAATGATTTCTACCGAACCCAGTCCAATTCTATGAAAAATCTCTTGAAGTTACCGGAATTCCTTGATATTTGACTTTTGACCAAACCCGGTCCTGGTCCTAGTCCGGCTAAGCGTGCTTTAAATTAGACATGGAGGCTTATCATAATACTGTCCTTTTAGTCGATGAATAGTGAACGGTGGGCCTTGAAATCCAAGATGTGATGTTGAAATAGGACTATGTTTTGTAGTAAAAGAATGTTGTTCATATTTTTTTTTTTATAATACACAGTTGATATGAAATGTGATAGGACGACTGATAACGCCCCGAAAAACATCCCCCTATTATTCCTTTTTTAGTTTTACATTATACTCCCACACTTGCCATAAAGGTGTATACACTCAGTACATTTTTTTAAGGTTGCACACTTTTATTTTGTTTGAAAGCATATTCAGAGACGTCGCTGAAAAACATATTTATGGCTTATGTAAATAAAGCTGATATTGATATCATTATGGATGCATGGATATAAGAATGATACTGCACATTTATCAAGTATCACTGTACTTAATGTGAAGATAAATAACATTAGTATCCAGAAAAATGAGCGAGGCTTCATTACAACGTTATATAGATTACATTTATTGCTTTGTAATAAATATCTAGAAACGTATTTTACTAGTATTTTTTATTTTAAAGCTATTACGACAAATCAAGAGTGTCATTATTCTATGCGTCATAATACTCAAAAAAGATGTTCGATCAAGTAGCCTCATTTATTTATATTTAAGATATTTACTATGCTTAAGAGAGGCAGTCATAAGGTTCTTGTGCAAGCGCTGTTCATGTACATTATCCATCATATGTGCAAAAAATACTGAATTCTGACTTCCAGTTTTGTTGTAATCAAGCTTTTCCAAGGGTTCTATGATTATCCTTCATACAAAATAATTATTATATGTATTAAAGTCTAACTCATGGGCAGAACGCCTATGTATGTAGAACATTACAATAAGAACATTAGTGATCTAATTAAGACACTGCTTGTTCGGGTGATGCATGTTTTGTTCTTAGATTAGTTACCATGGTCAGAGCACCGGTGGAATGTTTTCAAGCTCCCCCTTTTCAGGTTACCCCCTTCCCCCCCGGTAACATTAAAACGTTTTCAAACTCCCTCTCCCGTTTTAATAATCCCTCCCCGGTAACTTGAAAACGTTTTCAAACGTCCCCTCCCCTATGTTGATTCTTCGTGGCGAAAACGTTTTTATTTCAGGTTATAATTCATACTAAATGATTCACAGTCAACATGGTTCATTAACATATATATTCCCACGCAATAATTATATGAAGCTATGGAATTCTAACAGGGTCATGGAGAGTATGCAACTTTATTAAACTAATTTACAAAAAATGCAAAAACCTGACCTTTGCATTCCCACACTTACTTGTGTTCTGAAAACCTACAATAGTTACTTGTTTTTATCTATTTTTTTTTTGTCAAAATGATTCAAGACTGAATTGGTATTTGCGCAATAACGCTCATAGGATTCCATAATGAAGGAATGAACTTATCAGTATATGACGTCATTTGATTCCGTCATCTAATTTCGTCATTAGGACCACGTGTATAGTCTCATATAAAGTACATGCATAATTTATGTGTTTGTAATCTCCTTATCCGTGTGCAAGCTATTAATATGAATTTTCAAATTATTGCCCATGGGTAATCAAAAAACGTTTTCAAAGCGCCCCGGGGTAATCTGAAAACGTTTTCAAAGCGCCCCCGGGTAAAAATCTCGAACTGCAAGCTACTTGTATCGACACGATACTGTATAAGACCCAAAAGTCATATTGTTTTGCTATAGTCGATTATGCTATCATGAGAAATTACACTTAAATGTACATGGAAATATTCAATTTATAAAACATTACATCTCATTAAAAGCAAAATGATGATACATTTATAAGGAAACATTTGTTTACAGGTGTTAGCACTCACATATAGTTGACAATGTTACCTTTTTATACATAATTGTGTAAGTAGGTCTTTGACCTTTGTATTTGTAATGACTTCACTACATTTCGGATCAAGCTATTTATGAGACTATTGCTTTCAGCAAATTCTATTCAGACCAAATCGTTTGTTGTGGAAAAACACAATGTTTACATGTATATAATCTGATAACTTTCATAACTATACAATTGTTTAAATCAATATCTTTACATTTATTTATTTAACGATACAAATGTATTAACCACGATTTTATATTGTATATTATATAGTATAAAATCGTGGTTAATACATTGTTTGGGGGTCAAGATTTATACTGTATGTTTAAGATAAGTTTCAATATTCAAACTTTTATTAACTCGGTTTATGTTATTTACATGACAATAGAAGTAATATAGTATAATGATTGTAATATTAACAAAATATTTCAGTATGCGATAATTTACACTAAAATCACTCTCGTATATATATAATATGTCAAACATAAACATACTTCTTGGAAAAGAACGGTCGTAGGTATCGCCTTATTGGTGGACGGAAGAACGGCGGTTATCTGATTCTATGAGCAGTGTTTTCCACTAACTTGCGAAATATATAGTTTATATATTTTTCATAAGTATCGTTTTTTAAATCAAATTATTTCAAATTTGCATATTTCATAATGGTTAGCATGACACGACATATTAACCCATTTAATGATGACAACATCTAAAATAATATTTATATCGCTTCATCATAAGTTCTGACTGTATTAATACATTTTACACAATTTACAACCGACTCCAAATTAGTAGAAATAGTAAATATATGCGGTACACGATATTAAGATGTCTTTGAGATATAAAACTTGCGATCAATTTTGTTGTCAATATTTTTTGAATACCTTTTATAACGTCCATTATTGTATGAATTATCGGATGTTAATGTGTTCTTGTCGATATATATCTGACTTAAACTGATTTTTATGGTCCATTTAAATTGTATACATCTTCAATAAACACTTATTTTGTTACATAAATACTTCTGGTGAATTTATATTATCGACGCGTCTTTAATCTTTACATTGAAAAAATAATTTCGAAATGAATTGAATTTTGTCAATTGACATAATTTTGGTGTTTCGCAGAATTTCATTGTCATCGCATTAATGTAATTTGATAAGCCTCGGGGTGAACGTTACACTGTTTTTACATCTAGTCGAACATCGCCCAGAAAATGAATAACCTTGGTAATGCGCATGCGTGAAATATGGCGGACACATTTAAAATCAGTCCGTGAAAATTGTTTAAAATCTCAAAATAAAATGTGACATAGACTTATATCTGGATTTTACTGTTGATACTTTATCATTATAACATTGGATATTAAGTCTAGTCGGATTATAAAGTGCAATTCAGATGACCAAGTCCAAAAAAGACAAGAAGAAAAGGAACCTTTCTTCACCTGACAATACGGGTATTTTACCTGAGAAACGGGTATCGAATACTACACGTTCAAATACTAATAAACCCGATAAACTGATCAATACAAATAGTGTATCAATGTCGCAAACACAGATGTCATCTCAGGGTTATATACAGCCTATGAATATGGCCAGTGCAGCTTATTTGAATTCTTATCAGACACCTTGTGGTACATTTTTTACACCACCCCATCAACAATTCGTCAATAACCCACAGAATATGGGGACATTACCGTCCGTTATATCTCCAAATCAACAACAAATGTATAATGACAGTTTCCAACAAACGGTGCTCGAAAGGCTATACTCTATGGACAAGAGATTACACAAACTGGATTCTATTGAAAACCAATTAACCAATCTATCCCAAAAAATGTCGTCCATTGAAACAAGGGTGTCCTCTCTTGAAAGATCAATCAGTGATACCAAAAAGAGTGTTACCGAGATTGAAGCAAGCAGATCCATGGACTCACAGATCTGTGAGGAAATACAATCGAAACAGCGGGATATTGACAAAACCTTAAAATCAGAGCGTGACCGTATGAAAAATATGCAATCCGAGTATGATAGGCTAAAAAATGTCAGTGAAGAAGTAATCGATCTACAAGCCCGATCAATGAGAGAAAACCTTTTATTTTTCGGTTTTTCAGAGAAAAACAATTTTGAGGATCGACAAACAGAGAACTGTGCAACGAGAATTTTAGACTTCTGTCGAGATGACCTCAAAATAACCAACGCACATGAAAAAATAAAAATTGAACGTGCACACAGAATCGGGAAATTTGACAATACTAAAACAAGGCCAATTGTGGTAAAATTCAGTCATTACCCCGACAAACTTGATATTAAACAAAAAGTGTTCAGTGTTTTGCACGAAGGCTCCGGTTATCGAGTAAGCGATCAATTCCCTAAAACAATACAGGATAGACGAAAGTTATTGGTCCCTACAATGCTCAAAGCGCGGGGTGATAATAAAAAAGCCACACTGTCGTATGATAAACTGATTATTAACGGTAAATACTACACCGTTGATACTGTGTCCAGTGCTGGTTATAGCTAGGATGAAAATCAGAAACAGTTAAATGTTTTACTCTGGAATGTTCAGGGTATCAAAGCCAAATTGAATGATTGTGACTTTATAAACTTTATCTCGGATTATGACCTTATTTTGCTTACAGAAACTTGGAACTCAAATGTAACGGATATTCGTATTGATGGTTATGACTATTTTAACTGCCCAAGGCCAAAATATAACAAAAAATCAAAGAGAAATAGTGGCGGTGTTATTGTATACTATAAACGTTGTTATTCAGATCATATTGAACTAGTTAGTGCAAATGATAAAGGCATATTATGGTTGAAATTTAATGAAATTGTCTGTAACGTTGAGAGAGAAAGTTATATATGTTTATGTTATATCCCCCCGGAAGATTCAGCTGTGTACCGTAATCCCAACTCGTCACTTTTTCAGTTTGATTTTTTCGAGTGTTTAAACAATGAGATACGTAAATACAGTGAAAAGGGTTTTGTGTATTTATATGGTGATTTGAACTCACGTACTAGTGATCATCTTGACTACGTGCCTGACATTAATCTGGGTCGTTATGTTGATTTACCATTGAATACTATTAATGCTTCGTCTTTAGCTACACGTAAAAACTATGATACTGGTTTAAATAACTTCGGCTCTAAATTACTTAACCTTTGTAAAGAAAATAATCTTGTTATTGTGAATGGCCGTTTAGAAAACGGTAACTGTACTTATCATTCTATGTATAGAAATAGGCCTGTAAAAAGTACTGTTGATTATTTAATAACTGATGTTAACAACTTCGATACAGTATTAAGCATGAGTGTCCTAGATTTAACCGAGTTTTCGGATCATTGCCCAGTTGCATTTACTTTAAATTGTACACTTAATGCTTCAATGGATAACTTCCAATCATTTGATAAGATAGTTTGGAATACATCTGATACTGACAATTTTATAGACATGCTACATTCTAAGAAAAGTTTGTTGGATGACATAGCAGATAATCTGTCGTCTGGATTAATAGATATTAATCAATGTATTGATACGTTTTCTGATGCTGTATATGATTTATCTTATAAATGTTTCGGTAAGACTTTTACCAATAAGCCAAAAAGTAAAGTGAGAAAATCAATATGGTTCAATGATGAATGTCGGCGAAATAAAAAGTCCTTCCTTGATTCAAAACGAAAATACTTGTCATGCAAATCTGATACAAACAAAATAGATTTTTTAAATAAACGTAGGGAATATGCTAAGGCTAAAAGACTAGCAAAGCAGAAATTTTATACTAAAGAGAAAATAAATATATCAAAGCTACCGAGTTCATCTCCACGGAAATTCTGGAAATACTTGAATAAATTTAGAAATACAGGGAATAAAAGCAACGATGTTGATTTGCAAAATTTCGTCACGCATTTTTCGAACGTTTACAATAATACAGATGAGTCAACGGCTGATAATTATAATACAGAATGGAACAACTCCGTTGATATCGAACAATTAGATACATGTATAACTGTTGAAGAGGTTCAACGAACTATTTCTCAATTAAAACGAAACAAGAGTTGTGATTTTGACAATAACGTAGCCGACTTTTATATTGACTCAAACACATTTATTTCTCCTTATCTATGTTCGATTTTTAACCATATTTTTAATACGTGTATATATCCAGAGGCGTGGACCAAAGGTGTTATAGTACCAATATATAAAAAGGGTGATAAAAATAACCCATCTAATTATCGGGGCATCACACTTGTAAATACTATGGGGAAAATTTTCTCTCTCCTTTTAAGAAATCGCATAAACAAATGGTGTGAGTCCGAACAGGTTTTTAATGTTTTTCAATTTGGTTTCCGAGATAACCGTTCAACGACGGATGCTTTTTTTTTACTTCATACTGTCATTCAAAAGATTTTAGCTAAAAACTCTAAGTTATATTGTATATTTATCGACTACAAAAGAGCATTTGATACCGTAAATCGTGAAGCATTATGGGAAAAATTGATTGCATCTGGAATAAGCTGTAAAATGATTAACATGATGAAATGTATTTACGACCGAGTACAATCTTGTATTAAGATATCAAACAGTATGCCTCTTTCTGACTTTTTTGACGTAACTATTGGTTTGAAACAAGGGGAACCACTCTCGCCGCTCTTGTTCATCCTATTCATAAATGACATTGTAAATAGTATAGATTTTAACCTCTTAACAGATAAAGATTTAGATCTACTTTCCATGTATATGATTCTTTTTGCCGACGATATTGTTCTCTTTACAACTGATCCTGTAAGTCTCCAATCGCAAATCGACTGTATTTATCAATATTCTTTGAAATGGGGTCTCACTATAAATGTGGATAAAACCAAAATATGTATATTCGAAAAACGCAAACAACTTCATAATATTATATTTCATATAAATGGTGAACCGTTGGAAATTGTAGATAGTTTTACATACCTAGGTGTTAAATTTTCATATACAGGTAACTTTAATTCGGCTGTGAAATCTCTACAGGACCAAGCTTTACGAGCATATCATAATCTTTTGACGTTGTTTGATAAGGTACCATTGGACATAAAAACGAAATTACACTTATTTGATACAATGATAGTACCTATTCTTTTATACGGTTCTGAGATTTGGGGTATCTACAATCCAAAAGATATTGATAAATTACATATTAAATTTTTAAAAAAATTACTTGGTGTTAAATCACAAACTCCGAACTCCGCCGTATATGGTGAATTAGGGAGATTTCCGTTATCAGTTCTATGTAGAATAAAGTCATTAAAATTCTGGTTGAAAATAATGAAGAACGTTGATGCACCACTTTATAATGTATACCATGATCTTTGTAATAACGTAAACACTCCATGTTGGGCTAGTCGTATTAACTCTATCATAGACCATTTAGGCTTTACATATATAAAAGATAATTTTGATGAAACTATTAATTATGAACCGTTGTTGATTGATAGAATTAAAGAACAATATATTCAAGATTGGTCTGCCTCGAATACTAGCTCGCCCAAACTAGAATACTACTGCCAATACAAAAATACATTCTGTTTTGAAGAATATTTACAAATAGTATCAAATAATGAATTGAGAAGATATTTAACATCAATAAGATTATCAAGCCACAAATTAGAGATTGAATTAGGAAGATTTACCGGTATTGAAAGAATTAACAGAACATGTAAATTATGCCTACAAAATGTAATAGAATCTGAATACCATTTCCTTTTATGTTGTGATATGTATAGAGATTTACGATGCAAGTATCTCGGAAATATTCCTTGGCCCTCTATTAATAAATTCATTTCAATTATGTCAAATAATAAAAGAAAATTTCTTTACAATTTATGTAGATTTATTAAAGAAGCTATGATCAAACGTAAGAATACCCTAGCAATTATAACTGTTTCTTAACATACATGCTTTTGTTTTGTACATATCGTACTTTCATTATTCTGTATTCATGTAGTAATTCCATTGTTTTGTTGACTGTTTATTACTCATTGTGTCTTTGCCATATTTCATATTTATTGTAAATGGCCAAAGGCAAAATATTTTGCTGATTTGCCAATAAAGTTTGTTTGTTTGTTGGTAAAGCGATTCAATACAAAATATAAACTGTATAATGTACCATTCATTTGTAGCCATGTAATCAATCTTTTTTTATCCCTTTTTTATAATAATTTGAAAACCGTGCACTGTGATTCGGGGTCATTCATAACTTGAATTTACAATAAATGTGATAATGTAATTTATTGATTTAATGTAAATAGTGTTACTTATCATTTGAAAAGAGCAGATATTTTCAGTGGTTACAAGTGCAGTATGCCGAAGTAAAAAAAAATGTAACACGTGGTTATGTAAAAAATTGATGAAGCATGCGCATTGATTACTTGTGTACATTTAAGATATATGTATTAGTTAAAATCTGAACATATCTACATTTTGTAGAATGTACCAGTTTACCGAATGAATCAGTTTTATTTGAAAATCAACCCAGCTGAAACAATCAGTGACTTTTGACCCTAACACCACCGTATATATTCTACGTTATCTACGCTAGAACTACTTTTTGCTGCGCTGATGTAGATATTGAATAGCGGATGCGCGCTTTAAATTACTGCGCATTGAACTGTTTCGGATATTTTGTTTTTGTAAGCAGCGGACTATCAATGACGTGAAGGTCATCTAAATGATTGTATTTATCTTTTATACATCATATCAGTGGTATACTGATGATATTTCATCTATTTTTTTTTACTTAATTTACTTGTTTTGTAAGCGACCCGTATGGTGTTACATGCAAAACACTCTTTTTATTTCACAACGTTATATAATTACATAAAATCTGCAATACTTGTCATTAGAGCCTAAGCTTGTGAAATTGACGTTACCATAGAACATGTGATGCATATGTTAGGCATGCTTGTAGTTTGTTTACAGTTGTCTTTGTAAATTCTATGTCAGTGGAACAGCTTTTTCTGCTTGAAGAGAATGTTGGTACAATAGAATTAAGATTTTGCAACGTAAGCAATCTGTAATTATGTCCTTGTAACGACAAATAAACAAAACAGTTTTGTAGTACTGGTGCCGTAAGAAATTGAGCATGGACTTCAATTTCGAGCGAGATTAGGTGACTGAAAAATGACTGATATATTTTTATACGCCCGTTGACGAACGGGTCGTATTATGGGAACACCCATGGCGGTCGGGCGGGCGATTGGGCGGCGTCCACAACGGTGTCCGCTCTCGAATTCAAACAGTTTTTTTCGGATGCTCAACAAACTTAATGAAAATGTTTATGGTCATGAGATCTCAGTCAAGTGCGATAATCAGCCCAATCGGCCTAGGCACTTCTGATTTTTGGCCCTTGACGGGCATATTTTGTGTTCTGGCACTTTTTGTTATTATTTGTATAGCTGTTGGTGTAACTAAATGAGGAATGTATTTCGCTGATAAACAGATGATGTTATTATTATGGCATTCTGATGGAATCTATTATTTTGTTATTAAATATATACTCTATATTTTGTTCAACATGAATTAACTTTATTTAAGTGAAGCTAATGCAATACGGGTCTATCTGCATAATGAGAGCGAAGGAGATAGGTACCTTCTTGCACTGACGTCTTTTTAAATGATCGGTTTTAACATAATGGTAGTTTTCAAAAATGTTTTAAATGAGGAAGAGGTGATAAAGTATACATCTGAAAACGCTCGGATTAATGGTGTATATTATGGAATGATTATTTTGTTTGTGTACGTATTAAGTTGTGTTATCGTCTGCTACTGTAAGGGGATTGGTCGTTAATCGGTCCAACAGTCATGATTTTAAGAATTGCATTCCCAATGACATTTGATATATTAAATGACATTAGTGCAGCGAAATAATGATTAATTGGTTATTACTGATACGACCCTCAAACTTTACAAATAATGTTCAAATATTGAATGGATCAAACAAATTGCTTGTATGCGTGTGGTTTGTCAATAAATCAATAAACACTTTAATATATTGTTCCTTTATTAAATTTGAGGATTTAATCATCACACGTACTATTCAAATTAATATTTTACTACTTTGATATAAGTGGTTTTGTGGTTTAGCGGTATTTTTGGGCTCTCGTGTATTCGGCGTATTTCTGCTAAGTGCGGGACTTGTCCCTATTGTTTCACAATTTCCCTTCTGTAAAGTGTCTTAATAGAGAATAACGTATGTGCTTACTTACCCCTCAGTTTCGGGGGACGAAAACGCCACAGGCATGTTGAGGTGTGAAATTCTACGGGCATGGTACATTTAGACCAGTGACACGCTTAACATATAGAGCATCAAATTAAAAAATGTTAACTGATACATTCGCCATTCAGATTCATGAAATAACTACAATCGTACCATCAAGAAAGTAATTATTTGATAATATCAAACCAGGGTCGTTCCGTATGTAACAACATGACTCCAAACACATGTTGTCATAATACTCTTATACATAAACTAAAATTTGTAATATCTCTGTACATTTGACAAACATATTGCTATCTATAAAAGTACATTCTATTCGCTGTTCGTCATATATATGAGTACATAAATATATTATAACACATAATGATCAAGTATTTTACAGGAAAAGAAGTAAAATAAATATTTTCAAAAGTGTTTAAAATAATTCATGTTGTAAATATTTATGAAAATGACATAATATTGAATAAATATTTTATAAATTAAGTATCTATATGGGTGCGTTAAAAAGTTTAGAAATATCTGATATTTTTTTATATGTTTTTTTTTCATATCTTTGCAATCATTTTTGATAACGCATTTTGTGACGTAAGTAATTATTGCCTTCTCCGACGTCAAGAAATATCATATACATTGTATAAATGTGCAGATATATTTGTATTTTTTTTAAAAATGCCTATGTCTATGGGCCGCAAGGTCAAATGGATTAAATAAAATAAACTTACTATTACATACTCGTGTCTTTATATTGCATGTATATGGTGATAAAAAACTGATGTAGACAGGATATATGACAGTGATGTGAAACCGTTTGACTGGATTTTTATAATGCTATTCCAATACAATAACTACATCATGTCATCTACAGAGGATGTTAACGCTAGAACAAATATAAATCTACAGTTTTATCAGACTCAGTAAATCATGAAAGACATAATACAACTGAAAATGAACAGTTTATTATCTTCTAATTATATATTATGTATTTAATGCGTCTAAACTACTAACTAAATGCAAAACATGATATTTATTGTTACATATGATTATAACACGATGTTGTAGCAGACGACTCAACATTGTATAATCTGTGTTTTATTCTTCATGATTAATTTGAAATACGTGTCACCCACGTAAGCAAACACACAGTAATTACCTGATGTTTCAGATAAAATGGTCAGATCAAAATTAGTCCGGGCTGTCGGCAACAAACCTGACTCGGAAGTTTTAAAGAGATCGACATTATTTAGTTTGTACTTATGTAGCCGTTTATGCCGTTTACACTTTATATCAACAACATTGAAACCAGATTATATTCAATGATATTTCTGTTAAAATACTCCCGACCAGTTCATCTAACTAGTGTTCCGTGTCTGTATTCTAACCTGTGCTAAATTACCCAAATACAAGGAACCGGCAACTTCTTCACATATGCAGGAAATTAGACATCTTTGCCAAATTTTCATGGAATTGTATGACCGTATCGCCGGGTTACAATTCCAGTGCACTAACAAATGCCGGGTTACAATTGGAGCGCACGAACCACTGGACCAAGGCCGCGGTCTGCAACATGCAAAGACGACACTGGAAATTAACCCTGACCAATAAAACCGTGTTTTTTTATGAAATAATATTAGGCTTTTACCAACCATTGTTTAAATCTTTGACGTGAAATCGATTTTGGACAGAGAAAGATGAAAAAGGTAATCATAAAATAAAAGCCTTAATTGTACAATGTGTAAATAATTCCTGGCATGTGTACACAAACCAATACTAGTATGTGTACATATTTTAGCTTAATTGAAAGATCACATTTTGAAATAGGATACAATCGATAGAATATTTTCGGAAATGAAATAAAATCCAGGGAATCAGCGGATGTTTTATGTAAATACTTCTCTAGTTTGGGAAAGATATAATACATTGTATTTAGAAGGCGTCTAAATTAATGGGCCACACGAATTTATGTATAAACAAGAACAATTTTGGTTTAACATGAGAATATAATTACGATCCTTTTGTATCATGTTATATTTACAAATGGGTCAAATTCCACTAAATTACACAGCTCCGCATCCTGTTGTCGACCTTGGTGAACTAAGCAATTAGTCACGTGATGCAAATGTTAGAATTTCAAATTTATCTCTGCCAAACTATTTGTTTTACTTCGTATGCTGTATTTAAACTGGGTTTGAAATTTTAGTTTTTTTATGTACTGCGTAAACATAGTAATTAATGTTTGTTCATCGTTGGTACTAGCATCGCCTTCAATTACTTAAGAGTAATAACTTTAAGTCAGAAGTGATTGATGCACTGTTCGCCATTTTGTTGATTGGGCTTTCATTCTTTTATCCGCAAAACTCCGGAATTCGAGTTATCCATTGTAATTACAGTAATCTTAAAAAAGATGTTTGGGTAGTATATGCGATTAATTTATCATAAACCATTATTCATCACACCAACAATGACCTTCACCTGGTCCGGACATACACGCGATATCATCATTAAAACTCCCTAACCTCCTGAAACCCCCTAACAACCCTTTTAATTACAGAATGATTTAAAAGGGTACAAAATACCTTGTATATTAATAAGACTTATAATTGTTAACATAATTGATGGTTTGTTCTAATTCGCACTTAATTTTCCAACTATTTCTTATGAAAACTACCTCAGCCAAAGTACTACATAGCCACAAAACAATAAAGTAAAGATTTGTTCTGGTAATGTCTTGAGAATTTGCATGCAACATAATTCTTATCAAATTCAGAAATGTAAAATGCCATGATGCCAAAAATGCATCAAATTAGTATAAAAGAATTTTGTTAATTATCAAATAGACGTTTGTTAAAGTATCCGACATATAACATTCCCCTTGTAATGCGGCATAAATTGAAAGCAGTTTTAGACGATAATGGGCGTGCTCGAAATTGCACGAGCTGTCCGCGCACGCCCTTTGTCTAATTAGTGTCTAATTTGTATGTTTACGCTCTGTTCGTCGTAGTTTCATCTTATTGCACAAGTTCAGTACACATTAAATGAAAAAAGAAGTAAACATAATTTCCAACTTCGTTTTAAAGGTAAAAAACGAGTTGGAAAACGAATATTCGACGTGCATTCTAAAACATGTTTTGCCAATGAGCACGTATTTATTCAACATCATCGGTAATATTCAAAGACTTAGGAAATGCACAATTGAATTTGATATTCAAGATAAATATTAATGTAACGCAGTCAAAATCAATTACTGTGTAATTCGTATAGGTGATTTGCCTGATGAAATTGTCGGAGGAATATCACTTAACATTTCTATGAAAATCAACTTACGCAAGACATTAAGTGGCCCTAACACATATGAAATCAATTATATTTTGCATTTAGGATGTTAAAATGGTCTAGATGATCACGAGTAAGTATAGTGTAGCGCATTACTGCTTTATATTTTGTTGATTTAATGATATATGTATATCGATAATATATTATCATAATGTTTCTTTACGCTTTCAGGGCTTTCTGGAACAATACGGATATCTTCGGACTGTACCGGAAGTCTTAAGAACCAGGAAGATTCAAGTACATAGTAAACTAGAACGTAAACATGCCATCAGGTACGAGAAACATCAAAAGATTCACTTTTTACCAAAAAAATCAAAACAACAACAACAAAAAAAAAACGCTTTCTAGCTTCTGAACAATTCTGAACAAACAACTAATTACTCAAAACGTTTGGGCTTACGATTGGATCGTATTCGAAATAAGATCCCATGTATGTCCCATCCTCCGGTTCTCTCTGTGGCGAACCTGAGATGACCGTATCTCAGTACTGAATGGGCCGTTCAACAACAGATAAACAAAAAATACGATTGGGTCAGCGAAAAGTGTTTTTGTTTTGACGATGTCATTCTACGTGTACTATCAAAATGTTTTATCAGTCCGTACTCTCTTGCCCCTAACCATATATAATTATGCAGCTACTCGGTTATCAAGTGTAAAACGGTCTCATTCGTCTGACCTGCTTAAAACGCAGTAACAATTTACGATCATTTTGTTTGATATATATACTGGCCTAGAGACACGAAAATCTTATTACGAAATTCTATATTCATCGTTTGTTTCATATGAACCGGTTTTTGTCCAATTTTCTCATTTCAAATTCCATTCATAATAAACGCTGATAATAATTCCATTGGAAGATGCATCGACAATGTGCATGGCTTATCATGGTGTATCTAGAGACGCAATCTTCTTTTTATACATATCTTGATTCGCCTGATATATCATGATGCAGTTAATTCAGGTATATGAATCAGAATCTTACGTGGATTGAACAGACGTCGACTGAGCTCTTTGTGGGATTCCGGTACTATTTATTGTGTTTGATTTATTCTATATCATTTATCATATACATGAACAGACTGCGTAAATTGTGTTCTCTAAAACAAGTAGAATCAGAGTTTCAATTCAGTGATTTGAAATAAATGTTGGTCATAATTATACCTTCACCATCTATAACTAAATTCTATAATATTTTTACTGCAAACAATAAAAACACCATTTCAAGTTAGCTTTATTCCTAAAAGAAGCATTTTCACATCGCAACAAAATGTCTTTCTTCATTCTTCAATATTACTCCAACCACTGACTGTATTGTACAAATGTATTTGTGATTTTGTGTCGTATTTCTATGTATCCTATATATTTCTGTCATGTTTGTATTGCTGCTGTATTGTTTTTATTTTGCGTATCATAGACAAGACTTAGTATTTGCCGATCTGTAAAAAAATTTCACAATATTAAATTATATCATGTACATAAATGATAAATTGAGATTACATGTAGTCTTAAAGATTGGTTAAATGCTCCTACGTTGATAATGGAAATAGTATTAACACCATGTATCACACTTCAATCATGCTGAGCTGCAAAGATTCACGTTAGAGTTCCTCTGAGTTCCTCATTTCTTCAGATTCTGTCATTATTTCCAACCCAAGCTTAGACGCGTGATGGAGAGTGGGTGGGGTAAAGAAATATCAAGTTAACAATGCACCGAAATTTTGCCAGACACATGTTCTATGATCTGCACGTATGACGTCATCCTGCTGAATAAATCTAGATTACAAGATTGTGTCTGTTTCCATGAAGAACATAAAATATTTGCAGAATCATTAACAAGAGAAGGCAGCTCGGTATGCATTTCGGTACATCTTGGAACTCAGACGTTCTTTAATGTTCAAAGCTGATAAAGAGTCCATAAAATGCTCATTCAAACATTTTACATGTCATTTAAATAACCTTTTCAGAGAATATCAAGAATATAATGGTATAAAGGCGACTGGAAAGTTAAATAAAAAGACAGTGAAGATAATGAAGGAACCGAGGTGCGGCCTTCCAGACACACGGACGGACGATCCGTACTCGCCAATCAGGGAATTCCATTTCTATAAATATTGTAAGTGATTTTAAGGTTAATTTTACAAAACAGGGACAAAGTAAGATAGGTTTGTGAATCCCTGGGAGCCCCTATTATAACATCATTATACACATGTTGCATGATACCCTTACTTAGTACTTACTTATTCCTCTTCACTCCAGCCGGAGCATAGGGCTTTTATCACAGCACGCCATTTGTTTCGGCTCTCCCCCTAAACAATGAAATAAAGAAGAGCTTGTTCAGGGAAGATGATATCTACTTCAATTTATTCCAATCAACACTTTGTCAGTGTTTACTATGACCGTGTCTCTTTGCTTATCAAAATATCCATCTCTAGTCTAACACTATACATTTCATCAATTGGTTGAGCAAGAAAAAAGTGGTACAAAATGTATTTAGGGTAACCCGGCCGAAAAGTCTCTGACAGCAAATTCCAAATTATGAAAATGATTGGTGCGAATCGAATGCGCGCTAATATCTCTGAGACGAATTATTGTATAGAATTGTTCTCTATCAAATACACGAATCAAAATGGACATTAATTGTTCGAACAGGTGTTTTAGTATAAAATGCGTATTGTTAATAGAGATGTTATCATGTAATAATTATATTCTTAACGTTAGGTGAATGACAGAATATTGCTACAGATACGAGAATCGTGTATCGCTCAAAAACATTGTCAATTCTTGAGTCTTGAAAATATGTGCCTGTGGGTGTCCGTAATTTCGATTAGTAGTTATTAGATGCTGCCAGATAAATTAACAGAAGAAACCATAGAATGTTTGTTAGATTAGTTTCATAAACAGTGTCTACGAATTGTTTACTTTCGTTATTTTGTGGAGCAAATATTTACTGTACAGCCCGTCATTAAAAATACCAAATTATATTGTGTGTATAATTACAACGATATAATAGATGCTTACTTGAATATCATGCTTATTGACCCAGGAATAGTTTTGTCTTGGTTGACTAGAGTTTATACATTTCTGGAAGAAACAAAGATAATTGAACAGTTTCCGGAGGACATTAAAATAAACATCAGAATACAATAACTTAGAGAACATATCTTATTGTTGCATGCATTGTATATATTTTACAAAGTGACGTCTTAGAATAATGCCAATAACCCAAGATAAGTATGCTTTGTTCAAACATTTATTGCATTTTAATAGACGCAAGTTTAATTAAACTTGCAATACAATTATCAGAATTATGAATGAAGATGATTTAGCTCCATAATTTCACTGTCACGGTACTCTGTTGTGACTGTAATATATAATTTTATTGTTTAAATTCAGATCCCAGATGGAGACGGTCTGTTCTAACATGGAAAGCGACCAGATACACGAAGAAAATTTCTCCATTAGCACAATGGTATAAAATTTTCATTTGCTATTATTTGTCCACAAATGGTACTAAGCTTGCATTTACAACATAATAATATATAATCCTAAGAATTCCAACGCAATGCAACACAACACGACACGAAGCGAAGCAACTAAACATTACACGACGCAATGCTGTGTCGAATAGAGCTTACGCCGATTAGAGCTTACATCAGGTGATTCGTGGCACAGTGCCGAATAGAGTTGATGGTAAGGTCTATTCGACGCTGTGTAACGAAATGCGCTTACAGGAAGTTCTATTCGGAGAGTAGGTGCCTTTTACCTCGTGCAAAGCTTACGTCAATTTTATCGTCTGGTTTTCGGTTAGCTTTAGCTCTGTTATAATTGCAATCATATCAATTATTTTATTATTATGATCATTATACATTCGGCACCAATTTAATAAAACTGATACCAGGGACTTCAACGACGAGAAATTACTCAAAATTTAGTCCGAACACTTCAAAGACAGCATTGATGACGACTACTGCGATGATACAAAAACCTTAATGATTTATATAGAATGATAATGAAAATGCGTTAATTACGATGAAAATAATAATGCTTAAGAATGGTGATGAATATTGGGAATATACGATGTTGCTATCGCTATAGAAATAACTATAATGAAACTGCGAATATACGATTTTGATTACGTTAATGGAACGATAATTATAATGGAATATTGGAATAACTATGATGCAAAGATACACAGCATGAACACAGATTGAATAAGTTAGATATCTTTATAAAACATCGTTTAGTTGCTGTTCATAGTGAATCTTAGTCATGTCATCTCCATATTAAGATAAAGCTTTAAAAAATGTGTTATCCATATATCAATAACATATAGAAAATTATTTATCGGTAATAACAAGTGAATAGTATACAGTATTTGGTTATAATTTATAATGAAAGAAGTCAGTTTTTTCATGACATAAAATGTGCTAAAATCCAATTCAAAGGAAACATCTGGAGTTTGCTTTTGTCCATCGTGCATTAGGATAAATCGAAATTTATGGTGCTTCAATACAACATAATGACTGACTGGCCAGAAAAAATAGAGTGAAAATTCTTTTCTGACATTGTGCTTTAGGCCAGAAGGAATCCTTATTATTGTAGTAATTCTGCCATTCTTCTTCATTTGCCAGTAATTGTTGAAATGACAAGATATGTGTTAAAGTCTTCACTTGATACCAGAGCCACTTCAATTGATTCGTTTTAATGAGGATATCTTTTCGGTTGCTCTTCAATCCCTCGGCATTTTAATAGGATGTAAATATATCAAGTATTTTAATGCTGAATTCATTTAAAATAAAGTACATTTGCCGAGTTTTCAAGTGAAGATGTACTTTCGGAACAGTTTATTGAGTTGATCATTCTAATGGGTTATAAATGCTGTAATTAAGTTTAATGTCCCCATCCCCACTATCGAGCTAAGTATACTATGTCTAGAAAATCAATGTATCGGTACACAATAAAAAAAGGAAACACTTCTCGAAAACTTCAAGATTTTGAAAATTTCGGCAGATTTTACTAGACTTCAACAAGAAAACCTTTTGTGAGCGACTATTATGACTTACTTATGGCCTTTCTCCTGTACATCTTCCAGGAAGACATTGAAGAAGGCGTTTGAGACATGGTCATCAGTGAGTGGTCTAAGGTTCTTGTATACCAGACAGAATCCTGATATACAAATAGACTTCGAACATGGTAACCATGGAGACGGTAGTAAAAAGGCCTTTGATGAAAAAGGTATTTTCTTGTTAAATATTTGTCACCATTTTTGCACCCCCAATCATTCGGTTAGCCTCGGTCGACTACAGTACTCATCTTCATGGCTTTTGCTGCATGATAAAAGTATAGTATGTATGTATTCTTGGCAAACCCTTTTTACTGATGCTGATAGTAATTTGCACAAAGTGATTTTGTCGGTGAAATGTTTGATATTTAAAATGACTAGAAGATAACTATTTTAACCGAAGTCATTTGAAAAATTTTGCTATTGGATGACAATCACTAACTTATTGTGAGTGGTGTCACAGGGGTATAGTACGTTGTGGGGATGACATAAAATGATGTATAAAAATATCTTATGAGCATTGCAGTCCGGCATCGAATATAATTTATAAACCTTTAATATTATACTCCAGACGAGGATCAAAGCCGAAATCGTAAAACCAACCAAGAATTGAAAATGGCTTATAGCCTATTGTATATACATGTACTAAACTTGAAGGATATTTTGTTAATTTTAATTTGAAAGATGACATTTTCAATCCGTCACTGTAAATTGCCATTGTGATTATTTATGATCTGCCAACTTACCATTTTTATTGTTAAAATACCACGGCACACAACATTATATATCTACATATCCGAAATTCAGATCTAGTTTTCAACTTTGTTATGAAACTGATGGTTATAGAGTGAGTCAGAACTTTCAGTTAAACGTTGCGCCGCTTTTTATGCCTGAAAAATATCAACCGCTTATAATTCTACTTGATTTATTAAAAAAACGTATTTCATATTGATAGTTTTAACACAACACAGGAACCTACAAATAAATAATGGCTTAACATAATGTATAATAATTATGCAGGAACAAGAGAGAATAGGTTGCGCGAACGTTTTCACGCATATTCACCCATTCCCCCCAAAATAACATGAAAATGCGAACCGCCAATCACATTCTTGCAAGGTTTTTGCTGTCAAAGAATTTCGATTACTTCTTACAGACAAATTATTATGTCACAGTCTAAACTATTATGTGTTTGAAAGCAATTATTTGTCATTAACAACTTCTAAAGACGACAACGATTTAAGCTCAATTTTCTATACTCTCTGTGTATAATTATTGTAAATAGTTTTTACCCTTCCATCAGTATTAAGACTGTGATATTGACACTCTTGTCAAGAAGCGTTTTATATAGTGGCATACTGGGTAATGATAATAATGACAAATGAGGTTTACAAATATCTTGTTAAATATCTTGTTAGGTTTACAAGCCTAGCGGCTTATCAAACAAATTAATACATTCGTGCATACGACGTTTGAAGATACGAACCCGAATCGAAATTGATTTTTAAAAAAATAAGTAATTGATTGAGAAAACATGTGTGTGGGCTTCAAAAATGCTATGCCACATATTTCTAGACGATTCCAGTTTCGGTTTCTTTAGTCTTGGTGCAACTGATTTCTAGATAAAGGAATGAATTCATTATAAAAATGCATTAATGTAAATTGTAAACATAATCAAACTGTTTGGAATGTGATAGAAATATTCGAAAAAATCGGTTTCTGTAGCGTTCAATTTAACTGATACAATCGTACACGTTTTCTGTGTATTTAAGGTACGCAATAATATCCCATGCCATCAATACGAGTATCATACTATATCTATAATGTTCATTGAAATAAAGAAGGACGTTTAGTTTTGGGGATATGAATAATTTTCGGTATCCGATTGTTCACTTTACCTTAATTCACTATAACTTTATTTTACTGTTATTTTGGTATTTCACACCAATTCCATGTCTTACAATATACTAGTATAAACATATGTTAATCAAATACGATTGTGTTAGATATAAGGAAGCATTTATTTATTTACATGTTGTTTTAAAACCCGCATTCTAAGTAATTAAACATCGAAGACATCTTACAGACACTGATTTATAAAAGTATCATTTATGAGCGTGTGTAAATATTTTACATTATAACATTTATTCAGTGGGTTTAGTGCCGTATTTTTTTCAAAACAATATATCGGATATATACGGCGGCCGATTTACCTGGACTATACAATTCTAACCCGTACTATCCTACCTTTCCACGAGTAGACGGCAATTCTCTACATATGGAGGCAAGTCGACATTTTTGTCTCTTTAAAGCAGGGTATGACCTGTCTTGAGCGAGAACCGAACCCGGGTTGTCGTGTTACAAGTCAAGCGCACTTACCAATGAACAACGGCGGCGGCCGTCTAATTCTTTATTGGTAACTTTCACGTGTAAGCGATCAGCGTAACAATTCAAACACTGTTATTTTATGAGCACTAATTAAAAACATAATTATGATTTGATAATAATTAACGTTGGCGTTATTTTGAATGATCGTCGAGGGTTTGCATTTGAAGTAAAACTCGCGGTGTTTACAGACAGGTGGTTGTTATATACAGGTGATCTCTAATACATGGTTTAACTATATTATCAACAGTGAGATGCACTTACTGGTTCTACCGGCTTCAAGTGGGCAAATTATTCCGCGATATCACTTTAAGCAACCAATATAAGTTTACGACTATGCGCATTCTGAACGTAAATTGGCTACCATAAACTGTATATTCGTATATCGGTTTTTGTTCGTGCGAACCGAATGCACCACGTCAGAAATTCCCATTTATTCCGTTTTTATCTAACAATTTTGTTTGACATTGCATTTTCTTGACATTCCAAGACAATGTCGTCGACAACCGTCGAACATACGTTTTATCGCCTAAATTTCAATTACAATACGCCTTTCGCATTACGTTTTTTTTTGTGAAATGCATCGGCAAGCGAAATCTAAATAACATTATTGTTAAAACTTTTTAATAGTTTGATACATCATTAAAAATCCCATTAAACCGGAAGGCTTAATTCTATCTGATATAAACCCTGTCACATGAGACACCTTTATATTTTCACGCACCTATCACATGTCGCTATAAACTGGAATATAAAATTATGATGTAAAAAGATGATTTTTGTCTAAATTGTTCTTTATCTAGCCCGCCTGTCTATGTAAACATTTAACAGGTTATTGTAATTAAGCATTAAAATGTCACAAATTGATGGACTGGTCTATTAACGTAGGCATGCCATCTCGACTCTCGACTTTATAAATTAAATATACATAATTTTTATGCATTTTATCTAAACTTCTGTGTGAATTGTTATATTTCCAAACATTGAAGAGAGTATAGGTTAAATCGTGAACTCCAAATGCGAATGATCGCTGTTTGAAATCGTGCGTTCAGATTGTATGTTAATCATTTTTTTAAAGATAAGCATACGTTTATACCATTGATTTATAAAAACCTTTTTAGAATTGATCTCACAGCACAACACACCTGCTATCATTATATAGACGCCAAACGTAATTAATGTGATACATCTTATTACGTCAGCGGATGCATTTTTTGGGGAGAAAAGTCTACAGTAATGCACCAAAATCCTGTTTGAAAAGTATTTTTTCCACATTCACGAGAGACAGATTTCATTTTTTCCCAGGAAAAAAAGAAAGGTTGGCTAATCTTTATTCCATCCTGCCAGTCCATGAACGCATTTGTATATTTATAATAAAGGCACGGAAACAATGTGTATGAATCATTCATTAGTTTAATTACATACTACATCCTGTAAAGTCTTAGTGCAAATATTCAACATTATCATGCATTTCCCTATTCATGAATAAGACTCAGCTACTAATAGGTTTCCAAGATGCAGATATTGCCAACGCAAATAACACGCACAATCCTTTGATAATAATTACAATAAAATCATCTTTCACATTTTCCCAAGTGTATGACATTAAATACAAATAACTGGTCATTTATTTAAAGTTGCAAGATCACTAACATTCAAAACAACGGACAATCTTGAGGACCTTACATAAATAAAATGAAATGTAAAATTGTTACCCGCTTGATATAGGATCACAATAGCCATAAAACATGATTCTGTATAAAGTCACAGGCGAAGTAACGGACATGTGATGGTAAAATTGTAATAAATTCTACATAAAACACCATAATTTGGTCCATAATTTCCTAAAGTAAAAAAGAAATTGTCCCAGAATTCGACCCCATTCAACTGGTATAATATACTGAGAAGGCATACAATTCTTCGTTTCGGTGAATGCGCACTACCTTAATAAAAGCAATAAGCACGAATTCTTCAAATCAAAGTTTGCAACGGTTTCAGGTATATAGTTTTGCACAAAATAGGACCAAAACTAAGTTTCTAGACTAATCTGTTCCCTAAAAATCGATAAAGAAACGCTAGAATTAGGCCCGATTTCGGTTGGTCGAAAAAAATGTGGCCATACCAAAATGGACTAATTTCACATTCTGCCTATGTTATACACATATACATAAGAATGAACAAAACGCTAGACTAACTTTTCTTTACAAAAAAAACAAAACATTTTATGGATGTTAAGGACAAGAAAAAACAAATTTCGCATAAAAATCGTAATGGATATAATTGTAGATCGCCAGTATTTGAGCGACAATACAATAGCAAAATTGTTTTCTCTGGATTTCTTGATAAAAAAGAAGGGTCGTGGACGTGTTTTTGCGGAGAGAATTAGTTGGTGTGCAATTTTATTACAGCCAGATGACATTTCTTAAAGGGTTTTATAAATAAAATAATGGCTGATTTGTTTATCATGTTATTATATTTACTTTCTAATGAAAAACTGTTTTTGCATCATAACCATAAAATAGTTCACCTGGAAGAAAGAGTATTGTTCAACCTGGTGGTTTCTGTCAGTGTTTGAAAGTCGCCCAGTCCGTGCAGAACAATGTTTGTTTCTCGAAATAAATCAAATACAGAGTGTGCATAATTTCGATTTTCATTCTTACGAATTTCTTGAAAAAGCTGACACACAAAAAGACGCTATCATGAAATGACACACTAATTTTTTTATTAAACCAATGCCTAGCTTTCACGTCAAATCAATAACTTATTCGATTACTTTCGTTTTGCAGGAGGCGTGGTCGCGCATGCGTTTGGGCCAGGTACATATACTATTTCCGGTAATGTTCATTTAGACAGGGACGAAGATTGGACACAGAGTGTTAACCCGAAAAATGGAATCAACCTTTTGGCTGTTGCCATTCATGAAATAGGTATACTTCAACATTTTGAACAATTATTTGCAACAAATCGCATTCCTATACGCATTTGGCGATGCTTAAGTTATGTTCAGTCAATAACTCTTTTGCCTTTACTTGACTCTCCTGTATATATTGCAACAGCTTGCCATCAATTTAAAACTGATACGTGCATAAGATATATTTGAAAGTTCGATATCCTCGTCAGTAGCATTACAAAACGTTTGGCGCCCATGTGACGGTCTCCGCTCTCTAATTCAAAATTTTATTCGGATCCTCACCAACCTTGATCGAAATGTTTATGGCCACGAGATCTCGGTCAAGATAACCAGTCCAATCTACCCAGGCACTTCTAAGTTATACCCCTCGACACTTTGAAAAAGTAATTTTGACGGGCTTATTTTATGACCTGACAATCTTGTTTTAAATCATAATAGGTCAAATATTCATGTTGTTGGTCGCCGTGATCTTAAAATTTGACCTACTTACCTGAAAACTAAAGGGACTCACTTACATTTTATTACCAACCTCTCAACACTTCTTCCAAGTGTGAGAACATAATGAATAAAAGGTTTTCAGTGGTATTGCAATAAAAAGAAATAAATTCCATCTTGAAAATGGCCGCCATTTTTAAAAATCAAAATGGCTAACGTGCTTTTTTGGAAAAGGACACATTGAACTTCATCTGTGCCAATTTTGGTGCTTGTATCACCAACTGAACGATTTTGAGATATTTTCTACTTAATCTGCCCAGCTATAAAGCGATATTCTCATTGAACATTTTGAGTCCCGTTCCAAAACGTTTTGAAACGGAAATTCATATTGGATACAAATTACTGCTTCGTCTTCTATCTACATGTATTCACATGCATATCATTCCAATAAACGATCATTGAAAAAACAGGTTACAGATGATCAATCATTATTCGAAGCTAGAGCTCAAAAATTTGTTGAGAAAACGGGGAAGAGGATGGAAAACATATTCGACTAATTTAGGCGACCAAAACCATCTATATTCATTCGCATGTATTATACGTATGTAGTTCACGTCTCATTTGCAACTTAATTATTTTTTACGTTATATCATTTAGTTTTTCAGCTTGATGTGTATAGTTTGTACGAGTGTAACATTTGATAAAATATATTCTTTCATCGTCAGTAACAGCACATGACTTTTAGATCAAGACTCAAAAAGGGTTAAATTCCCATTCATGTTTTTGATCGGTTTATGTCTGTTTGCCTCATCAGTAAAATGTGTAAAACAGATGAACAGAGTTTTTCAGTCACGGTAAAAACTCTTAGAAGTCAAGCAGTCGTTATAGTTTTCTATAATTACGAAACTAAACACTTCTTTTTTTGTTTCTATCACATTTACACTCGTTCCATCATTCTTAATGTTCCAGTCAGGAAGGGAGACCAAGCAAGTGTTTGTTTGCGAACAGATGATTAAACACCTGACTTCTTACTTCTGAATTAATCATATCGTCTGTTTACTTGTTGGTTTATCTATGAAACTAAGTCCTAGCAGCTAATTGATATATTCAATACGTATTTTTATATTTTGCGTCGTACGATGTATTAGAAATCACTTTATAAATATCTGTCTTGTGTTGCTTCGTGTCTGACACTGATGTCTAAATCACTGGAACAGTTCTTTATCTGGAAAAGGATTAAAAAAAATGAAAGCATTATGACGACTTTTTAACGTGCATGATGGTGACTTTCTGGTTGGTTCTCACGATATCTGGGACAGGGGACCAACAAATATATTGTAAGACAAGACCCAGTGCTACAATAATGTCAATCGAAATAGCAATAAAAGCGTCACTGTGTCATTTGATTTCTTTATCAGGTTTCGACTTTCGGATAATGTTATCAACACTAAAGCATTAGGAATAAACAAAAACTTTACAAACATTCATATCTGTGACACCCATGTGATGTTTGTTGACTCAATTTTGGATAGTAATTGCATTTCTTTCCAAATACTTTATAAAGCAGTTCTACTGAACGTAATACTATGAGCTATGTTTTTGCTAAATCAAATCTTAATATGATAGTTCTGGAAGTAGAAGTATAAGTACATATGTATGTGTTTCTTATTTCCTGTCTAAAATCACCTAACGAAATATTTACACGCATTGGCTGGGGAATACACTCGAATTGTTAACTTATGTTTTATTTTGGCATGCATTGTAAGCAAAAACTAAATTGATTGCCAAAAAAAGATATCTTTTTATAATTTCTGCACATCATGCACATACATCTATTTAGCCTACAGATCGGATGTATTGATTGAAACTGTCTTTTTTCTATGTTTTTGTTTTCTAAATCTTATATGGATGTGCCTTAGGGTACGAATTAACTACCAATTGGAAATTGGCAATGATCATTAACTGTTACATTTATTCCTTTCATCTCCTTTTGATGTATTTACCGTTATTGACCCAGTAACACATTATTCCAGATTTTAGAGTGTTTCTTGTTGCATTAACTGAAGTACAATCACTACTTGCCTAAACGCTTTAAAGGTGTTATCTCGTGGTTAATGGTTTGCTCTGGGTATAACGTTTAGTCAACAGCCAGGATTATTTGTATCCTTTCTAGCTTTAACGGAGATCAATTTTCCTCAGGTGTGATATTGGTGGTCCCGGGCGGGATACGAACCCACAGCGGTGAGGGCTAATGGTTACTAGTCGGAGACCATACACAATTGACCTTCGTAAACAACAATGGCTTGGGTATTGGTTACCATTTTAACAAAGTTTAAGCATTGCATTAAAAACAAAGCAAAAATACGTCTCATTGAAATTTTGAAATCCCTGTTTGTATTATATTCCCAAATAGCAGGATGTCAAAGTATCCTATCGCTGATAAGTTCGTCTTGGCCTCTCCGGTCTCCGAATGTCTGTGGTCTCCGGACAAGGCACCTCTGGAATTGGTGTATCAAATTTCAGGAACATGACCTGTCTCGGTAGACATATAGAGATCTTTTGACTCGATGCCCCTTTACCCGTACCAGGTTTGGGGTGTGGTTGGTCCTGTGAGTGTGTTGCAGTTCACGAATTATTTGTTCGGTGTCGATTTGTGGTTTTAGTACCTGCTTGTACTTGTGTGTTGTAACGTGGCGTGTTGGTTTGTTTGAGAGTTGAATTTGTCAAAGATTTCAGAATTCTTGAACATCCCTATTTTCTATTCAGTGGAGAAACTTAATCTTAAATAATTGACTTCTTAAATTTTAGTGTGACGTAAACGCATCTATAATGTAATATCATACAACAAGTCCTAATGTTTCTTCCAGGTCATGCATTGGGCTTACACCATTCTAATGACCCAAGGTCTGTAATGTTTCCAGCGTTTGTTCGGACCAACCTTGATCTTAGTATTGATGACATAGAAAATGTTCAGATACTCTATGGTAAGTATATCACATCTATTTATCATAAGCAATTACTTAACTAAAGACACGCGTCAGTCATCATTGTATTGCGTCATTAATAGATCCACTACACAACTTTATTCAAGACAAATTGTCCAGCAGAGGTTCTACGTCCAGTGTCAATAATATCATAAGATACGCAGTTGAATAACTTTTTGTTTGAAAATTGTAAATGAACAATTTTAGTAAAATGAATACATATTCTTTTAACAGAATTTGAAAGTAATTTACGAGTTTACTCATCGTTCAAATAGAGAATTTTATCAGGAGAATAAAAATACTTGGTTAGAATAGTTTATTCCTTTGAAATATGTCAAAGGGTCAGACCTACCTAATTATAACCCTATATATATATCATTCATGTGTATTGTCATATCATCACATCATTCATTTTAATCATTAAACAGTAACACCAATAACATTTTAACAATTTACCCATGTCAGGGCCTCACTTTTCATTTTCTAATGGTCGTGATGCACGGGCTTGGTTTCCAACCGTAACACGTCATCTTTTTACTAACACTATTCAGTCTCACAGTAAACGTATGAAAGAACGGACGACTTCAGTTTATTTAAAAGTTTTATTTAACCTTCTGTATACTTTCAGGCTGAAAAGCCACTTTGGGCCAAATAGACCCAATGGTCCCTATTGTCACGTTCCCCGTGATAATATAGGAAATACCCGCGACAAATATATAATTGTTGTATAAAGTGTGCCTATGTTTGTTAATGTTGCTTTACGTTAGTTTTATGTATATCATTTTCACTAATTTTTCAGGGGCCAATCCAGAGGCTAAACTGGACCCCTATGCATATTTAAGAAAGCCCACAACTGAAGCTCCAAAGTTGTGCAAAGTTGCTATGGACGACATAGAATTAGGTATATATGATTCTTAATATAAATTCTACCGTTATGAGTTCTATAACAATGTGACAATTTTTGTTGATTTAATACAGACATTTCTTCATTTGAATTCAAACAATTTACTATTGATTATGACTTAACAATATAAATAAACGAACATACTGATGAACAGACGGACGAACAACAGAAGAAAATACGCAACTAATACATGTAGTATTATCATGTAAATAGTTAGAGTAGGGAATCAAGTGACTGAACGTAATTCTATTGAATAGTATTTTACGTTATGTTTTCATGTATCCAATCATTTGCCAACAGACTTCTTATAGCCTCACGTGTCTGTTATAATTCTCAAGAACGATCAGGAAGAGTGATAACATTTTAAGGCCTATCTTATTGATTTTTTCGACATCTTTTCTTATCGAAGTCACGTGATTCCATTCGTTAACTCAATGGTTCTCAAAGATGACTTTATTCTATTATACATTTCAGGTCCAGACGGGTATGCATATATCTTTCACAACTCTCATATACGTCGAATAGACAAACGTGGCAACCCAGTGAAAACAAAAGACAAAGTGAATATCTGGGAAGTTTATAAAAATGGTCCACCACGTGTGGATGCAGTAGCATTCCGTGCTGAAAGGAAGAAGACTTACATGTTTTATAGTACGACATTTATACTTGTTTTATAGTATGGCACTTATATATGTTTGATTGGACGATCTTTATTTATCTCTTACATAAAATGTTTCTTCTTGTTTTACTGTTACTGCCGTATTGATCTCAGTTAAAATATTGTCCAAATACTTTCATTTAAACGAACAAAATATTCTTTATACATATGTTAAATAATTAAATCCATTTTCGTTCCTTTCATGTTATTGCTTCACACTACTTAGTTTGACATAAAAAATCTTTTTATAACAAAAATTGTTAAATTATGTATACCCATGAGTTTTGTTTAATAACAGTCATTGCCTTTTTCTGAATTTGGCAAAGCCGATTGTTGTTTAAAAGGAAAGATTACTGCTTTTGAAAACAACCTTAACGTAATGACAGGTGTATTTCTTTATTGTTTCAGTGAATTAATTTATGGACAAATATCTACGAAGAATAAAGCTAACTACCATTTGTTACCAGCATATCACTATTTATTACTCTCGTAAACTTGATACAGTGAATTAATGTAGACACTTTTATCGACAAGACGTGTTATACTGTAAAGCTGTTTAATTAACTTAACTCCATTGGGATTATTTTCATTAATATACAATCGTTTATACTTACAGACAACACATTGTGGAGATATACAAACTTCGACTTAGATTATGGTTATCCGAAAAACATATCAAGTATGCCTGATAAGCCACATTGTGCAGCCTTTATACGTGACCAGTCTGGTATAACTAGACTTCTACTGTTTGGAGTGAGTATTCAGTTGTACATTAAACAACTTGTATTTGTATCCACAGGTACTCCAGACTCTGTTCGACATACAGGGAAGCAACATTAATTAGATACCCAAAACACCAAACTTATATAGGTCTCCTTTCATAGACTGAGCCGATATAGTACTTTCTAATCTTAAAACTTTGGCTTCTGGTATGCAAATACATGTATGTACATGACGGCCATTTGGCTCATACAGTTGGCAATATCCCCTAGAGAAACGTTACAATAAAACAACTTTCTCATTATAAACTAAGAGTAGCAACATTTTTTAAAAACGTTATGAATGCTATTTTAGTTTTGATATGTCTTTGAAGCGATTCCCTATTAGGACGTAAAAAGGCCCTCGATTGTGAAAATAAAAGTACAAGGTGTTCATTCTGAGACAACTTCAAGCAAATTTGGGCATATACAAATCTTACACTTGAACTAAAATTGAAAATTATATCTCATCGGGACAACCCGAAATAACAATAACAAGTTAAAAAAAAGCACACAACCTTACCCAAAATATAACCTCCAAGTCCCCATACCCCGACACCACCCAACACTTAGGACTACATAGAACATGGAAGACAGACCAGCCTCCTGGAGGGTATCGCCTTACTGACAAAATGGTTCACCTCTTATCAAACTTTGTAAATATCAAGAGATGAAATCCTTGGACGATTTGAAACAGTCAGATATTTTATTAAGGCAAAAAGTATTCTTCATTCTAACAAACCTGTTTAAAATCAGCGGATTTTCTTAACCATATGCCGAGATATCTGATCTGAACGATATTTGATAATTTATGAATGTAGCCTTCCTGTTATGTTATCCATATCTAAATTCCCCAGGGCCAGAATCATTATCTACTTTTCTACTTATTGTTAATTATCCGTTATCTACACTTCACGTTAACATTCGTTCGTGATGTAGCATACTTAGAAAGACAGCAGTAAGCAAATGAAGTGAATCAATTCCAACAGGCCAGAATCCCCACTAGCTAACACATTACAAGAACATAGAAATGTTTGTACTGAAGTAGATTCCTTAATCTAAAATTAATATGTTGCCACGGAAGTAGGGTTACAAAAAGTCGGATCGTCTGTGTTTCTCTTTAAAGAATTCTTCCAGTATGAATATCGTAGGAAAAGAAAAATAAAGCTTTAAAATGCTGTCGCTTTATATCATAACATCCATCTACGTCCAATGGTCAGTACGTCATTAAAAGTTTTATTATTTAATTACTAATGCATTCTTATCATAAATCAGAGCACATGGATTATGTTTTTGAAATAGTATAACATTCAAATGAAGATGCATACTGTAAGTTTTACTGATGTATTGATAACACATACAGTAAGCAATGATCATTGCTGGAAGATTGTTGTACATAAACTATTTGAGGATTGCTTTGTTTCCTTAATAACCGTCACCAATATTTCTGTATAAGAAAGATTTCTAGAAAACAATGAACAAACCTTCTCATCCTTCCTCATGTACTTACCTGCCCAAAACATATGAACACAAAACACATGAACACAAAATACACCAAAGGACATAGAATATAATCATCTATATAAGAAAGCATTTTATGAAAACATCGCAAACAAAGAAAGCCATCTTCCCAAAAATATAACCTACCAAAACTACCGTACAACCTAACCCATCAAAGCGCTTTGGAGCGGTCTGTAGCAATACTGTTATTATTTGTATGAATTGTCCACTTAAACTAGTATGTAGTGACTTTAAGGAACCAATGCAACATAATAGATCGAATGAACTGTTTTCTCATCGAAAGCTTCGAAAAACTCATTCTCTTAATGTAAAAAAATGATACACTAGAACGAACACGACGTTACAAGATCACTAGTCTTTGTATATAAAAGTTAAAATGGGATAAAAAATATACATGTTTAGTGATAAACACTGGTCTTGGCTTAAGATAAGATCCCTGCTCCTTTTTGTACCTCTGAATCGTAAAAAATGAAATCCAAACACAAAAGGAATATCTATCAAAGAGCATTTAACAGTTTGAATTTCCAATACAACGATCCAAAGACATTAAAACGTCTAATATTAAGTGTGAGGTATTATGACATTAGTGTATACATGAACAGATTTTGATAAAAGTAATACATTCATGTCCTAAAATTGCGCACTGGTCTGCTTAGAAACTTCGTTTGAAGGTTTGTTGGATTTTGAAAAGCTTCAAATTCATGTAACCTATGTTATATCACCCATTGCTGGAATCGTGCCACATGTGTAGATATGTCTTAACTTATTTATTTTCCCGAATAATTTAACATGTCGTGGTTCGTTTGATAGAATTCCACTAAGTTTCAAGTGCACTAAAATGATCCTTATGCTGTAGTCTTGTCTTTTCGCCGTTCCCAATTTCAAGCAAACTAACCGACACCTCTGGCTATATAATGCTTGTAGTTGCTTTTAAGAATTGGTACAACTTGTATCACTAATTTATCACGCCTCTGATCCATACGTTATGTCAGGTACTTTCTTAGTTATTGAACTATAGAAGAATAAAAATACTCTTGCACGATGCCTTGTCTCATATACAAGGTCAACCGACCTCCGGGCTAGGAAACCGTTGACAACTAGCAGTATGACCAATCCTAACAGAACAGGTTTTGTTTACATTGTAAACATACTCCTTTTTATGTATTGCAGGAAGATTTGTTCTGGGAATGGAGCACTGGAAGAAATACTGTTGTTAAAGGGTATCCATTTTCAACAAGTAAATATTTTGACGGTTTACCAACGTCGCCCACGGCTTCTATACGCTGGACGGACGGATATATATATTTCTTTAAAAAGGAAAAGTAAGCATTGATTGACAATCAGTACATTCATTTCAATGACAGAAAATAATCAAACTGAAATCCACTAGATAAACATAATTCTGATTTTGCAAAACTCGTCAAAACCGATTTATAAGAAGATGAAGAATTATAAATTACGTACATAATATATCATATCCCTTTGTAAATCTGCCATAGAAGATGACATGAATGATTATGATAACGGTAAGTACTCGGGGTTGTATTTTGAAAGAAGCCATTCATTCATTGTTCTAAAGTGTTTCTTTATAATTATACTAATGTACCTTACAGAAGGTAGTCTAAAAGCCAATGATCTCTTACTTTTATTTATAGATACTACAAGGTTCATCCAATGTCTTATAATGTGATAAATGGTTATCCACAACTGATGCCCCCAACTTGGCTCTCTGGTGTCTGTTGAGTTTTATGGACAGCATGTGATGCAGTGATTAGTGAAACGATCGCATTAATGTCCTCGGACAATGTTCACTACGTACAGAAACAGTCACAAACATCACAGAACAGTATTTAACCTCTTCGCGGTTTGACATATTGTGAACATTTATGAAAACAATTAAATCTATGTTTGTCCGCTGTTCTATTAATGCCGGGATAACTAGAGCCATTGTCTTAGGATCATGTTAAAGTAATACCTCTACTTTAAGTTGTAATCGAGAATGGTTGGACGGACGGATTAGAAAAGCATCAGGTGATAGACAACGCCCACGAGGATGATGAAGCTGATATTAATGACTTACTTGAAGAAAGCGAATATCAGTCTTCGTGAATCTAGAGATTCCAAATAATTGCTGATTATAGATACGGAATGAGCAATATCTTTGAACGATTGTGATCCAAAAGATGGAGTGCTTGTTTTTGTTCATTGTTACACATCAATAACTACAGGGATATATGACAATGATCTCACTGGGATTTCTCTTTATTTTGTATCAATACTGCGTATAATTGACATAATAATCTCATGAGTGATGATGATAAACTTTATGTGGATATTAATATGGTACTGTTGACGTGATGTCGTAACTATAAAAGCACATTTTAAAAAACATATTGATGATCAAGATGAATTGTGGATTGTCTATTTGTTTTAAGCGGGTCTTAGTAATGATATTCATGTGACGAACTCACCAATCAATGGAATTGTCCCTAACAGCGATAATTTGTAAATAAGTAATAACTAGGATCTTCTATATGAAGTGGTGATATTTTACTTTTCTCCCCCTTTTTGTGTTTTGCACAGTATCCACAATTACACAATAGTGTATTCATAATCTATACTGCCTTGTTTACTTGTTTTCTTAAGTAACTTATACATTTAAAATGACTTACAATCGATTGTGATAATTGTAAGTTACATATTTGTTTTTAAATATCACAGATGAACATTTTTATGAAAAAAGTGAATTCATATATGACACTAACTCTTTGTATTTCTTAAATCATATTTAGATAATATACATTCTAACAAATGACATTGCTATAACTCTGTAATGTTATTAATTTATTAACATGTAATTCTGAATATCAATTCTAATACACCATAAATTGATCAATCTGTATTCAGCTCTGTCTTGTTTGGTGGATCTTATGAATTGTGTCAAATTAGATACGAAACGCCTTCATAATTTGGAAATAATCGGAAAAATGAGTACAAATGTTAGTAGCACCCACCTCCTTGTTGGAGTGGTGAAGGTCGCTGACTTCAAATCACTGATAGAAGGTCGTGGGTTAGAGCCCCGCTACCGACCATGGCTCTTTATGTGAGAAAGTAGGCAGTTGCTTACGGAGGATGGGAGTCTAGTACTGGTTCTTTCCAGGAGTGATGGTTAGGTGAACTTTCCGCCTCATATGACTCTGACTGTTGAAAAGGGGCGCAGTATTCGACATAAACAAAAACAAACAAAGAAGTTCGTAGCGAATGAAATCAAAGTACTGAAAGCATTTATGGAAACTGAACTTACATAGACTTGCACTGCAACATGGAACGGGAACAACAATGATGTAGTGTAACCATTGCATGACGGATGTAGGAAAAACGGAGTACTTAGTCCACATCAAAATTCATACGCGCCGTGCCAAAAACCAAAGTTTGCATTCATATAAATCCACCCGACCTATGTAAACGAGGTTTTAAAGTAACCACACGTGGGTAAGCAATACAAATAAGCATGTTCCATATGCAATGTCCAAAACAATAAAAAAGGCCAAGTGAGTTCAGTAGTGTAAGCAACGCGTCATTGACAAGAATCAGCGACCTAATGTGTTCATCATCAGTACAACGTACAGATCATTAAACAAAACAGATAACTTGAAAGGTAAGTAGCACGCCGGGCTGTTGAAATTCGGAAGCGAAAAAGCCAACAATGCGTAAGTGTGTTCAAACTTTGTACTGTTTGTTATGAAGAAAAAAATAACGACTGTTTATAAACTATAATAGCCTCAATTCAAACTAATCGCTCTTTTAAACATCTTATTTATCAACAAACCTTAGTGTGCTTCGTTTGAACATTTCGAAAAAAGGGTTATACTAAGGTTTTGAGATAGGTGGAGTTATTTAACGTCAGTTTGAAGTTTCCTTAGGCTGTAACAATTTCTTTAAACCCATCTCTTTCATTGATCGAACATTAGAAGATAGGTTATTACGCCTTTTAAACCATAAAGGAATCTTTCAGTTTTTCTCTTTTTATAGATGTTTTCTATGTAACGCCCAGATATAAATGTTTTTTCCCGAATATGAAAGGCAAATCAAATTGATATCTTGTTGAATCGATTAAAAACATATTCAGGCATCCAAGCGGAATTTCGATAGCATTTTAGTACTAATATGTACCACAGTACCCTCATTTTCGCTTGTGCGTCATTACAAAGCCTATTCACATGTTAACCAGAAACAGTTAACTGACGGACAATCGGGCCATCTTTTTGCACCTTTGTCCAGGAAGTACGTTCTTCATTTAAACTAACATCAGTATGCATGATTCCGCTCCATTGTTGCTTAGAATCACTGGGACAGATGGTATGCTTTCTTGGGTTGGTCTAGAAAAGAACCACTATTCACCTTGTGCTCAATGAGTTCACTGAACCGAAAGATGGAATTGGTTTATTGCTTCGTGATTGGCACCCTTTTCCAACATAAAAGCTAGATTCATAAACATACAACTTTGCACGAACATAATATATCTTGAAAGCTTGAAACCATATGAGAGGTGATTTTTTCTGGTTCAAACATGACGTAAATAAGAGGCATTGTACACATGTGTAAGATAATTACTGGTACGTACAGGCTGCATTTTAAAACAATCAGAGAAATATTGTAAGATAAACGGATACTAGTAAACATGCCAGAATAAAGAAACTGTTATTATTGCACATCGTTTCTTTGATGCCGAAGTGCATATTGTGAATGTCAGTATATTAACTATCAAAGAAAATAGCAACCCCAAGGCTGAGCAATTGTTTCTACATTGAAGGTGTGAAATAATGCTTTGACAACGTATGCCCCGTAGAATTCCTCACTTGTGTAGATAAAGGCGTATTTAATCATAGGGGTTAAACGTGGTCAGAGTCAGAGTCATTCAGTGACTTACCAGCTTTTAGAACCATTGACCTTCCATAAGCCAAGACCACTACACCACGGAGACCCCCCCCCCCCCCCGTCCCAAAAATATCGCAACAAATTTCATTATATGCATCAGTCAATATCTTCCCAGATACCATGTGTTTGAGAACAATTCCCTTTTTATGTATGAAAAGTTTCTGGATATGTTTAGCTAGATAATATTATATACATGGAACTCAATTATACTTCGTTGCAACAGATATACGCCCGAGTGTAATTTATCCTTCGGTAAAATTTTCGTGAGGAACATCCGTTCCTCGTTGTGAGCACCCATATTACATGTCAACAAGGTATTTTGTTTCCAAAATTATGAAAAATACAGGCCAAAAATATCGAAATACAGTTAGCTAGCTTTGGGTTTTCCGAGTATGCACATGTAAAGATATAGCCTGTTGGTGGACAACTCAATTGATGATTAAACCGTACGACGCAGTCACTCGGGGTGGCTTGAAAACAGGAATGAACGTCTCTAATGACCAAATAAAACGTCCAAAACGTCAATCCTGGTCATTATCTTTACATGTGCCTACTCGGAAAATCCATAGCTTGCTAACTCCATTTTGATGTTTTACACAAAGGCCCGTATTTATAATTTTGGAAAAACTTACCTTGTTCTCATGCAATATGAGTGCTCACGAAAAAGTTCCTCACATCATTTTTGTCGGAAGATAAATTACACTTGTTCTGATATCACAATCAATAGGTATTTTCCGACTCATTTTCCCACTCATTTTCCGACAAGCAAAACCACTTAAGCATTGTGCTTTGGAACATGACACAACTTTTCTGATGCTGTATGAAGTTTAGAATTCATATTTACCATGTTTAGATTGTACGCACAATCAATAAGCTAGAAATGTCATATCAATCAGCTATAAATGTCATATTAAATTACTTTTTTAAATATATAAGTCATCCTGATATTTTCATGGGTTCCAGTATGCAGGTGTACGTCAATCAATGTTCTTAATATTTTTCTGCAACATCTCAACCTATAGTATATACTTATTTGATTCACATACACTTAAACGTCGGCCAATCATACGGTAAGAATGAATGTACTATAGATAAATACCGGTGTAACCGTATCTGAATCTTCAACTGAGAAGTTTGAAAAAGGTTAAATCAAATTTAATGCTTAGCACAAAGTACTGTTTTTAAAATGCTAAGGCACTGTTACGTTTGTCACCGTATATTTTTTTGACTAATTAACTGTCTAACTAAATGTACATGGTTTCGTATTATTTCAAAATATGTAACTCCAATCCTTTGTTAAGAGACCACCTGTCTTCAGAGACCATATTTTCGTTCTCTCTTGAGTGGTCGCTTAAAACAGGTTATACTGTATCCACGTGTTTATATTTGTTGATCATAACAAGATTTTATGTACGAGTATTAAACATTTATTCTGAATAAACTTAAAATTAGAAAAATGTTGCCGAAAAATCTTTTTTTTCTCTTCGCTGATAGCTTTGGTCTGACGAATCGTTCCCATTTTGAAAAATGAGATTAGAAAATACGGATACATGATATCGATCACTTCGAACAAATATTTATAATCTATCTTTATTTTGCATGGCCTAACCTTGTACCACTTAAAAGCCAGGATATAAGAAAGGTTTTCTGGTTCATTCGCTACGCAATTAAATGTGCTTTATTTCCTTGCCAGGTAAATACGTGCAGGTTGCATCTTCCTAATTCCTGGGCGCTAACCATTTGATAAACATTCATTTTACGGATACACTTGTCAAATATCTTATAAAACCGAACTTGCGTGGGAAAACGTTCCTCTCATGAATGCTAAAATATGGGAAGATGATCCATTGTGTACCACACCGTGTATCCGGATAATAGGAACGCTCTTGAATATAAATAGCGCAGAGACATGAATTCAAAAATATTTCATATTTTTGATAATTTTTTCAAATATTTACATGAGATACTAAAATCTGTTTATAAGTAAACATCCAACATTGTTTGTATAATCTTTATGTAAGATGACATTTAATTATTTGATTTCGTTTATTCGAAATCGTCAGATTTGCATTTTAAGTTGTCATTTTCTTGAGAAATGTTGGTCTTTTGTACGCCTACAGACCTCATTTTAAATGATTTTGTACTGGCACTAACACAAAATTACGCGTAAATGTCTGCAGAACGATAGTGTATAAATGATTTTGTTTTTATTTGAAAAATAGTCTCACAATTAATCACCAAAGAAAACATGTACAAAATGGTTTGGATCAAGTAAACGCCATCCTGAAAAACACATGGATAAAAGAACGCACAAATGGATAGATATCAACGTGGTCATAGTGACTTTCATTATTTATATTTTTATAGCAAATCACACATGTTGTACTTTCTTTATCTTTTATATGACAGAAGATTTATAGGATGATTGAGTCTGCATCTAAGATTTGTGTGTTGTAAATTCTTGACTTTGTAGGACTTTTTCTTTACAGTAGATACATTTGAAGACTTTGGAAAAATCTGATCTTTTTTTAAAAAAGTTATGCTATTATTATGTTCTTTTTATAACAAATATTTTCTTTCAATACAATAAGTCAATTATAACTATAACACATTTCTCCTGAAGGACATCATGCCTTGTCACACCCTATTTGTATATGGATCCTTTCGAATATAGCACCTCGGGGTAGCTGTATTCAGTGAATGGTACTGTTTAAATTGGGGAGTTGTATACGGAAAAAGTATGTACAATGTCAAGTTCAGCGGAACGACTGGTGTGGCAGATGAGGTTATCTCCTTGACATTTGAATGCCGCGCATGACAGATTGTACTGTACATGGTGTTATTCAATGTGTACTAACTTACATAGTCCTCTTCGACCCATGGGGGAACATTTGTCATCCACCACTCTACGCCATTTGGGCCGGACGTGGGTCCTTGTTTTTGCCTCATTCCAGGACATGAAGACTTTAGTTCCTTGTCCAGCGTTCTTCTCTATGTCAGGACAGGTCTATCTAGTCTTCTCTTGACCTGTGGATTCCTGTCAAGAGATTGGTAGACAATTGTGGGTATTTGTGAATGGTGTGTCCGATCCATTGCCATACCCCATCTTGATAGTTTCTTCGATGAGGACTTGCTAAAGTTTTTATCCACATGTCCTTAAGCTTGTTGCAATCTTTTTCTGGCCAGCGGATTTTAAAAATCTGTCGCAGACATGTATTCACAAAGACCGTCATTTTCTCGTTTAGTGTTTTGGTGCGTCTCCCCGGCCGTCTCTGATCCGTAGAGTAAGTTGAACATCACATTGACCTTAGGGCGGTGAAGACGTGCCTGGCTCTCCAGATTCTAGACCGAATGTCTTTTTCTGTTCCGCTCGATGTGCTGGTGGTGCTTCCTAAGTAGGTGAAGCTGCTGATATCTTCTATTAGGTTGTCTTGGATTATGAAGAATGACTGAATCGCTGCATTAATCCTTCATGGACTTGGTCTTGTCTGCATTGATTGTCAGTCTGTAGATTGCGCAACCTGTTGAAGACGATCAGTTTTCTCCTGCATCTGGTGGAAGTTGTGGAACATTAGGCGGATGTCAGCATCGAATTCCAGGTCTACTTTATGAAGGTACACTGGATGCCGCATCGTACATTGATGGTTGTCTTCATTTTTTTAACTTCACAATCGACTAAACGGTCAGAACACTCAAAATAATTGTTTTACAAACTACCTAAGTACACGACATGCGCAAACATACAATTCAATACATTTCTCTTCGTACATAAAACAACGAAAGCTACAAGATTTTAGTTGCATAATCGTGCGTTATTGCTAATCCAATAAGTTGAGTTAAATGCGTTCACTGATTATCCATGCTACGTTAACCACGTATCCATTTCTCTCTAGGGTCATCTTTATAAAACTGAATTACAAGTTAAATGTATGTACGGCGCAAAATCGCATCCGGCAATTCAATACTAGAATGTGGCCTATGTAGCATTTTTTATCAGGATGTGCGAAGTTTCAGATCAAACGAATTTGTTATTTTGACTTAACTGATCCCGAAACTAAAATGATCATCTACTCCATCAAAAATACAAGCCGTTGATGTTTCATGAATCTCATGAATCTGGTCATATGGTTCTACAGTTCACGAGGTACTCTATATGTAGTCCATGTTTCCACCCTAAAATTAAAATCAGGGGAAACTATCACCTCGATGTATCAGACGTTGCAATATCTGCTGGAATGCATATAAAATATTTAAATAAAGTCTCCAAAAATAATATACTCCGTTGTCTGAGGGTACGTTGTCGTAAAAACCTGGTATAACGGTCCCAAACATAGATTTTCAACTGTAAAGTGACCATATATATCGAACCATAAAGTGACCGTCTATGTCGAACCAATTAAGTCATCATTTCTCACCTGATCGGAAATTTTTTGTATTGAGCTCCGAAATCGATATTTAATTAATGACAATTGCGTAAACAAGTCAGTGTCCACGCTCGCGATTATAAAATTAGTCTGTGTGAATATGTTTATAATGTTTTGTTTATTTGCGACATGTTGCTAAAATAAATACATCGAAACGTATAAATACCGTGTTCCGTATCTTATAACACGATTAAATGATTATTACAACACACCGACGATCGCTCCAAAATGTAATAAACACAGCGAATTTCTCTAATAGTTTATACACCGAAGTTCATTTAGATCGAACAATTTTCCTAAGTCCTTTGATATAAAGAGTTTCGGCTGCATTTATTGACAGATGGGCAGATTCATTCCCGTCGTTGTACATGTTTATCGAGCTCGCTCCATTCTTAGACTATAAATAGCGACTGCGTCATCAAGCTAACACTAGTTGGTGTGAGTAACACGTGACCTCGCTCTATTTCTGTTTTGTTTATATCACGTGATGACCATTGCGGATATTTCGGAATATTTCGGGCACTGTCAGTAATCTGCTTCGTGCAAGAAGTTGCGATTTTGCATCGCCACTTAAAAATAAGCATTCCAGAGTGAACGGCGGGCTTCCGCCGCCGTACAATAACAATATCAAAGAAAATCAGAGTTAAATCGAATAAGTACCCGATTCTATATAAATTTGTCTTTTAAATACTCTGTATGGTTTCTTTTTTATAATGCGTTATTTTTTGTAAAATTTAATAAAACATCGACAAACAATGACACAATCTGATGTCGAGTATATTAAATTAGTTATCATACTGCCACTAGCATGATTTGTAATATTTAATGTGATGACTATTCAAGATTTATATTCTGACAATTGACTAGAATAGAAAATATGTGCATAACTGACTCGTTAAAGCCAAAATTCAGAGAAAAAGATAGATATTTGACTCTGTCCGCCATTTTTGTTGCTGCGTTGATCGCTATCCGTAGGAGTTCGTGTTATTCGGATACACGGTGTGTGTACACCTGGGTAGAATAATCGGTCCTCCATAAGCTAGCTGGACGGCGTCAATCGTAACTACTCGGGTAATTCCGTAACTGAGAAATACTCCTCGTACGTAAGTGTAGGGTTACAAATTTTGGTTATTTGGTTTGCGGTCACTACTTTTTCAACACATATCAACTTAAAGGTGCTCGGTTTCTCAGAATTTCAGACTTTCAAACGTGTTTATCGTTCGCGATTGACAAAATAGGCATTACATTCCCATTGAAAGAGCCTAGTGATTACCTGTCAGAAACAATAATCCATTATTCACGGAAGACCCTTTGATAGTTTATGTTATATATAGAGTCCATGTAGACTGAATTATCTGCCCCTTCCTGCTACACATGTGTAAACGCCGGGAACCAGGACAGATTTACTACAAAGATTGAAGCTATCCATCAGGACGATATTAATTAAAGCAGTAAATTTGTTTTGAAATTATTTAGTAGGCATGGTACCCGATATCAAGGGTGACAAAATGTTTAATTCTCTTGATTTCCTTGTGTAAAATGTATGTAAATAAAACCATCGAAATAGCAAAATTGTTGTTTTTATCAATTTACACAAGCCTTACTGTGCTGAAGATTCTATAGTCATAATCCAGTATATGTTTTAGATAATAATAGCACGTAGTCATAGGCTTTTCCAATTCTTTATTGAATGTAAGTATTTCAAGGCCAGATATACGAGAAATCCGATTGGTTTCAATTTGTTTTATATCACATTTTATGTCTCCCTCCCCCTACAGGTTTCTAGAAGTCGCCCATCGAACGCTAGAATGTCGTGAGTTCAAACCTTGAGCCGACTCATGTTTTCTTTGATGATTTGGTAGAAGACATTGTGGTTATAAGGACGGCCGGCCACCACCGCTGGTGATGCATAAGGAAATGTTACTGGCGCAGAACAAGATGGCATTGGTGCAAAATAAAAAAAAACTGAAAGGCTTAACATAATTCAGTTAAAACAACTGAATGCGATTAAGTGCAAGTATTACGATGCGTTTAAAACAGTAAGAAACACTGTTTTATATCATGTACTTTTTTATTTCTACTGTATAACATTGCGTAAGTGTCGATAAAGTTAGTTTATTATAGGTAGTTACATCTGCATTTATTATCTACACAATGTTGATCATCCATTGTGCAGCCAGTCGATTGGCAGTCATCTTTCGTCAAACAATTTGTGGTGGCTGAAATATCATATTGTACAAACAATAAAGTACATGTATACTCACACGACAAAGAAAGAGTGCACTTGGTAAGCGGGATTTTTATTTTTATAGGAGCAATTAAAATATAGGCAAATTTGGTACCAAAATGTGCAAAACATTTAGGCTATAAGATATTCGGCTGATAGATGCTATGTGTGAAGGATTATCTTCTTAGCTCATGGTGATATATCCAGAATTCTAAAGTTTATAACCGAAAAGTTATGCGCAATATAAAAATGCACACATTCTTTTTCGTGTAAGTATACACTATCATTTTGACAAGCAAGAGAATAAAAATGTAACCATCAAACAAGAACAAGCACTACTATGAGAATACTATGGGCCGGTATATCTGTGTGAATGCAATAAAAGGGGTCTCTATGGTCGAATGTTAATTACTAGACCCGCACCTAGTTGAGGTTTCAATCCTACAAGGAGCCACATTGCTAGCTTACGGAATGCCAGTGGTTCTACCCATAGGTGTACGCGTGTTGTTTTTCTTCCACGTTTGAAGCTGGGAAAGGCGCCAAGGAACCCTAGCTGTTGTTCCATGACCAAAACAATGTTTAAGTAAAATATTATTGTCATCATTACAACTACTTTTTTTACCATTTATTTTTTCATTGTTTGGTATAAATAAGCTCAGAGATATAGATCGTGTGGAAAAATATGAATTGTATCAAAAAGCTTCGGCGGGTAGAATTTTAGGCGACTTACTGTCTGTACACGTGCATACGCTATTATGACACTCCATCTGAAAATTTGCCCCGGAACAAGTAATATGGTTGCAATCTTTTGTATCTGAACATGTCTCACTGTTTACAAGAACTGAAAATATATTTGGACCCAATATATGAGCTACATTTTAGCTGCTCTCCAAAGTAACTTTTGGAAAGGTAACTATATCACTCGTGGTCAGCTCAACTATACGAGACTTATATGCGACATATACACTAACTAGGGATGTCCATCCATTCTTTTAGTTATTATTCAAATATTAATCTTATAAATTCTACATATTTATTAATAAAATACTTATATAAAATAACTTTATAATATATATCCTATTTTCATCATAGTATCCTTTTCACTATATCCGAGTTCACAATATCTACGTTCACTATAACTCTACTATACTGTAGTACATAAAAGGGACTCACCAAACAAGCAAAGAAAAGCACTGGCTACTTGAACAGCCTTCATTTCAGTTTTATGTTTTATTTTAAATACAATAATTAGATGAGATATACACGAAACTTACAATGATAATTGTGAAATTGGACCCTGATAAGACTTATAAATACATACTTTTATCTATTAGCGTTATCTCACCGTACTATTTAAGATTGCCTTCGACAAATTATGCCACTCCAAATATGATCATGTTTGTCCTAAAGACAGAAAACTCGTGACTTTAATAATACATTGTAGCCCTTTTCATACTTTTTATGACCCTGATATGAAGACGTACGCCCTACTCAAAAGTGTATACTTTCACCAGGAACCTATTTCTGAACATTCTCCAATTGCAAAAAAATCCTAGAAACCACGGACATTGACCTTTGGAGATACACAGTACACACGAGTTTTTTTCCATGAAGTATATTACTTACAATAAGGTTAAATCGGGCGCTTGATAACTTTACGTTTTATAATGAATACAATACGTGAACTAAACTGGTTCCCGTTGACTTGTGTGTACAAAGCCCTTTGGTGCACTGCATCATGGAACGGGAACCAGTTTATACATGAACAACCACCACGCGAAACGGAATGAGGGTAAAAATCGTATCGAAACGGTTCAGATGTTTCCTCGTCAGACACGTTTGTAGACTGTTGGAAACGTACGATTACATTATTTTATTCATAGCATAAACAATCGTGAGCTCATTGTGTATGCTAATGTAGTCAATAGTAGACTTAATATGAAAGAATCGTATCTAAAACGTACTGGAGAACGGGAAAAGAAAAAGACTCAATGTCATATACGTAACCATATTGAGAAATCATCGACACAGATTGTTCTCCCGTTTCTAATATGAGGAATGTGTTGGTTTTGGAAATGGTTGAAACGTATATATCATTAAATAAACGAGCATGGCGGAACTGGGGTATTAATGATCAAGAATTAAATATCTAGACATAATACATGTACTGTTTTTAATTATACTGACAAAATCACCGATTTGATAATATTATTATTATTATTGATGCTAATTTCCCGTTCCTAAAGCATCCGATAATCTTTTCAGAACAATAAAACAGCGCTGATTTCTTACACTATATATACAGAAATTATTAAGAAAAAAAGATCACAAAATGAAATAATATTCAACCGCATCGATATTAAGACCATGCACCTCAATATAACAACCGATTTATATTTTTTTTTATTCTCAATATTTTCTCAACGTTTTTGCCAAATCAGTGTTTAGACTTGTGCTTGGTTCTAAAGATTGTTCGTGACTCTTTTTATCTTATCATGTCAAGCGCGTGACCTCAGAAGCACGATTACAACAGGTGAGAGAACAATATCCAGATGTCCATGTTGTTTTATCTATGTAGTAAGGAATAGAACGAATTTGTTCTGTTAAGGCGTATAAAGTTATATACTAGTATGTAAGTCTTGTTAATAACAGAATAATTATAAGTACACATGATACGAATAATATCCAAATACCTAAATTTAAATAATGAATATTTGAAGCAGTCTGTAAATTTTGATTAGTAACTATAAATAGAAATGAAAGAGAGTTAACTCGGAGATTGAAGATAAAAAATCAAACATTTTCAATGTTTAATCAGATATAGTTCTCCATTTTTCCAAGGTAAAATACATCGTTTACAGAGAGTAAGCGGGGCATGTTTGAATTAATCAAACGCTGCTTGGATCGTTAAACAGTAGAATAAAATGTTAGAGGACACCATGCAACAAACAAGTTTGTTAAATTTCAGAGACAGTGTTTGATTTCTTTTAAGAAAATACTATAAGGTTGTGAAAACAATGTGATTTAAATGTACACTTATTGAAATTCATGTAGCATTTCTAGTTAGGTTAGATATAACTTTATACACTTTAAGACAAGCTCCGTTTATAGATATTTGTTAAGAATCAACATCACATCTCTGAGACTCCACTGATATGTTCAGATTCGTAAAATGAAATAGCTTTTAATTGTGTGATAACAGTAGTTCATACATGCATCGTAACATGTATGTTTGATAAGCCTCATTTCGTATTAGATACAAATATGGAACTAGAACGGGACAGATAAGCCAGCATCTTCACCGGTAGTATCTTTTTATACTAGTGTAGTTCTTTGAAATGCGTTTCTTTGCTGTATTTTTTCTTTACTCAATTTTCGTGGTTTTTACTAAAATGGCTATTTCGTGGGGACTTGAATTCGTGGATTTTGACTTTAGAAAGAAATGCCTTATCTCTTTGATTTCGTGGATAAGCTGACCCACGAAATCCACGAAATTAAATCCCCAACGAAAATGAATGATTCCACAGTATTTTCGATTTTTTTTCAGAATCGAAATTCTCATACCGTTCCAAGATTACATTCATGAGAAATTGACAGTTACCTGCGGAGAGCAAGCAGTGTTAGTGCTAGTTCTTACCCCCCCCCCCCCCCCCCCAAAAGAAGAAGAAAACAGTTGAAAAGGGGTGTTACGTAAAAATAAAAAAATGAATAAGTCCAATACGTATGTATGAGAATAAAGAAGGGAGGTAAATATAACAAACTTCGTTGGTAAATTGGTATGAGTTACACATTAAGATATCACGCAGCCGAGCAAAACACTTTGTACATGCAACTCTAATTCGAAATTATTTATAAATGGGTTGGTTTGTGCATTTTATAAAATCTGATTTAAAAGATGAAAAACAATCTTTCTCGTCATGAGACAGTGTCTTAGCCTGCTGCTATAAAATATAAATCTGCAAAATATTTAAGGGTGGTAAGTTTACAGCCAAGGAAAACTTGCTCGTTGAATTGGCCGCCACAATTATATAAATCAGAAATCAGTGGTGAATAACGACTTTAAACCAAATATTCATTGTTTAATTTCAGCTATTTAGTTGAATGATCCCAAAAGAAATTGAAACGATGCTAGCGCAGTTGAGTGGTCACGTAAATATGCGTTATCAAGTAAAAACTAAATAGAATGCGAACAATACTTGTTTATTATTGAACACGTAAAGGCACATTAATTTTCCTTGTTTCGAAAATAATTTACATAATTTACATATATACGTGTGTGAAAATCGTCGTAATAAAATACCTTGCGATCTCTTATAATAAATATCGGAGTGGCGTCCATTTGATTGAAGATTTATAACTAATGACAAGTATATTTCATGTATTATTCCATTGACAACAAAGTCATGTGAAAAAAACATGTGAAATGAGCCGTGTATTATAAGCCATGTGCAACAAAATTAATTAGGGACCCAGGTATCGCTTCCTCAACTATAGGAGTTCGCGTGAATACCGCTAAGCACTACTTTTTAAATCTCAAAGGTCACTGCGTCGTTTCTTTCATGTGAACAAAATTTTTACAATGAATACATCGAGTTATTTGTGTATTTGTATACCGACTTAATACACAGCGATTCATACACAGAAGAAAACGTTCTAAATCGATTATTTCCAATCGATCACACTTCAAGTACCGCTGTCGGCGTGACTTGTAACGTTTGTGTGTACATATGGCAGGCTTTAAATATATTAACAAACTACGAATGCTGATAATCTCAAATGTTGTTCAATGCTTTTATTGAAAATTAGGCTCAAGGATTGTGATAAGGCTGTAATAAGAGATTTTGGATATTGAAACGAACACTGTACAAAGGTTTGTAACTTTTATTTCTAAAGTTCTATTTATATGCATTGTATACACTATCTCCATGCCATGTGGTTATTGTCTGAAAAACAATAGTTTAAGCATGTACCTAAAGTTGTACTTATATATATGATTAGACTCGTTCTTTGGAAAGTATCTAAAGTCAAATATACTTTGGAGAAGTATTTAAATCATTTTAAAAAATTTGCTGCGCTGTCTAAGTAGATTTCGATTTTCTATTAAAATTCCTGTCTTTTGGGAAATAAATATTATGCTATTATAATTCAAATGAAGAAATTGTTAGGGTTTGTCTATTCCATGCAAATTGCTACCCACTCGATATGTCGACCTGTAAGAAACTACCTAACAACTAACCATAAAGCCCTTCCAATCCGGACCGGTTCCCTCAGTCCGGGCTTGAGAGGTTTTATCATATTCTATGATCATTTTAAAGTTTTGAATTCAATGTTTTATTGCGTGAAGTTTCATTGTTCGCATTACTGACATGGTTTTATTTTACGACCTGATTTACTCACATACTCCAAAAGCTATATAAAAGGGTTGGGTGTAATAAAACCCGTATCAGTTCTGCTAACCTTATTTATTAGACAATATCATTGATAACTAATGATGTATTGAACAAGTTTATGTCTTTCTACACGCAATATATTCTATTAAAACCAATTCGTATTGAGGTATTAATGATTCATGGTATGTACACCGTACAGTAAAACGTCACTTAGTGACCAAATCAACATATAATTTTATCAAGCAGATGGTGTTAACATCAAGGTGTTACTGTACATGCTAAAATTGGATTGCGTATATTTTACACTACCGTACGTAATTGTCTATAAGGTTGTAAGTATTGGCCATCAGCAATATATACATTCAATACATACTGCGTATGAAATACTGTAAAACTTTGACATTTAGACCAACGTCAGGAAATCTTGAAAGCGAATTTTGCATTGAGATGGCCTCATTATAAAGCTGAATATAGAGAATATAGTAATCAAAGTACTGTAAATATTCATGTAAACTCAAAAAGTTTACATACATTGCACGGCAACATTGTTCCAACGGGAATTAGTTCGAGAATCGCATGGCTGTACGGTTGTAGAAAAGGACATAAAAATGCATGCACACCGAGCTAGTGACGGTTATGGAAATCTGAACTATCGTTAGGAGATGGTGTTTATTTTGGTCAAGTGAGTGGCGATAATATCGAGCCGACATAAACCGAAAATAAATGGTAGAAATTAAACGAAACCAATCCAACATATAGGCTTAAAGCGTGTCTTACATTCTCAAATCGCTGAACGAAAATTTAACAAAATAGGCTTAAGCAATAAGGGGGTACTGCTAGCATGTGGTGTGTTTTGTCTATTAATGTATTTGAAATTTGATTATTTTCTTTGTATGAATGCGAACAATTTAAATCACCTGGCAATCAATGTTCAGATAGATTTCATATCTCAATACAATCATAAATGATTCGATTTAAAAACACATTATTAAGTATGTATTAGTTGAGAGTGGTACGCTCGTAATGTGTATTCGTGTATGATCTGTAATGATAAGTGTTAAGCGATACTAACTATACAATCATTAGGCAATAAAACACATTCATTGCCGTACATAGCAAGAATTTGATTAACAATCTAATATTTGGTTTTGTGAAAAATAATTGAAATGATATAGCATATATTCTGAAATAAAACTTTCGAACAAATAGTGGTTATCTTAAGTTAATACTTACTTTGGTAACGGAAGTGGCCTTAATTACGTGTTATTACATGACATGTGTTTATTTGTATTGTATATTTGTTTTGTTTTGACGATGTACATATTGTACAAGTCTCTAATAAAAGTTCTGTTCTGTTCTTAATTCTTATTTTAGTAACGGAAGTAGCCTTAATTACGAGGTTCTTGAAAAGGGACCCGGAAGGCTGATCCTTTTAAATCATTTGCTAAAATAGAGCTGTTAAAACAGACGACAATACTAGGAAATAATGAATAGGAACCACAAGGATACACGTATGCGGACAATTGTTGCTTCATTTAGACGATCCTTAATATATCATGATAGATATGTGGTATCCTAGCCCAAACTTCTAACACTGGACAGGCCGGCAGTCTGGTAGACAGGCTGTTTGTTTACATTATAATTATGTTTATATTGATAACGAAAATCGCCAAAGAGACTACTTCGGTTGATGAACAATTTACTGCAAACCAACCCCTTTTAAGGATGTAGTTATTCATTATTTCTGAATACAAATGAACGCCAATAAGGATTTAAAGGAAAATAGTAATCAACATTTTTATCGTAATACAAACTTCTCTTACTATTTATTGTTAATTAATAATATATGTTGCATAATTGACCAATACCTGACCTTTTTGACGTCGATTTCGAATTCAGTTACATTTTTTTTATTTTACTAAATGATCAGATTAAATATTAGTGATAAAATGTTTAGATATACAGGTAATTGCAAAAAGGGCTTACTATACAGAATAAACATACATATTAATTCACATTAATGAAGAATTTTGTGGCTAACAAAAAGAAAGTCGATCTATGATTTTATTGATTTTATGGATTATTTCCATTAATAAAGGTCAAGGTTAATTATATATCACGTGATTGTTTTAGTATTGTTTGATAAATAGTGTATGCATGAATAATTGATGCTTAATTAAATTAATACGATCAAGTTATACTGATGCATACCATTGCAATTGGAAGAAAATTACATTGACACTATAGCCCCACCCTCCTTACTCGTCCTAGTAAACAACTGACGTCCTATGATAGACAGTTAGATTGTCGTTGTACTTTGGTTGAATTTGCAAACCGTTTAGACGTCAAACCCGACGTCTAGTCGACGTCCGGATCCGACCATGTTCCAACTAAAATCCGACCTGTTTCCAACCACTCATTACCGGCTTACATATTAACAGAAAAAGTTCCAGAGGCCAGTGAATCCAAAACTAATCTGAAAATTCAGAAAAAATCTTTAAGGTGTTAAATGTCATACTTATCCGTCCAGCATAATCTCACATGGCAGTATTTTTACAAGCCATGCATTCTTTTGTTTCGTTCGTGTCGTGGATTAAAAATTATCAATACTACTATCATAACGATTTAATTAAGGTGGAACCAAACGATTGAAATTACGTCGTGTTCGACGTCAAAACGGTCATTTTTACGGTATTTATAGTGCCTCACTGAAAATATTTATCGCTCTATCAATTTATGTAGATATTTAATGAAATAAAATTTTAATAGCGGAGAATAAAATTACCTATATGTAGGTATAAATTTGATGATCATGATTTAATTATAAGTGCAAATAAAACGATTTTAAATGTAAAGTTTAGTGTTTTTTTCTTCTCACTTTCAAACTTAAATTATTTTTATAAAAAATCTGCCCGAGGGATTTTTTTTATTTTTGTCTAGAATAAAGTTTGATGTGTCACCTGTTGTTCTCATAAATTCTAAGAAAATCTATCGAGCTGTTTTTATTTTATTAAAGCTTTAAATGATAGCATTACCTTATAATGCGCTCATTCGCTGTCAAGAACGTCGCTTCAAACACACGTCATGTTTTGATATCTATCGCGTACTTACATCTATTTTACTAACTGTACACTATGATCTATAACGATTTGTTTGAATTAATGATACATTGTTTGTCAGTAACCCTCATCAACATTGCCATTCATTTCAGTTAACAATAAACACATTACATTATCATTTTAGCGTGCTTAACGTGTACATACGCGTATATAAATAATGTGACAAAATTGTAAAACTTGACCGCTCTAGTGAACTAAAATGGAAGATAATTGTGATTATTATTTCCATTTTTTGTATAAAAAACCAGGTTCCATGATTTACATAATATATAATTATTATGTTATGATTGAGATGTGTAGTAAGATGTGTTATTTAAATGATATGCATTCTATGTATGTTTATTTTTGGGGGTAAATATTAAGATTTACGACCCCGTTGTGATAGCGCATTTATGATATATTATACTACTCAAAATTTGATAAGGATCACTTCTTATACTGTATGGCATTATCGTCAATTTTGGATTACACACATAAAATATGTTGTTGTTTTTTCAAAGATATCTGCATATCATGAGTGCAATATGTCATCCATACATCGAATCATTCGAGCGTAACGAGCGTCGAAATGACGACAGGGTAAAAATTAAATTAGACATTTTATGGGTATCTCTGGGGCATATAAACTTTGAGCAAAATGCGCAAAAGTGCTAACTTTTGTTTTTAGTATTGAGACTGATGTCCCCGTGCGTCAAAAACAGTCTGACATCGACTCCTCATGCTTCTAATGAGTCGTCCAATCTTAAATTGTGGGATTCGAGCCCGTTCCTCCGGAGGTTCCTCTCTGAGCTGTCTGGTGGATGTTGGACAGGACGCCCAGATATCGCTCTCTGTAGCATATCCCAGACGTGATCCTTATTATATTTTGAGAAGTATATATTCTTAATATAAGTGAAGATGATAGCTACAGTATGTGGAAAATACATACATGATTAAAACAAACGAGTCCGTTGTTTCAGATTTGATTGAAATGCGTAAAGTTCATGATGTCATCAGAACGTTCGAATTCAAATGTAAGCCCGATTCTCACTGCCACAGTGCTGTTCCTGGTGACTCCCGATGGCAAATAACCGGTATATCAACCTTAAATGTCTACCGCGCATGTAGTGCTCACCAATAATCCGGAACCCTAATACCTAGTGTATATCATTGTACAGCCAGGGTACAACACCGGACGTACCTCGGTTCTGCCCCGGAATTTCAAGGATTAAGCCGGTTCTTAATATTTTCCCGGTAACCCCCCGGTTGTATTATGTCTTAAACATTTTAACAAATACGCATCTGTTCGCCATATAGGGCCGGATCAACAAGGTCCATCCAGGACTGTCGTGGATAACTACAGTGCCACCAGGATTGTACTCCTGGTTTGACTAGGTTTCGCAAGGTCACTCATCCGAGACCAGCCGAGAGTCAACCCGTCATTCATTGATTTTAATATGTATTAGTTAAATGTTATTTTGCTTGTTTCCAGAAGGCCGCATTGAAAATACATTTGTAAGTCAAATGTTTTGTATATTTTACTTAATGTGTACACCTTCTATAAATAAAGATATTATTATTATAACAGAAAGATTAGCGCTGTACACAATGTGTCAAACGACGTTCTAGAAGGCGAATTAGCGTTTTGTAAGGTGACGCTATATAGTGAAGCTTGGATAAAATAAAAACAGCTCGATAGATTTTCTTAAAATTTATGAGAACAGTAGATGACACATGAAAGTTTATTCTAGACAAAAATAAAAAAAATCCCTCGGGCAGATTTTTAATAAAAATAATTTAAGTTTGGAAGTGAGAAGAAAAAACACTAAATTTTTACATTTAAAATCGTTTTATTTGGACTTATAATTAAATCATGATCATCAAATTTATACCTACATGTAGGTAATTTTATTCTACGCGATTAAAATTTTATTTCATTACATTTTTCCATAAACTGATAGAGCGATAAGTATTTTCAGAGAGGCACTATAAATACCGTAAAAATGACCGTTTTGACGTCGAAAACGACGTAATTTCAATCGTTTGGTTCCACCTTAATAGGGTACGTAGACTACATGGGTTGAATCTGTGTGCACTCGTAGATTTTCTCACGGTCACTACAATAGAATAAATAATTCATAGTTGCATTCCATTGCAAACCGCGGTGTTAACACAATCCCATTGTCTGGGTGATTATTGAATCACGTTTAATTCATGAATATGTCAATGTAGACTTGGAGATTGCCATCAATAATTAAATAGATATTTGGATAAAATAAAAACAAACAATGTATGCCCCGGTGATTTGTGCATATTTGTTAATAGCGAAGTCAGCTAATTGAATTATCTGGCCATCAATATGTGTTGTATAAAAGACAAATGTTTGATATAAATGATCAATATAAAGTTATAGACCGTTTGTTTCATGTTATACTTTTAGACAAAAATGACTAATGGTTAAAGATTATCAATGTTACAAAAGCACTAATATTTCAACATGAATGAAATTCACAAAATTCCGCCCGTGGATTGGATCCATAATTTGCAATACGAGTGTATGTTACTATCAACTGAGCTGAAAATAGTGGATTAGAATTAAACTAAATGACAATGTGAATATATTACACATCTATTCGTATTTTTCTTTCCAAATCTGGGTTCAGTATAACTATTTTCCATAAAAAGAAACGCCCGTACATGTGAATGTTTAAATCTGATTATTGTCTCATGTTCACATTATTCAATATCCCGGGATGAAAACAAGACAGGGAAATGAATGACTTCGAATAAATAATATATCTAGTGCAACAGTGATATTTCTTGTCATTAGCTTTTTCTTACTTCGTACCGGTTAAACATCGTTTATCAAAATCTTTCAGTTGTGTAAGACATGGAGAAGTCATATACGAGCTCCTCGGTGAGCTACCCTTACTGACCCGTAGGACGTCGCGTTGACTATTCGTGGGCTAAAAGACTTGCCACAACATATTTGTCAGATAAAATATTGTATTTCATCTTCTGAACCTATAGCCAAGTCTTAAAGCTAAATACTTCATGATGTATACCATTACCTTGGCAAGATTTTCAATGTTAGATTTTTTAAAACTTTTGAAATGTCTTAATTAACACGACACCCAGTTGCATAATTATGTAAGGAGTGGATTGTTCGTTCTCTGCTGATGAACTATTGATATCTTTATATTTTCAGATATTGTTGCCAATAACAACATCAATTAGATGTAAAAAGAAAAATGGTACAAGGAAGTCAAAAAATGGAGTCCCTGATTGGTAAAATAGTTAACGATCCAGCACACGAGAGTTTGCAAGAGTTGCATCGAAATATCGACATTATAGATGATGACATTTCAATAGGTAGTTTGTATAATGATACTCTAGTATTACTATGCTATTATTAATAGTGTTTTTAATGTGTATCAGTATGTAATATTTTTTCTTTCCGGTGTAATAGTGCAATGCAAAATGTCAATATTAAAACGAATGTAGAAAGTTTGCTGCAAGAAATATATCATGCAATTTAAATTTGCATGTTACAATTGTATTAAGCATTATATTCAAATAATATGTAAAAATAACCCTAATTGTACAGTTCTCATATGAAAGCCATGGATTTTTAAAATCTTTTGTCATTTCAGACTGTACGACTTTGACTAACCACTGCGTCTGCGCAGCAAACTTCGAGTACTTCCGGAAGCCAGAACACGTGATCCAGTGCCTCTCCAAACAGAAATGTTTCCACTGTCAACGGTACCGTTGTATGGATAAAAAATACGAGACAGTCACAGCCACAACAAAGCTAATCCTTATAACTGCAGCACTGGGAAAGTTTGAATTATTTCGATTACTCCACAGACAGGGATGCTGCTTAGAAACAAAATCAGGAATATTTGAACTTCGTCCTTTACATTTAGCTATTGCCAATGGTCACTTTAACATATTCTGCTATCTGTTAGCACAGCAGGTTGACATTAACGCGACTATTTTGTCACATGGAACATCTTATTCTCCTCTAATGCTTGCAGTTATGTACGGACAGGAAGACATGGTGCGCCACCTGTTAATGTGCAGAGGCATTAACCTTACATACAGAAACTCCTTGCTTCAGTCCCCTGTGTCGTGTGCTGTTCAGAACAACAATATAGAACTTGTCAATATTCTCCTCAGTGCTGAAGAGATGGTTCATGACAATCGGCTAAATGCTCGTAAACGCAGGATGAGAAACTTACATCACCCATGCGCCATGTTGGAAGCATTAAAGAAAGGTATACATTGTAATCAGGGCCCGGTGTTATAGAAGTTATAGCTAAATTCTTAATTCCATTAAGATAGAGCATATTCATGTTTAGATACATATTCGGATCAATTATATTATAAACACGTATGTATCAATTATATCAGTATTGTCTGATCATGATTAACTTAGAAAAATTGAACGACAAGATATGAGATTTGAGCTCGGAGACCTATAATATGTTTTATATTCTCTTTATATTTACCATAATGTGCTTCCTATTTCCCTGTAAATAAATTTCTTTATGTTTTGTGCCTGACAAATATCAGACATAGTATCTGTTCACTCCGTTCATTCCATGTACATTGTAACATTGTAAACAAAAATAAAGTTAAGATGTGAATTAAACTGCAATTTAGACGCTGTTCAAATCAGATATTTTTATTGTGAATGGAAGTAATTGCTAATTTGTTATGCAACTATGGTGTTATAACTTCATTGTATCACTTTTTGTTGCAGATAACGTCAGCGTACTGAAAGCGCTTCTTGACAACGGTTGCCAAGCAGATTTTGTTTTTAACGGATACCATGCGCAGACGACAGCTTTGGTGTTAGCTGCAATTTGTAACTCAAGCAAGTGTTTAGAACTCCTAGTTGATCATGGTGCGGACATAGACCATAAAGTAAATGGTTACACTGCACTCGATTGGGCCACTCATCTAGGCTGGACCGAATGTATCAATATTTTACACAGTGCGAAATTTAAATCTCTCTTGTTCGATCTTGATGGCAATAATGGTGTTGATGAAGATGAAACATTGGAAACTGATGATATAGTTCATGAGGATACTAATAATGATGAAGTGATTAATGATGTTGAAGATAATGGTAATGAAGAGAGCGAATCTGTAATAATACAGTCAACACCAGCTAGTCCTTTAATATCAATTTGGAGTTTTGTGCAATGGATTGAAGTAAGCGAACCGATTCGTCGACTTGTCGAGAAGGGTAATGATGTCAATGCAACTGATATGTATGATAGAACTAGTTTACATGTAGCTATTGAAGATCAAAATGTGAATGGAGTTAGAACATTGCTACAACTTGGTGCTGACACTGAAAAGGGTGATGTATGTGGTGCAACACCATTGTGGCACGCCGTGTATTGGAATAAGGAAAGCATGATAAAGGAACTAATGTTTGCTAATGTAAATATGGAGAGCCAGGCACGTGAAGATGCATTCAGAATTGGTTTATCGTGGGTGGACATTCCAGTCCCTGAAAATACGGACAAGGCCCGTCGGTCAACGCTATATGTATGCGTGAAAAAGAATTTTGTCCACACCGTCAGGTTATTTCTTGAAGCTGGTTACCGTTTCGACGTTGAAGAAGTTGAAGAACTTCTAGCAGTTGCGAAACCAGGCGTTAAAGATTTGCTGCTGCATTATTCTAGTCAACCACGATCATTGTTCAGCATATCACGTGATCAAATTCGGCGACATTGTGGTCGAAATGTTCATAACCTTGTTGAAGACACTGATTTACCATTTCGAGTAAAGGATTGTCTATTGCTGAGAGATCTTATAGATCTTAAAATAGAACCAGACTTAACTTAATATTTTTACTTTGATCTTAATCAAATCTTCAATTTGCAATTCTTAAAGTATGGTATTGCTATTTCTTAAGCTAAATAATAGCGTTTATCAATTATTTGATGCAATCATGATATTGTTTGTTATTTTATTCTTGAAATGTCTCTTATGAGTACAATGGTAGCCATCGGGTGTTGCAGTACTGAAAGTATGTTGTCTTAATTTTCAAGAAACTTAAAGAGGATCTTTCCAAATAATGTTGCACATATATGAACCGAAAAGTGTCAAGAAGAGTGTGTCAATAAGATAAAATGATAAATTTGGATATTTTGCAAACCCAACTACTGATGCTTGTTGATGATATCCTCCGGTCCCTGAACCTGAAAAGTCAAGTTGACCTCATACTCCTTGACTTTTCAGATCGTTCGACATGGTTAACCATGAAAAGTTACTGTATAAACTCCATTATTATGGCATAGGGGGTCATACATTGAAATGGATAAAAGTTTATCTAGACAATAGGTCACAGTCCGTGGTTGTCAATGGCTGCAGCTCCAACTCCATACCAGTCTACTCCGGTGTGCCCCAGGGTTCGGTCCTAGGACCGCTCTTATTTCTCATTTACATAAATGACCTACCAAACTATGTTAAATCGTCACAAGTTCGCCTCTTTGCTGATGATACTGCTATCTATCTCGCATTAACTATAGCCTCTCATTCAAACCTACTACAACAAGACCTACATCAACTTGAAACATGGGAACAAAGGTGGGATATGAAATTTAACCCGTCAAAATGCCAAGTCATTCAGATCACCAAGCGCACATCAGTCATTCCAACTCATTATAACCTCCACAATACCATTCTAGAGTCAGTTCCATCAGCAAAATACCTTGGTGTTACAATTTCAAATGATCTCTGGTTCGGCAAGCATATTGACAACATAACAAAAAAAGCAAATCAAACACTCGGATTTCTCAGGCGCAACATCAAAGTCAGATCAAAGGCACTAAAATCCACAGCATACAAGACACTAGTCAGACCCCAGCTGGAGTACAGTTCTGCAGTCTGGTCCCCGTATACTAGGGCTCGCATTGATCAAATTGAGTCAACAGGGCTGCTAGGTGGGCCATGCATGACTTCTCACGAATGTCCAGTGTCACTGATATGCTATCCATTCTAAACTGGAGACGCCTTGACCTTCGCCGCATTGACCAGCGCCTGGTTATGTTTCACAACATCATACATAGCCAGGCTGCCATCCCCATCCCAGCTGATGTAAAACCACTCATCAGACCATCTAGACATTCTCATTCTCAAGCATTCCAGATTATCCCAACTTCTGTAGACTACCACAAGTATTCCTTCTATCCCCGTACCATTATACACTGGAATGCTCTCCCTCCAGGCATTGCCAACTTGCCAGGCTATCAGTTCAGTCAGGCTGTAAGCCAGATTGAACATATCTCACCATAAAACCACCTGCCCTGTTTTTAACCTATATTTTTAACCTTTTCTGATTCTCTTACTTTTATATGTCTTTACTATCCTACCACTTTTTTACTAATTTCTCTTGTCGGTTGACGCGTGCAAGGTCTAAGTCCCCGCGAGGGGTTTGACCTCAATGGAAGATAGATAAGATTGTTACAATCAACATTTTTATTGGTTTCTCAATTGAAGGGAGGTAACTCCTAATGGTGAACGAGTACGACATGTGATCAGTACCTGTTGTGGTTTCTTAATTGCATTCAGGTAAGTTCCAACATAGACAAAATATGTTGAAATACTACAACTGTACTACATTGTAGTCGAATATATAATTACTGCTTGTGAAATATACAATTATACTGTTTGCAATTGTACAATTACTGCTTGTCAAATGTACAATTACTGTTTGCAGATACATGTACAATAACTGCTAGACAAATGTACAATTACTGACTGACAAATATACAGTAACTGATTGACAAGTGTACAGTTACTGCTTGTGACATGCTTGTTTACTATACCGATGCATTTTTTAGCGTAACTGATTAGTCGTTTTTTCAGACAAACTAGGAACTCTTGTCACGGTTAGTCTAGACATTGTATCAAGCCCCCACCACTACAGAGCCAAACCGCATAAAGAATTAATATCGACGTCAGTTCTGACTTTGAACATGCTGTCTAGAAGCCTAACATATGTACATAATGGGACAGGCTTGTCAGGCTAAACTACGTGTGTGATACAGCATGATGTATACATTGCATATTCTTGCAAAGCCGCACAAACTATTAATTGTAACTTCATCCAATTTCCATTCCATCATAAGGCAGATTTTCCAGGTCGCGATCACATTCAAATAGGTCCCTACACGGGCCCTTGTAGATACGTTCTAACATCTAATGAATGCATAGCATACTGTTACCATGTTTTACATTTTTTACAAAAGACAATATCAAATATTACGTGTGTGTATTTTCTATGAGATTCATGCAAATTATACAATTGTTTCGTCTATGACAGGGACACTGCAGTATGTAATAAAGGGTCCCTGATATATGAAAAGGGACCTCCATGACCGTGTGGTTATGGTCTCAGACTAGTAATCACTGATAGGCACTCTTCGCTGAGTTCGAATCCAATCCGGGACCAGAAAAAATCCCACAGGTGGAAACTGTCCGGCTAGCTTACAGAAGGGTGGCGGTTTAACCAAATATACACCTAAAGCCATCTTCTACCGTTAAAACCTGATAGATAGATAAATAAATAGTGCATTGGAATTATTGGAAACCATGAGAGAAAGTATTTGATTACCTAAATTATTTGTTCGGTTATATTCTTTAAATCGAGCATCTCTTATAGTTAGTTTTTATTGTATTTAAGATAAAGACAGTAGTGACCTGGATGGTGCATTCATTGACAGCTATATAATCTCACTAAGAATAAAATGATAACCGCATTTTACAATTATCTTGTTCGTGTATTAATTAATATCTAACTTTTACGTAGATGATGTTAAAAAAAAATAGATAAAAGGTTCATGCAGTACATTTACATGTCATAATATTCAGTTTCCCGTGTATTTTATGGCAAAATGTGGTAAATGTGCATCCCTTGCAGACCTTGGTAACGCGAGTTCGAACCCTTGGGCGCGGCAATTGTTCTTTGTGAGAGTCGGTTGGGAATACATATAGTATTTGTATCTAATTTAATAAATTGACTGTGATATTATCCAGACCGATTAGCTCAGTATAGGTAGAGCAACTGACGTGCAAACAGGAGGTCTCGGGTTGGAGTCCCGCATCGGCTACATTGCTTTCCTCCTCTTATTATAGAAACAATGTGTTTAAGGCCATTCGTTCTCCACTGCTATTTCTAGTTTTCACACGGTGATCTTGGCCGTTACTTGCTTGTCAAGCCTTGAAAAGGTTGAGTACGCACTGGGATAAAATAAAGAAACACTAGTTACACTTATAAACTGTCCACTGCATGTTGTATGGCTGACATACTATTGAAAGCTGACATAGAAATTTGGTCAAGATGATAACTACATGTAATTAAGTAGCATGATGTAGTTGATTTACTCTCCGGATAAATACGATCACAGATACTTGAAATTGGCTGTAGATAAATTTGATGAACTTGACAACATCTTCCCCTGTATACATAATTATTATGTAGATAATTATCATAAACCTGGTTAAATTGGTCAATTAATTAATACATCAGATATATGTAACTGTATTTATCAGTGTCATGATTATTTGTAATATTTACTGTCTATATCTACTGTTATAAAGATAATGATCACATATTTAACCAGGCGGAGTAAGGGTAGACTGTTACAATCATATCGTGTATTTTATCTGGTACATGTGGGCAGAAAACTAGTTCAAAGTTTTACCACTGATATATTGAATTAAAAATGTATAGCACTGAACGAATTTATCAGTCAGGATGATTTACACGTACATAGTTCAATTAATTTTAACATGGCACGTAAGCAAAGACAATTTTGATACAGTGTACAAATGTATTTTCTAATATTTTTAGCTTAATTAAGTACAAGTTTGCAATTTGCTTGGACGGAGAATGCAGGAATTAGTTGCACGCTCGTGGTATATATATGATTCCAACACTATCACCGATTTCGTGTATCTAAGGTTTACGTTATTCTATCCTTTCTGTCTTCATACATTCCGTAAATAAAAGAGAGTACAGACGGTTAGCGTATATTTTAGGTTAAAATCTAATTTAGAGACACTTTCCAATTCAGCCTTCGTCTTCTATTGACATTTGTACAGTAGGCCACCCTTCAGTTAATGCCGATCAGTAAGTTTTAACAGTAAAACATCCCAAGTTAGAAACTATTTGTGGACTAATATGAATGTGGCTCCCCAGTACGAGTTATAGCTTACCGACCTTGTATTGATTTGGTCAAGTAGATGAAAACACGACTGATTTTTATATTTCAAAGTTTTAATAATTCAGGAACATGCGCTTGGGTAATACATGAGATTTTGTCTACGTCGATCTTAATGTATTCTTTGGGTTGATTTAATAGATATCAATGACTAGATAATTAAGCCATAATTTGTTAAAGTTTTCCTTCTCTTCCGTGTCGGTGTATCCAGCACAGAACAAATAACTACAATGGAACGTGAGGTATCGTATGTGGGTCAAGTGCTTGTTCTGAGGACTCAATTAACTGTTGACAAAAATTTAATATACATGTATGTTATATATACCTCGCTCAAGTTGATATTCAGCAGATATATATATATATATTTCAAAACATTCAATTCTACAGCTTTGGACAAGATTTGTCTAGTGTCAATGCATGTTTAAACAATTAAGTGTTCGGCTTAAAGTAAATGAGGAAAAACAGTTGTTATTTAAGCGTAATCCAATCAAATAAATTAACACACACTATTGTATTGTACTATCTTTTATTTGAAACAAAGCAAAAAGTAACGTTCATCAACATTGCAACAAAATATCATCAAAAATAAATATTTCAATAGCGAACTTTACAGCTACATGAAGTTGAATACAACATCATAAATAAATTAATTAAATACTGACCCTAAGATTAAGCCCTAATGCCACCGTCTTAAGAAAATGTTGGTTTGTAGTTATAGGACACAATTTTGTTAAGCGTATTAGCAGGTATAAGCCAATTTTGTTAACATTATATACAGTACTGAAAACGAATAGCTAGAAGAAAGAACGAAGAATATTCTTTCTAAAATCGCGGGTCGAAGTTTTTTTAATGAGTCCATCACATAACTACATCCCGACCATTTGTAAAGGTGACATAAAAGGCATTCATAAAATAAACACTCTTTAATCAACACAAGAGGCATTACTTAGCACTAGATTCACCTAACACTTGATTCATAACAAGAAAAAAACACCAGACTTATTATTAGCACGTTACACATGAATAAACACTAAGGAGTCATTAATCAATACTGGACTCATTGATTAAAAGTCTCATGTTGAATCATGTTTGGAAATGTGTTCAAATTACAACAAATTTTAATTGACATCGTGTGATAATAAATAATAAAACGATCAAATAAAGAGATCAATAAAGTTTGTTTAGTATAAATCATAACGCACATAATTAAATGCACGTGAACACGTATTTGGTTATGCTTAGCAGACTTGTTATAACTAGTTCGGGTGTTAATTAATACGCAAAAAGCACAACATGAAAATATAATGACGGTACATAAAAAATTATATTCAAGACAATATTACTACTGTTATAAAACTATCGCAAAACAAACCACAAAAACTGTATCAACGGCTTCGTAAAACTATCAATAAATGATCTACAATCCTAATACAGCACCTAATTGTGGTTTAAAAACAAGCAAAATTAACATGAATATAAGGTATGTAATAAACAGAGACATATATATCTAAAGTTTGAGCACTTGGCTGTTGAAGACAATATCCGGGTGATATATATCATTCATTGAAACAGATACAATCCATATTCTTGTGATTGAAAAAGACAATAGTGTCAAAAACGTATGTCTAGATAAAGGCAACGTTAAATTTATATAAGGCCATGAGATAGTACACTATCTGACCTTCTAGTTCGGCAACATATTTGAAGGGTACGATAAACCATAATATTATAGGTCAACGAGAGAAAATAGAATTACACACCCGAAAGCCAAATCTACCGCATGTATTGATCGATTATTTATCGAATTACGTCCATTCTTAATTACTGTAAATATATCTAAATTCCGAGTGCTAAAATTGTCTCAGTTTGTCATGATCGTATACGTTGAGAGTTCAGAAAATAAAAACTCACTGTATACCAACAAAGTGTGTTATAGGAGGAGCATTGACCATTAAGGTGTCGTATTTATCAATAAAATGCCCAAGTCTATTCATGTATGTCTTCTCATTATACGGCATACCCTTTTCCTTCAGAAACTTAGACACGACTGGTTTTATTTTTAGACACATGTTATCTCCAAACCTGGGGAATAAATGATGCTCAACATGGCAGCTGATCAGAGAATGTCCAAACGCTGTATCAAACAGTAGATTACTTGGAAGATTTAACACACCTGATGCCATCTGATATAATCGTACTGGTTTGCTCTCTTTGGAATACATAGGTAGTCCAATATGCTGAAATATGTTTATATGTATGTAAGGAACAGAAAATATTCCTCGTGCAGCCCAAATCGCCAGCAAAGCTCCCATGAAAGAACAATCAGAAACTTTCATCAGAAGTAAAGTGATAACAGAAAGCCCGAAGCCAGCCCGGACGATGAATTTCAACAAACCAACGAACGCCTTCTTTTCAATTAGTCCAGCGATAGACACTAGTGGTGTGAAAATAGGTAGAAGCGAAAAAGGAGCTACGAACATATAGATATATCTTGGTAGAAAAGGTACCTTCCATGTACTTGAATCACCAATTCCGATGATATTTGTGAAGGGGTGGTGTTCTTTGATGTGAATGTCATAGGCCAACTCCTCGGAGAACGACCCAATAACTTCCACAAACAGCACTGATAGTTCTCTATGAAACTTTCTGTTAGGCAGAAAAGATCCGTGTGTAGCTAAATGTCCACCTTTTGAAGCGAACACAGAATGAATCCAGCCCAATAAGAACACTCCAAAAGTCCAATTTGTCCACGAATCCGAGCCAATTAACAGCAGACTGACCGGTAATGCAGCCAGTGCTACAAAATTAACCAACCAATCTACTCCATAAAAATCCCACCAGCCACATTGTTTCACAACTTCGTCTACTTTCTTAGACAGTTCTGAAAATTTCGGTATTTTATCAAGCTTAACTGAGTCGTAAACTTCCTCTGGCTCTGTTTTAGCCCCCATCACTAACGTGTTTACTGTTTGCCTTAGCTGAATGTCACCAATGGAATCACGTGACCAATATTGATCATCACGTGGTATGTCATGTTATTTACAGTGGGGATCAGCAATTAATGATCTATTTTGCAGTCTATATCATTAATGATAATGAATAAAGAAAAACAAAAACAGTTACATTTATTATTCTAAATTATCTGCACATTTATGCATAAACAGTAAGGGTTAATGATATTTCCGTTTTAAAATTAAAAGTAACTTCTCCCATTTATTTACAAAATGGTGGACGGGGAACAAAAAAGTGACGGATGTTTGTTTACGAAGTGAAATCAGAGACGTATAATACAATTAATCTCTGATGAAATCAAAGTTATAAGCCTTTAAAAATGAAACGGTCGACGAAGCCATCATCAGAATCGAATGACACAAAAAGGAGGAAATTAACAACTGGTGACATCAGAAATGATAACCAAGAAACAAACAAATCCTTGTCAGTCGTGAAAGCTTTCATTTTACAAGCTGGGATCGAGAAAATGAGAATGAACATTTTTCATACACAACTTGAAAAATATGGAGGTAAAATATACAAAGAACTCTCGGATGAAGTGACGTATCTTGTCGTAGATGACAAAATGGAAGCTGAACGAATGTGTCGATTACTAAAACTGGACATTCCTCCTGACTCTGTGAATGTTGTGAAGACAAGTTGGTTAAGTGCTTGCTTTAAAGAGAAATGTTTGGTAGATATCTCAGAATATATAGTTGACTGTTCTAAATTGAGGAAAACCGTCAGTGAGAATGATTCTTTAAGTAACAATTTGGCATCTAGTTGTAGAAACATTGTCGCTGAGTCTGATAAAAGTGAAAAACCTGCTAAACACGAATACCCCAAAGTTGGTGCAATGTTCAGTCATAAGGCTAAACCTGCACTGATTAAGTCTGATAATGATGATGAAAGTGACTATTGCCCGAGTGAGGGAGAGGAAGAATCTGACGCATGTGCTATATCAGATGTGTCAACGCCATCTACATCACCAAAGAAAAATCTTCCTGTAAGTCATTGATGAGAGAAGTGTTTCGAGGGTTCAACGCAACAGTGTCGTAACTCATAAGGAAATAAGAACAAGTTACGACAGTGTTGCGCTGAGCCCTCGGTTTGTTAACACCATGAATTCTGACGAGGTTTGAAGCGAAATTAAATCCTGTAATTGTTAAGTTTGTGTTGGTAATTAAGCATGTCTTATGGTTTATGAGCAATTTAAAAATTAAATGCTCAGCAAGTTTTCAATTCTGGAAAATCTGAGTTGTGTAGTGTATGCATATAATTATATTCATCTACTTTACTGTACTTGTAAGTTGTATATTTATATTTGACTGTCCGCACCATGACATTTTATACTTTCAGTATGGGTCAATTCAAGGATTTTCATTTGTCAAACCCCTGATTTGGGTTAAACGAACACCCTGAGTTGTGACCAGAATTTTCTTTTAAATTTAAAAACGAATACAGGCAGATAATTTTCATATAGTATGGAAATTTGCAAAACACAGAGATGTTTGTCTTAAAAGTAGTTCAAGGGACATGGTTCTATGTTGTTTTTTTCATCAGTAATATTTCTTTGATTCTTTTAGGTTGGGAATTGGGTGTGTGCACAATCATCTAAAGTCACGGTTGAAAATTGTAACAAACATATCACAGACAAACTAGAAGTAAGTAGCCAATGATCATGATGATCTCCTGTTATTATGATTTAGATTACACGTCAGGGCTTGACAGTTTATTTTCTGGCTACTCATCCTGCTGTATAACCAGCTTAGAACTAATTCTACAGCAATTTCATCTGGTACAGAGTTGTGTTTCTGACATGTCTTGGTATCTTTTTTCTTCCATCCCTCTAAATTCAGGAATTGGAAAACAAAAGTTTAGTTTAAAAAATGGTGCAGCTGTATAGACTACAAAATTCTATAAATTTTGATTAGTGATTTATATAAATAGTATACTAATTGTTGGCTTCGTGTAATTCTAGTGTTGTAAGATGATATTTGATCATCATCTATGAAAGTCTATAGATGAAAGGTGTACATTTGTATATTGTGTTTAAACTTTGAGTGGAATTATAATTGAATAACTTAATTAATTTCTGTAGGAAATGGTGAGAACTTATGAATCAACAAATGATAAATGGAGAGCATTTGGGTATCAGAAAGCAATCCAGGTGCTGAGGAAACAAAATAAACCTATCACATCATTTGAGGTAAGTTCTTTCAGCAACTAGTTTAAGTGCAATTTTTAATTGTTAATGTTTTGATCAGTATATTTCTGATCCATTTTACTTGATTGATATTTGTGCTTACAAATCTTTATGTAATCATTAAGTTAGGTAACATACCTTTGACCTTTACTTTGTATTAAATTTAGAAGATATGCAAACTTTTCTATGCTTACTGCTGGACTTTTTCTTCCATTTTTGTGATTTGTGATGTTGAGAATACAACAGAAGTCACATACTGGCTGTTATGTTTGTTCATTTGTAAACTACAGGAAGCCATGGCATTACCTAGTATTGGAAAGAGATTGGCAGAAAAGATTTGGGAGATAGCTGAGAGTGGTGACTTAAGGAAGTTAAATGAGTTGAAATCCAATGAAGACATAAAAGTGATTGAAATGTTTAAAGATGTTTGGGGAGCTGGAGCACATACAGCCGGAGCCTGGTACCAGCAAGTAAGTTTTATGATTATATACCAAAAAATATGGTATGGTATATGGGTATTGTGAACAGCTCTGTTTTTTGTACATTGCTACTCAAATTCTCTACCAGGAATCAGTTGTACAAAAATGTCACGGAACAAGTTTGTTTTAACCTCATGCAGTGATAATATAAAGAATAAAGTGTTGGAAAACCATATTATTTCAACTTCTGTTGACCTAAAGACTTGTGTTAGTAATGAGTAATATTACATAAATGTACATGAGTATGTGATGATGATCTTTGTACATAATATATCAATCTTTAGTAGTTCACACAATTTTATGCATGCTAAAGCTCTATGAAAAAATCAAGATGTAAGTCTGAACAACTAATAAAATTTTAAAAAAGATCTGTATTATTTTTTTAAGACCATATATCAACTATGTTATTTCACAAGAGGGGCATTTTTATTTCATTATTCCAAGCATGTGTATATGATAAGACAAAAAAGGAATGCTTATTTCCTTATTACCAGTGTGTGTGATAACACAAAAAGAGGGATGTTTATTATCTTATTCCCATTGTGGTCCTGTAGTTCTCTTTACTCAAGTGACAGAGTAACCTGTTCAATATTTCTAATAATTTTCTTGAATCTTTAACAATGATTTTGACCCATTTTCAGGGATTTCGAACATTAGATGATTTACGTTCCAAAGCTAACCTGACCTTTCAACAGAAGATCGGTTTAAGATGTTACGATGATTTCCTTGACAGAATGCCTCGACCTGAGGCTGGAGAAATTGAACAAGTGGTAAGATTATACAGTTATAGGATTTGTCTCCCTTTGTTCATTAATCTGGCCAACTGGTTAGGGCATAAGTTTCAAATTTTGTTTCTTCATCATTTTAGTTTATTTAAGATATCAATGATTTACCGTATGTAATTAGTTCTGGGTCCCATAACTAAATTGGTCTTTTTTATTTCGTCTTGTTGACCATTTTAGTTATGGAATTGTCCTCTTACAAAGTCAACAGCTTAAGACGCTTGTTCATGCGTCTATTGAATCAGATCAATTTACATACTTTCCGGAATGCTACGGACTTAATCCAAAGCATTTACGAGGAAAATTTTGAAATTATGGGTAGTATGAAACATCGGCAAAATATTTGATAACTGTCGTCTGTTGAAGGTATATTTTTGGTCGTATTGATAGATTATACTATATTTCATCGAATTGTACACAAGTTTTACGGAAATTTGTGCGTTAAATAGGAAAACGAACGCGACTCAGATTGAGTCGTTTACCTGTTAGCTTTTAAAGAACAAGTGGCTTTGACGATGAACTGCAATGCAAACGTATCATCGTCAAAGCCCCTTCGACTAGTATGTAATGATCTTTTTCTTTTTAATGAATCTTTTTCTAATTGTCTAAATTATGATAATAATCTAGTTTAGCATTTAACATTGATAAAGAGTAAAATTTATCAAATCATACACCCAGTTGGATGCAAATAAAGGCAAAAACATGTTTACATTAGTACAGACTTATTATTCTTTGTTATCTCCCTTCGATCAGTTTAGCAATTTTTTACACTTGCATTTCTACATTCCAATGGAGGTTTATGTTTGTTTACCTGTTACTTTAATATTTTATCTCCAGTGAACAAAATATATTTTTGTTATACATATATACAAATGTATTGGAAATACAATTTAAGGCTTAGTGTGCAGGATTTGTAACCCTGCCATCCAGGTGTGATTCCTGGTTGTGACAGGTCATACCCTTCCAGGAAAAGAGCTAGAGCTAAGATATTTGGTATGTAGCATTGTCTAGAAGACCTCTACCAAGTCTGTTAAAAGTACGGCCCCAGGGTGAAAATTAGCCCCACCCTGGGGTTCACATGATTTATATAGGCTTATATAGGAAAACAAATACAAATCTTCTTGTCCTTACCCTCAAGGCCTAGAGCTTACATATTTTGTATGTAGCATTGTCTGGTGGACATCTACCAGGTTTGTTCAAATTATTGCCACAGGGGCAAAATTAGCCCCGCCCCCCGGGTCACTTAATTTACAAAGGCTCATGATAAATTTTCCCTAAAAGTCTTTTTATCTAGTGAGCGATATAGGGCCATCATGGCCCTCTTGTTTCATTTTCATTTTTAAAATTTGCAGTTCCTGCCTTCCTGTGAAGGCAAGCTTTCACTGTGCACTTTCTATCACCTCTCAATATACAGAGTTGAATAGAATCAAATACAGTAAACATTTGATATTAAGACCACCTTTCCCACCAGAAAACTATCGTTTAAATATTGAAATGGTTTCATTATCAAGTTTATATATAAAGGCGCACTGAAAGTTAGTCTGAATTTAAGTGGTCCTAAAAATGCGGTGGTCTCTGACTTTCAATCACTAGTCCCTCACTGCTGTTAGCTTCAACCTCAACTTGCACCAATTTCACCTGTGAGAAAGCTGTCCAGCTAGTGTACATGTACAGTAAAACCTCGATTATCCGAACTCGGATTATCTGAAAACCTGGTCTTATCCGAAGTGAAATTTCGGTCCCGAATTTCCCTCTATATATTTCAATGTAAATAAACCTCGATTATCCGAATCGTCTTATCCCAATACCATGGCTTATCCGAAGTGATAAACAGGTCCCCACAATTATCCGAACGCGTATTTTTGCACCTATTATCCGAAGTCGACAATTAACTCTGATCGATCAGAGAAGTTCATTGTAGGATTTCTTTAACGCGTCAAAAGGTGTAAACAACATATTATCAAACCACTGAGAACAATGGATTGTTGGGTTGGATCATTGTTTGCAGTAATGGGAACACAATTAGCCTATTACGATACGGACTGGGTTAGATCATTCACCTTTTATTTTTCCTTTGATTTATGAATTGCATCATAATTTCACTTGAAAAAGCAACCAACATTAAAAATGTTCATTTTATTTTTCGAAGTTTGTTAAATTGACAAACAATACACATGACCAATATAAATTACCGGCACTCGATTTCAAAATTATTCCATTTTCGGAAAATGAATACGAACACGATTCTTAGGACGACAACGATTTGTGTGACGCTCGTAGTGTTTGTGACTGTAGCAATAAAATGAAACTCCGCGTTGGATTTTTATTTAAATTCAGTTTATAATTTATTTAAACAGTGTCTTTTTCTACATCCCGTGTATATTTCATTTCACGGTATCATTTTATCGATGGATTAATGTGCTTTTAAAATGACATGTGCTACCGTTTGGGTATTCATTTGTATTGGTAGTTTCACTTTGGATTCCTCATGACTTTGACGAATTAATAATGGTACAAACTCACAAACTACTCATACATTTGTTTTACCTTAAACATACACATGTTTGTCGTAAAATGTATTTTTCGTAAATAAATTATGAAATATAACGCATTAACTTTGTTGTCATTATACCTATACATGTACGCCATATATATGGGAGTGATCTCCCTTTATTTTCTTGCACTTGTCTAGATTTCCCTTACCCTGGATTATCCGAAACCCCGGATTATCCGAAGTAATTTTTCGGTCCCGACGACTTCGGATAATCGGGGTTTTACTGTATGTACATGTATGTGTCCATTGTTAACGCTGGAAAAGTTGCCAAATAAACCCAGCTGTTTGTGCGTCATTAAAGCCCAGACAGCCCAGTGAAAAAAAAAAGATGTGATAGATTGTATCTAAGTTGTGAAATAAATCTAAAATCTAAAAATATCTTGTAAATTGAATGGAGATTAATTGTTATATCCTAAATAGACTTGAAAACAAATCAGTCTTGTTTGCCGTTACCTGACGAGACAAAATTTGGTCGGTAGGTCACAAAACTTTTCTTTTTGAATTTTTAGCTCACCTGAGTACAAAGTGCTCATGATGAAATATAGTTATAATCCCGTCGGTCATATGTCATCATGTGACTTTGTGTTGTCAACAGTTGTTTCAAATGAAATCTCTGAAACTACAGAGCCAGTTTCAATCAAACATCACTGGAGTGAACCATGGATGGTCTTCTTCCAAGATTTTACATCATTCAGGCCCCGAGGTTATAAAACTAGAGTTCGGTCTCCAAGCTCAAATCTCAATTTTTGTCTTCTAATTTTTCTAAGTTAATTATGATTAGACAATTATAATATTATTGATACATTAGTATGACGGTCTGTATATGTATCTAAACATTAATCAGCTCTATTTTTTTAACCATAATACTTCGAGAATGAATTGAGCTTTGAGCTTGGAGACCGAACTCAAGTTTTATAACCTCGGGGCCTGATGTTCCTGTTTTACATATTTTTTGTAAGGAAAATCTTGAGGAATCTTTTTGGCCTAAACAATATGGCCTAGAAGTTATGTTTTGGTGTACAGCATTAACTTGTTGTTCTCTTTGGATGCTGTTCAAAATATGTCCTTAGGAATAAAATTGGCTTCAACCCAGGGGAGTCACTTGTTTTACATATTTATATAATGGGGAAAACCCTTCAAGATTCCACCTTCAAATGAAAACACGAATTTTTCTTGATCTTTTCTTGCATAGTTCAAGAATAGTTCTATAAGTATGTTTAATTATTTGACAGCCCTGGGTCTTCCTGGCTAAAAGTGCATGGCCTAAAGCTTAGATATTTATTCATAAAGTCAAACCTGTGTTAGCGACCACCTCAGAATGAAGGCCACCCTGTGAATAAAGGCCATACTTTAAAAAACCATAGTTGATTATTAAGAACAAAATTACCTCCAAATAAAGGTCACCTGTCAATAGAGGCCATATTTTGTCTGTCTCAAGGTTGGCCTTTGTTCACAGGTTGTACTGTAAATTTAGTCAAATGGTTCTCTTTTAATACAATTCAAATTATGCTCCTGTGTCAAAGTTCAAGTTCTGTCCTTAGAGTTTATTAAGTTGTCAGTAAACCAGGTAATACAGGTGAGCGATATATAGTGTAATTATAGCTATCTTTTTCTTTTTTACTTTGACAATTCAATTCATCTTATATTTTCATACTTTGAAATTAACTGGTTACCATGAACACTTAAGGACTGATGTGAATAAATGATGATTCATTAGCTGCTTTAATTACTACTTGTTTGTTTTTTAGTCATTAATTAACTTATTTGTCTTATTTCTAGATGATGTCTTAATGGCTGTATAATGAATAACTTAGAAAACTTTAAGCAAATTTAGTGACCTAATTAAGCCTTCAATCAGTCAAGAAAAGTCTTAAATAAGATCTGTTGTCTATAATGTATTTCAAAATCTTTCAATCCATCACAATCCATATGAATTAACCTTCTTTGTTATAGTTATGTCTACTTTCATTTCTTTCTTTGGATTGGTACACAGTTTTCTTATCTTAAAATTGATCGTTCATATTGTCACTGTATTCTTCATAATTACATAGTATATTAGTTGTGGTAAAGCCACAAAATAGTGGTGAGTGCCGTTTCATTTTTCATGCGGACCTTAAAGTTTCTATGAGCATTATCTGAATATTTTTGGATGAATGTATCTTCAAAGTACGGAAGTTTTTGTCTTGAAAGCAAATTAGAAAAGTATTTCTACTTACCCTCCAGTTTATTTTGGTCAAGAGAACCTGAAAAAGGATTTTTTCTAACCAGTCCTATTAAATTTTGTCAATGAATGATAAATTCAGTTACTTAAGTTCAGTTATACTATTAATGTGTAAAGCATGCTCATAGACCAAATATGATAGGTATTTGATATGATTTGATATTTGGCATTGTATCATTTGGAGTACTACATTCTTCAAAAACCCCTTTGTCCAAGGACATGAAATATATTGTGAAAAACAACTGTGGTGATTGCGAAATTGTCATTGGTAATGGGAAGAATTTGGCAATTTCAAAAATGATATTGTTTATAGTGGGAAAAATATGGTTTACATGTTTAACCCATCATAATCTATTGTAAATATAGTCCTTTATCCTATTAAATTTGATGTACGGTAGTACCTCAATATTAAGACCACTTGCGAGACTTAACGAAGTTGGCATTAGTATTGAGGTGGTCTCATTATAAGTGTTTACAGCCACCTCCAAATAAAGGCCAGTCTGTGAACAAAGACCATTCTTTTAAAAAATGTCATTGATTATTAAGAAGAAAATAACCTCTAAATATAGGTCACCTGTCTATAAAGGTCATATTTTTTTCTTACCTAGGATGGCCTTTGTTCACAGGTTTGATTGTTATCCTAAAATAAATGATCATTGTTATAATCTTGCCATGATATTGAGGTTGCCGTGTGAGATCTCTGTACATATTTTGAAGGTGAAAAAAGCTGCAGAAAGTCTATTACCTGGTATAATAGCCCGGGCCTGTGGTTCTTATAGAAGAGGTAAAGCCACATGCGGAGATGTTGATGTTCTTGTTACACATCCTGATGGGAAATCACACAAAGGCATATTTTCTAAACTGCTAGCAAAACTAAAACAAGATGGTAAGTGATTTACAGAAATACTCAATAAAAAATTACCGTCATCTGTAATATTTGATTTTGTTGGATTGATATACTTTGTACATGTAGCCCTTATTTATACAGAGTTAATTATTTAATAGATCTTTGTTGTCTTGGTGTAAAGAGGTGATCTCAGAAGTGTACTTAATTTTCATGATCATCTGAGTGTTGGGATATGTGCTTTAGCCATTGTATACTATTTGTGATTGCAGAAATTCTTTGTTACAAAATGTACACAGAAGACAGTTGTTAAATGAGAGGTTTTAGGTCTGATACAAGCCAATGTTTTAATACATTCATCTTTTGTTTCCCTCATCTTATCAGATCCACACATCATAAGGTTAGCAGTTTACCTCGGGTTACTGGGGCAGATTATAGTACTGGTACTGGTAGGTAACGAACCCATGAACGTAGGTTAGCAAAGTAACATTTTATTGCCAAAAAGCTAGAAAGCCCACAAGGATAAAAATATGCGTAATATAAGATTGGCGAACAGTGACATTAACATACATGTATAGATAATCATATGATTGTACAATCAAAGGAAGTATCATACTAATTAATGATGAATAATAGACAAGAGTACTTCATATATGAAAAGGCGAACGTTTTATATCACGCTCGGAGAAGGTCATTATGTATTACAAACAAGAACTATGCATACTTCTGTATGTTTCATATAATAATTTAAATAAGCTTTTACCTTATGACACTAGTAATAAGTGATTTCTCATGAAAATAATTCTACAAAGTGATAAAATAGTTTTTTCAAAATAAAAATAGTCTATCCATAATAGTATTAGCTAAATTAAATTTTCAACAAATATTCCAAGGTTTCTAATAATATGTATGCTGTTTGAATTTAGAAGCTCTAGAAATATTGACATGTGTACTGTTCATTGTTCTAAACAAAAATAATGTAGACAAACTTGTGGAATTAAATTGAGAACAGTCAAAGTTCATGGAATAAACATCACACAGTTAGTGTCAGACTCTTAGTACAAAACAATTGTTTACTTATTATAAGATAAAGTCTTACACAGCTATCTAATAGGGCTGAGTACCGGTTCACGTATCATATCAAATGCCAGTATTTAGGGTTCGGTTGTCCGTATCGAACATTAACGTATCGAACAAATATCGATCAAAACAAAAAAAGAATTTTAAAAACATGTTTCGTACCGTGTTTTGTGAACTTTCTTCAAATAAAAAGTTGTGACACATATAAAACCTACCTGCTGTCAACCACAAGAAGAAAATAGTTTTAATTGCAGTTTGGCATGCCTGTTGAATTAACATTATGTACCTTCCATTATTATTAGGTATATAAGTAGCCTATGCAGCCAAAATTTGAGTTTGTGTCAAGTACCTGTGCCAGTACAGTCAATGTTTCTCAGTATTTCTGATTTTATTTCAATATAGAACATCAAATGATATATCGGATATCGATCAATCTGTATCGATACAAATATCGTATCGATAATTTTTATCGATAACTCAGCCCTACTATCTAAATAGTTATGTTGTTGTATAAATATACATCTACCATTCATGATCTGTCTAGATTTATCATGTACGACATGATCACATCTCCAGTAGATGAACACTAGATGCATTATTATAATATTTCAATATATCAAAATTTTTTATGGAGACACAGGCTTGTTTATGATCCATATGTATATATAAAGTATACTTAAAATAAATAAAACAAATAAAAATATATTAGGAGTGGTATTTCAAGTGATATGAAATGGATATTTTAAGGGCTTCTTAAATATTGAAAACAGAAGATATATATCTATCTATCTATCTGTGATCCATTATTATGATTTTACATTTAAAGGATTGGCAGTCCTTCCTGATAGCTGTAAGTTTATTCTAGTTTACTGTCAGGTACTTTTATGGATCAATTAAACAAACCTGTAAATTACAATGTCTGAATTTTGTATAAAGTGTCCAAATTTGTGTTTTACAGTAAAACCTCCATTTTAAGTCCATGTTTGGGAGCAAATCATGCAGTCTTAATGTGGAGATGGTACCATTATTAAGATCAAATATGTCATGTATATACCTTTGTCATGTGCAACTTATTTTATCGAAGAATAACTTTTACAATATCATTACCCAAAGATACCGGTTATACATTCTACATGTATAAGATAACTACACTATGTAATTACATTTATTTTTGATCTCAAAAATATTCAACAAGGAAACAATGGGTGTTCAAAATGTTTTTGAGTGTATTTGAGATTAGGCCATTAAGGTCAAATATAGAATACATACAGATAATCTGTCTAAGAGTATGTAGGGTTTATAATAGTATGAAAGTATTTATACTTTATTGAGATGTTATATTTTTTTTACAAGTGCAGTCAAACCTGTGTTTGTGGCCACCTATGCAAAAGGGCCACCTTAGCTGTGGAGGTCATTCTTCTGTCATTGATTATTAAGAACAAAATAACCTTTGAATATAAGCCATCTGTCAGAAGGATGAACACGTTTGACTGAACTTATTATTTTATTGAGATTTTACATTGTTTTATTATTTTGTGATACAAAGAAAATGATTTTTTTTATTAATGGAATTGAAAATTGCTAAATTTCAAATAAAAGTGTCAATTGTCACTTTTTGTACTCCATATGATATTATACACATGTTTAATCGGGAGATATTTGTTAGAAATATGATATTAATTAATATGTTGTTATGTCATTTCTTGAAAATGCATACACTTAATTATTATACCCCCAGATATGAAATATATGGGGGCTATATTGGATTCACGCTTGACGGTCGGTCGGTCGGTCGGCCGGTCGGTCGGTCGGTCGGTCGGTCGGTCGGTCGGTCCGTGCGTCTGTAGACACAATTTGTCCGGACAATTTCTCAGCAATTACTCACAGGATCTCAATGAAACTTCACAGAAGTGATCAGTAGTAAGCCTAGTTGTGCTAGCTTAAAGCATTTTTCGTTCGAATTAATTTTCACTGAGTTATACCCCTTTGTTGTTTTTATTCAGTATATACAATAGGCAAATTTTGTCCGGACAATTTCTCAGCAATTACTCACAGGATCTCAATGAAACTTCACAGAAGTGATCAGTAGTAAGCCTAGTTGTGCATGCATAAAGCAATTTTCGTTCGGATTAATTATCACTGAGTTATAGCCCTTTGCTGTTTTTATACAGTATATATAATAGGCAAATTTTGTCCGAACAATTTCTCAGCAACTACTCACAGGATCTCAATGAAACTTCACAGAAGTGATCAGTAGTAAGCCTAGTTGTGCATGCTTAAATCATTTTTCATTTGGATGGATTTTCACTGAGTTATTACCCTTTTTTTATTCTACAGTATAAATAGGCAAATTTTGTCCTGACTATTTCTCATTGACTACTGCCAGGAATTCTATAAAACTTCTCAGAAGTGATCAGTAGTTAGCCTAGTGGTGCATGCATTACGCTTGTCTTGGTTGGTTAAACTTTCACTGAGTTATGGCCCTTTGTTGTTTTTTATATAGTGTATATACAATATCTCAGTAACTACTCATAGGAATTCAATGAAACTTCAAAGAAGTTATAAACAGTTAGCCAAGTTGTGCATGCAAAAACCAGGTTTTGTTTGGATTAATTTTCACTTAGTTATGGCCTTTTGTTTTATACAATTAGGTAAATTTTGCCCGTACCATTTCTCAGCAACTACATGCAGGAATTCAGTGAAACTTCTTAGAAGTGATAAGTAGTTTTCCAAGTTGTGCATGTCCACAATAGGATTTGTCCAAGTAAATTTTAATGAGTTATGGGCCTTTGTTATTTTTTATATAATGTATATTTAGAAACTGGTCAGGATATATCTAAGCAACAATTTGCAGGTATTAAAAAATGAAAATGCATTATATTTCCCTCTGTAAAATGTAACAATAACTGTGTCAAGGCCGCATCTGGGGGTATTCATCACCTTTAGTGATAGTTCTAGTTGTAATTGTAATAATGCAGTCACAAAAGTTTTGCCCTGGGCTGTTATAACTATACATGCTATCATATACATTGTACACTTGTACTGTGACACATACAAGTTGGTTTTACGTCATCTGAGTTCACTTTATAACAAATTATGCTAATGAGTCTTATGATAATGTAATAATTGCTAATTGATTGCTGTATTACCGCAACACAGTTTATGGCTGTTACCGTGCATATTTATTTTTGTTATTTGACGAAATTGTAAATTTTCGTCTTTGTGGAGAAGTTACTAGCTCCTTGTGTAAGGGTGTTAATTACCCTTGGATAGCACACAGTCAAGGACGACAGGTTAGGTGCCCAACTATTGTATACTAGAAGCCCAAGGGCAACATGTCGAGCCCTTATTTAGCCAGCTTGTGATCTTGACCTTTGAACTACAAGTATGGGTGATATTCATGACACATCATTTCATTGAAGTAAACTTTTATACCAATTTATTTAAAAATCCTTGAATGCAAACAGAAGTTACAGCCCAGACAAGGAAAATATATTTGACCGAATGTGTAATCTTGACCTTTGACCTATAAAAATCTAGGTGTTGCCCAAGACACATGGTCGCATTGTATTATGGCAAGTCATTTTTAAATAAGTCAATGCATAAGGGAGGTACAGCCCTGACAAGGTGTATAATGAGTATTTTTTGTTTGACCTTATCTAAGTGTGACCTTGACCTTTGAGCTAGAGACCTTGATCTTACGCACTGCACATCGCCTGGTGTTTTACAATTATGCCAAGTTATCTTACATAAGGGTGATACAGCCTGGACAAGGTGTATAATGCTCATTTTTGACGTTTGACTTCTAAGTGTGACCTTGACCTTTGAGCTAGAGACCTGGATCTTGCGCACTGCACACCGTCTCATGGTGTTTAACAATTATGCTAAGTTATCTTAAAAAGTTTTTATGCATAAGGGAGATACAGTCCGGACAAGGTCTATAATGCTCGTTTTTGACGTTTGACCTCTAAGTGTGACCTTGACCTTTGAGCTAGAGACCTGGATTTTGCGCACTGCACACCGTCTGATGGTGTTTAACAATAATACCAAGTTATCTTAAAAAGTTTCTATAAATAAGGGAGATACAGGCCGGACAAGGTGTAAAATGCTCATTTTTGACGTTTGACCTCTATGTGTGACCTTGACCTTTGAGCTAGAGACCTGGATTTTGCGCACTGCATACCGCCTCATGGTGTTTAACAATTATGCCAAGTTATCTTAAAAAGTTTCTATGCATAAGGGAGATACAGCCCGGACAAGGTCTATAATGCTCTTTTTTGATGTTTGACCTCTAAGTGTGACCTTGACCTTTGAGCTAGAGACCTGGATTTTGCGCACTGCACACCATCTCATGGTGTTTAACAATTATGCCAAATTATTTTAAAAAGTGTCGATGCATAAGGGAGATACAGCCCGGACAAGGATCCGGACGGACACACTAACTAACTCACTCACTCACTAACTAACTAACTAACTAACGTACAGACACGCAACCGCCATTGTGACGACTATGTCGAGCTCACCGCAGGCGGGCTCGACAATAACTGAAAAATGGCATTAAACCCACTGTAACAAATATTTCAACTGTTAAGATTTTATAATATCTTCGAATTGTTGAGCAATTTTTTTCTATTAACTTGTGTAACATCCCACTAACAAGGAGATCCATTATAATTTTGTTCTTCTAAGAAAACCTTACACAAAGTTTGAGAGTTTTTCAAACTTAAGATCAATCTCAGAGCTCAAATGTTGTTTCTGAATGTTTCTAAATCAATCTCAGAGCTCAAATGTTGTTTCTGAATGTTTCTAAATCAATCTCAGAGCTCAAATGTTGTTTCTGAATGTTTCTAAATCAATCTCAGAGCTCAAATGTTGTTTCTGAATGTTTCTAAATCAATCTCAGAGCTCAAATGTTGTTTCTGAATGTTTCTAAATCAATCTCAGAGCTCAAATGTTTTTTCTGAATGTTTCTATATCAATCTCAGAGCTCAAATGTTGTTTCTGAATGTTTCTAAATCAATCTCAGAGCTCAAATGTTGTTTCTGAATGTTTCTAGATCAATCTCAGAGCTCAAAATTAATGTTGTTTCTGAATGTTTCTAAATCAATCTCAGAGCTCAAATGTTGTTTCTGAATGTTTCTAAATCAATCTCAGAGCTCAAATGTTGTTTCTGAATGTTTCTAGATCAATCTCAGAGCTCAAAATTAATGTTGTTTCTGAATGTTTCTAAATCAATCTCAGAGCTCAAATGTTGTTTCTGAATGTTTCTAAATCAATCTCAGAGCTCAAATGTTGTTTCTGAATGTTTCTAGATCAATCTCAGAGCTCAAATGTTGTTTCTGAATGTTTCTAAATCAATCTCAGAGCTCAAATGTTGTTTCTGAATGTTTCTAAATCAATCTCAGAGCTCAAATGTTGTTTCTGAATGTTTCTAAATCAATCTCAGAGCTCAAATGTTGTTTCTGAATGTTTCTAAATCAATTTCAGAACTCAAATGTTGTTTCTGAATGTTTCTAAATCAGTTACAATATAGACTGAACATTAACTGCTGAACATCTTAATACATTTGACTTAATTGGGCCGGAACCTCTATTGTCAAGTGGTTAATTTATAATGGTCTCTGACTACCAGTAGTAATCACTGGCCCTTTAACTCCTCTGTGAGGTAGAATTTTGACATTGACCAAAAAATTTAAATTTGACATTTAAGGAAGCTGTATGTCCAGCTTAAAGTGTCAGTGATTCTACTAAGGTGTTTGCTTGTGGTCATCTTCAGCTCCACTATTAGAGCTGAACAATATTGCAAAATGGCCCTGGCTATTGGTGCAATATTAAAAAAATGAAACTATTTTGTGTGTCCATAAAAATAAGAAAATTGCTGGATCATTATGTACTAATAAACCTCTCAGTTGGACATCATAGTATTTGTGTGCAACAATATTGTCAGAGTGAAAGTATGAACTACTGTACTATTTTCTATTTTAGAAGAAGCGGATATTTATGACACATGGATGATATGGTAAAATTATAATCTGCATGATTTAATACTTCCATTGTGAATGTATTGTGAAGTGGTTAATTGAACGACAGTATATATTAGTCATGATATAATGCACATCAACCGGACATAACATTAAGTGATTATCTCTTTATGTAAATAAAAGAGTGGTTGTTTAATCTGTTTTTTCCCACTCAAAATGTTGTCTACAATGATGGCTGTATTTTTCAATTGCTCTTTAACACTCAGTGTGAGGGCGCTGTACTGTAAGAAAGATTTACATTTATATTAGTTATAACGCAAGGATAAATCTGATTGTAATTAAAGTTCTGGTATGAATCATATGTAAACACAAAAAAGGACTCCTTTATGTCTGTAGAACTAGTGCTGAAGACCACAGTGTGGGAGGGGATATATTTGCTAACCCTCGACTCGTCCTACGTCATTGTATCTCTGCAGTAACATCTGTTATTGAAGTATATTTGAATTAAATGCGGCATACTTATACTATAGCCTTCAAATTTGCAGTGTAATAATATGCAACATCACTTTGGTCATATTTTTGGTTCATTTTTTGGTTAATAATTACTATTTCCTATGTTGTTGATATTTTATGTCTACTAGGGTACATATGGATGGGTACTTTCCCTTAATGTCTAATTGATGTCATTAGGGCTCCCCCCACCTGTTGTAAGTCGATGATAGTTAGTTATAAAGGTCACATGTTGTCTTTCTCAATAGTGACATATGTTCACAGGATTGACTGTATAATGTATTTAATGTATGGTAGAGTTTTATCTCACAAGCACTATACTGAAAGGTACTTACTACTAAAAACTTCTAACGCCCCCTAGTGGAACATATTTTTAAATTCTCAAGCATCAAGGTTATTTCAGAAAGTAACCTTTGTCATGTGCAACTTATTTTATTGAAGAAAAACTTTTACAATATCATTACCCAAAGATACCGGTTATACATTCTACATGTATAAGATATACTACACTATGTAATTACATTTATTTTTGATCTCAAAAATATTCAACAAGGAACCAAGGGGTGTTCAAAATGTTTTTGAGTGTATTTGAGATTAGGCTTGAAAAAAAGATTAATTACGGTTAATTGGAAAATAATAGTCATTTTTACAGTTTCTTGACAGAAAAAGCTTCAGGGTGGGTGCCATAGATTATGCTCTGTCAGGTAATATGAACACTCCTTTTTTCTGACAGTAAGTCATTGAAAGTTGCAGATAGCTTCTTAACAATTTTTCGTTTAATCTAGAAAAATTAATCAGTGAATATCTCAGTCCGAATGTACTTAAAGTAACAAATGAATAATTCTACTCAAGGCCATATGAATTATATTACAAATTGTTCTAGAAAATTATAGTTTGTCAGAGGACAGAAAACATAGTCATCTTACATGTATTGACGTCAGTAGAAATTCAACTCTCTGGTATCAAAGGAAATTATCTTTAGTTCATATGTCACAGAAACCATACTGATGTGTTTGATGTCACAGCTATTTTCTTATAATAGAAACAGACTAATCTTCTTCTTCTTTCATCATGTTTCTAAACCATTTGATTTACTCTATTTTCTGATGTAATATGACAAAAAAATTGCGCTGTACTAAAAATGTGATTCATAACGCTGCCAGAAGCGGTTTGGTAAACATATTGCAACTATTGATAATAATTGTAAAATCATTCAAAGACAATATGATATCATGATGTGATTTTCAAGATTCGAAATTCCGGCTCCCACTGAAATCATGCAATTTGGTTGGTGATTTTTTGTAGCAATTGTTTTAAGAAACAGACAGATTGACCTTAATATACAAGTGACTGTAACACCGGGTAGCAGGGGGGGGAGGCGCTTAGCATCCCAGATTATTTTGGCTGTCACAAAAGTAATAAAAGTTACTTATCCGCCCTCCTCCCCTGCAGTAACTGTTGTCACCCAAAATCTGAACTTGCTTCCTACAGAGCTAGCTGCAATGTTACACTCATAGACAAAGTACTGGAAATGACAAGCTTCCCTTATAGAGCATGCATGGGTTTGATAATTAAATTATACATCTAGATAAAACAGAACTATTGTTGAAATTAATTATCTTCTCTGAGCCTTTTTTCAGATAATTATCTAGTTTTAGACATACATGATTTTCGTCAATTTCTATGATGTCATATTGATAATTAAGACAAGAAATGGTGGGATTGTCTGAATGACGTTAATAATATTGTCAGAGATAATTTATAATCTGACTGTTGTGTTATAATTGTAAATACATTTAGTTGCCGCTGTACACGTGTTACAGTCATAAGACAATATTTTCATATCACATCATGCAAATTAGCCATTACCAATTTGTTGCTGCACCTTGATCGAGAGATATGGCCATGTTTTGTTTTGATGGTCACATGATGCTTGTTTGTTTAGAGGATTGTGTTTATAATGTTTTGTATGTAATTATATATATACAGGGCCTTTTTCCAAAAGTTGGGAAGAGTCCTTTTATTTTGGGAAATATAAACGCGATTTTTGGCCAAATTTGGAGAAGGTTTCAATAGCAGGAAAGTTGAAGTTTAGAACATGTCAATTTTTCACAAAATTAATTGGCTTTTAGTCTAATTATTTCCCTATATCTGTACATGGAAATCTCTGAATTACGTTGGTAAATTGGCTCTGCATTTTAATGTTGATTTTGGCATCCAGGTTACACTCGTTTAGATGAGACTGTTTTCCCTAGAATGGTCTGAAATATGTTACGGTGTGCAACTTTTCCTTCAGCTACATTCATAACGGCATGCATGTCCCTATACTCGTACATCTACATTATATTTGATATGGTCAAATTTTATACCAACATTTTTCTTGAAACATACCAACAGCTATTGTTTCTACATACCAGTATCCTAAGAATGAAGCTATAGTGTTGTGGTACAATTGAGTTACCCAGCATGTATATCCGACTTATTCACCTTGATTTCTTTGGTGAAGGAGTTCTTAGCTTTTAGAATGTACGTCACAAATCAGTAGGTTTATCCATGGCAATTAAGCACTCCCTAAATCACACATGGCGAGAAAAAAGGACCTTTTTATCTACAAAATCAATGATTGAGATAGTTAATATTCCATTAGTTTGTAATATAAATAATAACTTTAATCTGAGAATCCAGAGGCTTCAGTCATGGTACAGTGGTTAGTGTGCGGGATTTGTCACCCAGCGATACAGCTAGCTCAGGTTCGAACCCTGGTTGCAGCAGCAGTTCATGGGCTTCTATGAAAACTTCCCAAAACATGTCAGTTTTCCTTGAAAATTCCATCTGGAAAGATATGTTATAATAAGTACTGGTTAGAATATGTTTCAGAAGACCTGGTATGGTGAACCGACCATCGTATATGATAGCTGAAATTTTCATTGACTTAGAAACGGCATTCACCGGCCCTTCGAATGGAATTCATGGAAACGTGATTTATTCTGGAACTTTTATTGTGTATACTTCATGAATAGTTCATGATCTGTGAAGGACAATATGTCAGGGGTATAAAAGCTCACTGAAACATAAGAGAATCCAGAATATGTTACACAATTTTTTGTATGTCCTTCTATCATAATATTCAATTGAATCATTTCCATCTATTACTTCCAGAGTTTATTCTATTATTTTTCAATCTTGATTTAAACCAGAACGAAGCAAATTAGTAATTTATGCACAAATTCCATTGTCTTAGCTACTGTTTGTATTTGTCTGAATGTACTGTTTAAAAACATAGGGGTTAATTTGCATGTTGCATTGATAGTATATAACGGTTATATTCATTTTAGGCCTTAAATGGCAACACGGACCAAAAACACATTTATCATAATTATGTATTATACACGTACATGAGTTGTATAATTATTATAAACGTGTTTTTGGTCCGTGTTGCCGTTTTATATCGCGTTATAATAACCATTATAATATTATACTACTTCACTGCAACTTGCTAGCCACCCTAGGTTTAAAAAGAGAGATGGAGATTTTTTGTCAGTTTAATATTTCAGTTGTTAATGTTCCATTTTGGTTTAAATTCTTAATTATGACTAATTAGAAGTAACTTTAGACAATGCTGTAGTCGATTACTTCCTATAATACTATCAGATGTTTGATAACCCAGTTATTAAAGCCCCCTTTTTGCTTTTTGCTGTAGAAAAATATATGCAAAAACATTTACTTGCTGATATTATCCCAAGATAATTATTACCGTCGAAACAAGCCATTTTTCGTCGGAAAACACTCATTTCACTGTGATTTTTGCTTTTGTAAACTTGAAACATGTAGAGAGCGTGACGTCACTTTACTACGTGTCGTAGCATGACTGCAGGGAAACTCAGGTGTTCTAAATAGTATTTATTTCAATGATATTGAAAAAATACGATAGTAGTTTCGGAAACATTTTTTCTTGCTATAAAGTATGCACAGGAGAAAAACACACTGGATTCCTCTGTTATAGAACAAGCAGAACCTATTAAGACCAATACATTTATAAGCTTATGGAACTTTAATATAACCATTCCAAAGATTTATCGGTTAACTAGTTGTACTCTTGTACTTAGTTACAGAATAATCCCTAGTAATAATTAAGTGATTCAAATATGTGCCTAGAAACAATAGTACTTGGCTTATTATCTGGTACACTAATCTGTTGATATGTTTACCATGTTGAGTTCATTATCCGTGATGCTTATGCATGGTTTATTATGACGTCCATTCCTGGCATTTTATGGTACACAATGGTACGGTAAAACATCAGTTTTCTGGGCCTGAAAGTACACAGCCTTAGAGGTTACCTAGTGAAGTTCTGTAATCAAACAGATCTTAGTGAATGAATAATTTATTTATATGAGTTTAATGACTGTTAGGTTGTCCAAGTTAGCTTTGTGCTAGCATATAGTAATATTGAAGTTGGCAGGTCACATGATTTAGACTTCAAAGTGTTGTATTGGTTCTGCATGATGAGTGTATTGAAAAATGATCATTGTGGTCAGTGACTAGGACTAGTAATCACTAGCCCCTCTGCTGTAAGTTCAAATCCCAGCCAGGATCATATGTCAGTATACATACAGGGTAGCTTGAACATCTAACTTGCAAAAGGTCAGTAGTTCTATCTTGTTGTATACCTTAAGGGTCTTCCTCCACTGTTGCTGTTTAAATTGCCATATAACTAGTAAAAGTTGACACTGCACAATGCATGATGCCAGACATTTAAGACTGATCACAAAGGCATCATGTGAGCTAAAAAGTCTAGAGTTGCTGAGTTACAGTAGATCGGGTAACCATGCATAAACAAACAATTTTTTTACCCCTTATTATCAATGGGGAAACATGTGTCACATGAAGGCATCTTACATTCAACCTTACCAGCTGACTGACTGACTGTAGAATGTTTTCACATTGGTATAATAGTTGGTAGGTAATTCAAGGAGGATGATTATCTGATGGAATATCTTTCATGCATTTTTTCTAAGGGGGTTGCACCAAATTTCGAGGGTTCAACGCAACAGTGTCGTAACTGATATTGAAATAGGAACAAATTACGACAGTGTTGAACTGAGCCTTCGCAATAGCCATGTGTGAACACAATAGGGGCAACATTTATTTTCAATTTTCACATAACTGGGTCAGAATGTTATTATTGACAAAATCTCATAATAGGTCATTTGGGGTCAAAAACTAGGTCACCATGTCAAAATGAAGGAAAACCTTGTGAACAATCTAGAAATCACTGTTTTGATTGGATCTTTATGAAACTTTGTCAGAATGTTTATATATTTATGATATCTTGTGCAAATTCGATAATTTGTCATCTGGGGTTGAAAACTAGGTCTCTAGGTCAAATCTTAGGAAAAACCTTGTTAACATTCTAGATTTGGATCTTCACCAAACATTGTCAAATAGTTTGTTACATGATATGTAGGACAAGTTGAATATGGGTCATCTGGGGTGAAAAACTAGGTCACCAGGTCAAATTTTAGGAATTAAGAACTTCGATTGGATTTCCACCAAACCTTGTTTTGATAATATGTCGGACAAGTTTGAACATGGGTCATCTTTGGTAAACAACTAGGTCAATAGGTCAAATCTTATGAAAACTTTGTTAACACTGTAGATGTCACAGTTTTAATTGGGTCTTCACCAAACTTTGTCAGAATGTTTGTTTTGATAATTTGTAGGACAAGTTCGAACATGGGTAATCTTTGGTAAAAACTAGGTCACTAGGTCAAATCATAAGAAAACTTTGTTAACAATGTAGATGTCACAGTTTTGATTGGATCTTCACCAAACCTTGTCAGAATGTTTGTCTCAATGATTTGTGAGACGAGTTCGATCATGGTCGTCTGGGGTCAAAAACTTGGTCACTAGGTCAAATCATAAGAAAACCTTGTCAACGCTCTAGATGTCACGATTTTAATTGGATATTCACCAAACCTTGCCAGAATGTTTGTATCAATGATTTGTAAGACAAGTTCGAACATGGTCGTCTGGGGTCAAAAACTTGGTCACTTGGTCAAATCTTTGATGAAAACCTTGTTAACGCTCTAGATGTCACCATTTTGATTGGATCTTAACAAACCTTATCAGAATGTTCGTCTTTATGATAAGTGGGACAAGTTCGAACATGGGCCAGCTGAGATCAGACACTAGGTCACTCTGGTCAAATCACAAGAAAACCTTAATATCAACAGGATTCATGACACAGGTTCAAAATAATGTTTTAATGAGTAAACAATAAGTGTCATGTGTGCGATATAAGGTCATCTTGGCCCTCTTATTATTTGGTCCAAGGAAAATTGGTACATCCACTCTCTTGTCATCTTTCAACATGCTTTTCAGGAACCAAAATAAATAATTTAAAAAATCCTAACCTACCTACCCTATTTTTAATTACGTGTAGTATGTAACCAGAAACAAACCATTTTAGGCCTACGGCCAAATATAAGAACATCCAGGATCATTTAGTTGCCTCCCACCTAGTTCTCAATATGAACATCAAATCTCATCATGTTGGGATTCGGTCTGGTAGGATCACCATAATTATGAAGCACTGACTTAGTGTCTACCATTCATATTATGTACAGTCAAACCTGTGAACAAAGGCCACCCTTGGGAAAGACTAATTGTTACCTTTATTGACAGGTATGTGGCCTTTATTCGGAGGTCATTATGTTTAAATAAGAATTCAATTATGATGGTTATTAAAAGAATGGCCTTTATTGACAGGGTATCATTTATTCGGAGGTGGCCCCTTACACTGGTTTTATACTTAATTGAAATACATCTGAAAAAACTGCATAGGCTAGAGTTAATTCTGTTTTCTTTTATCTTTACGTATAAAATGTATGCTGTGAACTATACAAAAATCTCTCTTTTTAGCAAAACGGTGTTCATTGATTTTATTTAAAATCAAATGACTTGACTCATGGCTTTTTTTCATTATTCATAGTCGAAATTTATTACCCTAGGCACTTAGTGATAAAACAAACAAGCTTTATGATAAATGATGCTTCTCGAGTGGTAACTTACATAAAACTACCTACGAACACCTTTACTTACTCATCCTGATAATATGTTTCATGAATTATTTTATCTTCTTTTCGTGGTAGGCTTCATAGAAACTAAAGTTTTTTCTCCAAATTCACCGATATTTCCTGCTGACGTATGTTTACGTAATACAGGTGATTTAGTAGTGTATCGCACCAAATCTTGTAATCTGATACGTATGACTGGTACATATATTGGGTTGTGATTCAAATTTTTCAACCTCAATGGGGAAATTGTCTGTTCTACCGTGTTCAAATATTAAATATTTTAACCTCAGAATTGACGTCATTGCGAAAATTTGATATACTTCACTACTGACTTACTTTCCATCACAACCTGACCTTAATAGTAACAAGTTGATAAATTAAATAATTGCGAATAGATAAATGTAGGTCAAATTAATTCAGATTGCTGAACTAATTATAAAGAATATGAGTCGCACCAATACGCTTTTTGGTGAATGTTCTAGGCTGCTTAATCAAACCATGGATGTAACACTGGGACTGTAGATACATTTAATCAGGGACACAATGTGCACGTATACATGTAATATGTGTCCCTGATTTAATATAGTCTCAGTCCTTATCCGAAATAATAACGACTCTTCAGATATATAGGAGCTTTGAACAAAAAGTAAATTCAGCTAGTATTAGTTAATCAATTTTATGCACTAAGTGTAATATTTATGATAAAAAGTTGAATCTCTTCCAGATACATGTATTCAATAAAAAAAAAACTTTCATAATATTATATATTAAATTTTATAGTATTTCTATGGTTCCGGGGACCAGGGACACTATATTTGTAAGATAGTCAGTGTCCCTTCTGGGACCAATATACTTATACTCGTATATAATTATGTATGTGTGAGCACAGGCTACCGGCGTGTGATAACAGCAAAATAAAGTTTCAAAAATAGTCCCTGACTTAAACAAGCTTATGTTAATGTCGTAATAAGTTCAGTATTGTTGTTTTTGTTTTTTCGAGATCTTTCAGCATCAAAATATTCAAAACTTCTTCGTTTTATGATAATACGGGTTACCTATAAAGTTTAAACATGTACATACTGATGCTCTAATAAACTGTCATATCGATCGTGCGACATCAAAAATGGGTGAAAAAATGTTTAAAACGTATCACAAACCAATCGTTCATCGGCTCCATCATTCACAATAAAACCAACCATGACTGCTGTGAATACACTTTACGAACGTGCACGTGGGTCGCTTTAAGTCTCACCAAGTGCACTTTAACAGAGACCACAGGAGCCTGTTATTCAATCCGGAAAAAAAATTATACTCAATAAAAAATTACCTACGTATAGAAAAAAAGGTAATTTTTTATTGAGTATCATATATAATTTTTTTTTTGATTGAATAACAGGCTCCTGTGCAGAGACATACATCTATGTCGTCTGACTTCACTGTAATCTTATATATATACTGATTATATGGTTATGACAGTAGTATCTATTTACTCTAAGATCAACAATACTTTTTCACCGTTGACCGACAATATATACACAATTTGTCATAATAACCCAGTTAATACAATAATTGACCATTATTAAATACCTTCATTGCATGACACAGTTATTTGATAGTGTCTGAACCGCCTTGTATGACGTAATTCAGTATTGAAACTCCGCCCCTTGTATCTACGTCATACATCGTCCACGGTTGCCCATTCATCGATATAAATACCACTGGGGAAAACGCGTGAGTCAGTTAGATACGAATAACATTACGACTCGAAGTTTAGATACAACTAGTATATTATGCGATATTGTAGTCGTGGTATTCCATTTTACGCAAACGAGGGGAACCGCGAACTATTAGGTGACGCAAAAATGGGAAAATATTATTACAAACTACATAGATGTTCATCAGTGCCGAACGAACTTACTACAAAAATGAACACTGTCGATCAATCGTCAATTTGGCAACCCTACAATCTAGATCCGTACGACTTAGAAGTTGATAGTTCGGTCAAAGATTCAATATCTACCCGTACTAGTGCTCTAGTGTTAGAAGATTGGACACTTGACAAAAATAGACATAATAAAACCACGAGTAAGGGAACTGTGTTAGATTCGGTCAACGAGCCTTCGTCGAAACCTGACATGCCTTCTCGTAAAATAACCACAAATCGAAGACAAGCCTGTGCTTACATATTTGAAGATATCAAGGAGGAGGATATAAGTAACTTATTAGAACACCAATCATTATCGGACTGTTCGGACATAGAAACTGACCAAATGGTTGGAGAACGACGTTGTGCTCTCGGTGATATTTTCCAAGGTGTAAAAACTGAAGACATGGACAATCTCATTGGTAACGACTTTACTGGACATAATTGTCACAATCGAAGATGTGGATTAGGTTATATCTTTACAGGAATTTCTGAAGATGATGTAAACCATTTATCGGAATGCACTGATGCTGATGCTGTAAAATGTTCGCCGAGGTGTCTGGAACACTGCCGAAGCGGACGTCGTTGTGCCTTGGGAGATATATTTGGTGATATTGAAGAGGAAAGTATCTATGAGAGATTATTTGGTGATCGGGATGATGAAAGTTCGCCGTTTCATGAAAAAAATAAAGCAAGCCTTAACACTCGTCGTTTCGCATTAGCGGACATATTTAACGATATTGCTGAAGATGATTTCAATAGAATTTTATACGAATTCGATCCCGTAATGGACGAGAATGACAATGATTCTGATACAGATGATGCCACGTAGAACAATGAGCCAAATGACGGTGTTAAAACGGTTTCGAGAAAAAAACTTTACATTCGAATGAAGTCGGACTTCAACTATCTGTGTACCTGTATCTGAAAATGTTCTTACAAAACATATAAAACTAATCGCATGCATTTCGATTTACAGTTTAAGGGACGTTGGTATTTTATCACTTATCTAACGCAATTTATGATATTTTTTCTCATATGTGAAATTTCTACTTATTGTTCATTTGTTCTTAATACTTCATCCAAGTGTCAAAGCGAATGCTTCATATAAATTTTAAATCTGAATAACTTGCCAATTATTTTTTCATCCACATTTTGTTTCTGTTTAATACTCATTTTATTATATGCATGTGTTCAGTTAGTTCATTATAACGGTAGGGGGTGAAATCAACCAGTGCGTGAAACCACTTTATATCTACGTTGTATAGTATTTAACGCTCCCAGTTTCAGCTGTTAAACCGACAGTACGTTTTAAGTTCACTCCTTATTTTCTATTAAATCACAGCCTGCGGGTTAAAATATGATAAAACATGACACATTAATTAGCACATGTAAGAAAAAATGTTTTCTTTTAGTTTCATTTCAATTGAAATTTTCATGCTGAATTTTAAAACCAGTGTTTGTGTTATGTATTAATATGCATATTTAATTTATTTTTATTCATTTGATTGTACATTCCATCCAGCATTGTAAATAGTGTGTTTTTTTTGTACGACGGCGTTTACTCATAACCACGTGTTCACGATTTGACATGTAAATAGTTGTACAACAATTAACATACATGTTGCTCGATTTCATCCAATTCTCTTTACTCATTTTTGCTCAATGTCCATGACAGATATTAATATCGATGCATATCATAATTGTACAATTCATATGTTTATGTGCAATACTAATGTTTAATAAATTGTTAAAAGAATCAAGTTCGTGTGTTATTGTTCGTTTGACCACAGGAACCTGAAATTTTACCCATATAACAACAATAGGCCCCCCAAAAAATTTGTTGATATATTTTTATATTTAATATTATATATATATACAAAGCGGCGGTCTAACTTCTATGAACAAGGCTCGGATTCTGTTTTTTGGGCTATTGTTGTATAGATAAAATGTCAGGTTCCTGTGGTTTGGCATTAGGTTGTTATTATGTATTATTGCTTAATGGATTGTCGTAGTTGAGTGGTTACAGTCTCTGACGGGTAGGGCCGACCCTCAGCACTGTGAGTTCGATTCCCACACGAGACTAGACTTTTCAAATGTGAAGAAGCCGTCAAAATAGCACAGGAGGGTCGTATAGGGTGTACACTGGTGTAAGTCTGAGGATATCATGCGACTTTAAACAGCTAATCAAGATTATTGCTTAAAGGAAACAAATCTAACTTCTAATTTTATCATTATATTTTAACAATTTCGGCATGAACCGAAACGTAGAATTGTCTTACCAGGATGTGCGACAATTTCTTTGTAATACTTTACATATTTCTTCAACATATTTATCATGCAATTATTCATTTAACCGCACTTCTGAAATATCATTACAAAGAGAATGAAATATGACTTTGACACGGAAGAATGTATCAGATGCATCCTTGTACGTGTCACAAGTTAACTTAACCTTAAACGTACTCACTCAGTATTGGTTGAATACCATGTCAGATGCGTTTTTGGTTGTTCTTGGGTGTTTTTTTTTCAAGTCGTCACCTAGGTGCTTCCGTTTTTGACTGGTTATAAGTCTCCGAGGAGTCATACATTAAAGCCACGTGAGTTCGAATCTTGTCTGGGACTAAATTCCATACGTGTAAGGAATCCGGAAGGTCGGTGGTTCTATCCAGGTGTACGTCTAGAGTCATCCTCTACGGTAATAACTAGGCATGTCGCCAATTATTGACCTCGGCGTTTAGATGGAAGTCTTCCAACAGCAAGGGTCATTTGACGACAGTTCACGGAGAAAGAGTTACTGTGAAATCATTAATTTTCGTTGGGGATTTAATTTCGTGGATTTCGTGGGTCGACTCATCTACGAAATCAAATCCCCACGAATTCAAAGGCAGAGATAAGGCACTTCTTTTCAAAAATCAAAATCCACGAATTTATGTCCCCACGAAATAGCCATTTTAGTAAAAACCACGAAAATTGAACCCAACGAAAATTAACGATTTTACAGTAAGTAAATGATATAACAGGTACCCGAAACACCACATAAATCAAATAACTATGTATAGGGTCACATACCAGACATTGAAACAAAATCTTAGATTTACAACTGTATTAATTTCCTATGAAAATGTTATAAAAAAAAACAAAAAAAAAACATAATCATGCAATTATTCATTTAACCGCACTTCTGAAGTATAATTACAAAGAGAATGAAATATGACTTAGACAAGGAAGAATGTATCAGATGACAAATGAAATAGTAATACTAGTTCGTATATTTGTGTTTTTTTGTTGTATAATCCAAATTAATTCTATGAAAATGTTATAATAGTGTGTTATGTTTGTTGGAGGAAATCTGTTTTAGGTTTCATGATCGTCAAAAATAGGAAGGAATCAGGATGTTTTATCTTTATTTTCCGTTTTCGTAACTACTCGGTTATTTCCGTAACTGAGGAATACGTCTCATACATGAGTGTAGGGTTGTGTGGTTTCCAGTCACTACTTTTTCAACACTAGATACTCGCATTTATTAATCATTCTCTTAATAGCAGACTTTCATCTAGTTTTATCGTTAGCGATTGATAAAATTTTAATGGGCATCAAGTTCCCATTGAAAGAGAAAAAGGTAGTTTCCATCGTTGGATTTCCATGTTCAGTCATTATAGAAAGTAGCCCTTGAACGATAGGCCTAACAACACCATGGCGGCCTGTCTATTATGTCCGAGGCATTTTCTTTAGACAATTTGCCGATTAAATAGTTACACTAGTAACGCTTATAAGTTGAAAAACTCTGATCAGCCGAATTAACTATATATAAGTACATGTACCAGTAGACTAAGCTCTCTCTGACTGGGTCAGTCAGTTAGATTTAATACATGAAACATTGTGTAGGTCAGTTATTTAATCTAAGCTTACAAAGATCTTCGCTAATTTATCTTTAATTTAAATTTCTCATTGACGTCATGTTATACATCAAGCGTCGATAGTAAGTATTACAATGTCCTTTCATAACCTAATCGTACGCGAGTTAAATGTGCTTTCATATACATTCGGTCAGTTATATAAATCTGAATTTATTGGTATTAAGCAATAAAACTCAAATTTGGTATTTCTTAAGTTTTACGCAGGTTGCTACTGCGTTTCTGGTAAAAAACTGTGAGCTGAAATACATAGGTATCTGATTGCCAGGATATTGTTTGGCCCAACCTGCCAACATTTCCGACCATGCTCATTTCAGCTATACTCGCTTCGCGAACTGATTTCGTAGACACGTTGGTTACATACCTGAAGACTGCCCTTGCTTTTATACTCCCCTCACGTTCTTTCATGGTGTATTACTGGGTCATCGGGACAAACCCACATCAGATGTAGTATCTGGATTCAAACATAGACAGACGTACATTTCCCTGGTCTCGAACACATGGCATCTCGATCATCAGTACTGTATCCTACCGATTGAGCTACGTTTGTTTTACGCCCCTTTTCAACAGTCAGAGTCATATGAATCGGACAGTTGAAACATAAACATCATTCCTTGGAAGACCCCATAAAAGACTCTCCTCCGTAAGCAACTACCTACTTTCTCACATAAAGAGGCATGGTTGGTAGCTGGGCTCGAACCCACGACCCTGTATCAGTGAGAGGTAACCGTGAGTTAGTCAGCGACCTTAACCACTCCACCACGGAGGCAGGTCTGAGCCATCGTTAACTTGTGCTTTGCACGTTTAACTCCAACAGGATTCTTTGTTACACCTTTTACAACACAGGAGTTTAAACTTGGCTAGTTGTTCTTAAAATGATATCGTCAATACATTTATATTGATAGCTATGATTTTTTATTCAACTTTGATTAATTTGATTTCTGTTTTTATTTTTAAGTAAATAGTGTTACAAAGTCTGCTGTCTTGACGACATTCACGAACACTTCGTCGGAATGTTGAACGTTACATAAACGCAATTATTATTTTTTCCAGACACGTCATGCTGTGATTATTATATTAATTAAGCAACATAACTGGGACGTACGTGTGACGTATAATCACGGTGATTAGAAATAAATTGCATAAAGATAACACATCTGAGCTTCTCGTGCAGACAGCCATGATGTCGTTACGTAGACAACAAAGTTGCAACATTTAAGCATATAAATCATGACAATGTATTTACCTTTACGACTAGCGAGACTAGCGACATAGAAAGAATTACCACTAACTTATTTTCCTTTACAAAGGATTGGTGTGATTATAAGAAATTGGTTGTCATGGTTATGTTACGTCAATAAAATGGCATTGTCTTAGATCGTGATCTTGAACTTAGACATCATGCAAATAATGCGCGTCAATGAAAATGCGCTCGCTTTATACACAAAACTTACATAGTAGTCATTTTGTATTTGATACACATTTCAAACTTTTAACAATAAATAGCTTAGACAATCCATAGGACATAAATTCTTTAATTGTATACAAGGCGTACGTGGCGAGATTAAAAACTCAAATGTTTGCTAAGACATGCTTGTATGTCAGGGTCACTATTCCATCTACCGAACCAAGTACTGTGTTAAGAAAATCACAATAAAAAGGGTGAGGTATTTATCAGTGTTTTACACCGGGATGGGACACTAATAAAGAATCGGGAATAATGACAGTATACTATGAGACTGGCTCTAGGTTCATATTTCTGACAAACAGATTGCATTTTTTTTGTACTCTAAACAAAATACGAGTGAATACGCACTCATTATTTAATAATCAGTGACAGGTTATTCAGTACACGAATACTGGTCTATTTTGTACTATTGTTCATTTGTTGATGTTTTGATTTATACTGATAAATATTTTATATTTAATTTATATATCTTATTATGTTGTGTATGCCGCGTGTTTTATAAGTGCCTTGGGAAGAGAATGGCCTAAGTTTGGTTGTTATTATTACATGTCTGTTGATCTGAATATAGAAGTTTATAACGTTGTTATTATGATGATATGATTCTGACTTATGTGTTCTTGGGTCTTGACCTGTCATAGCTTTAACAACCTGTTGATAGCCGTATTTGTGTCATATACATTATTTGTTTCATATCTTTTTACTCAGTTTTTTTCAAACGATATTTAATTTCAGTTATATACTGTGGCCGGTTCACTTAACCAGTATTCCTGAACTGTATTCAGATAAATGCAACCTATTGAATCCTCGTTCATTATAGAGTTACATTCCAATGGTATACATGTGCATTACACTTCCTTAATGAAATTTTATATCAAGCTTACATCTAAGCTTACAAGCTTAATTAAGATCGCGATCCTACGATGTCGGTACTGGCGAGTATTTGTACTCGATTTTCGGATTTAAATCGCGATTATCGGAGTATTTGGAGCTTCGATACAGCCTTACTCAGCGTGTCATTAAGTCAGCTTCTTCCTCCAAGACTGTAATACTTAATTATTATTGATGAAAGTTCGAACATCGTGTTTCTATGTATCAATTGTGACCTTATTACGTGGTGGGTTAGTCCGCTAGTAAATAGGACAACAATTAACATACTGTAATTATTGGTGCTTGCGAGAGAACGTACGTAACGTTGCCAATGTTTCACACGAATAGTAGGAATATTATTATCTGAAAGTGACAGACATTCCTAAATCTCTGAGTCAGTGAGTCCTTATCAGTGAAATACATAGTTATTGGCTTGGTTGTACAGCTAGTATGACTCAGATTCCAGACAATATTTATCATTTTAATAGTAATGTCGAACAATTTAAAAAGACTACTCTCCCTGCATGTTATGTATAATTTACGTACATGTATTATTTAACATGTCTGTTTGCGAAATGGACGAAACTTGCGCTCGTGGCTTTGGTTATAGAAATCATTTTCGCACGCCTGCAAAACAAGAAACATTTCTCTTGGCATATTTCCCTGCAAAATATTGTTTAATTTACACATGGTCAGGTACATTAATACAATTTGTCGGCAAGTAAGTCAGTGCTTCTCTTGTTAGTTTTCATGACGGTAGAAATAATGAACTGTTGACGTAGATCTATCGGTCTAGTTATTTCTATTGAATGAGGAAATCTCTGGAAACTTAAGATCCACAGAAATATATATTGTGAGTGACGTCATTCAACATGTTCAGTGGAATAGTGAAGGCGTAAGTGTTTGTTACTGGTTAATAGACCAGTACCCTATTTACACCCGCGACCCTTGCTCTTTATTAGACCCTTAGAAAGGTAAATCTACTTTCTGGTTACCCGGCCTATCCCAATTCTTCCCCGATCCCATAGACTCTTCATTATACCCGAGGAATGGTTTCAAGAGCCCAAAAAGCCCTGTCACCCACATACCCTATTCTTATTGAGAATGTAACCAGAAACAAACTACAATGTATGTTTAGGCCTCAATGTAATGTACCACATTGATGACTGGACTTTTAAAACTCGAGTCTATTATAATACAATGTAATTATGATCTGCCTGTTGATAATGTAATCATCATATTCCGCACCCCTCGACCAACTAAGTCTAATGCACGTAGAGAATCGATGTGTTCCAAATAGTAATTAATTACATTGTAAGTACAAAATGTATACTAAAACTTGATTCAACTGTTTTATTATAATTTTTGTTGCACATTATCATGATTACGTGTATATTTTGTGTTAGATAAGATACGCTTGTCTTTGATGCCCCACTGTGATGTACGATATTTCATTGTTGTTAATGTTTAATCTGACGTCATATAAACGTCATATAAACGTATGAACTGTTTAAATGTTGTTTATGGAATGTATGTAATGATAACAAATAATGCGTTGGTCCATCCCGCTAACAGCTAAGTCGACATTAAAAGTGTTTCTGCAGGGTCGGTTTTAGGGATGGCTTAGTTCCCAGATTATCACGACTACGATCCCACTGTTAATAATTCTTCAAATATTGAAAAATGCGTTTGAAGCAACATGTTAACAGATCGGTATGAGTCCTAAAGGTTCGGTATATCCTAAACATGGTGCCAGTATTAAAGAATAGAACGCATACATACGAGTAGTCGTAAAGAAAATAAAGAATGCATGTTCGTTTCCGTGGGATTAACGCCGTTTTTCTAGACGAATTATACTTACGAGTATTAGTTTATTTTAGCTGTTTGCGAGTATATAGTGTAGTGTCCATTACTAGTTTGGCTAATCCTGGCCATTTGATTGGCTTATGGTGATGACTGAATCTATTAATAGTTGACATGTAAGTAAATCATGAAGGCATTGTCTAGATACTAATAAGTTGTTGTGTGGCTATTTGAAGTTCAATGTGGTTGTATGATAGTGCTCAGATTTATGGTGAATTCATTAATATTTAGGGTTGATTCTATTTGATTGATGTAGGGTACTAGTATGATATTACCATGTGCTTGTGAACTATATACATGAATTTATTCATTTGTCAAATACTCATGATTTTCATTTTCATGTGTATTACTCATATTATATAAATATTTTATACTCTCCTTAATGGAGGATTGAATAAGATATACAGACAATATCCTTTATGAAAAAGCAACTTCATACAAAACATATAAACCAATATGCTTCTTGTAATGTGTCTACCTGTAACGTTTTGTTATAGCTGTTCTTGTTAAACGATATTTCCAATGTAATACGGTGACCGGTTAATCTATCCAGTTTTCCTGGACTGTATTCTAACATGTTCTAACGTACCCTTTTACAAGGAACAGACAAAGTCTCTTTTGTCAAATTATTTTCCAGAAGCGTATGACCTGCTGCGACCGGTATTGTAAGCCGGGTCGCCTGATTACAAAGCAATGAACTATGGTCGCGGCAAAGAATGCGTACATTAACAGATTTTTAGTACAAAATGTATGTGAGTGTAATACAGATTTCTATAACAGGGAAATACATATACAGGGACATTGCATGGAATCCACGTGTACAAGGAAATAAAAAAGTAACTAATTAGTTCACCTATGTGCGTGAACACACGTATTATTTTGCGATTAATTAAGACAAAATCATGTCATTATAGAAGTTTAATTAGTATGACTTATTTGAGGTTGCTGTTCTTTCATTGTTGTTGTTGGTTTTTTTTGTCACGAGATATGTCTTGTTTGAAATATAAACGGAGCAATTATTAATTATTCTTAATTTGATATGACTAATTATTTTCTGTTTTCTCGGAAAATACGACGTAAATTTTTCTTCCATTGCCTTCATTGTATAGCCATGTTGTTGACGTTGTTGCTATAGCTGCTCGTGGTGTTTCTGTTGTTGTGGTTATTATCTTGTTGACTTGGTAATGGTTAGTGTCTAAAATTACTGTTCTACATGAAATTAGAAACGTTTAGGGAACCGATTGTTTGTCCTATTTTCCCCATCGTACTCTTAATAAAAGTAGGTCAGACTCTATCTTCTGAAGAGCCCAGACAGTCGTCTTCAAGCAATTAATCGGTACAAAATTTAAGTAATCTCGGCAGCTGACTGGCTGAAAAATTTGGCAAACACTAACATACGCGACAAGACCTAGACATTTTATAAACGTCGTCGGAGGATAATTTCTCATCGTCAGCTTTAACACATTTTCTACATGGTGTCAGTGAGTCGGACAAGAAACCGATCACCCATAAGCACTTTAATTAGCAACTTTATTTGTTCTGCCTTAAATACCTGATCAGTCATGTTAGACTTCAATACAATCATGTACTTATCTGATAGACAACATCTGACGTCACTGTTGTCTTGAAAAGAGACTTATTATATTACAAAGTCGTATCATATTTATATCATAAGTAAACATACACGTGATATGAAAAAATGGACGCTAAGGTTACACGAATGATGACGAATGACTTTTTTGTACTACATGTATACCATATTGCCAAGAAACGAAACTTTCAATGAGAGTACTTTTTGTTATTTTTAACCTGGGGGCTATTTACAGTGACACCTTAGTTAACACCAACAGTATTTTTAGCTTTGTCTGTTTTCGAAGAAATGTGATCACTGTAGCGTCTGCGTCGTGCAAAAGCTTTGATGTAACTCATAACTCAGAAACTGTAAGAGGTAGCAACATGAAACTTCATGCGGATAGATCTCAACAGACGAGCTTTGGCACCGCTCCCGGCGCTCTTCTCTCCCTCCCTCTCTCTCTCTCTCTCTCTCTCTCTCTCTCAGTTCACCTGTATTTTACTATCGAGATTGTTTCTGAATAATTGATCTCAAAGGTCGCCTTGATATCGAGATTGTATTGTATGCCGTGGTTTGTTTACCTCATGCTTGATATGTAATCCATATATTTTTCATTGACGTCAATTGGTAGAACGTTCTATTGTGATATGCACATACCGTGTAAGAACCACCGTTTTGAATTACGTGCGTGCTAACCTTTTCATCTGATGTATCCATGTATAACAATGAAAACATTTTCGCTGTATATTACATGGTCTGGTATACTTTTGAGTATAGTAGACAACATATTATTTAGGTATTGTTTGACATTGCTTGCTTGAAAATATTTGTTTTTACAATTTCACGCTTTGTTGGTAATCATTGACCGAAATAGAGACACTGAATGGGTGATAGTCTTCTATGTCTGTAGATATCGGTGCAAACCCTGTCTTATCGGGTTGGTTTGAAAACACCATTTACAATGGGCAATTTTGCTGTGACACTTTATTCTATTGTCTTGACTGGCCGTATTATACGAATGTGTGTGCGGGCGGACTGACGACGTCTGTAGAAATTTGGATTTTTCTTGATCCTTACAATGTGTTTAAACATATATGGGTAGATAATTTGAAACTTTATCCTGAGATTTATAATCAAGATATATTACATAAACTGTCCATTTTCAAGAATATTAATTAAAGCAATGAAATGTAGAAAGACATTAAACGGACCGTCGTACTGGACTGTGAACATCTGCGATCTTACGGCGACCAAAAAAAATGGAAAACTCGCTGGCAAGATTTGAAGACATCGCGAGAAAAAGCCGAGCAAACGCACAACAGTAGTGACGCCCCGCCAACGTGACACAGTCACCCGATGGTCATGCTGAGGATGTCATGTGTTCGTCGGTCCACATGTTACCCTTTTGCGTGTACTATGGACATTGTAATACTACTTTCATGTTACGACGCTTGTCTAACGACCATCGTGAGGCCAACACGTTCTTACCTCGTTCCAGGACAGATGGCCGAACCTTGAGCATGTCCAAAACAAACGCCGTGCTTCGGCGGTCATTGGTTACCATGTCGACCACAGCACGAAGTGTGGCGTTTCCATCAAGTTTATACCACCCGTATGGCGACCTTAACACGCTCTTGGTCCAGTTATCGTCAACTAAATAGCGCAGTACTTCACTTCGATGTGACGGTCATTTATATAAGGAAGGCTGAAGGTAGTCGTGCCATTTGCTTGATATACGAACCAGTCTGTCGAAATACTTGTCAATATACGCCAGTAATAATAAGCATTGCTGCTAAACCATGCTGTAAGACCAGCCAACATCAGTTTCTTTCACAACATTGAATGTGTCCACGAATGGGATTGTCAGGTCACGTGGACGTTGCCCTCGGTCAGATTATGTCACGAATGGGCGAGTTTTAGCTCTTCAAAACACTTCAGTGTATTATATTTCAGGATGATGCTTCAGACTTATATAGTCTACATAATTATGTGAGTGTTTGTACAAAGTACTGGTTACTGTTTTAAAGTCAATACAGTTAGCATTGAGGTCACTATGATAATTATTGTAATGTAGACATGTTTACAAGTTTTGTTGATATCATTGTATTGATGATGAACCATTTATTATAGCGCTCTATGAGATACAAATGTATGGATAGCTTGTATCATTTCTCGCTGATAATACGACTGTTTACTAGTATCATGTCTCTAATTACTTTCATTTATTGGTCCTCTGTGAATTCTAATAGATGTGTGTTTCCGGGTTCATTATACATCATAACATGTGCGTCTTATGTTCGACCTTGTAGCAACACGTGTCTCTATGCCATCCACAGTTAGTTGAAACAAAACGTATCCCTTTTATGCTCCCGCCATTTGGAAGGGCATGAAGTGTGTTATACCTGTCAGTCCGTCCGTTCATATTTTGGTTTCCGAGCGATAACTCAATAAATGTGTCAATGGATCGATTTTATATTTTACATGAAGGTACATGTATATAATTTTAATACAAAAATGTACATGTCAATTTAGATTTCCGTTATAATTCAAACATTCTAACATGAGTTATGGCGCCTTTTTGTCTTAGCGCTAAACGGTGGCATTGAATTTCGTGTCCTTCGGACGCATTTCTAGTTGTATTTGATTCAGTAGCTTCTTACAATGTTTTAGATTTTCCTCCATTGATTTAATATCACATGTTATTTCGTCTTCGTTGATACGTGCGATGATGTTGTTATTATTTGCCGTTTCACATTTTTTGTGTGATTCGTAGCTCTTGCAAATACGGTCATGCGGAGCGTTTGTCCTCTCATTTGCAACTTCTGAGATATTGATCTAAGCAGTTGAAACTCAATCAGCCTGAAACACTGCGACATTAGTATATTTTATTGCGTCATATGGACTTATTTAAATATGTTTAGTAATTTTGTCCACATGGTTCTAAAGTCTTCATTTTAGTGTATATTCTGGTTGTATCATACATAACAAAGCTTCATAAATCGTAAACGAAGACTATGTGGTCTTAAGGTTAAAGTTCATGGCTGGTAATCATTGGTCCCTCGCCGCCAAGAGTTTGAATCCCATCCGTTTCCGGAATAAAAGTCACATAATTTATATGGAAGGTGCCAATAGTAGCTTTCGGAATGTCGGTGATCTTCCCTTAAAAGCTGGCGAAATCTCCATACGATCATGGCTGCTGGTAGAACATTTAATTCTGCATCATCGAAAAAAAAAACAATGTATACGCTGCAATCCACTTTAGGTCATTGACTGAAGTCAGTAAACTGTTATTTACTGTTTCTTTTTGAAAATGCGTGGATGTTACTTGTGACGTGCGTCTTATTTAAATAATGGACACATATTTGAATAGGCCTTCATTACAAACAAATGCTAAGCAGGTAATTAAAGTAACGGCTGTCAGACTTCATATATTTGTTGATATGTGCCAATGTTTAGCGCGACACATGTTTCGATAAGGCTTAGACATACGTTTGTTTCTGGTTACATGCTCATCAAAAACAGGGTAAGTAGATCGTGACATTTTTTGGCCCTTGAAAATGTATGGAAAGGCAAAGAAAAGGTTTAACAATGGTGTACCGTTCCTCAGGCCAAATGAAAAGTCCAGGGTCTCGGGACAAAATTAGGGTAGGTCGGATAATCAGAAACAAACAATTATTTTTTACGCCTAGTAATTGCCTAATAATTTCTTTGGAGTAATTGTTAATCGCTTTGGTTTACATGATAAAGGATCTATTTATCTTTGTTGCTGTTTCTTTCGTTGTTGTTGTGATCTTTAAACCGACACGAGTCTAATAAGACACATTGTATTACAGTTTTAATCAGAAACATCTTTTAGTTGATCGACTTCTGACAATGTGTTAATGATAATAATGTTGCTTCATGTAAAAGTGGTATTTTAACTTCGATATTTCGTTGTATATGAGTTACATGTAGTATACTTACCTAATTTTTATACATACATGTTGTTGTGTAGCCCTCAATATGCTCCATACCACATCCCCGATCTCTTTAGTGCCCCAATTCTGTACCAATTAAGAAAACATTGTACATTGTCTATTCCTAAAACTTTAAAAATAAAATAAACATTTATAAATGAAAATGCCAGTATTATCATGTTAAGTATACAATGTACACATTCAGTTTGGGGTTGTTTTCGTCTCATAGACCTAGTACACAAATAAAGATATGTCACATTTAACGCAAATGACCATGACACTATGGAATGCGTACATATTGCGTAATATGTTTAACAGAAGAAAAATCAGCCTCTAGTTGTTTTCCGCGCGCATGCTTTATCAGATGTATTTATGTATTTCAAATCATGCATAATGTATTCATTCCTTTGTTTAATGATGTTCTATTAAAGAAATACTTTCGCTTTACACAACAGGCAGTGTTAGTAACGTACCTGTGATGATAAAATCATAATAAATTCTGTATAAAACACCATAATTAAATGAAAAAAATGTCACAAAATTCGACCCCGTTTAACTTTAAAATTAATAAGGTTAAGTTTATTGTTAAAAAGATTCGGTAGATGGGTCAAAGAAAAATGTTCTTGTTAATTTTTTTGATATTACGAGGCACGTTTCGTCGCAAAATAGTTTCGTATTTTTGCCGGTTCGGCATAAGAATAACTCTCTACCCAGAGTTGTCGTTCGTTATCCCATGTAAAAATTTATGGCCAGTCTGGAACCGTAAAAATACTGTTTTTCATACTGTTCGGTTGGCTTCTACCGGGTACCACCAGCCTAATGACTGTGAAATGTGTTGTTACTAGATCTTCTTAAACACGTCCGAGTTTCTTTCCTTCAATCATGCACAACTCATTCTTTATTGTCAGCTGTAGCAAAGAAACTTGACTAGATGACACCTATGTACATTAATCATTCAGCTTTCGTGTATTTCTAAATTTTATTATAATTGCTTCTCTGAATTTAATTTAAGTCGGGTCACGCTATTTACGTACTTGTATGTATTCATTTACACATTTTATTTCTTCAGCGGTTTTGTTTTTAGTAAACAAGCTCATTTATCAATCTGAATTATGTTTGAAGATGTGTCTTCGGCTTGTTGCGTTTATATCACGTAACATTGTTTACTGATCTAATAATTGAGACAGCACGTAGTCAGAAACATCGTTTTTTCTCACCGTGTACGAACTTTGTTGACTATTCAGATGATCGTGGTTTTTATGGTTCCTTGTTAGTAAGTTTGAACCAATCGGAGACTTTGGCGTTTGTTCAAAGAAAAAACGCATCGGCTTCGATATTGCTGTAGTTCAAGTTCCGACTGGCTACTTTCCGTCATGGCTGCATGCCTCTGGGAATCCATCAGTAGGAACCACTCTTGTTTCTCTTTCAATGGGAACGTAATGCCAATCTCTAACGATAAATTGTTGAACAATTATTGATTGGTCGGTACCGGAAACAACATTGCCAACATTTGTAACCCTACAGTTATTTTGGCTTTTTTGGTTGGCCGATTTCGTGAACGAGTTCTCAATGGTCATGGCCAAGTCGAAAAAGTGCTTCACCGTCACAAACAGTCTAATTAATAGTTGAACTATACACTTATATACTAGGTTTATTCTCAGTGGCGGGGCTGTGCTTTGGTCAGCAGTACGGATCTTTTAATCAGTTTCAATTAAGGCTCTGTCACATATAACCTGTTTTCAGCAAATGAGCTGTAAAACCATACATTGCGACCATGTCAATAAGACTGATTAATTATCATAATCACTTCGGATCGGTATTCACGTGCAGCATCCAGATCGCATTTTTCGAATCCCATGGGTGGTCGTAATATACAGGTCCTACTGTATCTACATGCATACAGAGTAAAATTTTAAACTTTGTACTGTGGAGTCATTAATTTTCGTTGGGGATTTAATTTCGTGGATTTCATGGGTCGGCTCATCCATGAAATCAAATCCCCACGAATTCAAATGTAGATATAAGGCATTTCTTTTCAAAAATCAAATCCACGAATTTATGTCCCCACGAAATAGCCATTTAAGTAAAAAACACGAAAATTGAGCCCAACGAAAATGAATGAAAATACAGTATCACATTTTTGAAAGTAGGCTAATATATTATGTCTAATGACCTAAGTGGAGCATTCTTGGTTATAAATAATGACCGTACGACAGTATGGTTTATTTATCTATTTGCGTTTTTCCTATATTATTTTCTAGTAATGTTTCATTAATTATTCCAGGATTTTTGACAGATGATCTTGTCACGTCAGAAGATAATGGTAATCAGAAGAAATATCTGGGTGTGTGCAAGTTGCCAGGAGACAACACCAGGGTAATAACAATCAGACATTTAGCTGGCTCCACTATTTCTTCCAAAGCAGTTTCAATGATTCTCTGTTTGTTCGTGTCTTGCATAATTATAACGTATGTTCGTACGCCAAAGCATCAATTTGGGTTTTGTTGTTTTATTTTTATTTAAAACTTAGTAATATCGTTCATACAAAATGAAAGAAATCGGGTGGAAAAATGGCTAAGGTCGCGTACAACTGGCGGGAACCATGATGTGTTTTGTGTTTAATTCGCCTGGATGAATTATATAAGGGTAGTTTTTACATAACTCTGTGTAGGTATGGTGATTCATTTGTTATGATTCACAGTTATTGAATTTAAACCCTATGTGGACTGGCAGGTGAACGAATACATGGTCATCATTTGTCAGTGGTAGAAATTATTCGTCATAATGTAGAGTAAATGAATGATAACATAATTATATTGGTGGTCAGTTTAGAACATTGGAAGTAATTGGAAAGACAAGATGTTTGGACTATTCATTGCAACTGTCTGGTCTGTGGTAAACATCTAAGTACACTTTGTCATTCTTTGCACTTAATGAAATGCTCTCGGGTGTTAACACTGGGTTCATTCCTTTTGTTTCTGTCTGAATGAAGCCAATTATGTCACATTCTGGTTGTATGCCGTATGTAATCATCTTTTCCCAGGAGAATGTCTATACCACTGGAGACTTGTTGATGAAATGCCAATACTCAGCGTATGAGTGCAATGACATCATGCTATGTATTAACTTGCTGATTGATTAACATCTACCGAATTTCGTAATGTGAATGAACTCCTATTTCTAAATCCACTTTCAAAATGATGTCAATTGATGTGTCATTGAAATCTCAGTTTCGTACTTCTGACAAATCTATTTTTTTGCGTTAAAATTGGAATAAAATTCTCACTCCGTATTATAGATGCCACTCTTGAGCACATATTTTTTTACTCAACTTAGCAAATAGATACGTCGACACTAAGGTCGTGTATGATTGAAGGGCCGAACATGTGCGATTAGAGATATTTTTACTGTGAAAAGTCTTTGATAATACGTACTTGTCTTGATGACCAAAAATTTCGGAAAACGAATATTTAAAATAACGTTCTTTTTGTACATATTTGTGTTCGTCATTAGAAATTAACAGCTAGGGACGCTGTATTACAGTGTCCCTGGTGGTATGTGTTAAAATACGCTTTATATAAGACAAATATGCAAATGAATATAAAACAAACTTTAAGTTACATGTACAAGATATAAGTTTGAACAAATATTGATTATTAAGTATTACTTCTTGTTTTCAGTATCGGCGTATTGACATCATCGTTGTTCCTTATGATGAATATGCATGCGCGCTAGTATATTTTACTGGCTCCGCCCACTTCAACAGATCTCTGCGTCACTTAGCTAAGAAAATGGGCATGTCCCTATCTGAACATTCCCTCAACACTGGGGTTGTCAGAAATGTAAGTAAAATAAGGCCAGGGTTAATAATTATGTTTATCTATGAAGTATTGAGTATGTTGATGTTGTTACATGCGACGATTGTATCATTGCTTAGGCTTTACCCTAATCTTTTTATTAGGCCCGAGGTATGGTACATCTACTTTCTCACCGTTTTTACCTTTCCACACCCTACAAGAGCCAAAATAAATAAACTGAAATCCCGATATACTCACTCTATTTTAATGAGCATGTAACCAGAAACACACATGATACTTTGAGGCCTTATCTGTTGATCAGCCCTCGTTGTACTATGTCAGGTTTCTGTTTGTACTGTTACATTTACTTTCAAGTAATAAGATCACAGTCTTCTACCTTAGAATTTAAAACTGAAATCCCGACATACTCACTCTATTTTAATGAGCATGTAACCAGAAACACACTGTTGATCAGCCCTCGTTGCATTATGTCAGGTTTCTGTTTGTACTGAAATCTTAAACTGTTACATTTACTTTCAAGTAATAAGATCACAGTCTTCTACCTTAGAATGATGATGGTGTTTCAAATCTGATAGATTCGTGCGTGGTTGACATTTAGTTGATGACTGATTTATTTCGTTTTTCATTAATCACTTGAAAAAGGCTTGAAAGAAAAAGGGGGAAAGGTGTGAGCACGGTCACAGTAAACGACACAAGTTGCACTTAAAAAAAACATACTGTATTTTCATTTATTTTCCTTGGGCTCAATTTTCGTGGTTTTGTACTAAAATGGCTATTTCGTGGGGACATAAATTCGTGTTTTTTTTTATTTTTGAAAAGAATGCTTTAATTCTGCATTTAGATTCGTGGGGATTTGATTTTGTGGATGAGCCGACCCACGAACTCTCCAAAATTAAATCCCCAACGAAAATTAATGAGTTCACAGTATTTACAAAACACTCCCCTTACTTCGACCTGGAATAAACATAATAGTTTCTCAAGTTTTTTGCCTCTGACAATGTGAAAGGTAATTTCCTGACCGACTTTCGTTAAAAACAAAGCAGTTCATACATCTATTGTGTCAGTAAAATGAATGATCTTTGAAATAATGTCCTTGGTGTGTAACCAGGGGAATTCTTTAAAGAAATCCTTGTTGAAACCCGATATTCGTTGCCACGGCAAGCTATTGTTCTTAAAAGATTTCCTGTTTGAATTCCATCTGATATACGTAAGCTGTAAAAAAAGTATAGATAGGTTACAATGTACTTCCTTAGTTATGATGCTCCGTATCAGTTGGGATTATCAGCGAGACACCCGGAATAGAGTATAAAGTACTGAATGTAATTGTTAAAAGAATAAGAACTATATTTCATCCAATGAGAGGTGTGGATATAAGTTGTCATCATTCTTGTATGTATATGTATGTTTTTCTTGTTGGCTTCTTTGAAATGATGTAATTATGACTGGTTCAATTTTTTTGGATTTTTTTTCTTTTTGGAATTACAAACGTACATGACTTTTTATTAAGTCTGTCATCTCGCAAAAATAACTATTTTTTCTTTTAATTTGCCTACAAATATATATTGCTTTGTCACAAGGATTTGGCCATTAATTTTATGACATCAGACAATGTTTTGTTCGTTTTATCAGTTAGAAACAAAACAATAATGTCATAAACATGTGAAATCAATTACTTATTACAGGGTACTGAAAAAATCTACGAAGGAACACCCGTACCTACCCCGACAGAAGAATCAGTATTTACTCACCTAGGTGTACCAATGAGACCTCCCGAGGAAAGAGATCACTAGTGATAGTCATTTACCCCACCCAGCTCTTCGTATTATGGAGAAATGGAATATTTATTACTTAAAGATATTTTCCCCACCCACATTTCGTATTATGGAGAAATGGAGTATTTATTACCTAAATATATTTCCCCATCCACATTTCGTATTACGGAGAAATGGAATTTTTATAACTTAAAGATATTTTCCCCACCCACTTTAATCATAATAAATGCATGGACTATCCATAACTTAAAGACGCTTCCCGTCCATTTTTCTAATAAATATTTGGAATATTCATAATCTGAAGAAGTTTCCCAGATAACTGTTTTTTCGATCCATCATTTAGAGATATTTCCCCACCCACTTTTAAAGATAAGGAATACCGGTACTTATCATTTTAATATATTTCCCCACCCACATTTGTCATTATAAAGGTATGGAAGCCGGAATATTAATCACTTGAAGATGTTTCATGAAAATGATCATTGATATGGTAATTTCATTACTATGACAACACTCTTGAAACATCAATGTATGCATCATATCTATTTTGGGATCAAATATTTTGATTAGTTTGTTTTCGTCAGTCTTTATGGAGATTTAGATTTCACTAAATGGAAACTGCAGTAATTTAAATTATTCATGATTCAGTTGTCATATTGTTTCATTTCTGACTCTCAAATATCGAACATTGTGAGTATACAACAATTGGTTGCTGTTTTCGTGGAATTAATATTTACATTTTATGTCTGCCTATCAACAAAGTTTAATTTAGACCAGAATGTATAGAATTTCTGTGTTTTTGTTTGGCTTGATCTTTGTTTCCTAGCATTCTGACTGTGCTGGCAACACTGAGCTAATAGTATCATGTTAAGGGTTCTATGATATCAATCATTCAGTATTTTTTATCAGAGATTATTAAAGCTGGTGGTTAATGTATTGATTTTATAACTATTATGTTTATGGTAAGTTGATAGGTTTTGGGATGAATTCTTTCTGTTAGATCATGTATGTTGATTATTGCATGTATGCATTACATCAATTATTGAGAATAATGGCAGAAAAAAAACATAGATTCAGATCAGAGAAGTTGTGTTTCCTGATATAGTGGGGACCCTAAAAATTGCAAAAAAATATTACAATGGTATTTTAAAAGGATTTTGTGACAAGTCTTGCCTTAATAGTACAAAAAAATATGCTTAGAAAAAAAAACAGAAACAATTTAGTAACCTCCCATCCTTTTTGTCTGGTATTATAAAATGGAAACACAAAATTTTTCGTCTTATAGTGTCCGAATATATCGATTATTTGGTATTATCTCTGTTGCCAAGATATGTAATCACAGCTTTTATTTATACTGTACAAATATTTTTCAGAATTTGACCCATTTGATTATTGGTCTAGCATAGTGTAACCCATTAATACCTCATGTTTTCATGTACCTTCTTTATATTTATTGAATTTTACAAAAACAACTCATCATTGAATAACATTTTGGCCTAAACAAATTGCTTGTTTCTGGTTACATGCACATAAAAAATAAGTTAGGTAGGCCAGGGACTTTTTTGGCTCTCAAAAGCATGTGGAAAGGTATAAACAATAAAATGGATTTTTTTCCTTTGTCCTTATAAAAAGTCTCGGGTCGGTCCGGTAACGAGAAACAAGCAATTTTTTATGCCATAATATTTCATATTATTTTTTGCATGATGAATTCTATATATTATTTGATTATATTATTTTTAATATTTATATATGTTGGTAGTGCATAATACTGTGAATGTGATGTTATTATACTCAGTATTTTATATCATTATTTAATAGATTTTTTCTTATACATTTTTTTTAATGTGAATTACTCATTTCAAAGAATCCATTTTGTCGTACCCCTGTTCATAAGTGCCATTATTTTCATTTGTGTACAAAATTCTTCAACTGTGTGAAATATGAACAGAACTTGAATAAATTATTTGTACATATTGTTTAGAATTTGTTAATTCAATTACCTCCCTTCTCATTGGAATATACCAAACACAGTTGTTCCCCTTTAGTGTCAAAATTTCTTAGTATCTGATCCAAGTGCTAAAGTTATTTTTCTCTGGAGTTATTAATAAATAAACTCTTACATAACCAGATTAGAATTTATTTGGTGATTCAAAACACAACAATCATAAACAACATAACACAGACGTGTTGAGCAAATATAAACATCACAGGTAGTGTAATTACAATTATATGCTAAAAAATCATTTCCTGAATTTACAAAACATTCATAAATTAAACATCCTTATATAAATAAAAAAACAACCATAAATGATCACAAAAATAGTTAGTCCAGTTAAAACATGATATAAGTACAAGTAATTGAATGGAATTTCAAAAAAAGGAATAATTAGAACATAAAAGAGTACATGCCTAATTTTAACAGCATACCAGCACTATAATACATGAGAACAGTTTCCTAACTCCAATCTCTACTCCATTCTCTATGTATTCAGCTGTTTTATTTTTCAATACATATTCAGATTAATTAGACTGTCAGAATAGTGTATCATTAATATCATAGATGTTTTTTGTAAATAAATTCATGAATGCTTTAAGAATTTTTTTTAAATAAGACATTAGAGCTCAGAGACCGATCTGAAGTTTTTACACCTCAGGGCCTGATTGCTTAAAAATGCATGTATGGACAAACACACACAATGTTCTAATATGCTTATCAGACAACGTAACAGAGATGAAGTGGTTTGATTTTTAACAATGTATTATGCTTGCAATATTATCCTTTCATAAAGTATTGCATAGACATCATCATAAGCTGGCTACTATGTTAAGAAATCATTAATTAATCCTACAGCACTTCAAACAGCCAACTTAAAAATGTCCTTTTCTTATAATTAAGCACTGCCACACTAAATATAGGAAGAGTTTGTGTACATAGTACTTAAAATAATGAACAGATATTTATAAATATGCATGTACAATGAATTTAATGCTCACAAACAAAATCATCAAAGATGACTTATAATACTGTATATAGATAAAATAAAACATTTGGGCACTTTGTATGAAAGAAAATGTGTGTCCTATTCATTAATATTAAATTACTAATGAACGATTTTATGATAATAAATACTATTTCATCTTATCTTCAGTCTTACATTGAGGTCTTTTTAGTTATATTTTAATTTGAACAGATCAAATAAATAGGTTATGAAGTTGTACATACATAATACTCAAGGCACTTTGTTTTAACTAATTGGTATGTACAGTACAACCTCTCCAGGTCGGCCCTCTCTTGAGCATCAGTTCATTCATACCACAGATTTCACATAAACATCTCTTAATGTTGAAATGCCACAATGACTAAAATTCATAGGTTTAGAAGAACTAAATGATTTCAAAAAAAATTCAAAGTACTAATGGAAATTGAACTTAACATTATAGACTTGCACTGCAACATGAAATAGGAACCAGTTGAACAATTGCATTGTGGATGTAGATAAACTTAGCACTTAGGTCTGCATAAAATTCATGCGCGCCGAGCGAGTTACAAGTATGGAAAACACTGAACTACTGTTCTTTTTCCAAGAAGACATCACAAGATATTTAACTCACCACAAGATATTTAACTGTCCACAAGATATTTAACTCGCAGTATGTCCTTCAACAGGTTACGTAATCTACCAAAATCAGTAGCAACAATCATTGTAATTTAAAGTTCGATTTCGTAGTACTGTGATATTCATCTGTAATCATAAATCATTTCTGGCAATAGTCTGGAACTATCAGATTTCTTTAATAATTGAAGAAGCAGATGTCAGGTTTGAATTCTGTCCAGAAGTGTAAGATGATTTACCAAGTTAAAAATTTTTGAATGCGGACACTGGATACCTTACTGGTACCCATTCAGAAATCAAATACGGGAACCATCAATGTAATGAAGAAATATCCAAATAATGCGGACATGACATTGTATATTTTTAATTGATAATATTAATTAAGAAGATGGGAATAACACGGCAAACTGTACATATAATGGTTTCCTCACATCTGTTAGTTGCAACATCTGGAATAGATAATAAAACAAAGTCATTGGAACTGTTTTATAAATACAGCAAAACCTAAGCTAATAGCTTCCTGAGAGGCCACATTTGAACAAACATTTTTTGATAAGGCCATCGATCAGCTGTAATTGAGGGTAGGTAGGTATTTTTCTTATTTTGTTAACATTACAATTTTGCTTATATTGAAAATGAAGACCTACGTTTTCTAAACACGTTTTGTAAAAATAGGAGGTGCTATTCATAGCAAAATATTTACATCTTGCCATTTAAAATTACAGGGTTAGCACCAAAAATACAACTATTATTTTCTGGCATTTGGAGAAATTTACAAACCTCAGATTTACAAGTCTTTTCTCCAAGTCCAAACTTGTGACTTTTAATTCCAGTGGTCATTATTTGGTTATCGCCTTTCTTAACAAACTGAGCAGTTATACAGTATCGAACTTCACGATCTGCACGCATAGAGAATGTGTGTCGCTCACACTGGCGGAAACTTAAAATCGGGTCACCTGGCTTCAGCCTCTGTAATGTAGTCATGTACATCAAATCAATAAAGAAAATTCATTTAGAAAAATATCAGCATCACAACCCAACAATTCAAAACAAACTGGTGAAACAGAACAGCTTGTGCCATTTATATGTGACAAACTTTTTTTTACAAGCAAGCAATTATAAACAAACTAACTTATCAATAACATTATATTAAAATGCTTGCTAAATTTTTTGATAAATCTGATACATCAGGTACTAAAAATCTGTTCTTGTAAAAAGTACAAAATCACATCAAGAGCTAAGACAGGCTGTATTTTTTAGGGGAACAGAAATAAAAAATATGTAATTATACCGACTGAATCTTTTAAATATCCTTTCTAACAAGTAAATTTTCAATAACGACATTTAGAAAGATACAAGAAACCACGATACAAATAACATTATTTTCATCTTCCCATCTAAATGTCAAAGAACCACAAACAACGTTTGTAGTATCAGGTACATGTAGATAAGGGTACAATATTGTCATATTAGTATTTCTTATGACATAAGTGTATTTATTGTTACCTGTAGGAAGAATGAATGTACACCATCCTTAGATCCAACTCCTTTCAGTTCAAAGTGGAATCCATATAGAGACAGAACCTCTGAATGGTAGAGTGGGTCCTAAAAAATAATCATGTGAATTAACGCAAGTTTTATGATATTTTGAAATTATAAATATTTGTATTGTCTATGGAGCATTTATTTGTTGTTAAACAACTCATTAAATGGCTGTGATAATTTCAGAGCAACAATTTTAGCATCAGTAAATACTAGTCTGGAGTTCCTTCCCCTTACACTATGTTATCGGGTCAGGCAAAGCGCAATAATGGCGGCGTCCTCTATACATTCCAAAGTATGGGTATTTTCTTATATCAAGTGATCAAGTGCTTGTGAGGGTTGGTAATGAATCCTATTTATATAATATATATCATAGATGTCCGTTTTTTAGATGATCACAGAAGATTTTTTTGGAAACTATAAACTATATAAAGACTCACGTCCGAAATTATAGCTACTTCTTGAAAGTATATATATCAACAAATAAGAATGATCATTAAAATATCTCACCGCAGTTACAATATTAGTACATAAACAATTAAAATTAGGCATAACATCACAAATTGTCAGTCAAAATAAGAATATTCCGTTGCCTGTGCATTACCACTGAAGGCCGCCATTATTGAGCTTTGCCTGACGTAATTGTAGAGCACGTCCGGGAACCAGACTACGGTGAATACATGCTTACATGTTTCCTGCGATTTTCTAAACACAGTACTGGGCTAGGTAATTGGTGTCCCTGAACTGTTGGTAGGCGGAGCTAAGATTTGAACCTCTAACCATCATATTAGTAGATTTATCTGATATCATACCATTCAATATAAGATATGTATCACATAGAACTATCAATGACTGACTCAATGTACACATGTACAAGCTAGGTTCCTACTGTCGTGCGATCTGCTACAAACCCAACGATTGGTCTTTCGTATCCAATCGTGGAATGTTTTGAAATTACCAGGTTTGGAAACAAGATAATAAGGGTTGATATATTCAGATACGTTCCTCTATTGCGGTTTTTGACGATCCAATACGATGATTCGGATTGAATTGATCTTGTTAATCGTAGACATTTTTTTAACCGTTAAAAATTCTACAATTAACATGATTGCCATGTGATGCGACTCATGATAGTGGGAACAATTAGCAATAACAAATCTCCAACAATTACAAAATATAGGATAAAAGAATTTCACAGACTTACAGTATCAATGATAAATCCTTGTCTTATGGCTGCCGTGTTGAAATTTTTCATCAGAGACATATCACCACCACCCTGAAGCTACAAAAAAATCCAAACATGTCAAGTTATTGTACTTGTTGCTGTACAGTCCTAACACGGTGATCTCCCTTGCACATATAATGTTTTATGCCCCTTTTCATCAGTCAGAGTTATATGAGGCAGACAGTTCATTTAAGCATCGTTCCTGGGAAGAACCAGTACTAGACTCCCATCCTCTGTAGGCAACTGCCTCCTTCCTCACATAAAGAGACAAGGTCGGTAGCTGGGCTCAAACCTGCAGTCCTCTATCAGTGTTTGTAAAAATAAAAGAAACCATTAGTAATAAAAACTAATTTTTATCTTGATTTCTTCTATTTTTGCTTTAGAATGTTATACTACAGTAAGCACACTTTTATGATTTATTTTATCCTTATCCTGAAATAAGCCATTTAGACAATGGCAAAAGTTGGAATCACCTCTTATATGAAGATTATACATTATGATTGAGCAGTAATAAAGATGTAATAAATTTCATATTTGGTTTAAAATTAATATTAAGAAATAAAATTCAACCTTTGATCTTTTTTGTAATTCTAAATTGTTATATTATGTAAAACAAACACTGAGTCATTTAATTGATATCAGAAAAAATACAGCTTCTCTGTACAACTGCTTCGTTTCATACAAGCATAGAAGAGTGGTTTCCCTTTATACAACATTAGTTGAGTTCATAATGGAATTGTACTGAAACATGATGTCTGGTAATATTTATACTGAGAACTTGATGTTTAGTTTAAACAACGCCCTGAAATGTGTGCATCTTGTTTGTCTATCCATATTAATTCCAAATCATGCAAGAGATATGCTCAACACGATTTGCCATGAAAATCTAACACAACAGCATATTCTAAATACAAATGTAAGGTAAGATACAATAATCCACTTAAAGGAAAGTAACAAAAAAATAATAATTAGGCCATCTTAGAAAATAAGTTGGTTTGTGGTTTCATTAAAAATCGCTTAACTCCTACAAAAAAAATTTTTCTATGATTTAAAAAAAAATGGTTTGTTCTTTATTCCATTTGTTTTCAAAATTTTTGGTAAAAATCATATACTCAATAATATAAACAAAACCACTCCCAAAAAAATGACGAAATGTAACTATAAACAATTATTTTTTAAGAATGACCTTAATTTAAATTAAACTTACAGAATGGTAATGCTGTGACAATAGATCTATCAGTTTCTCCCTTGGTAATATATTCATAATCTGCATGTCTTGAATATTATTAGCTGAAAAATACAAAAAAATGAGCATTATGTCATTCATGCGAGATCAAAAGTAAATCATATCCATTATAAAATTACTAATAAAAAATTAAGACATATAGAATTTCTATAACACTAATGGATAAAGTACAGAAAAGATCATGTATATAAATCATAAGTTCACTGAAACTAATTTATTGTATTGTGACCTTAGAATATGTTGATAAAAAGACCACTTCCTGTCAGACCATCCTGTGGTCTTAATGGCGAAATTTTACTGTACCAAGTTTGGCAACAACAGGTTGATCTTAACAGAAACCCAGTTGTTCGATTTTGTCACCCATTCTGCTAATTAAGACTCTAAATCTGGTAAACAGGCTTTGCTTTGACAACCTGATAGAAGAACTTACTGTCAGTGATTCCCTGCAGACGGACAGCTGAGAAGATTGGTGCATAAATCTGACCATCATCACGCTCAATGAACGATGTTGTCTTTGGCAAACTGAAAAGTGAATAACAAATCTATTACAAAATCAAACACGTCAGGCAAATTTGTTGAATTGAGATCCACTGCCGTGTATCTTTGTAAGTTGGTTAGAGCAGAAGTTTCATGCGGTTCCCTTTGGTACTTTTCAAGTTATTGTAAGTAACAGTGAAGGTGACACTGAAAGTTGAAAAGGGGGATAATTTAGTGAAAATGCAGGATAGAGTAATGGTTTCTTACTCAATAATATAAAACCTTTTATACTCAGTGGATCAAAATCCTTCAGACAAAGAGTGATTCTAATAGAATTCTTTACAGTGATGACTTCAGAAAGCATGCAGAAGCTTGTCAACTAAAATAGTTATGGAATTAACACATACCTGTTAAAGTAAGTGAGGACGGTACTATGTGATGGCATCAGTTGTAAATGTGGATTCAACTGCATAAACAACCAGTAAGCCAGAGCTTTGTATACACAGTATTCATTGTAGACAAACAAACGATTAGATTTAATGATCTTCTGTAATAATTCCATTGGCATCTCTCGTAACTGGATGTTGTTTGATAACTGAAAGAAAGCAACAGAAAACGTAACAGAAGAGCTGAATAATTTAACCTGTTGTTTAACAGTCTATTTGACAGCTAGGGTCATTTTGGGGCTGCCCCTAAGAGAGGGCAGTGAAGATAAAGGAGAACCTGGCATTTGTATCCCTTCTCTTATTTTCAATAGTTTTTCCTGGTGTAATGCACTGGTACACGCCTCATGCTTTTTCCTGCGATTTTCTAGACACAGTACTAAGGCTCGGTAGTTGCGATAGTGACACTGAAAAGGCAGTCCCTGAGAAATTTGGAAATCTGTAAATTGGTATACATCACTTTTCCATGATTCAATAAGTTACGTTTTCCAGGTTTGAGCTGTACAGACACAAAGGGAGATAATCACAGTAATCTGTTTAAAATGTGAAACAAATGCTGCCAACTTTACACAAAAATATTCATCCGAAAATGTCGGCAATGGAGCCTTAAGTATGTGCATTTATTCTAAAGTAAATGATACAAAGGACCTCGGCAACATCTGCAAGGTTACAGTGGCAAGCCCAGGCGGAACAATGAACATATAAAATATACATCTAAGACGACTTCATCAAGTGATCAATCTGTCTCTCATTCTCCAACGTCTGTAAGGTACATTCCATTGTGAACCTCTTATTACATAGTATCAGCAATATGCATGGCATATCCTTTGTCTACATGGCAAAATGTAGCATAGCGGAAATGTCCGAGCAATACCAATCTCTACATGATACTCAAGCATATTTTGGACTATAAATCCAGTGTTAACTTACATCTGGTACAAGGTTGAGTTCCAACCATCTCTCACAAGCTAACACTACACGTTCTTGTTGATGCTACAACAGTAGAGAAAATAAGAGAATAATGAATGAAATATGTGACATAAATCTACGTTTAACTTTAATTTAAGTACCGGTATGCTGCTTTCCAAGAAAGTCAACTAAAATGCATTATGTTGTACTGTACTCTTTCCCTAAATTTCACCTCTAGTGAACAATTCCCTCTAAACCGGCTGTTCCCTTTCCTCAACAACTACCTCTACAAGAACCAATTTTCTCATCTCCTCAAAATGTTGCTCAAGAGCAGAAACACTGTATACATATTTATCATAAGAATATAAACTTTCAGTTGCTAGAACTCGACAACTCTCGTGAACTTTGATAGCTTAAAACGCTAAAGAAATACTGCACTATATATACAGCTAATAGTGCAGCCTCACCAATATGAACTGAATTTCGCAAAGTAAAAAAATGTAATCCTTTTACAAATAACAACATTACCTGGGTAGCTACACTGTGATATTTACAGGCTGTTTCGTTGTTTATGTTTTTCAACATCAATTTCACACATCTTAAAATGAAAATAAAAGATATTGATCATATATTGTGCAACATTCGTATACAATTCTTTTGCCATGTTATCGTATGGGTAACAAATGCAAAATAAAATTCCAATCGTAACAGCAGAAAATGAATCATTTTTAACAGTATACATTTTTGTAACATAAAACCAACGTATCCTGGATTTTATACCATTACCAACCTTGTTCCCCGTAAGTAACTACCAACTTCTCTGTATGATGAACCAGTGGTGGGATCGAGGTCGAATGACTGCATGTAGAAACAATGTAACAATACAACCAAATCATCACACAGCATAGTGCCTTGATTAGGATTCAATTCAACTGACACGTGACATGGACAACTCTCTAAGTTTTTTTTCGTGAATTTTCTGAATTAAGAATTTCACGAGTAAGTAGAAATTTCTTACCCATCAATCAGAGCTTTGAACCGTAGGACACAAGCAGCCGCCAAAACTTCAGCCAAATGTTCAGTATTAACATCAATGTCATCATGATACATGTTGCCAAGAGCAATAGCCATTCCTATAATACAGTATGAAAGAAGTTCATCAACCGATTAAGACATCTATTTAAAATATTTGTTGTTCACATGTTTGTATCTTACAAAATCACTAAATTTGAATAAAAAAGTGGAATTTCAGTCATCGAGAAAGACTGTCAGACTTCAGTCTCAAAATAATCTTTATAAAATCTGGTAAAATTTAGGTAATTACGGGCCCATGCATGTGTACAGTAAATTCCTCATTTTTTAGTGGAGATCGATTTAAGTCAATAAGTATTGTTTGCCAATAATGTTTTCAATTTGACATTCCTCCAGTCTAGTAATAAGATCATTGACTTTCTCATAGAGTGAAATTTCAAAATCTAAAGGAAAATTTTGAATGAAATAGTTAGCTACATTACAAAATTATTTGGAAATTGAATTTATTTTCTATACAAACAGCAACTTCTTCAAATGTTTCAAAGGTAGACAACTCTGGAATGACTGTATCATCATATAATTATACAGAGTTTATTCAAAGTACAACAATGTCTAAACCAGATCTCAAATCAGGTCTTAATTATTCTTAAGAAAACAAAATGCACTAGACCTGAATCTAAGATTACGGTAAAATACATTGACTCAAATACAATAGCACAAATTTCCCTTTTTCAAGTTCATATTCTGTTAGCTTCAAATATAGCATTATTCAAACAAAATGACAATGAATAACAGTGATAAAAAATTTATTAAGCAGCATAAATTATTCATTATTTATCATTTACATATATTCAACAGAAAAGTCATTGAATTATTGACCTGTCACAATATGCATTGTTTGTAATAGCATATACTTCAAAGCAAACATGTCATGTTAAGAAATAGTTAAATTAAAACGTCAAGAGCAAACAAAGTAAAGTTAGTAAACATGTCAAATTCATCCAGTTTTGCTGTATTTGTGATGGAATGGACAAAACAATGATTTTTAAAGAGATAAATCAAATTTGAACTCCAATAATAAAGAACTCTTTGTCCAATATTTCAAACAACATAAAGATCAGTGAAGTGTTTATGAATAATCAACCGAAATTATTCTAGATGGATTATTATGAACATGATAATGTATATCGTACAAGCATGTTCAAAATGTGCATCCAACTTTAAACAACATGATGTGCAGCTACATTCAGTCAAACTTGTGATCAAAGGCCATACATAATGTGGTCTTCATCGACAGGTGGTTGTTATCTGAAGGTCATTTTATTCTAAACAACAAATGATGGTTTTTAAAAATTCGCCTATAAATATCCACATGATGGCCTATAATCCAAGGTGGCAGCTAACACAAATTTGACTGAACTTGATAAAAAATGTGTATTTCATCAGAACAGAACGAAAGAGATCTATTTCTGTACAAAGGTTTAATGTAACACCAACAGCCAGGGTCATTTGATGACGTTTTTAGAAAGCTCTGAGGTTTAGTCAGCCCAATAGAACCACAGACCTTTCCTTATAAGCTTGCTGGACAGATTCCTTACATGTGATTTTTTTCTGGTCCCAGATAGGATTTAGACCCTCAACCATAGAGGGTCCTTATCGTTTATTTACAGTAACAAATTACAATACATGTATACATCTCATGTAATTACATGCAAAGAAATCATATTCAAGGTACACTGTATATAAAACAAACAGCAAACATGCTAAAAGATTGGGACAGTCAGAACTTTGAAGAACCATGTTGATTCCTGGTATTTGAATTCATTTATAAAAATAAAACATTGTGTACAATATAATCGTTGATAATCACAGCATAGAACAGCAATGAATGACACAATAATTGACTTTAAACTCGTAATTTAATTCACACTGACAGGACGGAAATAAATTTGGTCAATTAAGTTGACATAAAATTGGAATGTCTTTATAGCTAAACTCAAAATTTCAGTCAATCTTAAATAATTTGAATCACAGATTGAGGGTACTTCAGCAGACCCTGAATACTTGATGTGACAAGAATAGTCTGTAATCTAAATAATACAGTAAAATAATTATATATAAATATATTAAGATTTATCTTTTTGATAAATTGGTCACGATGGTCTCATTATTCCAAGATAAGTAGTTGTCATAATGAGATGGTGAGTAGACACAGTTATATAGTGAATTCCTGGGGACTAGAATTATTACTTCACTGTATCTGTATTTCAATATATCCTTAACAATGATATCAAGAACAGTATGTCCAAAGAGCAAGGAACAAATTACAGATCAACCTCTCCAGAGCGGCCCTCTCTTGAGCAACAACATCCCTGCAACAGCAGCCTGATTGTTTACCACGGCACAATTAAACTTATCAATTTAACCTCTCTAGAGCAACAACCTCTAAACAACAACATAATTTTTGCTACTCCCAAAGGGTGTTGCTTTGGAGAGGTAACGAGTGCACTGTACATCACTGTATCTTAGACTTAGCTTACTAAAACTGTGTTTTACTGTATAGAGGTGGACACTAAGGGTGAGGTTGTAAGGTAGAAAACTAACCTGTTTTGGTGATATGTGGATCCTCGATGTTCATCTGTATTAGAGCTACAGTGTTAATTCTCTCTTGTGACGTATGTACAGGGTGATCTATTGTCTTAGATTCCTTCACAGTACCGTCCTGTAGTTCTAAACCTTCTACTGTACTCAAACGATTTGATATCTCGCGGTATTCATTACTGTGGGTCGAAAAATAAGCACTTCATTTACAGATACATGTACCATAATTAAACATTTAAGCATTGGTTTATTTATAGTACACATAAATATCATAGTTTAATCTGCAGGTATTTCAGAAATTTCATGCATCTTTTTTTTTTAAAATACATTGCTCAAGTCATTTATCCGCTCTCTAAGAACTACACTTTCTTAAATAGTGCTATCTGTTGAGTCTTTGAGAAAGGGGTTTTCAGAATAATGGCATGAATTAAATAGTATAATTAGGATATAATTAATAATAACCTGTAAAAATTACTCTTCTTTATGTAATTATCCAGAGTCTCTGAGGCAGTGCTTTTATAATAAAGTTGAGGCTGTGGGTCATCGGCACCTTGTAGAAGTGCCGTCAATGTCTCCGATTTACGCAGGAATGGACGATGTAACTCCCAATCCATACCAAGACAGCGTAGCAATACATCTAAAATATATAGTAAAGATACAATATACTTCCTTTCATATATTGACGAATGGATTGACTTATTATATATATATTCTAGTCACAAATTAGGTACATAGAAAATGCTGACGATACGAATATACATACGTACCGGGTATATTCAAGAAAGACGAACAAATCCAGCAGAATTTAAACTTTATAAACTCACAAAGAAATAGGAAAATGTCTAGAAGTACCATCTTATAATTTATCAAATAGCATCAATTGTAAAAATCAAGTCCTTTGTAAATAATAACAGAAATCAATACTGCCATTGCATGCTTTGTTTAGTAGGCACTCTTATAAGGGGGAAGCTATGAAATTAAATCAAACTTAATAACGCCACATTTGGTCACATTTTATTATAATATTGTATATAAATTACTCTGCTGTTCAAAGTCCATTTTCTAATCATGTAGGACAAAAATTTACAATTTACAGAAGGAATTATTCAAATTAGTACTAGTTAATTGTACCAAATATCTACAAAAATAATAAACTTTTCACCATGGAAAAAGGTCATGTATGCTATTGAATAAAATTTTGTGATTATAAATGGATTTTACTTCTAACTTACTCTCAAACTATCTAAGACATCCATTTCTCTCACAAAAGGCACATAATTTAGCCTTTGATTGATGTACGTTACATTAAGTAAATATATTCATAATAATATAGGGAAAAAATAGCAAAAAGGGAAAGAAAACATGAAAAGACAAAATTAATATAAATCTTACAACATTAAACATTTACTAATTAACCCCTACATTCAATCTGAACCCAAAGAGGAAATTTAACATCACCAAAAAAAAATCAGTTGAATACTGTATTCTACATCTATAGAACTTTGTTTATTCCCAGTTTTATGTCCTCGCAATTAATTCGAATAGTATCAAATATTCATTAACAATTTTTATTTTGATCTATTTTTACTTCTTGGCTTTATATTTTACAACAGACTGATCTCTCATTGATAAAAAAATTAATTAACACCTAAATTTGTATTTTTTATTTGTATTAAAGAGATCTTGGCAAGGAATTGAGAATCAATGTCGAAATGAATAGAAATTTGGACAAGGCGAGAAAATAAACATCTTCTGGGAATACACAATGTGTAAACTACTCTAAAATACATGCTTTCTAGTTAGGCCTAAATGATAATTGTTTGTTTCTGGGTACCCGATCTAGCCTAATTTTTCCCCCTAAACTTTTTATTAAATCTGAGGAACTGTATAGTCACTAATCCTCACTTCTTTTACCTTTACACATGCTTTCCAGAGCGATCTACCTACCTTGTTATTAATGAGCATGTAACCAGAAATGAACAATGTTTAACATCTTATTAAAATCTATCACAGAACAATAATGATGACAATGATGTCACTATAAGACACAATGGGATTGTTTTATAGATATATCTTAGCTAAGATTAAAGTTTTCAAACTTAAATCAAAGTACTGAAAGTATGCATGGAAACAGAAATTACATAGACTTGCACTGTTAACATGGAAATAAAACTTACTGTAACATATTTTGTGTTGAGGATGTAAAATAAAACCTTGCTACATTGATCCCACGAACACTCAATTTACTGAATAAAACCCTTTTTTATTAACCAACAAGGGGTAGCAATTAAGATCCATAAGAAGTTCAAAAATTCAGTCTCAGCTAAGATATACCCATGAAATGGTCCCGTAATGTTATTTACTGCTATGGTTACCACTATAGACAATATTAAATGTTTGATATCATGACATAAATTAAGGTCCAACTGAATAATCATAATTTAAACATTGGTGGTCAAAATGAAGACCATTTGATAAAAAAACAAGAATTTGCCTGTTTTTTTGAAACTTGAAATTTTATATCAAATTAATGCCATAAATCTATTTCTTCATATCGCACAACAATACTGAAGAGTTATGGCCCTTGTATATTTACCAAGATTACAACATTTTTACAAAAATGTTATTACAACATTACATTCATTCACCAACAAGGGATATCAATTGTTAAACATGCAAGCAAAATTTACGGTATCATTCGCAAAAATGTTCAAACATAAGACATAATTTAACTCTTTGTCTATAAGTAATATTAGTGAGTAAAAAATATCAAAACTATTTTTTTCATGCTATTATAACATTATTCCCAAGAAGGGAGAATTCACGTCAAATTTAAGCAATGGAATTTCACTATATAATTAGATCTATGTATTCATACATGTTTAAGATTGAAATAGATGTCAGTGCAAGGAACTTCTTTTTCAAGCGTAGTAAATTAACAGGTGTGTTGGAAGGCCAGTTCAGTAATATGTATTTCTGGTTATACCATTATCATTATGGACAGATAAGTCTGTAGTTGCATGAAGTCTCAGGTACATATTCATAATAAAGAGTTGCTGTACATTGATATATATCATTTCAGAATATTTACAAAGAATTAAATGGGCCAGTAAATGGTATTCAACATTCAATTGTGTAAGATCATTTTTTAAATTGATTAAATATTACTTTTATAGTGAATTCAATAGGAATTCAAGTACCAGATGGTCCCTAGAATCAATATTCTCATTGTTATACCATTCATGTACATGTCCATGCATACAATACAGTTTTTTCATATCGAAATAGCAATTCAAATGATCTAATTTGGAGATAACCTTTATTTGCTAAGGTCATAACAATTCTCTCTCTATTAGGTAGGTTTCAATTTAATCAGTGTTTTTTAAGTACAGATTAATTGAATAAAGAGCTTAAGATCGCTATTACATGTATGCACTGGGTACGTTCACTATATCGAATAATACGCTACATACACAACAATTTAAGTAAGTAACAGGTAGTCTTAAGTCTACCCATGGCATGAATATAAATTACACATTCTTGTACAGTCATATCAGTCAGAACTAGAACTATCACTAAAGGTGATGAATACCCCCAGATGCGGCCTTGACACAGTTATTGTTACATTTTACAGAGGAAAATATAATGCATTTTCATTTTTTTAATACCTGCAAATTGTTGCTTAGATATATCTGGACCAGTTTCTAAATATACATTATATAAAAAATAACAAAGGGCCATAACTCATTAAAATTTACTTGGACAAAACCTATTGTGGACATGCACAACTTGGCAAACTACTTATCACTTCTAAGAAGTTTCACTGAATTCCTGCATGTAGTTGCTGAGAAATAGTATGGACAAAATTTACCTAATTGTATAAAACAAAGGGCCATAACTCAGTGAAATTTAATCCAAACAAAACCTGGTTATTGCATGCACAACTTGGCTTACTTTTTATAACTTCTGTGAAGTTTCATTGAATTCCTATGAGTAGTTACTGAGATATTGTATATACACTGTATAAAAAACAACAAAGGGCCATAACTCAGTGAAAATTTAACCAACCAAGACAAGCTTAATGCATGCACAACTAGGCTAACTACTCATCACTTCTGAGAAATTTTATTGAATTCCTGGCAGTAGTCAATGAGAAATAGTCAGGACAAAATTTGCCTATTGAATATACTGTAGAAAAAAACAAAGGGCTATAACTCAGTGAAAATCAATCCAAATGAAAAATGATTTAAGCATGCACAACTAGGCTAACTACTTATTACTTCTGTGAAGTTTCATTGAGATCCTGTGAGTAGTTGCTGAGAAATTGTCAGGACAAAATTTGCCTATTGTATATACTGTAGAAAAACAACAAAGGGGTATAACTCGGTGAAAATCATTCCAAACGAAAATTGCTTTAAGCATGCACAACTAGGCTTACTACTGATCACTTCTGTGAAGTTTCATTGAGATCCTGTGAGTAATTGCTGAGAAATTGTCCGGACAAAATTTGCCTATTGTATATACTGTAGAAAAACAACAAAGGGGCATAACTCAGTGAAAATTAATCCGAACGAAAAATGCTTTAAGCATGCACAACTAGGCTTACTACTGATCACTTCTGTGAAGTTTTATTGAAATCCTGTAAGTAGTTGCTGAGAAATTCTCCGGACAAATTGTGTCTACAGACGCACGGACCGACCGACCGACCGACCGTCAAGCGTGAATCCAATATAGCCCCCATATATTTCATATCTGGGGGTATAATAATTAATAAATATTCATCAGAATTGAACAATTATTATTAATCTTATCTTATGTAATTGTAAGTTGTAACTATAAGAAATGCACTCAGCTTTCACTTAATCATTCGAGTGATCACAGAATCAGACCACATTGAAAGCTCAAACAGTAGAACACTGTGAGTTATGGTGAATTCTAGAGACCCACATACCTACCAGTACTTCTATTATTCCATTATTTCCAGAACTAAGAAACCAGGAAAGGCATGTTCACTCCTCTTTGAATGGAATTCATGAATACATAATTTTTCTTGAACTCATCATGCACACTTCATGAATTGTTCATGAAATTTTAATAACTATTAGACAGGGGGACATGGGACTATCTTATATTTAATACATGTCAAATCTATGAACAAAGGCCACCCTTTAGAAAGACAAAAATAAGACATTTATTGACAGGTGGCCTTTAGTCTGAAGTCATTTGTTCAAAATGATCTATGGTAATTTTTTACAAAATATAGCCTTTATCAACAGGGTGGCCTTTATCTGGAGGTAACCTCTAACACAGGTTGGCTGTATATGATACATGTATATTCACATGTGAGTGATTCTAAAATCATTAAACTTTTTTCTGACCTGGTAACAATTATTCTATAAGCAGCAGAATCAATAAATACCAATTACCTGTATATTTCAATTAGGTTTGTATACAGATTCAAGTTGATTAAATAGTTACTTGGTGTATGTTTATTCTAACAATTTGAGTCCCCAACCAATTATCTCGTTACCTTAATACTATATATAACCACTTAGCAAACATAGTTATGTTAAGTAAATTCACCGAACAATGAAATTAGATTTAAATTTTATATACAAATATAATAACATGATGTCAACTGCGGGGCACTAATTCTAAAGTCAAACTGAGACATAGGCTCTGTTGATGATAAATTAAGTATACAAATGGTAATTGATACAATAAAATTGTCACATGTATGATACATGTAGTTGGAGAAACAAGTTAATTCCAACAATTTTTGTAAATCTCATATTTACATGGCTAAAAGACTTACGGCCAGAAAAAAATGGCTGTTCTTGCGATTATCAAAATAAACCTATATATACATTTAGTATCGACCCTGCAGCTTCTTACATAATAATATCCAAGTATGGACATATTTTGGGACAAATGTTACATGTACCTCATAGCTTCACTAAGGCATGTTAAGCAAACAAAATTGGAAGTTTTTTCCCTTACCTATTTTTTGTTATTAAAAGTTACCACTATATAACTTGACTATCCTAATCTTCAAATTTGCCTTTTTTAAAAATAGAGAATGAAATGTATCTTATTTTACAATCTAAAATAAGTTTTTTTAAATTTTGTTTACAATAACAGCCTAATGAATTTTAATACACAAGAACTAAGTTATAAGCAAAATAAATACATGTATTCTATAATCAAAGTCTAAGTAAACAACAAACATTTTTTCAAATAATTACGGAAGCCAAGCAGCCCCTTTCCAAGGCCCCTAGAATACCCAAAATATCATTGACACACACACAGACTTTGTTATTACTAAACAACTCTATGAACTGACCATGAAAATGACGAATTGATACAGGCCCGACCAGCCTATAGTATATGTCTGAAAATAATGTCAAATAAAAGTCCATTGAAGTCAATGAAATCAAACGGTACGTCTATCTAGTACATTTTTTTGTATATCTAACAGCATTGTTGGATTTACAAAAATGCATAATGTAGTAATGTAAATAATAAGTAAATGCAGACAAATAAATTTGGATTTTAAAACTAGAAGCCGAAGAGCAACATGACATTTGTTATTTCAAAATCCAATTAAATCGCAAAGTAATGGCTCAGACAACTGTCATTCAACAGACAGACGGATGGATGCATATACCGGTACACCAAACAATAATTTAAACTACCATTCTGGTCACTATGTTGAGCTCACTCTCAATTTAAAAGCAAAACATTTCAAGAAGTATTGATCAAGTGAGTTGGGCTCTTTTCGAGACCATTTATTAAAATTAACGAAATAATAAAATCTGACTCCTTTTTAAGATTCTAACATGGTTTGTATAAATACTAAACTTCTGGTATTAAGGATGATGAGAAATGAACAATTATACCAAATAAAGAGTATCAAGTTATAGTTGATTTGCCTTTAAATATAAATACACAAAGCATTAAAATTTCTTAAATTAGAATAAAATTTGAAACAAAATTGAATATACAGATATTTTATGACTTCATGAAATTTATAATTTATAGTTTGAACCAATGGTTAAATGACTAAATGAATATATTTCTACCATTGTTTGCTTACATAAATTATGATACATTCAGAAAAATTAATGTAATACGTTTATGCAAGGCTAGCAATTTTTACAGTATTGTTAGGGTATTTTACACAATTTATCATAGTATTGAAACAGATATTCAACACTTGTGGAAAATACCATTGTATAATTTATATGGCTATTTTTACATGAAGATATTTAATGAATCAATTCAATGTACATAGCACATAATGACTTAATATTGTCCAATCATTGGAAGAATAATTCAAGTTGTAGTTTACACCTCAAAGTGTCTATATGGTTCAGATTTTTTTTATAATTTGCGTAATTTGGCATATAAAATCTGTCTAATTATGTATGAATATAAATATCGGTTACCCATATCATGTGAAATATCTAATATCTAAGGTCAATACAATTATATTGACACTTTTATAACGTACCATATCCTTCAGAGTTGTTACAATTAGTATTGATTTTTTTATGATATTCTTTTAATAATAGCCTTGGTTTATTGATTTAGACAAATGATTACAATTTTAAAACATTTAAATAGCTACATAGATCCATATATATTCCAATTATGTGACATTACGATATATATATGCTTCAACAGAAATCATATCAAACAATCAAGGGAAACTATACCATTAAAATTGTGACTTCTTCTTTACACACAAGTATAAATCCAGTCACAAGTTACACAATTTCTTGTATACAATGTATATTAATGTTTTAATGCAATAAATATTTGAAGTTGAATTAACAGAGACAGAAAGCTGAAATCTAAATTTAATTTCTAGAGCGATAAAAACTATAGGGCTGCTGTAGTAAACTGCATGGCACTTCTGTATTTCATGGTACATCAACACCTTTAATCAAGTGGGTTTGTATAGGTTGTATCAGCACTCCATAATAAATGAATTCACGCCAAAAAGATCCATCAAAACTATTCATAAAATCATTTCAAATAAGAATTTTTACAGGTTATATACAGCTTTGTCATCAATTTCTGTGTCTATTTGATATATCATATCATTGTAAAAATGTTTGAATTTCAGCTTTCACAAATTGTTCAAAAATTATCAAAGCATATAATTATATATTATTTACTTTACATATTAAAATCATAAATGCATTTGAATATAATATGTGAGAAAAAACTGATTGCTTTTGTAAAGATCAATGCTTTAAAATTTAGTATATCGTACTGTATAGCGTATCGCTAGTCCTGTAACATACATAAATGTTTCGGAAGGAACCCCAGGCATCAAAGGGACAGCCCGTATAAAATTTTAGAACCATAACCTAAGATATAATATATACTGTAACAATAAAATAGTAATATATCTTCATACACTACCTTTACCATGTTAAATGTAAATACATATTTTTCTATTTTTTCTATTTGATATGTAAACCAGCCAAACCTATGAATGTATATTTTTCCAGGTATAAGAATATAAAAATCTACAAATAGAAATCATCCCAAAATATGGAGCAAAATTACCTGATATATGTCAGAGATATCACTCGCTAGATAAATTAACAGAAAAATAATTAAACTAAAAATATCATCACTGAAAAAGCTTCACCTACATAACAGTGTTCTTTTGGGGGACAGAAATTGGGCCAAAATTTGGTTTGACCAGCGGGGTAAAATGGAACAGCCATGTTTTATTGTAGAATTATGTATGGACAGAAGTCCAATTAATTCAGATTGCCGAAGAATTTATCTTGTTTCATTAAATTTTAGTATAATTAGTGTTAAAAATATGTCTCAACTTTTGTCTGTTTGTTAAATTGTAGATTCAGCATTTATTTTTACAAATAATTATTTTACTGAAACATGCTCATTCCACAGGTAAGACAATGATTAATAACATGCAAAATTATCAATAACATCAGCCCTTAACTTCATAATTAACCAATACTTTCAATTCCTCTTGAGGAGGAAAGATTTCAAGGAAAGCTCTTCCTGTCTAATTCTATGAGAAAAGATGAAATGAAAGTAGTGTAATTCATTTATTATGACTGCATGATCCTTAAAATGTAGCATGCAGCAGAATTAACGATATCACATTTAGAATGCAGGAAGAAGATGCGGCACATGCTACTGTTTATTTTTCATAAAGCAAATACATTACCTCGCGTAAGTACAAGAAAAAAGGATATTTTTGTGGAAAGCGTAAAAAAAGCAGAAAAAAGTTGAGCTAGTTCTATTTACTACAATGTGCTACATAACTTACCATGCTTAGATTGGTCAAAGTCTGAGAGTCAACAAACACAGAAAATATTACATCAATACAGTGATGAGATCATACGTCTATCTCAATTAATACGAAAGACAAAATGGTGTCAATAAATTATATAGCATTGTTAAAATTCACCTGATTTCTCAAATTCTGCATCATATTTGTAGAACAATTCAAGCTAGTAGATAATTATAATTATGCCACAAAATAATAATCTTTATAAAAAAACATGCAAATAATTGAGTTTGTGAAATTCTAGAAAATTTACATTTTCTGAATAATATAACAGTTGTTTCAAAGTATGAAGTAAACATTACCTTCTGTGTCCTTTTTTTATAACAAAATGTCATGATCGAGAAAATAAATAATTATTTCATTTTTGGTTTTTTATTTCAAGGGAGACAACTCAGAAAAGGTGTATCATTAGGAAATATAAATAACTTCATTTTTATATGAAGAAGGGCAAAGTCAAGTGCAAACACTCCATCGATAAAGGAAGAGTGACAATAAGGATTTGAAGGTAAAACTTCACACATTCTCAAAACAGGAAGTGGCCCTTTACCTGGTCCCATATTGCTCCTACTTCTTTTAGAATGATACAGAAAGATGTCCTTAGGGGTCACAGGTCTGGATGTTCTAGGCAGAAATTTCTTGACTGGTCTCAAAGCCTGAGGGGATCTGCAAATGTACCAGGGAGGTTCACTTAATAATTATTTTCTTGTTTCATGCTTTTTTTCAACAGTATTCAATCTAACCTGTTTCATAGGATCTTTACCTGCACTTACCTCATCCTCCGCAATCCACTGCCAACCTTTCCACATAAATGATTAACAGAGGATGACAAAATGATATTAAGACAATTATCATGCAGCTTCAATCAAATTATAAAATTGTCACAATAAGAATACAACCCACAAACCTTAGAGGTCTGTAGACTTGATAACTTCCTATCAACACAGCAGAACAGTCAGGAGTCAGTAAGGTTAAAGTTCATGATGAAAAGTTAAATGGTATCCAAGTTGACTAGAATATATAGGTGAAGCTACATGAACATTGCATTAACCGGACAGGATATTACAATATATGATTATAAGTAAGATATGAAGCCGAAATGAACATTTCTGCAGAAAATTGAAAAAAAGTAAAAAGAAATAATCACATACCCTGCATGTAATGGAGCAGACGCAGGGACATTCAACTTGCCAGAACTCTCTTCAATACAAAAGTCTACCTCTCGCTGGCGCCCTCTACCAAATCCGACAGGTTCTGTGTATGGTCTATCAGCTGTCTGTCTGAATGTGTATGGTTTGGTTACATCAAGGTTCATGTTCATGACTGGACTTTCAGCTGGAGAAAAGAAACACAAAGTGACCATATCAGGTACCAGGTAAAACTATTTGACGTACATGATGTTTGTTTATTCAGCTATTTGACAGATATGGTCATTTCACGGCCTGGCCAGAGAGAGAGAGAGGGCAGAGAAGATGCAGGATAAATGGGCATTTTACTCTTGTATGAGTACCGGGCATTTGTATCCCTACTATTTCGAATATTTTTTCCTGACTTCTTATCGTGCCCAGTGTGAAGCATCAATACAAGCCTCGTCTGTTTCCTGTGTTTTTTTTAACACCATCGATCCTTGGCTTGGTATTTGGTATCGAGACACTGAAGAACATTCCAAAAATTTAGAAAGCTGAACAGAGATTCGAATCCACAACCGTCCAGCACATTACCACCAGACCACTGATCATTCAGATGAACAATTCTCAGGTCACATTCGGCTCAATATTTTACTAAACGAAGGAATAAAACAGAAGCATTTACTAATAATATACATCTTGTAATACTGTTGCTTTCTGCTTAAATGACAGTCTTTGACATTTCAATGAAGCACTCGATTTGTCTGTAAAATGAATTACCTTAATAAGCTTAGTACCCATTCCTCAACAATTTACCTCATGTATGGCTGTCTGCATACAGGGCAATAAATGGCAATGTATCATTTTCAACTATTAAATATTATCAGAATGTTTTTGAATCATTTTACATCAACTTTCATTTTTACTCACCTGTAATGATATTAACCATTGTTTGGTTGTATGGCATGCTGACAGCTTTAATTGCTTGTGAGCTTCCCAGTAAATCACTGCCAAGAGACTCTGGTAAACGCCATCTGTTTGTATGTCCAACTTGCTTCCTCACTCGACATCTTGGAGTAACAGGATGCTGAAAAAAGAAATACAGGTAATGATATTTGTACGACAAAATTTTCAAGTAGACACGCAAAGACCTCATATAATTAAAAGACAGTGCTACTTTTCATATTTCACAATCCATTAAAGAGGTGAGCTTCAAAATCTTAATCTATAAAATTTATGCATTCACATTCTAAGTATCGTCTGCCATATGCTCAGCTGGAAGACTGAAACCTGGCAACAGTCTAACTGGACCATAGGTCTGGTCTGGGTAGGCCATGGACCCACTTCCAATCACAACAGTATATTCTTTATCACCAATCAAGATTTTTGCACGTAGCTCAAGATAACAGTGAGCAGTCATTAATTGCATTGATGAGGAATGTAGAACACTTTTCACTGGTCACTTGGAAACTTTCCCTGCATTAACAGCTGTGGAGGAAGACCCCAAGCCCAAGGTGTACACATTTAGTAAAACCTTCTGTCATCTAGCTGGGTACAGTAGCTGCTTCTTCAATCACATGTGAAGTTTGGTCCTTAGAAAGATTCAAACTCGATCTCACAGCAGTTAGTGGTTTTAGTGATTACCAGTCAGAGACCATAATGATCAGAACATAAAGGACATACAGTACAACCTCTGTAGAACAACACCCTGTTGTAGCTGCAAATATTGGCCATTGTTTAGAGGTTGTTGCTGTACAGAGGTTAAATTTAGAGTAAATATCAGCTTAGGGAAATTTTGAAGGTGTTGTTATAGAGAGGTTATAGAGGGCCGCTCTGGAGAGGTTTTACTGTACACTACACATTGTGGCAACAAGAGAGCGAACACTATCATAGACAGGAATATTCTTTTAATTAATTTTTGTATACATGTATAGGGCCAAGGGGAAACATAGCATTAACAATGACTAATTTTAAGTTGTATTGGAATTGTATTAATTATTACCTTACATACATAAACAAAAACCTTGTGACAATCCCTAAGTGACCCTTAATTTAATCCTCTAATCTTTAATCCATAATTTTCTGGATTAAGATCAAAGATAATCTTCTCAAAGACAATCAAGTCAGTAGTCAAACAGTTCATGCAGATCATTGAAGAGGCTAATTTCAGTTTAAAAAAAAAAATTTTCAAAAGAAAAGTTCCATGAATTTATTGTCTTTTATCATATCTCTTTAGAAACTAACAAAGTCTTCACTCTTACCCACGAGCACAAAGCCCAGGGCTCGTAAATTTAGTTACCTTTCTCAATATCATGCACTAAAAAATGTCTTATAGCTTAGTAATTGCAGGGCTAGAGCTTAAATTTTTTTTAACACTAAATAATAAATTAACTTACAGAAATGTGTCACCTCCAAAATTAATGTATGTATTAAAATATTGAGTCCTTTTTTCAGCAAGTTAGAAATAATTTGAATATATTAACTCATATCAAACTAAAATAGTATTATTAACAAATTTCCATGAATAAATTTCAGGTTTTTTTATCGATACTGGTAAACAGGCCACTTCTAAAACAGTGACCCTTTTTTTCAAATTTTGGATCATACAAAACTGCATCAGCTGACCTTTATAATTACAGACAAAAGAGCTATTCATCAGTTAAATGTATAATCTTTTTTACCAAATTGTCTCCTCTGATGAAAAATTAGATTCAACTGAAGGAGATTTTTGTATTTACCATACGGGAAAAACATGCTTCTCATATTGAGGACCAGGGCAGAATTTCAGTCAAATATTAGTCCCCCCCCCCAAAAAAAAAAAAAAAAAGTATTATACCTATATAAAAATCTTATCAACATTAAATTTTATGAACTTACAGGTGGGTTTATATTCTTTATCGACAAAACTCCCGTCTAAGATATCCAATAATCATAAAGACCATTTCATAAAACATTAACATTAATTAAATACCTCATGAAGGACTATTTCAGAACTTAGACCTTATTGAAATACACAGATGTAGATAACATTAAGTATCAAATCAATTTTTAATTACAAGCCATCATAACATTGGGTAACAAATCTATTAAATCGTTAGATTTACTTGGGTAGAATAAATAGAACAAGAATGGCAAACAGTTTGCCAACACTTCATAATGAGAGTTCTATTTGTGTAAGCGTCCGCTTAAAATTGATTCATGTTACGATAAAGTCTTCAGAAGATAAAAACTTCAATGACTTCATTTACAAGGAGTTGTGTATAGATTAACAAAATGCTCTGTCAAGCTTTATAAACTTGTATTATCAATAATTTTAACAGTCCGTTTACATAATGATCTACAAAGTCTACTTGAAATCAACCCACTGTATAATACTTCAATACTCATGTTGTATAACATAAAGTAAACTAATAGGCAAATTTTTAGTCACTCAAAGTAAAAAAAAAAAGGTTTTACGTTTGTTAGTTTATAAATTAATACAGAATATTTATTATGTCCACGATGTTCAGTAATGCTTTTTGAAATTTGGAACAGGTTACCATGTATGGAGAACTAATAACAAATCTGAGGAACCATTATTTTCTATATACATGTACGATAGTTAAAGCCAGAATACAAAATAAGGCGTTCAATAAATACCCACCACATCATTTGATGTCCAGGGAGGGGGGGGGGGGGGGCATAGAGATATTTGTGTTTCTGGACAGTTAATGACTGAACCTATTTTTTGCACAAAACCTAAAGTTTCTAACAGCCAGGGCTTTTTTCCTTCTATATCATGAGCCATTAATGGGCATCATGACCCCTTCAGGAAAATTCTTTAAAATCATGTAGTTTTCCCCTAAAATTCAATTTACATCAAGTTTTTTCTTCCCCTTTTGCAAAAATTAGGCATTATTTTCCGCAAATTTAAAGAAAAGACCCCTTCCTTCTCCTACCTGTGAAAAAAAGTGAGCTACCTTGGTGTTTTTTATAAGTACACTTAATAGCGGATAAAATTGAAGATTTTTCTTCCGATAGATTTGTGTTATTTGATGAGATAAATTGAAAAATAACGTCTATAAACGTATAAAAATCATGGAATCAAGCGCCTATGGTCCAACCATGAGGTATAAGCATATGAATAAACTACTGTACGTGTAATATATTCAGATAAAAAACTTCTGCCAACGAACTGATAGTTCAAACTACACTAAAAGTGGCTCAAATCTTGAGCCCTATTTAAATACAGGACATATTTTCATACTGCATTTAAGATTGTTTAGGATTACAAGATTAAATGAGATTGATTTTCTTTAATCTGCATGTAACTATTGACATCATGTGTGGGTCAAGAAAATAACACTGCCATCTTATACAAAGATCAATCAATCCTTTTATTTATATTTACAAAGATAAAATAACTTGACACAAGCTTGATGCTTTAAGCCCTGAGTTAGAACCTAAATGCTAAAAGCATCCAGACTTCTTGACAAACACAAATGAAGTTTTATACAGAATATTAATCAAAACCTCAATGAATCATATATCGCAGGGCCCTCAATTGACGTTTTTGGGGCCTAAATTCGGCCCCTTTCCCCTCCTAAAATAATATACTTTTTTCCATTTTTGAAAAAAAAATCCCCGGGTTATAAGGCAGTTTAAAAAAATCCTCTGAAATTCCCCTTTTTCCTCAAAATGACCTGAAATACCCCTACCTGAGGGCCCGGGTCCCTTCCCCTAATGTGCAACATTGAAGTGTTAATTATGTTACATGTACCAACACCTAAACCAGTATTACAAATTCTGAATTACAGCAAATAACATTAACAATAAGATTTTTCCCAATTTGACTGGTATTGGTAACTTTCCAATACTCTGGAGAAATGTTCCTGTTAATTGACTTCAGAAAAACTAAAATTGACTAGTTTATAGAAGTCAGAGTCAGGTTGGAATAGTAATAATAAACAATAAATAATAATATAATAATAAAATAAATGGGAAAGAAAGTTTTCTTTAAGATACAATCAAATACAATATCAATAAATTGATATATATTTAGCACAAATTATTAAACATATTAAAGATTTTTTTGCAAATTAGAATGTCAGCATACTCAAGACCTTTTGACTGTCTGTAAAATATTTAAGGTTTAAAATGTGGTTGCCCGAAACTGAAAATTTAACTGCTTTTTATTTGATTTGTTAATGAAAAGTTGGTTGTCCAAACTAAAATTTTGGCTGTCCGAATGAAAAACTGGTTGTCTCGGACAACAGGAAAACCGCTAATTTCGCAGACTGTGACTTAAAATGACATGAAATAACTAAGTTCACAATCGAAGCCAGACCTGGCATTTATTCATGATTTAAGATAATATTTCATACATTTTTCACTTTGTGAAAAGCAAGAGTGGAAATGGAAATTTGGCAGTATCTTTTTAAAATTTCACTTATTTCAGGAATTTCATGTGAATTAAATATCTTAACTACCACAGCCTAAAACTGTCTAACAATGTGTCGCTTATCAGTGTTATATAAGAATAACATTAAAGTGTTTTAATGGAATATATCTGACTAAGTATTTAATACATTATGAACATTGTTTGGTCTTTATATCTAAACAATGTTATCACTTGCGGCTTGAGCTGAATACATTTTATACAGTCAGAATTGTACACAAATTCTGTGTTAAGAAAATCACAGGAAACAAGTGAGGCATGTTTCGTTGCTTTATACTAAGCATGAAAATCTATTTAAAATAAGAGTGACTGATAAATACCCAAGCTGGTCTCATGTATCTTTTCTCCCCTATCTCCGGGGCAGTTCTAAAATGACCTTAGATGACCTTAGGGTCATTTATTTAAACAATAGATTATAAAACAGCCTTGTAGCATCACATACAAGATCATCTAGAAAATGTGAAATTTTTGACTTAATTTTTTTTTTCACTGAAATTTTATCAAATGTTCAAATGAACAAGGTCTATCATATTATTTATTAAATCAATATTCACCACTCAAAATATGAATTATATCAATATCTGTGCTTGTAGTTTACAGAAGACATATAATTTCATGCTTGCTTCAAAAGATACATTCATTCATTTTATGACAAACTGTTAAAAGTGTTATTTTAGAATATGTCTTATTATGGATGCATAATTCCAATACATCCAAATTTGAAAAAATAGTTTCAAATGTTTCGATTAATATTATAGATCTTCAAGTATTGATCTCAAAGCATACAACATGTGACAAGGGTTAAATGTTTAAGATAAATCACAGTATTTGTTCTATAAGCAGATATAGGTATTAAGTATATTTATCAAGCACTTCATTCCATTTCAAAGCTGTATAGAAAAGTATTAAATTCAATACATACAAAACAACACTGAAACATGCGTACAATCAAGTATATTTACTTTGATTTTGAATTTGTGTAAATCTTGTTAAAGGGCTCTTCAACAATCAAGTTTATGTTTCTCAAAGAGTCTAAGGGTCAGCCAAAAGTTGTTTTATAATGTTTATTTAATTTCAATAGTCAATACAAAAACATTTTAAATAACTTATAAAGGGTTAAAAACACACAATTGTTTACACTTATATTTATTAAGTTATAATGTGTAACAAAACTGAATTGTCGTGGCATTTGGTTGACAGAAAAAAAAACGAATAAGACATCTACATTTTTGGTATATGTAAATATTTGTTTTAAAATTAAATCCCATGAGCTTTTGTACAATTTGTGATGATAATAGAACTAAAAAAATCGTAGTATGCAAGTTTCATAAAATGCTAACTTGATTGACAGCCGAGGCAGAGCATGTTCTATGACACACAAACATCTGACATAAAAAGTTTCAACCATCAAGCATAATGCAGATACTTATTTACCTGTTAGTTAATCATTCATCTTATACTTTCATTTGAACCATACAGAAATAAAGATGACATTGATTAAAAGAATAAACCAGGAGTGAGATTGGTCGCTGTATGCATGAACAGACGGGAAGAAATTTTTTGTCGTCATGGAGAATAAGACAAGCCCTTGTTGAGAAATGACTTACCATCACACTCCTAATAAACAGACAGACACAACAAGTTTTAAGTGCGTATCATGATAAGTAAACTCTTACCCTATGTGGGATACGACCATCGACAACAACTCCCATAAGTGCCGAGTATGGCGCATTTTGGGTTGCTCTGAAACAAGAGATTTTGTAAGATTTAGAGAGTTAAACAATTTGCTAATGTCAAAGGTTATACCGGTACAACATTAAGCTGGTATTAAATAGGGTGGAGTTACTAATAATTACCATGGCTTCTAGCAGCATCATACATAATTATCATGGTATGGGTAGGCAGATGCAAATAAGTACCACTGGTGCACTTCCTAAATAAAAAACATTCACATACCTGGACCTTTTAATTGTTGTAATAGATTACACAAAAATTCTACAGTTACTACCTAAATTGAAAAATTAACAAAACACAGCAGGGCCTTTTTTCCAAAAATTGGGAAGGGGCTGTAGCCTTCAACTTTGGGAAATTCTAGAGTGATTTTTGGCCAAATTTGGAGAAGGTTAGACAACTGAGTTAGAATAGCATTGTATTTTTAGGAATTTCTTTCCCAAAATTGGGAAAAAAGGAGCCTTTTTGCAATTGGGAAGTCACAGAATTTCAGCCTCTATTATAGTAGGAAAAAAGGCCCTGCACAGAATCTGATTTGTTGAATATTTCCACTCAGAAATATGTTGGACAAGTGGAGTTATAAGTTTTAGCCTGATTACATTTGAAACTACATGTATGTTTAAAAAAAAACATATTTGCATAAATCAGATTCGAACAGTTCAATAAAGTTTCAATCAGTCAAGAAATGTACTTGAAATTTAATACATGTCAGCTAGTGGTTACCTATTCTCTGCTACAACCCTATTTTTTTAATCATATAAAATTTTTAAAAAATGTTTTTTTTAAACCATAGTACCGGTATGTCAGATCAGTCCAGCACTCTGTCATGGATTAAACAATCATGTTGCAGTTTTTACCACCAGCTGAGAGTTTAAACAAATAACATAATGGAATGTCGTTTCCATGTTCTGATTTTGTTATCATTTAAAGTGTCAATAATATGAAACTGAAGAAAAGAAATATCTAAACCAGCTTATCTTATTCTTTTCTGTATTTCACTTTTAAATCAATATCCAAGATTTTTTAGTAGAAAAATATTATTTTTTCAGAACAAAACATTATTTGAAATTAGTATTTTGTTACATAGTGGTTTCAAGTACTTTCAGTAACTTGATATAAATTTTGAGAGTTTGCTGTTCATATGTTTTCACAGTTAAATTAAATGCTAGGTTTTTGACTGAATCTGGATCTGGATAAATATGTTGCAGGGCTATAATTATAGCATCAGGCGCAACAGGAGAGAGCTGGGAAGAATTAGTCCAACTTGCGAATGGCACTTCTGAAGCCGTTTAATGAGTCTACGCTCACAACACTGTCTTCCAGCTGGTTCCAATCAACAATAGTTCGCAGAAAGAATGAATGTTTAAATTGCTATTAACAGTTTTAAAGCACTTGGTGTTACATAATGAGAATCAATATTGAATATTAATACGAATCAAATTGTATTGTATTCATTTTTTGTGGTGTATTGAAAATCATTGCCAGATAAGTAATTACTGGTAATTTAAGTCATAGAGAAACACTACGTACCAACCCTTTTTTCAAATGAGCACTTTACCAGAAACAAACAATTTTTATAGCTTATATCTGAGTGAGGGAATTTCGTGTCATGGAAAAGGATACAACAGGAAAGCCTTCTAAAAGATCATTTGAATAATTGGACAGATATGAGTACCAATAATCTTACAGGCAATTACAATGTATCAGCACATTTCAAAGAGTGTGTTAGGAGAATGGCTTACATGTAACCCATATTCCCTTCAGCTTTACAAGTTTAAAAAAAATAACCCCCCCCCCCCCCAATGGCCATCAAGATCTAGTCTGAGTAAATATTTATGACAGTAAATATGCAGAAAGTCACACCCATGATTAAGCTACACATTGATTTAAAGTGGAAAAGCACATTCAACTAGACATCTCAAATATACAAAATGTAGCAACCACTGTCAGTTATAGTTGTAATGCCAAGAATGCACTCATAGATTTCTTCTCATTACTTATTTAAATACCACTTTCTGCGGGTATAACAGCAAGTAGTGTATTGTATTTAATTGTTTATTGATTTATCAAACAATCTATGAATAGTGAAATTCACCATATAGCTTCATAAGTTCATTGCAGATCTAAATATTATTACATTGTTGTCAAAGGCATCAATTTTTTGCAGTACCCAATGAGAGCTAATCTATGTCATGAATGAACATAATTCTTGAACTGTCAGAACCATATGTTTTTCATTAATTAAGAAAATATCAGATTTATACTCAATTGCACGTATATCCAAAATGAGCAACATTAAATTCCAACATCACACACGTGCCGAGATGCGAAAATCAGAATTAAAAAATAGAATTCTCTCACGATTCTTGCTAACATATAATCGAAAATATTATTACCTCGGATATGACAGAGTAGCTTTAGGTACGCCAGCTGGTATTGAAGGAAAATATGATGACTGAACCCGCTGCTGGACGTAGCAACTAGATTGTGACACTTCCGTCATTTTGGCTGTGCGAAAAAAAGCTTGACAGCTCGAGGTCAAAATTAATCCAAAATGTCAATGCTACAGTCTCGTAGCTGAATAGTTGCACGAAACGAACAATTAATAATTTATGTAACTATAGCATATTTATAGATTTTATGCTATTAATTAAGTAAACGAATAAATTACTCCTTATAACACACTACGTCTCATTAAATTTCTCGTTGCTACGTACGCTGTAACCGAATCCGCGGGAAATGAATGGTTCCCCTCTTTACAAGGAACCAGTCCATAAACTTGATTTAACGCTAAATCGAATGTATCAAATTTTAATCGAAACAAATCGGTTATATGAAATTAAATCATTGATTTTAATGGAATTTGATATCGATTAATATTTATTAAGCATTTAATCATTATGCTATAAACAATTCCTTAACTCCCATGTTCTAAATACATTTATAGTTCTGATTAGGTAGAATTTAGTTCAGTTCAACTATGATTATAATCAAACTATTCAGTTCAATGTCGACATGGCTTCTAGAGTAATTCCAAGTACATTTCTGAAAAATGTTATGCAAAATGGTATTGGTAGACACGTATGTCAGCTTCAAAGAGTAACACTTTCACTATGTAAATGGCACCAAAGCAGTGGATCAGCTAGGTTTGTGATTTTCTTAGATATCTTTTTACTAAGTGTCATAGATTTCGGATAGTGCAAATAATGAAATATCGGAGTTAGAAAAATCGAGTAATCTAGTATTCTTTGACAAACTGACAGCCATACTGATTTTGCTTTGTAGGTAGCCTATCATACATGTACCAATAATCGGCTAAACAAATGCGAAATACAAAGTTACGCGGGAAATTCCTGCGACTGTACTAGACTCCAACCAATGTGCAGACCATCTATCTTTTGCACTCAATTAAAGTTGCAGAAATATCAAAACTGTATTTAGTGAAAACATATGCAAGGCAGAAACTGAAATGGAGGCGAAACACATATGCCAGTCATTGTTATTATACGGGCACTAGCGGTAATATGCATACAAGGGATACCCCTACCTGAGGGCCCCTCACAGTCCTCAGTCTCCTAAAATGTAATGGGGGCCCAGGTAATTGGAATTCAATGTCAATTGCAATGGACAAATACTGTATAAATTTAGAATATTAAATGACACTCTTTTAAAGTGTTCATCTAGGTTTGGGGACTTATATAATAATGTTCCAGGTGGAAAACCTACCTGCTACCTTTCACCCTATTTTTCTGAAGTATCCAAAATAAATATAACTCGTCTTTGACCAGATGTTGCAGATTGTGGAATTTGTCTTCTACTTATGCTCCTGGCTCTATTTTTATGTCATCAGTGCACAAAGTGCTGAAGGTGAGCTATTGTGATTGCTTGTTGTCCGTCGTCCGTCCATCAGTGCGTCAACAATTGCTTTAAACAACATCTCCTTCTAAAGCAGTTGGTCAATTTCATAGAAACTGAACAGGGATGTTCCTTGCATGAAGTTCTACCAAATTTGTTCAAAGAATTGAATTTCATTAAAAACACTGGTTGCCATGGCAACCAATAGGAATTTGTTTTATAATTTTCTTGTCCAAAACCACAGGGCCTAGAGCTTAGAGATATTTGGTCGTAAAATTGTCTTGTTGACCTCTACCAAGTTTGTTCACATTATGGCCCTGGGGTCAAAATTGACTCTGCCCCAGGGGTAACTTGATTTTACATAGACTTAAATAAGAATTTTTAGCTCACATGTCACAAAGTGACAAAGTGAGCTATTAGGATCACTCTCCGTCCGGCGTCGTGCGCCATGCGGTGTGCGTCGTCAAACTTTATGTTGTGACCACACTAGGGGCCACATTTTTAGCTCAATTTTAGCAAAACTGGGTCAGAACGTTAATATCAACAAAATATCGGACGAGTTCAATATTGGGCCACTTGGGGTCAAAAACTAGGTCACCAGGGCCAAATAAGGGAAAACCTTGTGAACACTTTAGAAATCACTGTTTTGACTGGATCTTCATGAAACTTTGTCAGAATGTTTATTTTAATAATATGTAGGTCAAGTTTGATAATGGGTCATTTCTGTAGTAAAATTAGGTCACTAGGGCAAATTGCTGGAAAACCTTGTGAACACTCTAGAAGTCACTGTTTTGATTGGATGATCATGAAACCTTGTCAGAATGTTCGTCTTCATAATATCTTTGACGAGTTCGAACATGGGTCATCTTGGGTCAAAAACTAGGTCGCTAGGTCAAATCTTATGAAAAACCATGTTAACACTGTAGATTTCACAGTTATTATTGGATCTTCACCAAACTTTGTCAAATCGTTTGTTTTAATGATATAACGGTCAAGTATAAATATGGGTCATCTGGGGTCAATAACTAGGTCACCAGGTCAAATCTTAGGAAAACTTTGTTAACACTGTAGATGTCACAGTTTTAATTGGATCTTCACCAAACCTTGTCAAAATGTTTGCCTCAATGATATGTGGGTCAAGGATGAACATGGGTCAGCTGGGTTCAAAAACTGGGTCACAAGGTCAAATCTTAGGTAAAAATCTTGTAAAAGCTCTAAATGTCATGGTTTTAATTGGATCTTGGCCAAACCTTGTCAGATTGTTTGTCTTAATGATATTAAGGACAAGTTCAAATATGGGTCACCTAGGGTCAAAAGCCAGGTCACAAGGTCAAATCTTAGGAAAACCTTATTAACACTGTAGATGTCAAATTTTGATCGTATCTTCACCAAACCTAGTCAGACTGTTTGTCTTAATGATATGTAAGACAAATTCGAACATAGGTCGTCTGGGGTCAAAAACTAGGTCACCGGTTCAAAACAATGTTTTAATGAGTGAACAGTGATTGTCATGTGAGCGATATAGGGCCATCTTGGCCCTCTTGTTTTAAAATCTTCTTGTTATAAACTACAATGCTTAGACAGGGCTCGACACTAACAACGGTCCGTTAGCCAGAGGGCAGGATACCTATTTTCTCCAAGTACTACCTAGGTTTCAAAGCTGGGTATCCTGTCAGGCTACCTGATATTTGGGTGACCTGAATTCTTTAACTTAAAGAACAAATGATGTGATGTAACCTGTATAATTTTGTTCAATACATTCATGAAAATCTGACTTTCATACTTGTCTTGTATTCTGATAAAGTACACTAGATAGTCATTGAAATAAAATGACAAACATGTTTCTATTTATTAGAATGAGGACTAACTATATTTTGCAAGGACTGTAACCTCATTTTCTTTGCTGGTAGTCCTGCTGACTATCTCCTGAAAAAGTTAGTGTCAAGCGCTGATAGAGCTTAGATATTTGGTGTGTATATAATTTATCTAAGTTATAGCATCATCTAGTGGACCTCTACGGTACCAAGTTTGTTCAAATGATGGCCCTGGGGTCAAAATTGGCTCCGCCCCGGGGTTTACTCTATTTTGTCTAGGCTTACATAGGAAAATTTAAAAAATATTTTTGTCAGAAACTACAATGCTTAGGCTAGAGCTTAGGTATTTCTAATGTAGCTTTATCCAAGTTTGTTCATATTATGGCCCTGGGGTAAAACTTTGCCCTGCCCCAGGGTCACTTGATTTTATATAGGCTTGTACATAGGAACAAATAGAAAAATGTTTTATTCTAGTGAGCAATATAGGGCCATCATGGCCCTCTTATTTTACTCCGTTACAAAAATTGAATAGCATTTTGATCAGTATTCATTACTTGATGATGATTGTAGAATTATTGTAATGTGTAAATATTTCAATTATAGGGAATTTGTGGAAGAAAATTTGGTAGACTTCACTAGACAAAATCCTGGTATTGTGTTCTATATAAAACCAAGACGTCACCGAATTCCAGTATTAAAAGCAGAATATTGTGAGTATTTCTGGACCGAAGTATAACTTATTTTAATATACATTCTATTATAAATGTATATATAATTAATATTATATAACAATTATTGCTTTGTTTTTATTCTGAATCATTTATGTGGTGTAAGTAAGTCATAAGCATAGCTTAAAGTTTGGAAGATTTGTCAATAACATAATTTCAGATTTGTTTATTGACATTAAATAGTGTATTATAATTATTATAATAGTTTAATTAATATATGTAAATTGAATCATCTTAGGTAGTGGAACACTTTTGTTAGCTCACTAGAGCACAATGTGCTTATGGTGATTTTTGTGATTGCCTTGCATCGTGAAGTGACGTCAGTTTTTACTTAAACAACATCTCCTTCTACAGTACGGTTCGGGTGATTTGTCCGATTTTCGCGAATCGCTGTGGAATTAAAATCGCGCTAAGCCACAGGTAGATCGCTTCAACGCGGCGATTTGAATTTTGGCCTTCGCTTTCAGAGCGACGATGATCGACGGTGACCGTCACCACTGAAGGGCAATAATTCGCGGTGGATTGCGGCGATGATCGCTCAACGCGGTGATACGCGATGTCGCCTCTTTAGTTTACTCAAAACTTACAAATTTCTTGTAAATAACAGTTATTCACACATTATTTAATTGCGCTTTTGTGAACAAATTGTTACCTGATATGTGTGAAAAATTAGCGTTGACATAAATTATAATCAACGAGTGTTGAGAACTTAATAGTAGTTGATCTGTCAGCTTTCATATATTATTGCGCGAAATAATATTACATGTAAACAGTGGACTGGTTTTAGTGATTAGAGCACCGAGCTACATTAGTAAAATGAGAGACTGCGACACGGTCTAAATAATGATTCTCGCCCTGGTACTCGATATATAAAACACTAAAAATAGACATATGAATCTCGCCCTGTACGTAACGCTGCATATGTAAAACATAGCTACACAGTTTACATATTCGCTTAGCAATTCGCCAGTTTTTCTACATATTTACTTCAAGAATGGGATTTCCTACTTGACAAAATTTAATCAGATGTCTGGATTTCAGTCGGTCTTGGCCGACGGGTTTAGTAAGTGTTAAATCCTGAATTATCTTACCATGTGACTGTTTTCGGAAAATGAACGGTCAACAGAAAGCGGAAGTAGAAGAAAGATTCACAATAAATATCATTTTATTTACTTGAGAGTCGGGTTTAGACTTTCGCGAATCACCGTGATCCATCGCTATCAAAGATTACAGACTGATAAATAAGTCATAAAACGTGGTGATTAGCGACATTGCGGTGATTAGCGTTTTTTTCAAGATCGATGCCGCGATGAAAATCGCCGTTACGGGTGATAAATTGACCATTACGAACGCGGGGGAAACGCGAAAATCAGACAAATCACCCGAACCGTACAGTACATCACTATGCCAATTGCATCCAAACTTTGCTGGAATGATCCATTAGTGATCCCCTTTCAAGGTTGTTAAAAAATTAATTTCATTAAAAACTCAGGTTGCCATGGCAACCAATTTTTTGCCACAAAATACCACTAATAGTTTGTAAGAAATTTCATGATCATGGTGAAAAATATGTTCCATTCTGTTCTCTTATTCATGTAAGGGAGGTAACTCTGCAAAAGATAATTTCAGATTCTCATTTTTATGCCCCTGCATTGATAGATCGGGGACATATTGTTTTTGGTTTGCCTGTCTGTTTGTCTGTTTATACCAAACTTTAACCTTGCCTATAAAATCAAAACGCCTGCACCTACATTCATCAAACTTCATATGTAGGTTCCTCATGACAACCTCTACAGGACCTGTGCATTTTCAGGTCAGTGGGTCAAAGGTCAAGGTCACGGGGTCATTTTCTTTATATGACATTTCTTTTAGGATACTACTCCTACATTTTTCATGGAATCTTGACGAAACTTTCACAGACCTGTTGTTTCCAAGAACCCCCACAAATATATTCCAGGTTTTGTGATTCGATCATTTTTGACGGAAAAATGGCCCTTCATTTATTTTGTGTGATTGTAATAGCGAAATACTCTTGTTACCTTGTTTTCTCAAGGGATTTTGATAAAATGTTCATGGAACTATTGTTATTGAGATACCCAATGCATGTTGTAAAGGTTTTATGATTCGATAAATTTTGACGGAATTATGGCCCTTTGTTTATTTTGTGCATATGTAATATATAGAGAAATACTCTTTTGTTTGCAACTACTTCTGTATTTATCAAGGGATTTTTACCAAAGTTTGATAGAACTATTGTCACCTAGTTCCCCAGCACATATTGTCAGGGTTTTGTGATTCGATAATTTTTAGCAGATTTACGGCCCTTTGTTTGCCTGTACCATTATTTAACCTTGCCCATTAAATCAAAACGCTACCACCTGCAATCATCAAACTTCATATCTTGGTTCATCATGACAATCTCTACAGGACCTGTGCATTTTCAAAAAGGGAAACTGGAGGGGGCATGGTGTTTATAAAACTGTATTTTACACATCTTGTTCACCTTAGATTTTGACATTTTATTATGTTGTCATGGTTGAAGTATGTGAGTTTAAAATACTTACAAACTTAAATATAAAGCAAATTTTTGTAAGTGATAGATATGTGTGTTACATATATTATAACTTGTATTTTCCAGTGAATGGTTACATAGAAGAAATTCCTTTATCTGGGTTGACTAAGGAGGAGATTTCTCAGTGGTTAGGTTTAATGAAGGGTCGATCTGGTCAACAAATTTTAAGAAAGCGTAAAGAATGGCACACTGACAATCCATCCATACAAGGTGTATGGCATCCATTCTTGTTCAAGGACACAGCAATAAGTGTTAAAGACGTTCGTGACCCAAGTTTATCGGAGTACGAATCACCTTATAAGTCTGCTTCAGAAAAGCTCCTGGAATTGCAGAAACGAGCAATAAAGAATAGTGATTAATTATCATCATTGTGTTAATGTGTGCTGTATCAAATAAATGTGATTTTTTAATAAAACTTGAATTTATATATGAAAATGAAAATTTTCGTTTTATTTTTACAGTATGATTTTGTATTAGATTATTTCAGACATATTATGACTTTAATGATAGTTCAGGAGGACCAAGTTTCTTTCAGATGTTGCTGACAATTTCATTACAGATATTCTCCATTGATGTTATTCTTATGTCAGTTTCTGACTTTAAATACAAGGTGGGATAGCTTTTTAAATGAAAAAAAACAACACTAAATAGATATTGATTGGCGCCTCTGTGATTGAGTTGATATTGCTCTTACAGTCACTAGCCCCTCACCGTTCAAGTGTTGTGAGTGCAAATCCAATGTGGAACAAAATTTCACCTGTAAGGAAGCTGTAGAACTAGCTGACAAAAGGTCAGTTCTATCCAGGTGTGCTAATTGGGTATTTTGATAAAAATACATCACAACGACAAACTACCATTGTCTTCTATTACTAAAAATATGTCCTCTCCCGAGAATGTACAAGTTGAGAATGCTATGAAGTCATAAGCTAGTCATGACATCATGGAACAATTGTACAGTATGTTTGTTGTGTGACTACTATTCCTTCCCTCCACTGTAAACCTAGAAATGTTGCCAAATAAACATAACTGATGGTACGACATCAAACTAGTATAGTTGTTGCCTTAGACCATTCCAAATGGTTCCCAAATCACTCAATTTCAATTTTACCTTAAACAGATTTGGACTTAATTGTTTTGTCTCCGGCCTACACAGCGTTTTGAAGTCTATATCATAGGTCACAGTGACCTTCAATACAAAAACCTTGAAAGTACTTCCAGTTCTTGGAGAACTATTTGCCTTACATCCTCAGACTTGGTCAGGAGGTTGTTCATCACATGTAGATGACCCCTATTAGTTTTAGTCAGCTTGTCAAAGGTCAAGGTCATTGTGACATTCAACACAAAAACCTGGTTGTTTTTACATTAGTATAGTGCAGTATTATATTGTAATATAATTATGTTTATGTTATATTACTTTATGGTTTTATGTAATATAAATTCATAAATCTAAATTCTATTTATCAAGCGTGTATTAATAGAAATACTACAAGAAAACATCAAAACAATTTGTTTTCATTTTATGTCACGCCTTTCTACTCGGAACCATCCATCATAGAGGTAATCTGTCAGCTGTTGTCTTGACGTGAATTAAATCACTTGACTTCTTACCTTCTGTGCTTTCAACAGTAATTTAAAGCAGGAAATAAAGAGCATTAATTAAATTTTAAGTTTTTCAGGAATGCAATTAATAGTAATGACATTATTCACTATGAGACACACTTATATGTGTAGCTATAGTTCAACAATGGAAAATACAACTTGCCGTCAATTACTATGGATTTCTTATAGATTTATTTGTTGACTCCATGATAGAGTGGTTGTGGTCTCTGAAAGCTAAGCGCCTTACCAGCCCCTTCACCTGTGAGAAAGCTGTGTCCAGCTAGCTCTTACAAGGTTGGTGGTTCAGCTCAGGGGTGACTGGCAAGCTTATTGAATCTGCATTTAACCATAAAAACAACAGAAAAATGTAAATTGATTCGAATTTCCAAAAGCTGTTGTATTTGTCTGTGTTACGGGATTTGTGAAAGAGTGAACGTTTTGAAGATTTGTTCAATTCTCTAACAAGATTCAGAATTTAGGAGAGCAATAGAAATTTTGAATGGTAATTCTATGAAAACACTGCAAGACAGACACATGTTCATATTAAATTGTTTCATTTTCTGCCAAATATTGTCAAAACCTTAAGTGTCATTTATACAGTGTATCCATTGACCATATGCTAGCCATTAATCAATCACCAACATGTTAATTTAAAAGACATAATGACTACAAACAATACTTCATGACACAGACACAATGAGTGCTGAAAATCTTGTAAAAACTCAACATTTTAATTGTCATTTTACGTCTTGCCGCCATAAAATTGTTAATCAACGAAGGTACGTGTGGCTTCTCCTTATAAGGAAACACAATATATTGTGACGTCAAAAAACTTACATTTGATTCAATACAGCTGCTTGTAGCTGTTTACATTCAATTATGCTTTTATGTTGGAAGCTTTACTAGAATCAGAATGTTTTGGATATAGGGGGCTATAAGCAAGTACGTTGAGGGGACAGTGTATAATGGTTATTAAGGCCTAAAATGGCAACAAGCGCCAAAAACACATTATCATATAATTGTTGAAGGCCTAATTTGGCAACACGCACCATAAACGCATTTATCATATAATTGTTAAGGCCTAAAATGGCAACACGCATCAATAACACATTTATCATATAATTGTTAAGGCCTAAAATGGCAACACGCACCAAAAAACATCATATAATTATTAAGGCCTTAAATGGCAACACGCACCAAAATCACATTTATCATAATTATTAAGGCCTTAAATGGCAACACGCATCAAAAACACATTTATCATATAATTGTTAAGGCCTAAAATGGCAACACGCACCGAAAAACATATATATGATAAATGTTTTTTTTGTTATACACTAGCTGTCCCCTCAACGTGCAAGCGCCCTATTGTTTTGGATGCTTTTCATGAAGTAATCAGGTACCTGTTTCACAGACATCTATAAGTAAGCCGTGTTAACTTGTGGTATTATTTCATTCCAAATGTCCAAAATTATTTCCACATTTTTTTTAGAAATGTTTATACTGGGTTTCCATAATGAAAACAAATTAACCGTAATATCTTTTAAAAAACAATGACAATCGTTCGAGATACGGTTCATTTAAATTACATATTAGTGAAATAAGTTTATTTTCAAAGATTTATAATAAAACAAATAATTATGATCCACTTTGGACAATTCAAACTCACGGTAAAAATGTGCACAAACTCCGAATCAATATTATTTGTTATAGAAAAATATTGGTCACCGCGCAATACCTACAGAAAATATTATTTCCAATCATTTCAAAAATGTCAAAACACATGCACAATTTTCAAAATGTATCTTAAAATGAATAGAATAAACTAGAACTTTATCTTATAACTGTCAAAGAAATAATGATCATTTGGCCATAAAAGATTATGGATGCATTACATGTACCTTAATAATCTTGCAAATGGTATATACAAATGTACATGTTTCGGACTTTTGATTTTTAAAGCTGCTGACACTGTCAATAAGATCAACCACTTTTTATTGCAACAATGGAGTAACTGGATCTTGAAGTTTAATTTTGCTTTTTTTTTGCTATTTTAGCTAAATTATGTCTTCAAAATGGTACATGGCTACAGTCTACTGTACAATTTCTTCGACTTAAGTTTAGAAACTCTGAGTTTATGAGCACTCATATAACAAAACATGTTTATTTATAAATTTTGATCAAAATGTCTTGTTTTTATAAAGGTTTTTTGGCGCTTGCCACTGCGTCCATTAAATTTTACATAGTTCTTTCTGTTTTGAACAGTACGTACGTGTGCGTTACGCAGTTTTTTAACGATGTTTCAGTTATGTACTAGGAAGTACTAGTCAATATTCTTAGGCTGTATTCTAAACAGGAAATACTTATTACCCTTCGAAAAGGAACCTTCTCTACATATTGAGAAATATCAACTTTCCATGAAAGGATATGCTGTAAAAACGCGTTAAGTTGAGCAAATCTGAGATTCTTTGTCCCACTATATTCGCGAACAAAAATGTTAAGTATTTTTGTATGTTTCGAATTTTAAAATTTACTTTCATTTAGTATCTATTCCATGCCATGCTGCATGCACTTATCGAACCATTATAATTCAGTAGATTTATAATTATCATGCGTGTTAACTAATCCCAAGACTATTGATTGGCGGATTGAGACATGTTAAATGGGTAACGTAATTCACAGGAACCTAATTCAAATCAACTACTAATTCATTGGATTTTAAGTACTCACATCAATTTCGTAAACTATTATATAATATGTGCTACTTTCTTAAACCTTAGGTAAATGAGATTTGAGCTGAATAAAAGTTTTAATGCGTATTTCTGTTGTGTGACGCCTAGTAACGTAAGTGATTCATTTAATAGCTTGTTACTGCGAAACTCTGTTATAGCCAGTTCTTACACGGTGTGATGAACTACCTTTTTATCTCGTGATCGAACTTAATGTCAATGATTTATTAACATTTTTTGTTTGAAATTCTGTTTTTATAGTGGTATGTAAAGTACAGTCGACCCTGTTTAGTGGCCACCTCTAAATAAAGGCCAACTTGTCACGGAATAATGTCCATTCTTTTAAAACTGTCATTGATTATTTAGAACAAAATGACCTCCAAATAAAGGCCACCTGTCAATATATCAATGTATCTTTCCTAAGGGTGACCTTTGTTGCTGTAGACAAAAAAACACCGGTAATGTAGTTCACATGCATAATACACAAGCAGATTTCATTTGAATTATTATATATTTCATGTACAGAATATCACAAAACATTATGTTTGGTTAATTTGTAAGTGTCATATTTGTATGAATTCAACGTTAATGCTTGTCGTCTACGTGATTCAATAAGACACTAATTACATTGCCCAGTAGGTGTTATTCCTTATAATGCTCTGTTGGACAAAGCAGGAGTATCTTTGTGTGTTTGAAAACCAATATGAACATCATATAAAGTAAGGATCGTTCACTAGAATACATCGATACATTTGCTAATAAAGGGATATTACATGTACATGGATCGACGAGACACTATATATCATTCGGCGCTTTGGCCGATGACCTTGTATGACCAGGATTGGAACATGGCTCCCATGGTTACAACGACACCTCAGTACTATAACCGCGTAAGTGTATTTTCACAACTTTTCAGGGGTCGAAAAAAATGGACTACCATTACAGTTTTTGATGAGTATTAATGAAATGTTCAAATCAAATTAGACGCAAATCAATGATTTTATTGTGATAATTATGTGGCAATCATTTACTTAATGTTGTCAGAAAATTTGAATTTTTTCAGTTACAGTCTGATTATATTAATACCATCAGTATGTACCAGATAAGACCTGTACAGTAGGGAAAAAATATATTCAAAAGGTTGTATGTACCACTTACAACTTTATTACTTTTGTTATATATAGTGCATGTAGCTGTATCTGGTAGTTTGATTTAGATGGATTATAAATTTTATTTGTTTACTTTAATTGATTGAAATGAAATAAAAATACATTTTGTACCAATTTAACAATTACCTGTCTTTGATTTTACTAAAGGTGCATTAGGAATAGTTCTTCAAAAACACTGGGAAAATAAAGCAATTGAGTTAATGATGTAATAACAGTCGTCTGTCAAAAAACATTGTTATTAAAAACTCCAGATAATAAAATCAATAAAAAGCTGAAAATAAGAACCATAGAGCCATTTTGGATGAGTATTTTTTCTGTATAGACTTTGTGCATTTGTTTGACGCTCAGTTCTTTCACGCTGCATTTTCCATATCAGTTCATATTATGGTAAATTGTCATCTGATTCATATTCGCTTCTTGAAGATTATCCATTTCTAAAATGAACTTGTATATCATTGTATCTGCGCAACAATGTGTTCCTTACAATCCTATTTAGTTCTTCGATCTTGTTTATTTTTTATGCCATTTAAAACTAAGCCTAGATTAATAACATATCTTGCTCATTCGAGAAGTAGTATCCAACAAATATTGTTCTCATTGGATAGTACAAACCGTTCATATTCTTCATGTATACATTATTTTATTTGCATTAACATTTTTATGTAATATATCTAATAAAAAGTGCAATGACTTCATTACTGATTAAATTATATGTATGTCAATTTTAGTCAATCGAAAGACTACGCTCACCCCTTGTTAGAAAATGTACGATTTTGCCAATAGGTATGAATATTTTTTTGTGTTAAATAAAATTACATTCTAACCATTACGTTTGTTTTAAATAATCTCCTTTATATCTGAAATATGTTTCTTCAATGGTTTGATTTCGCTAAAGTCCATAATTGTGGTGCCAAAATAAAATCCTTGTGCAATACATCTCATTCAAAAACAGAAGTCGGATTCATGAGGCGTTCTCAAAGCTGTTGGAAACATTCTGATCAGTACTGTATTACATAATTATAATACAGTAAATTGCCTTTATAATGAACATCAATATCACGAGCACCCAGTCTATCTCGAGGTGTTCTTGATGTCCCATCAATTTTAAACAATAATCACCTTATCATTACGAAATCTCGGTTATATCGAACGGTTTGTCCATTTTATTTCGGTTTGCGAGTACAATTCAAGATTCATAACATTGTCTAACTTATTAATCAACAAAAACTGAAATTAGGTCTGGATTTTTGTTTGTTTACAATAATAAACGGAAATTGCAAAAGGAAGTATTGACAGTAATGAAAAGAGAGCACTTAATATACACTACACAATTAATCAATACCCCCTACTCTGCTAATATTGTGTCCTAGAGAAGTCAAATTCTAAAATGTATTATCTGCCTCTTAAGCCCCTCTCTGTTTTACAGAACATAATATTAAAAGGTCGTAACTGATGTTGTAGATATACAACCTTTTATTTGGATGCACATAGACCCCGTACACTTGCGACCTACAGGAAATACTTAGTCATGACGTCAATATTAACAAAATTTTGACAGCACATGCGCAGAGAGCCTTTACCGTAAATCTGCGTTTTGGTAAAAAGGGCCTAAGTACCACTTGTCAAGTCAAGGGACGACCGTAACCGATAATTTACTTTTTATTTACATGTATTTACAAGATACGTAATGTTATTTTTTATTAAAATGAGTAAGTTTGAATGACAAATTAAGTAAAGCAATCTATTTTCCTCTGGTTTAATTATTGTATTACATAGTTTGTACATTTGTATATCATTCATGAACTTGTCACAGGAAGTAGTCAAGTATAGAAAATATTGTTTCTTTTACTTTTTCAACTTTCCAGTTTTTTCGGTTTCTTATTTCCCTCTTTCCCTACATTATCTCACTTTTATGCTCCGCCTTTAGCCTCAGCTTTCTCTGTTGGCTTTCCTTTTATTCCTTTACGTCCGGCATCACCATATTGACCATCTGCTGCTTCACCCGATACTTTCTTATTTGTACCCACTTGACGTCGGAGAGGGCTATCTATATCAGCACTACCAAATGGTCCATCGTTACCTTCCACATTTTGCTTGGTATTTATTTTGTCAACTCCTCCCTCATGAATATCACCTCCAGGGATTAATGGAGATGGTTTGCTGACTCCAGCTTTTGAGCTCTTGTTATTCGCAACATTCCCTGTATCGTAATTAGGTTCAACAATTCCATCATTAATACCATCCGGCCCATCAACACCAGCAACTCCGGTCTCCTCACCGAGAGCATTTCCTGCAGTTGCTGAAGTTTGGCTGCCGCTCGTAGATTTTTTTCCCATGTCAGTAGGAATTTTTGTTTCGTTGGCATTAGTTTTTCCAGTTTGGGGTTCACTCTTAGATGCTGGGCTTTTTTCCTTTGCAACTTTCGAATTGTTTGCAATAACTATCCCATCGATAGGCGCTTGTTGATTTTTCGTTTTGTCTGATAGATCGCCGCTAACAGCTTTATTAGACTCCACTGCCCCACCAGCTTCTTCGCCAGGGTTTTGTACATCATATTGCACGACATTCTCGCCCATATTACCTTCGATTCCCTCTCCCTGGTGCGGGGCGCCTTCAACATCACCATATCCAACGTTTTCACCACCTCCGGTCTTCTGAGCAACACATGTCACAAGAACGCAACAACTTAGAGTCAGCAATCGAAACAACATAACTAGTTTGACCGAGTTACTGAAACCAACGTAGCTGAAATGAAAACATTAAAATGATAATAAAAGATTTAAGTACTGCGGCCATTATCATAACAATTAAAATTGCCATTTTATAATGATTTGGTACAAGTTATTTGGCAGTTGTTATCCATATGTTCTTGACTCATGAGCTTTTCTGTCAAGTGCCGTGTAGCTTTTGACACTAATTAATCAAAGCTCTGAAGGTTCTGCTTTCAGTACTTTGATTTAAGTTTCCCCATCACCAAAAGTAGTTCGTCAATTAGCATATATATAGTTTGCATTACCTGCCCCTTTGTATACTCAGTTTATGCAGAGTGTAATATATCATACATGAAGACATGCTCGATGAAAAAGTTACACGTTATAAGCATTAAACTAATCGATTAAAATTTCATTTCCCGATGAACCACTGTTTTAAATATCTGGTTGACTCACAGTTATCATCGCATTCAATGATGACTTCTAATTGTTTACAGTAGAAGCTAGGTTTCCGTCAATACTAACTGCAGATTTTTTGTCGTAGATAATAAAGTGCATTAGGTCGAAATCTATCAAAAATCAATAGATACGTAACCAACGTTGAGCAGATCTATCTTTCTTAGAATGACAAGATCATTGTGTACATATTGTAACTTTGAACTATTGTTGTCAAATGTGAATATTATTCAGAATGTCATTCAACAATACATACATAGTTAGCAAGTAATACATTTCTTTGTTTTTAATACAATTAAAGTAAATTACATGTAGAATCGTACCATAAAAACAATCTTTATCCAATATTTGACAAGATTGTCTTCAAACAACACGAAAACATTATTATTCACATTTTGTCACCGAAATTATTGATAATAAGAACCATCTTACGAAGAGTTGGTCACGTATCTGTTCGTTACATATCTGTTTGACAAAAACTTCAATGAAACGTCATTTCAATTAGTATTGTCATATTTAAAAAAAAATCTCGTGTTATCATTTATTTAGTCTAAATAATGTAAGTTTCATCTATTTGTAGAAGTGAGCGATATTCTTTAGGAAATAATGGTAACGTATATTTTGAGATTTAAAATACAAACATTGTTGCAACCCTAATTTCACACTTAGATGAGAATCAATGTAATCACATACTATGTGCACAGAAATATATAATGGTTTCATTTAAAATTGAGTGCTAACACTTACCTTGATTCTGTGTATTGTCGTTCCTCGAATATCATCCAAACAGTATTTAAATATCAGACGATGCGTGCGTAAGATTGCCACTGACGTAATATTGTTTTAGGCATTTATCATTATGTTTCCTTATGACAAAATGAAATTAATTCTAGGAGGTAAATATTAATTGGTACTATTTACAGATGCTGTTGCACAATGCTTCTATTATTGCGTTTTTTACCCACTAGGGACTTATAAATGCATGAAGATGATTGCCATCGTCTCTGAAATATGACGGTCGGTGCGATTTCTATAGCCTGCACGTGTTGTTGTTATTGTTCCTGTTGTTGTTATGACGTCCAGAATTGACAAGAAATTTATTATTTCGTTACCGTTTACGCATGGTAAGTTCGAAGACTTAAGTCTGTCGTCTGCGTCGTGCAGGTATATTTATTTATATGAATTGCCATGGCAATGGTTTCAAAATACGTACTTATTAAGATTCTTACGTATTATGCTTTTTAACCGTAAACACACGTACAGAGGAGAATTATCAAGTTGTGATATTGACTTTCAAATGGACCATCTGAAGCACAATTAAATATATATATGGTGTCATAAATTTTGCGCTGTATATTATATTTCTAACCACTTAAAGTATTTAAAGATTATGTTTTCGCATCAATCTTAAGCTCTGTTGTAGTTTTTGCACATATTGTCTGTAATGACGATATTTTTTGGACAATTAAGGACATTTGTTTGTTTCTGGTTACCTGGTTAAAAGTGTCAGAAAACTTTTACTCTTTGGCTATGTAATCCCCGACGCAATGTGTTTTCGAATTTATGTACACAGAAAAACTAGTGCTCGCTCTTATTGATGTACATTGCATATGAGCACTATCATACCACCACATTGAACTTCAAATAGCCACAGAACAACTTATCTAGGCAATGCCTTCAATATTTACTTACCTGTCAACTATTAATAGATTCAGTCATCACCATTAGCCAATCAAATGGCCAGGATTAGCCATACTAGTAATAGACACAATACACTCACAAACACCTATAATAAACTAATACTCATAAGTATATAATTCGTCTAGAAAATGTGTTCTCGATTGCTTCGAAATACTGCATTAGTGTGGCTCTGGACACTCTCACAGAATGATGCTATATAAACTTGAAGACAAAAACCAGACTGGAATATTAGCCGACTGGGTACTGATGCTAGGACACGTGCTCCCCAGTTGAAATTCGCTTCACACATTCCAATATATAGCAGATAATCATGCAGCCAGAGACAATAATTATTTTCACCATATTGGATTAAAAATAGTCGACGTATATCATTCTCTTGACTTGGTCATATAATTCTTAACAGATGGCTGTTTGATATACATGTAATGTAGGTCACATCACTGACAAGTTAAATTCGGCATGACTGATATACCATACACCATTGACTTTTATCAACTCCCACTATATTCCTTGATATTCATCACGCTTATGGCCTTCAATTGTTACTTGTATAATTATCATACATGTATAAATAAGTCATTATGCCAACCTAGCAATACATGTATATATACATTGTCCATGTACATGTAGTGTATACGTGTATTTACATAGACCTATATATACAGTGTACAGTAATTCTCTCCACTATATTACGTTTTATCTAGGGTTTGTATCTTTACAAGTTTACAAGTTTATTTTTCATTACAACATGCTTTAAATACCGCGTGCCGGAGGAAGAGCGAACTCAACTTAGCACTTATTATTAATCAGAAGTTATTACCTACTGGTGTTTACCGTTGCTTTAAAAACATTATGTTATGTTATGTTTACCGTCAGTATTGATATGACCCGGCTTTAGATTGTTTTTATTTTATTCTTTAACGATTTTTACCGCTTCTTTTGATTTTGTCTTGAATTGTCAGTTTAAGCAATAATAAGCTAGAAATTTACGTTTATTTGGTACGTTTGACATGTTTAAATCAGTGAACAGCGCACACACGACGAGGTAGTCGATTCGTTTTATTCACACTCTTTTACTTTTGACAGTAATTGCATCTGGTACAACTTTGATAAATTATAAACATCAGGTAATTTTATAAATATGGTCTGAATACTTGTGCCTTGATTGTGATTACTTTCTTATGTGTATATTGTACAGATCTGTCGTATCTTTCAGTCGAGAGAGTGATGATACTATCTTTCTTTACACGTCGTCATTTGGTTGACAGCGTTCTTTCGTACAAAAACGTTCGTTTCCGAATGTCGGGTGGTTGGCGTCAAAACATCGAACGTCATTTATCAACCATAATGTTCGATCAAACATTATTGATCGGAAAACTTGTACGTTTTTCTTATTTGTATATAAAAGGGCCAGGTAAAAAATGTTTGACTTTAGTCAGACTTCTTTTAACTTTCGACCGAGACACTATATTGGTTTCAGACTAGATTTCTATTTTTTAACTGTAGAATTTCATTGATCGTGTGCTACTAGTATATAGGTTAGGCACATTGAAGTATTTTCCATCAGCTAGTATAATTCAATTTATCTTTAAGTAAACCAGGGACTTTATTACAAAAAAAATGTAAATTTATCATATAGTACTAGTATCTAGACATTTTTTGGTCACTGACTCGATCACTTTACTATTTAAAATGTTTGAGTTCGGTTGCGATTTTCGTACTTTCCGCTGTAGATATTTTTACGTGAACTTAGTGTGCGCTGTATTCAACGTATTTACGCAGAACATTTGATTGATTATTGATTTACTCAGGCAACTCATTCATTGGATTAAAATAAGTGTTGATATTACACACACCAAAAATAAAAAACTCCCTATGAAATTATGAGCAGCGTTTTTATTTTTGTACACTAATATTGCTCTATTGAGTAGTGTCATTATTGTGGACCGACATCAGTCATACCTTCTGAGTAATTTACCAGGAACAGAAGGATACGTTACCAAACGAAGTCGTCTCAGAGAGACATTGACCGTAACAGTGTTATCCTCCTTTTTACCGCTTTGCTTCCAAATGTTGTGAGGTGCCTCACCATTGCAATTTAGTTCCTTTTGGTTCATCTTGTGCATTTTGGGACACATTTTGTGTAAGCCATTTATCACAAATTATCAGTAGTGCATGTTTATTTGTATTTTTTTAAACGACAACTTCTGTAGAGCGGAAATTTTCGTCTTGATAAGCAGACCTCTGACTTAGGCGATAAAACAATTACGTATCCGTGTGTAGTTAATTTCTACTTTCAGTCTACTTCTTCCGAATATGGGATATAAAAGTTGACTTGTAATTCAATTTATTTTATTTTTTTATTATCCAAATAAAATAATAAAAAAGACAAATGTTACAAAGAAACACATTTTACTAATATTATCAAAACACAACAATGGTAAATTATTTTCAACAACATAATACGAGTAAAAATACAAACAACAAATATATATACATGCACACAAATACCCACTGGTCCGACTATTGTTTAAATATTACTAACTATAATTTATACACATTGTGAAAATGTGAGCGCAGCAGAATAAAAGTTAGAAAGTTTTCTTAAATATTCTAATGGAAAAATAAATACAGATTTTTTCTGACTATCTTTTAATATTAAACTAGTTTACCTTCATGAGAAGTCATCAAACGATATAATGTTTATAATTATTATGAACTGTCTAACAAACAGCTAACATTATCAGACTTTACAATCAATGGCAAATATATTATATAATTTAGTGTAATCATAATGGAATAATAATGTAGCCAACAAATAATTCGCGAGTAAGTTCATTACAATATCAAGCAAATGAATTACTATTATATATTACACATGAAAAGGCTGTTTCGTTTACTCTTATATATCAAAAAAATCTGTCTCGCCGTTAGACAATTCAACTTTCTTAACATTAAAACAAATCTTTCGTCTATCAACAAGTCACGTAATAAATAATACGCCAGTCAAAATAAAGTTATATATATTAAAGTTGGTTGAAGAAGACAAACATTTAGGTTTTAAACACTTGTGCTTCTACTGTGTCTCAAATTATATGAAGCTGGCCGTCATACCCATTACTTGAATTCTGTTTTTACTTATAAAAATCTCACAAACTATATTAACATTCTGAGAAAATTAAACAGGTGACAAAGGTATGAATACACATACAACACACTTGGCCTAGACAAGTTTATTCAAAAGCAGGTTTCATATTTGACGAGGATTAAGTGAGAACCTTGTAACAACAATACAGCAGACACTTTCGTATTCATAAAAGCTGCAAATATAAAATAGAATAATTCCAGGATGGTAAAAAATGTTAACATTATACCATAATTTCAAGTTACCATAGGGGGTGTTATCCCAATCGTCCTCTTCATCCGATTATATTTTGGTGTATTTTTAGAACAATGTATTAAATAATCCGAACAAAGAGAGAGAGAGAGAGAGAGTGGCACTGAGGAAAGGGATGTTAAAAATGAGAAATATGTTTCTAGCAGAATACAAACGGTATATATTTCTTATTTCTTGTATGCGAACTTGAAATGAACTACATGTATGTTGATTAGATATTCTGGAAGTGTTATGATAAAAACACGTTGTATGACTGTGTGAAACTATGAAATATCCGTACATTCAGTTGTTCACCATATTGACCGTCCTGAAATCAGTAAAGAAATGGGATGCATTGATGATAAGCTTGTACAAGCATATAAATTTATAAGTGTTTTGCACATTCTTTGAAATCAACTTAGTCGTGTTGAATGAACTTAAAATTAATTTGTATTAATAGTAAGAAGCATTATGACGAAGAAATGTGTTTACACACGGGTCATTATCCAATTCAATAAAAAAATAAATACTTGCAAGTTCTTTTCATTCCGTAAATTGAAGTTAACATTTAATGAGTCGAACACTTCTCTCAAAATGCAGCTTTTTACGGAATAGAATATTTCTACATGTAAATGGGTTAGCAATTTATTCAGGGATATACATATAGTATTTTCAAATACAACACTTCATAATTTTAATCGGAAATGGGTTACCTATACACCAATGTTGATAAACACCCTATCCTCTGTTAGGACCTTGTCTACGTGGTCCTCGACGTTTCTTCTGACCCTTAGGCTTTGCAGGTGCCGCTGCAGCCCCTTCTGCCTCTCCCCCGGCAGCAGCACCGGCTTTTGCCTTTCCTCCTCGTCTTCTTCCCCCGCGACCTGCGGGGGCATCAGGCACATCAGCTCCATCAATAATCCCCAGTAAAGACAATGTGTTCATATCTTGTCTCGCTCTTTGCTGTGCACGTTGGCCACGTGGAGCCATAAGCTGACTTAAGTTATTTAAGACCCCTAGGTTGCCTAGTCCGAAGTTGTTGATACCTCGACCACTCGCTGCTTGTAAGGCAAGAAGCTCATTCAAATCTGAAATTTAAATAATATGTTCTTCATAGAACGGGTTTATGTTTCCACTCTTGTATCACTGTCCCAATGTTTAATAATATATATGTAGTTTACTAGTATTTAAATACATGTATCAATATAATTTATACCTCGTCATTTGCGCATGTATTATAAATATCGTGTTCTGGACCAAGCTCTTATCTTATAAATGAAGCTTGAGTAATTTGAAGTAAAGTCAGTTTAAGGTATGCAAGTGATTTCATTAGATATGTTTATCATTTCATGTAAATTGTCGCACCATTCATATCATTTAACACCACATACTTCCATTGATTATACTTTTTACTGTCTAATCATTATAACAAACAAAATTTTAATCTTTTTCTGGGATAAACAATTAATACTAAGCCACTATTTCAAGTGATTATTAAAACGTCGACTTGCTATTAATTAATTAACTCTAAATACTTTTTCGGCTATGAAAATCTGAACCTGGCAAGTTAGTTAAAGGCATGTTTTACTTGACAGATTAGTGTTACTCACGTCATAAAAAATCTGATATATCGCCTCTCATAGTGATGTAATGAGGTTATACAATTTAATGACCATTTCATGTTTGACAAATGAGAGCAGCCTTTGTAGTCAGTGTGGAGGAATCAGCAGGCCACGAGCAATCACTCTGATAGTCATCCACAAAAGAAGTCCTGTCATGACATTTTATGTGGATGAGTGCCATACTCGGCCTAGTTCTCTGTTTTGTTTTGACACTTGCGGACTGTTGCTTTCAAGATATAATGTGATGCTCTAGAAACTTTGCCAGTACTATCAATTTCTGTACACTCTCTTATTTGAACAGTTCCCAATCAATCTTTATTCTTTACCTAATTTCATAAAAATCGGCCAATTTTTGATAACTAGTAAAATCGCCCGCGGCAGTTATGAATTTGCCCTGATTCAGCAAAAAAAATATAACAGACTTCGTCCACTGACTCAGTTGAACGGTTCCCATCCAATCTTCACCTGAGAATGTTTACTGGTGTGTTTTAATTGTGATAGTTGTGCACTGTTCATAGTGCCGTGAATAAAAAATATATTGAAAGTGTCCAGTGTTCACTATAGACGACACAGTGAACATTGTGTGCATAATTGGTCTTATTTATCTGGAATATCTGTATCACATAAATGTTTAACTACAATGCACGCACTTATCATGTATATCAAGGATCTTTGATATATAATGTAGCACAATAGAGGAATAAATGAAATAACTCCCATGATGGAATAAAATGTACGCACGGGAGTTACAGCTATATTGTTTGGCATATCTTTAATACATGTTTGCTTCCTGTCATGTTGAATCGTTCATGAAATGTACATTTCAAATATATTTTGTACTGTAACGATTTGAAACGGTTTGTAACGAAAACATTTGACAACAACGTTCTTTCTACATTCATTTTGACGTGTAATTTATTCACCATTTCTTATTTTAGACATTTATACGTTTATTATCGTCTCTTGGTTGAAACAAGCTGTCATGTCATATTGTTACATTGTTGCATGAATTAAATGACTTTCAACGTGAAACATTTTCCTTATCATTTGCAATGATTCGTCAACACTGTCAGCTAAAAATCCTTCAAATTCTTTGCGCATATAACTATACTCCGTCAGAAATCTTAAAATAATGTTGCTTTGTTGCATCGTACTGTCAATATTTTCCTCATGTTTAACATCAATAGATGAAGCATTTTCATGCTCGTAACGTCATGTGCATCTCTCTTTTGTTTGTAAACTGAGTTTGGTAAAGCATATTGGTTTTCATTGCAATCTATTTTTGGTTTCATTGACACATCTTAACTAAAATACCTCTTTTTAAACTCACAATGTTCAGTCAATACCCATTGCTTGTAAAGAAAAATGATATAATCTAGCTACTGATCATAGGGTTTTTTTCCAGCGGATCACACTTATTGTCTGAAATACTAGTATATATGTTTTTGTGTGAGTTTATGTGTTAAAAGAAACTATTTTAGCCGTACGTGTCAATGTAGACTTTGTTGTTGGTATGTATTTACACCTATACTTACCTAATAAATGCATCATAACAAATTCATCATGTCAGTCAACCATTATTTATGCAATGGCATGACAAAATGCTTACAATTACCAGGCTAGAACAGTAATATATTTGTTAAGACACTGAATGACTGACGTTTAGGATACGTTTCACTCAAATTAGATGACAATTGGACATTTCGTGTTTTTTTTTTGTTAAACAAAGATTCTTTGTGCGAAGGAAGTTTAACTTAATCACTGGTATTAATATTTCGTAAAAAATGTAACGAATAGGCCTAACCAAGGAAAAATGTACCTGGGAAGTCAACAAAATGTTGGTGGTAGGACATGAACCCCATTTAAGAAAACTTTTGGTAAAGATATATTTTCTTTTACAATTTGTCAAGTTTAAAAAATATTTCAGAAGCGACTTAAAATAGTTGTCATCGGAATGATATATCAATATTTTTATTCGAGAATGGATCAATGACGGTAATACGCGTAAACATATTACAATTTATTTAAAGTATAATATTTTATACGAATATGTTTTAGTCATTAAGTCAATAGAGTGAGTAAAAAGATTTTCGAAAATTGAAAAGTTTCATTATTTTATTTCTGTCTAAAATGAAGGAGAGAGACACCATGTGAAAGATATGTTGTTGACTGGAGTATTCACCTTATTGCATTAAAACAATATCATCATTACGAAAATTAAAAAATAAAATTAGAAAAGTGAATGCATACCAAATCCCATCAGTAGTGCCATCGTTAAGAAATCATAATGTGAGTCTGATTGTTGCCCACTGCCCCACAATGGGTGTGGTCGGCCGGCACGAGGAAACGCACTTCCGGTCACAAATAAATAAAATAAAAAGCACGCACATGCAGAGAATTTCATCACTAAAAATGTTCTCTTTGGTTGTGAAAATTCTTCCTCTCCCAAGAAATAAAAAAGTATATCTAAGTACAGTTACGTGGCGTTCCTTGTTGAACTATTAAAATTCCTGGCTTTTTAAAACTTATTTCCTTCTACAAAAATAATACTTCTTTCGAAATTATATAAGTTTTACTGTAAGTTACTACTGTAGAAGTATATCTTTCAAATCATGCATAGATCTTGGTCTTATTCGAACGCCTTAAGATCACTAAACTTTGTCGCATGTCAAGGTATGATGTATTTAAATAAGAAACGTAACTGAATAAGCGGGCGGGACGCTTACACGTATAGAGCATTAATAAACCCGTCACGTATGAATATATTACGTGAAAATGACTTTGTTGATGTTACTTTCGCTCGACTATTTCCGTATGTACAATATTGGTCTATAAAGAGAATGGGAGATCTTATATATAGTAAGATGAATTGCTACGTTAGCCGACAGGTGGATGACGAACGTGCATTTTTGGAAAGTAATAGTACACGTATTGTTTTCATAATCTAGGAAAATAACTGATGACTCATTGTTAGTATTTGTATAATTATGTTTTATGGAACATCAAGCCTTCCTTCTGGTGGTCAATTTTCACGCCGGTTTTAGATAAGAAATCCATTTTCTTTTTTAAATCTTGCCACTGCTGAAAAGATAAAAAAGTGGGACGGGCACCAACAACGGTTAGACTGACCTAAATAAATGCATGTTCCCAAGACAATAACTTTGTATAAAACTCTGAATTCTGTTCTTCTAAAGACTCATATAGTCAATGGCTTCTGATAAGAATTAATCATAGGACATTGGCTATACAAACTCAAGTTTGTGTCAAATGAAAATTGTAGATATTGAAATATGTACTTTATGTAACTGTTATGAGGAAATTCTTCACGGTATATTTATTTTGGGAGTGCAGCAAAATTCAACATTTAGTTCAATATATCAAAGACAACATGCATAATTTTGATAAGATACTATGCTGTAAAATTTATTTTAGATGATATATACAACTGTATATTAAGCTAAAAGAAAAAAACATACCTTCATGTATTGGTTTTAAAGGTAGTCTGAAACTAGCTTGGGACATTTATAGAAATACAAATAAGAGTAAATTAATTTAACTAAATTTGAAAAGGAAAGATTGAATAACTACACAATATTATTGTTATCAAATAAACCTTTATAAGATACTAGTAGTCCATTTACTTTGCGTTTGGACTATAAAATCATTTTTCGTTCTTTTTGTTTCCGTTTCAGAAATTTAGATCGAGTCACCGTTTCAAAAATTATTTAAAAAAATGTTAATTTTGAGTTCGGAAGTTAGTCTTTGCATATTTGTACATATCGACTTACACAAGAGTTCGGGCCTGATGAACCATTCACCGTTGCTTGTAATTTATTTCTCAGAGGGCATGTTTTTTAATGCATAATTCAACATAAACCACAAAAATGTATTTTCACAAAGCATACCAGCCAAAGGATTTTACCTATTAAAGCACAATGAAGTACTACACCACTATGCTAGCTCCTTCCATCAATGTCGCACGTGGTATGTATTCATGCTTTAATTTGCTTGTTTCTGTAATATCATGATTTATGTACTACAAATATATAGTTTTCCATTTCTTGCAACCTCACCTTATATAATATTGACCGGTCAATGATACCAAACATAACGTCCGACACTTGTTATGAAAAACATGCTACATGAAATCGATTTTATTACGTATAAATTATTCTGTTTTACCGATCGCTTGCAATTTACGACAGTTAAACCACCTTATAGAATCGTAAATTAGTCAAGATTGATAAGCATTGATATGTTTAACTACTGGCCATTCGGTGGTGTTGTTTAGTCGCATGACGTACTAGCGTACGAGTACTTCTGGTTTTACTATCACTAGATGCGAGTCAGTCGGACATTCACGTCACTGAGAAATACGCCTCGTACATAAGTGCAGGATTACTAAGTTTGGTGATGTGGTTTCCGGGCACTACGTTTTCCACACCAGGCACTAGTTTTCAAGAATCATTCTCTAAATGGCAGACTTTCAAACGTGTTTGATAAAATTTGTGACGGACACCCAATTTCCCATTGGAAGAGAAAAAGGCTGTTTCCATCGCTGGATTCCGAGGGTCAGCCTTGATGGAAAGTAGCCCGTGTACAACAGCAACAAAAATAAGTCGGCCTGCCTTATATCCGCGGCAATACTGTAGAAAAACACCGAGGAGTTCCGGCTGGCATTTTCTCGATTTAGTCACAAATATAGGTCATTTCACGTCTTAGTAAGTTAACGTGTTTTCTTCATGGTACGTGTTTATCAACACTTATCAGAGCCTTTAAATAATTTGTAAGCATCAACGTATAGAGTAAACAATTTTGAAATTCAATGGTGGGTCTGTCCTTCTTTGTTAACATAAAACTGTGTAAAATGAAAATCAAAACATGGTCGCGAAAAAAACCCTTAATTTAGACCTATTAGTTGAAGCCAGCCCATGCTCTTGAAATGAGCTAAATTTAAATAAGCAAAAAATCAAATTCAAGGGCAGATAACTCAAAAATGAGATCAGTGACCCCTATTTTGTTCGCTTTAAATGTTTCTGTTATCGTACGCTACGATCATGCAAAGTTTTTAAAAAAAATCATTTTGTCTGTATGTCTATGACTTGTGAAAAATGTAGCGAACTGTATCAAACGTCCTTAAGCACAAATGTGAAAAACATGTTAAACTTTGTACTTGGTTGCCAATGTATGCCAACAATTGGGGCTTCATTTTTAAAACCCACCCACAGGTAATGTCATTTGCAAAATACGCGACAATTTGCATGTCTACACTATGTAGACCAACGCCTTAAAGAATTCATAATTATCTTCATTATCTATGGAACATAAATTCATTTGAATACAAGATTTTCTATATATTTTTGAAACTTAGTTTTAACTACAAATTTCATGAAAGTCGCTGTTCATTTTTTACACTCGTTAGTTGTTGCATTGACCCGCGTTCTTCTGGAACAAATAATTGTTTAATATCCTTTGAAAGTCTCAGGATAAGTAATAAAATCACAGTTCGATATAAAAGTCGAGTTATTTAGCTAAACTGCCTATATGTTACATGAGTATCGGATTCATTTATTAATACAGAAAGGATTAAGCCGCCATATGCTCTCCCCTAGTTCACAGACAACTTGGTATGTTTCAGTATGATCGAAAGCTTTTTATTGATCGCGATGTGAGTGTTAGATTATTGTCTTATGTATTTTAACAAAACAAACCTGAGAGGATACGTTTAGCTGTTTTGTGAGTTAGGCTATCAAAACATGACATTTAAACTAGAGCGTATTATATGCACAGTGTTGTTGTTTCCTGGTGTAGGTAAGTATTCTAGATTATTTAATTGACTAAAAGGAGGGGTTTCAAGAGATAATAATTGGTATACAAAAATTTAAAATGTTGTGTGGAACATATCCTTCAGAGTTTGTAAATTCTTCAGGCGATTTTCACAACAGTGTTGAGAGTTTGTTATTTTAATGTGAAGTTTGAGCGAATGCACCACGTACAGTGATATTCTCCTTTTTATGCATTGGCGTCAACAACTAAATTGTCGTTGACGGATTAGTATGAGTGTATTTCAGGATTAAAAGCCCTGTTTCCATGTTTCATATTACGTAGTTTTTATTGATAGCATTCAATTAGTTTTCTGTAAACGGATGCATGTTGGATATTAATGTTTTAGTTGATCGTCAAATCCTCTAACAACTTGGTGGAGCAGCTAAATTGCGTTTTTTATATTTTAATTACTAGTAAACTCCAAATTACACCTTTCAGTCATGCAGATGTGGAAGATGGACGACTATCACGAGTATGATTATACAGTTTTGGATACTTCACATCGCTTTGATGAATGTGAAAATCGGTGTATTTCGACTTTAGGCATTGGGGTAAACATGGCAACCATGAACAAACAGTTACTAATTGATCCCTTCGTCAGAAGCGTGATAAAGACTATTGTTTGGGTCAAATGTAATGACAGAATTTTGTGCCAGAACTCCTCTGCGGGGTATTATATTCAAAACAGCTTGCCTTGTATTAGTACGGACAAAAATGCCGTACTGAGATGCATGTGCCAAAAGATATCCGATCACTTCGAAAACGTTGGAGTGGCTTTGGCAATGTCAACGTCGAGTCCTAAAACGTCCCCCAGTACAGTTATCGAAGCGACATCGATTTCACGAGGTAAACATTATTCTTTTCCATGAACTTCTACTATCGTACTACATTTTGGACATGTAATTTTATAACATTTTAATTTGATTTATTTAGCGCATTTTACCTGCTTTTTTACATTTTCATTATGAAATAATTCCGATTTTGTGTCATTAATTATCTCTTAGTAGTCTATGGACAAAAATAGTCTTAAATATGTATTATTTTCTTCGAATCCTACCAAGTACATAATCAAAGCAAATGAATATATCTTTAATGCAACAATACGATGAAGTCAATTTCAGTCATAACAATTATTTCCCTGGCCGTATTTTTCTTTTATCTCCCGTGGTCCATTACCTTAATTGTTGTGTATTTTTTCTAAATTTCTTACATGAAATATATATTTACATTGCATGTATATGCAGCGCTGTCATTTGACACTTAAAATAACGTTTTGACTCTTGTAATTAGTAAACGAAGGTGTCTGGCTTTTAAAATGATAAAGGGTCTAATTTACTACAAAAAGAACATGTTTGTTTTTTACCCTCAGCTTGTAATGCCTATTAAGCACCTTATACGTGTTATGTAAAAATGTTATTTCTATATAATTTTGTAATATTTTTTATCAACCAGAGTCAAATTGGACAAGCATTGGAGCGGTTCATTACTTTTTGAATCAAAACGAGACCACACACGAGCAAGCTGTTAAAGAATGCAACAATGTTCACGGGACTCTGGTTATATGCAATCACCCAACTGTCTTAAAGGCACTCGTCAACAGTTTGTTCTTAAACGGAATGTATTGGATAGATGGTAACAATAATTTGTGACAGTTCTTTTATACATATACAGTCAAGCATGTACTAGCGGATACCGAATAAAGACAATCCTATGAATAAATAAAGACTATTGTTATAAAAACCGTCATTGATTATTAAGAACGATTTGACCTCCGAAATTTACGCCAAATCATTCATGTAGGCAATAGAAGAAATATTGATATCCGATTTGAAAACAAGTTACGGTTATAAATAGATAGTCAACACATTGAAGTGAACATTGAGTATTTTAATGAGTTTTTACTGTATACAGTAACTGTTATACTTACCTCTTTTGTTATAGGGAGACAGGATAGCAAGTGCTTGTCTGCGATAGTTGTTGATCATGTTGAGATCACCATATCTAATTGCACACTAGTCAAACAAAGCATATGCTCCAGAGTGACAGATCCAGATGCCGTGAAGGAAGAACCTTTATTCCTAGACCTGATTAGAAACATGACAGTGGACATGAAGGATACGTCGAAAGGGGAGCGACGGTTGATGAGTGTTGTAGACAAACGATTGTCGGCGAAGACAGTGGGATGCACCCTTGGTGTATCATGTCTACTACTCGTAACGTTTTTATTTGTTTGTGCCGACTTGCAGAGAGTACATATGAAGCCAAAAATAAAGAAAGTACCAATGGTTAAAAGGGAAAGTTTAGCATAAAATTTTATCAAGAATGGTACTAGCTAGAATGCTTGCAACTGTTGTTTCATGTGTGCTTACCATATTGTTGTTTTGTCATTAAAAGTTGTGTCCCGGTGTTTTGCGCAGTATTGGGAATAACATTGTTTGACGAAAGTTCTGCCATTAATTCTTAAATTGGGTGACGGATTATCAACATGTATTAGCTATGCTATAATCAAGGTTTCTGTACAAATGCTCCTAGTTTGATATCAACCAGCATTAACCTCAACAATTAAATGACCTCCATGCATACTAGAATTTATATTGACCACATGTTAAGTACGTTATCAGTAAAATCAATTCTAGATAAACAATGTTAAATCAATTTATAGTTATTAAATACATGTATAAATGTACAATACAATTACGCACCAAATACGCAGACTATTCAGGCTTTCTTGTTATATCAATAACACCGTTACACGAATCGGAAATTTAAAAAAAATCGGCAAATATTTGTATTTTTGGTAAGTTTTTTGGCCAATCAAGCAGATTGAGATTTTTTTGTTGATAAGCAATCCTGAATAATCTGATTTAACAAGGTATGAAATTAAAATCCGGTCGTAATAACCGCAGACTGTATCATAGCTGGCTCGTATCCGGCCCCAAAAACCCGTTTAATCATATAACCATGGTTCGATGTTATACAACATGTTCATGATTATGCGGGGGTCTCCATGCTCAAATCTCACATAATTGTTGCCACTTAGCTTGCAACTTTGCATGTTGTTTTGCTACATAAGCAGTATAATTATAAACACTTTCAACCGTGATGATCCTACACTAGCGTACACTAGTTCACCATTTTGTACGAGGAAAATTTATTTATGCTGGTAATCAAAAATATGGCGTTTCATTTTCAATAAAATAAGTTATGTTTTTTTCTACTGCAAAAACAAAATTAATCTTTTCATTATATAATCCAGTACAAATGCAAAATTATCCGTAAGAAATATGTTCTTTTTTTGGAGTGGACCCGCAGCCCTTTGCAATCTCTAGATCTATATAATGTGGAGCAGGCTCTCGTGAAGGAATGGGGGACATTTTTCTCAATAGGTTATCCGGAACAATGTGCTGTCGATGAGAAAGAGGTGTGTTCATGTTGCGAGAGTAATACGAAGTACAACGCACCATTAACTCGGATGAACTGTTGCGTGATTTAGCTGACTTAGCAGATTGTTTGCATTTGGATTTGTCAACTTTTATATCTATATATATGTTGATCAAGTGAGATTCAATTACGTGCTCATTTATATATATTCAAAAATTGGACGAAATGCGTTGCCAAATAATCAAACTGGGGGTATCATGTGTAAGTGTCGGATAAGAACTGTCTCTAAGTGCATCTTATTAAGATAACCATGCACGTATATATTGTGTAGAATGGTAGGTTAATTACATTTCTTGCATTACAACATAATACCTATCTGAACTCTTTTTGCGTATATACATGTACTATACGTGCGTTGATTGAAACATTACCATTTTTAAAAAAGCAGTGCTTTGGTGTGAGCGTGCAACGAGATTTGTGCCATTCATTGTCGGAATAATTATTGTTTCATTGACATAAATTTTCTATTTCAACGAGTCGCGTGAAATTTCCAATCTAAGAGAGACAATTGATGAATGTGTTTTTGACTTGATCATCTCCCTTGGATAATGCTGTAAACTGAATCCCATTCCAAGCTGCAATGCACCAAAGGCTTTGTGACAGAGTCAGTGGAAATCAGTTTAATTGTGCTGTCCACAAATTAGCTGATGGTTCTCGTTTACTGCTGCAGTGCACCAAGGGCTTTATAATGACAGAGTCAACGGGAACCAGTCTAATTAATTAATTGTGTTGTTCACACCTTAAATGGTTGTCGTTTACTGTTGCAGTGCACGAAAGGCTTTATGACAGCGTCAACGGGAACCAGTTTAATTAATTGTGTTGTCCACACATAGAAACTGGTTCATGTTTACTGTTGCAGTGCTTCAAAGTACGGCTGAACTATAACCCGAGTTTAACAGACAATCAGTCTAGTTCGCACTTACCTGATATTTGTCACAAAATAAGTTGTCTACAATGAATGCATTTGTATTGAATATTTTCTATATTACCTTTGTTTTTTATAGTCAAAGGTATTTGACGATGATGAATGCATTACATTAATTGATGCAGTTCATTCAGACACATGAATTTAAGAAGCATCTAAATTCAGCTGTTGATGTAGAGAGAGCTAGGATAATTGCAAAGCTAGAATGGTCAACAAGACGAAATAAAAAGACCAATTTGGTTTTGGTACCCATGGATAATAAGTTTTTTATTGATCTCTTGTTAAAGAGTGTAATTATTGTAGTTTCCTAAATCAATTCATGTTCCTAAAACATAAAAAATGTGTATATATAGTACATGCATGTATTGGTCGTTGATAAAAAGTAGTACGAGCTAGGAAGCTATATATGCATCTGAGTATATACGTCTTTATTCTGCTAAACATTCAAAACAGTTAGCCAATACGTACACTTTACTATATATTTATTTGTAGTCTTTAGCTTATTGCTATGGAAAACTGCTTAGGTAAAATCAAGGACTTGAACTATATAGTCACCATGGCAAGTTGTATGTATACAGGGAACAGATGTATATACATATTTATATTTTCCACGCGTGAATTCTACAAGAGTATGGTTTTCACCGAGAGTTCTGTTCATAACAGCATTCCACGGACTACAAATGCAGTTATTTATACCAGAGTTATAATTTAAATAGCATGATATATAGATAGATCTAGATATGTCTCTGACACTATAAACAGTAAGGTAATAAACAATAAAACTTTTAACAAAAATTGTACAATTGCAGGATTTTACAATTAAACAAGATAATTTAGTCTAAAAGTTTATATTTACACCACCAGTATAGAACAAAGAAATAAAACAAGTTTAACAGTAGAGGGTGCCGAACGCGTTTCGCCCTAGTCCGTATATCCACAAATGCGCCGTGTTCTATACGTGTCACTTTATCATCTCCCTTGGTGAACAGTAGGTGGCGCCAACCAGGAAGTAAACAACAAGGAAGTTTAGAAACTTTAGGACTTTTTAAAAGGTAATTAAAAGTTATTTTTCATTGGAAAATAGTTATGTTTTTTACTTATCTGATGTAAGAAATCAATGATTAAATATAAATTGTGTTCTAGTATGCTTGACATTTATTTGGAATGACGTCTTTTTGATAGCAAAATAGGTATATTTGGCGTTTCGCATTTTCGATTTCCATTGACATAATGTAAGCCATATTATTTTACTGTACTGATTATATATTTTGTTATTACTTCGTTTTTTATTGTTTCTGAAACTGTTAAGAGCAAATTGTAGACTTGTTTACGTTTCTTTTAATTCTTATAGTACATTGCATCACATGTTAGATGTGTAGCAGTATATATTTAAATAGTATTTTTATGTATGCCCCTATCAAGGACATAATTATATACATACATAGATTGACAACTGCTAAAAATAGCTCAAACGATATCGTTAGACGATCCTACAATTCATTGCTATATACTCTGCAATGTCCGACAGCTGTAATCGGGTGTTTACGAACTTGATTATACCTAAACAACTCTGGCAATTGGGCACGGGAAATTGGTTAAGGATGCAACAAATTCCTTAAAGATATTGAGACACATTTATAATCTGCAAAGTCTAAGGATATAAGCATTGAAAAAGGCATCAGTCGAACATTTTAAATTCCAAGATGGCGGACATCTATTATAATCCTTTTGTCTCCGAATTTAAACATTCGGAATACCACAGATATTTTCGCTGTTATTAACATTCGGATCATCACGGATATTTTCGTATTTTCGCTTTTGTAAACAAGAGCATGAAATCCCGTTGATTCATGTGTTATTACGGCATGATTTGATTACTTTTAAAATTGTTAATACGGAAGTTGTGAATCCATGTATGTATATAAGTCCTTGTCCCTGTATAGTGTTTTATAGCATTTAACCAACCCAATTAGCTCAGCCTTTCTTATTTGGCTTTCCAGTTTGACCAATTTCATGAATAAATTCAAAAGGGACGGAGCGATATCGAAAAGATGTCTTGCCATCACAGTCTATATGCATTTATAATACAATAAACATAATTATATAAAAGTCTCCTGCCTGCCTACCCTATTCTTAAATTAAGATTTATGGTAAAGCACTACCAAACATATTTTATCTTTGTAAATATGTGTGGAGAATATTACAGCAAGTATGTAGGTAACATATTCCATTTAATGCAGGCTTGCGAATTGTGCCAAATGCAAGACTTTTCCGATATATGGGAATTTGATAAACACCACCCTCACATGGAGCAGGAAATAGACTTGGCCCATATTTTATGGAAAGGTGACAGGAATTTAGACAGTTGCCTATTCTTACATTGTTATTTTTACACACCCTAATGAGAAACTACCATAGGGATATTTGACATCAAAACGACCATACCCCCAAGAAATAGACAGGAATATCTGCACATGGGAAGGAAATTTGACACCCAAATTCCACAAATGTCTAATACCCTATATAATCCCACCTCCCCTCTCTTGGAGAAATATTGATAAGTGCCTAGGTACTGGTGAGAAACGGGTAAGGTGAACTTGTAATTGATATATTGTTAAACAAAATGGTGTTAAACCCACTGAAACATCATTCTTTCAGGTCCTGACTTCCTTCTGTCACCAATGATAGGTGGCTGTGTGTCAAACATCAATATTCGTGCATTTGGGAGGGAGCACGCATGCTCAGTGAAATATTTAGATGAATTGACAATATTGTTGTCGTCAATAAAAGACTGGCTGCCTTTTTTCAAATCTACATAAACAGACCAAGCGACGTGCTATATATCATTTTTGAACGCACATTCTTCTTTGAATTTTCGGTAATATTTGGCTTTATGTGTGATTAACACAGCAAGTCCAGGGCATGCCTCTTTAAACAATAGATTAACATTTTTCTTTCTAACAATGATGAATACAATATTTTCTTCCTGTGTTCTTTGATATGGAAATAATGGGGATTGTAAGATTTTTTCCTGGCAAATGATCAAGTACTACCTTGTCCTTCACAAGGCCAGAAAAGTGTATGTTTGTTTACAGTCAGCCTAAACAACTGACATTTTTTGGCACCAAACCGAAAATCCAAAGTACCAAAAATATACCTAATATGTACAAAAAAATGTCTAGAAAAAAAACATAATTTTTTTTTTCAGATATCTATCAATTCAATTTTTTTGTCAAGTACATTTGTAGCTGTAAACATGACTCAACAGAATTTATTTCTAGCCTAACTCATTGTGTGTGTAAGGAAGTGAGACATCATTATATTACTGATTTGTTAATGTTGTATTTATATTGACATATCATATGAGTATATCTTTTAATTTGAGATAACAACCTATTTGGACATCATTGAGAGGGCCTCTCGCTGGTTAGGTATTTAAGGTCTCTGATCTGCGATCTGTGAATTCAGCCCCGGACCTTGGACCAAGTCCACCAAAGCGGCCATCAGTCCTGTAAATTTGAAAAGGTCAGTGGTCTGATGGTCCAGTAAACTTTTCAGTGATTATTTTGCCATATGTTTCAGAACAAAAAAAAGGAAATATTTTAATCACTCTCAAAAAATATGTTTTTTTTAGCCAAATTATGTGAATTTTTGTATGTACTCTTTGGTCCACTAAAAAGTCAGTCAGGTCCAGTAAAGCTCGCATTTTCACTGGATCAAATGTCCAGTGCTTAACTAAAATAGTTTTTTGTGAAGACTGAATCGCCAGTCAATCATCACTGTAAGTTTAAATCTCACCCTGGAAGGACAAACTTTGCATGTGTGGAACATTTCCTGAGCTAGTTTACAGAAGGTTGATGGTTCTTAGTAACCTAGGGTCCAAGGTTATAAAACTTGAGATTGGTCTCCATGCTCAAATCTCATAGTTTGTCCTCAGACCAGATAGTAATAATATTATTGATGCATTTGTTTGCCAGAAATAATTATCTGAATATGTTTTTAAGCATTAATTAATCCTATCTTTTCAACCATAATACTTTGAGAATGGAATTGAGATTTAAGCTCGGAGTCTGTTTATAAGTTTTATAACCTCTTGGCCAGGTGTTTGCCTGGGGTCTTTCTCCAATGTTAATACAGGAAACCCTGTCTGTAGGCGTGACGTTAAACCTTAGTGAAAAAAACTGGGCCTCATTGTGTCTGCATGCATGAGCATGTAACATGCTCTTTAATGTGTTCAGAGTTACATTCTTGTTGCATTAAAAGCCAGTCAATCATTGATAAAATTTAATATGTCAACTTTATAGAAGTCATTGATTAGATGTCACAAGCTATATGAGATATAAGTTAGTAGGTCAATATTGAGGGTAGCTTTGGCTTTAAGTTGTAAATTTGGTTCATGTTCAATGTACATGATAAAACACTTGCATTCATTTAAAGGTTTATTGAATAATGTTATTGAAATTTTATGTACCGGTATATACTTACCAGGATATTATGTAAAAGAAATTTTGTGTAATTTGATCTCAGCTTATTTGAAATACTGTCATAATACTGATAAACATGAATTTGAGTGCACTATACTAGATCTGACTATACTTAAGTATTTGAGTATTTTTCAAGCCATGGTGAGTCATTGCTTGCGATGTAAATTTTCTAATATAAGAAGTGAACAGAACAGAGAGCATTTATGTACCTGTTCAAAGTGAAAGACTTCCATGCCTCGGTCATCCTGCAAAACTGTATGATAAGTCTGGTGAAACCTTGAGAATTACTAGTACAGTACAGTTACGTGTGTAGTGTCATGGTGTGTATGCATGATGTACATTTGTAGGGACGTAGCCTGCTTTGAATGAATATCACACACACAAGGGGGATGAGAATGTCTGTTTTACCCCACCTGCTGCTGGGGCTAGTAGCTGGGAGTCTTGTTTTAAGTGTGAGCTTAGAGGATTTGATCGAGGACTAGCCCGGGCCCTTACAGCTTTTGACTTAGATGCCATTTTTGGCCACGAGTATAGTTTTCATTTTTCTAATAGATACTGTAACTCTCAATACACACATGCGTACATGTATGTGTCATATTCCTGGCTACATCCTGGTGGCCTATATTTATATATTAAACTGATTGATTTCCGTATAGCAAATGTTTAAAATGTCACTCATGGATGTCAATGATATTCCCTTAAAAATTGTTTTCTATGTGGTTAAATTTTTAATCAGTTCATTATGACTGTTTTCTCTAAGCTTACTAAAACAAGTACAGAGTTATCTCTCTTTGTAATATTATGAACTGCAGTCAGGCTAGAATGAATGGTCATGTTTCTAGTCATTATATTGAAGCATACTTTGTACAAATTGAAGTAAATACAGAACATGTGTGTTGTCATGCATTCTGGTTATTTTGGGCTGATTGGTGTTCCTCATTTGATTGGTGTTTCTGCTTTGATTGGTGTTTCTCCTTTAATCAGTGTTCCTCCTTTGATTGGTGTTTCTCCTTTGATTGGTGTCTCTCCTTTGATTGGTGTTTTTCTCCTTTGATTGGTGTTTGTCCTTTGATTGGTGTTCCTCCTTTGATTGGTGTTTGTCCTTTGATTGGTATTTCTCCTTTGATTGGTGTTTCTCCTTTGATTGGTGTTTGTCCTTTGATTGGTGTTTCTCCTTTGATTGGTGTTCCTCCTTTGATTGGTGTTTGTCCTTTGATTGGTATTTCTCCTTTGATTGGTGTTTCTCCTTTGATTGGTGTTTGTCCTTTGATTGGTGTTTCTCCTTTGATTGGTGTCTCTCCTTTGATTATTGTTTCCCCTTTGATTGGTGTTTGTCCTTTGATTGGTGTTTGTCCTTTGATTGGTGTTTCTCCTTTGATTGGTGTCTCTCCTTTGATTATTGTTTCCCCTTTGATTAATTGATGAACTTATCATGATTGTTTTTTCTGTGTTTTTTAAGTAGTTGTTAAGTTAAGTTTAATGGAATTCAGGAAGATCTACCAGTAATTCATTCAAAGCTAAATCGTGATGTAAAGTATTTACCACTTTTAGTTAAGACACAATATTATGTAAAAACTAATAATAAGGCGTAAACAAATGTTAACTATGTTACTTGTTACCCAAACTTCCCTAATTTTCTCAACAAGCCTAGACTTTTTATTAGGCCTGAGGAACGTACAGTACATCCATTTTCTCAACTTCTTTACATTAATTACCACAAGCTTTCATGAGCGAAAAAAGCCCTGGCCTTCTTATCCTATTTTGAATGACCAGAAACAAAAATAGAACAAATTTAAATAAGAATTGTTTTTAAGGCCAACCCTAAAAATGTCGTTTTTGGGTTAATGCTACCTACTTACCTAAAACGACCCTACCCAACATTTTTTTAGCCTCTTGAGTAAAGCTTGTTTTTCAATATCAAAATAACATAATGTCAGATGTATATTAAGGGTTCAATGTTTAAAATCAATTGTAAAAAAAAATTCCTATCTACTAATACAGACTGAAAATACTCTTTTTAATGAAGTAGACTAATCACTAAAAGGAGTCTGATAAGAGAGATAATTACATAACATGAGTCTATGGAAGAATTTCTATCTATAATTTTAATCAAATAAATTCATTTTTTATGTTCCAGGACCATACTGTGACACAAAATGTCTTCTAGAGCGAGGCTGCCCCCTCCACCTGGTTCTAGAAGCAGACCTTTACCACCAGAGGTAAGTTTGACTTATTAAAATTATATATATTAGTTTATTTACTATTAGTACAAAATGTAGTACATTAATACTTACTAGTACAGGATGCTCATTAGATGTCAGAAATTGAGGATCAAATTTGCCTCTATGCAATTTCAAAATTGGGAAAAAATGTATGCCTAGAGTATTTTCGATGGGTATTGGAGATAGGATTTTTTTACAATCTATTTTTGATATTGAAACCTAATACTCTAAGCTTTTAGTAGTATGAAGATTAAGTCAACAAAATTTCCTACTTCTAATAATAAATTTGACCCTTCAAGAATTTCAGGAAGCTGATTTCACACAAGCCATTGATCATGGCTTGTTTACAAATCCAGTTATACTTGAAATGTTTATACTTAGACAATTAATGCTAATTAGCTGTTCATTTTGTACAGTATAAGTTGTATATATCGAGGGCTCAGTGCAACACTGTTGTAACTTGTTCTTATTTCAATATGAGTTACGACACTTTTGCGTTGAACCCTCGATATATGTAATACTTATTGAAATGAATATAGTATTGTTTAGAACTACATACATGTATAAATTTGACCTCATGATACACATTCTCAGGAGTTGGGAGCATTTTGCCATTTTGAGGGTGAAATGAGTGCCCTGCAGTTACCATAGGTTATAGGTAAGGGTAAATTAAAATGAAGATATTTCTAATTATGTTAATGAATGGATATTTGGAATAGTTGCGTATAAATAAAATATGTCAATCTCCTTGTTACATTAACACAAAATAAAATTATTTTACTATCTGATTAATTTTATTTAAAAACATTTAACATAAAATTCATTAATTAATCGTAAAGGGAGATGAATAGACTATTGCACTTTGATGTTAGCATTCCTGTAGTTATAGTCAGCTTTATAATTATATAACAACATCATAAATAAATACTTAAATAGTTTCAAGACAAATACTAGTATAAAGTTAATGTGCAGGTCTAGATATAATTTTAAATTTATATTAAAATTCCAAACAAATATGTTGTGTTTATTTGTAGATCATACAAGAACAGTAATTAAAGTTTGGTCAAAGATGTACAATGTATACTTTGTCCTGTTATTTCCCCACCCCTCAAAGATACAATTTTCCCCTTTGTGAGTGCCACATCATCTTTAAGCATTGCTTCCTTGCAGCACCCTAGCAGTCCACCATGGAGTAAACTCAGACTTCTGCCTGTCAGATATGTTTCAATTTCTTTAAATCACTTTCCATACTGTATTTTTGTACCTGTAAATGTTTGTTTTTAGCCGCCAGCTGGATCAGATGATGCCCCGCCCCCATTGCCATCAAGGCCCAGTCATAAACCACCGACAATGAAGCTACCACCCACTCCAAGACAACAAGAGGTTTGTACATGTAGCTTAGCATTTTTTAAACCATATAGTTCACAAATAATTCCATGTGATCTGAATGAAAAAGTTAGGGAAATTTGGAAAAAAGTGTTATGCACAGTGGTTTTATTTATATAATAGTTCTTGTGTTCAAATATTATTGACAGAGTTTAATTATTTATTTATGTCTCGTCCCCATTTACAAATATAATATCATAGAAAAAAAAAACAGATGAAATGTGTGGTCATTCTGACTAAAGAGACTTAAGAACCATATATAAAAACAACTATTTGACAAAATTAATATCATTGAAATCCATCTATAATCATGCCGTCCCTACTTGCATGTTTCATTTTTAGACAGAAACCACCATAGATTTTGTTTAAATAAATCTGGATTTTTAAAACTAGTTTAGTTTCTTCTCATTAACTTAAACTAGTTGCTGCCAAACCTGGTTTATAACCAGTTATTATGGAGGCCAAACATTTGACTGTACTTAGAGGTTCTAGGGTCAAAGTCAAATTCAGTTTCTGCCCAATACACTTGTTCGGTGGCTGTGTACCAAGTCTTGTTAATTGTTGTTGTGATAATTTAAGGTATAGTGCAAATAAACAATTTAATTGTGTAGTTGATTAATATATTCTCTAATCATTAGCACGGTAGTTTGTCTTAGTTGAAAGCTTTTATAGTAAGGCTAACAAAATCATATTTATGGTTACCTGACCGGAAAGAAAATAGCGTTAGTAGGTTGCACGTTCTTTTCTATTCTTGACATACCTTTCAAACTTTACTTTAGAGGTATGATTCTTCCATTTTTTCTTGTTTTGGATTTTACTGATTAAAACTATGGGGATAGACAGGTAACCTTAAAGACCTTTGCTACATGTGCAGTTTGCTACAGTTTTCATATAGATTTATAGGCAGAATGAGAAATGTTCAACTGACTTTTTTATTAAACTGCATGATCATAGCCTATAATAACAAACATTAGCCTTTGAAATTCAAGGGCAGGTAACTCAAAAACAAGATCAGTGACGCCCCAATTTTTTCACTTAAAATGTATCTGTTATCTTATTCTATGATCATGCAAAGTTTTAAAAAAGTTTGTTGTACAGTTTTCATTCTGCCTAAAAGTCTGATTGTGAAATCTGTAGCAAACGCCTTTAAACACAACTCTTTTTTCTGGCCTTTGATTTTGCTGGTAGTGGTTTAAAGCATTCAGAATGAAGTTACTGGCATTCATTAACATTAAGATCTTCCTGTTTCATCTTATGGCTAAAACACGGTCCATGTTATGCTATTAGGGTCTTTGTTATAATATGTTTTGTTTAGGGTCCATCTTATGTTTAAGGGTCCATGTTATGTGTTTAGGGCCCATGTTATGTGTTTAGGGTCTGTGTTATGTGTTTTGTATGTGTTAAAGGTCAGTGTTTCTGATGCTGTTTGTATTGCTACATTCATACAATTGCACTCATTTACTTTCTACTTCTATGTGAAATATAAATAACACTTCTGCAAATTGAATCAGCCTAGAAATACTGCATGTTAACAGAATATATACAGTAGAACTGTAGAACACAGTTATATATATAGACAATTCTTGGGCCCTGAGTAATAACTTCATTATGTCTATACTTGAATCCACGAAATTAAATCCCCTACGAAAATTAATGATTCCACAGTACTTTGATCAATGTAAATTCTGATTCTTCACTGTATCAGTTTTCATTGTAACTGTGTTTTACTGTATTCTGATTTCACTATTCAGGCTGCTTTCATAGAACAAAGACTGTGACATAGGTCTATAGAGTAAATGAACTATACTCATCAGACAAGTTCATCATGTCTGTTTATCATGCATTATATTTCTAAGTTATATTTCAAATTAATAATTCTATCAAATTCTGAAATAATCTTCTTATCAAACACCATTTAAAAAATGCTACAAAAAAGTGGTCTAGTATTGAATTTGAATTGTAAAAAAATGAATCCTGTTGAAATATTTTTTGTAAATATGGCTTTGTAATTAGGCTGATAACTGATTTTCATTTTTAGCTATCCTGAGCAAAGCTCAGGGTGAGCTGTTAGTATGCTATTTTGTTTATTTCATCCATCAACAATTCTTCAAACGTCATCATCTCTAATCGTTTGGTTGTCCTTTACAAACATTGCTAAAAGAATTTCATTCCATGCGGAACTCTGGTTTGCACGGCAACCAAAAGGAAAAACTTTAAAAATCTTCTTAATGTCTTAAACCACATGGTCTAAAGCTTAGATATTTGGCATTGGGAAACATCTAGAGACCTTTTAACAAAGTTAATAAAAATAGTGTGTCTGTGGTCATAATTAGCCCCACCAGGTGTTACAAGTGTTTTATATAGATTTATAAAGGAAAATAGTAAAAGATCTTCTTCTCTGAAAGCATAAGGTTTTTGGCATGAAGCCACATCGAGAGAGAGCTTCTAACAAAAGGGCTAAAATAATGTTCCTGTTTGGGTCATAATGGCCTTGTTCCAGGTGTCACATATTTTACATATACATACATTGGAAAATATTTAAAAATAAATTGTATGAAATACAAGGTTTAGAGCTTAGATATATTTTGCATGTTTCAACATGTAGATGCCCTATGAAAAATTGCGAAAAATATATCTCTGAGGTCTTTTTTCCACCATTTGTTGATTTACTGCAGCACAAATAAAATAAGAATATGATAATTGCCCTAACTTGTTTCTCAGGTGAGCATCTCAGGGCCACTTGGTCCTCTTGTTTAAATGTTGGCATACATAGATATTGCTATACCACTTTTAACTATACATTTAATAATTGTCTATATTTCTCTATTTCTTGCTGATATTAATATGTATGTATGTGTACTCATTTCTACAGAGTGATGATGAGGAATACTTAGAGCCCGAGGATTGGAGTAAAGCCACACCCCCTGTGATCCCGCCCAAAAACTTTGTATGCTTTTGCTTTTAACTGAGTGACTTACAACAGGCATTAATTTGTTAACAAGTGATAGAAACTACTTATTTGAAAAAAAAAAATTTTTAAATTTTCTTATACATGTATAATTGTTTTGTTTTTCAAATCGCAAAGAGATAATTTAACTGACCGCTTTTTTCACTTCTCACACATTTATAGGCCATCCTTAAAAGAGGGTTGGTTTCTGGTCTTGTATCTCAACATTTTAATAATAGGTACATTGGATTGGTAGAATTTTTGTTTTTTAAGATTCTGTGCTTTGACTGGAATTAAAGAGTAAAAAAAATTTGTCAAAATCACAGAACAATTTTTGGGCTAGGGATTTTTAATGACTTGGTATCATAACTGCAAACAAACACTCTTTTAAGGATGGCCTTAAAGTCAGTATTTTCATTGAATTACCAATTAATGGTACTGTTATTATGTTGTGAATTAAATGATTAAAAGTTTTTATTTCCTTAAAAAAATAAGGATGATGGTGCATCAACTTGTATTAAAATAAATGCCTGTTTCAGTGTCTTTCTTTCTGCTTAATATATAAATTAATATAATACAGCTTTTTATTGCCTAATTCTTACTAACACTTTCTGTAACCTCTGAATACTCAAATAGTAGATCTTTTGGAGTTTGAACTATAGATGGAATTTAGATATTGTGTGACAACCTAGATTTCAATAGAATTAGAATTATGTAAGTTTAGAACGAGAAGGAATTAGTGTTGTTCTTTATATTGTAGGAAATAGTGTTGATGTGCACAAAATTTCAATAAATTTTGAATAATTACCTGATGTTTTGTTTAGCAATATCGCAACTTTTGATAAACTGTCCATCTTTTAATATACGGCATCAGGTAAATCGTTTCTGGTTTCCACTGACTCTGGCAACTCTGTTGTTTTTTTCTGCCACTAAAGATTATCTTGGTCAATGTTGTCTTGCAGAAATTTTATTTTTCATATGAGCTTTATCTTGGACTTAAATTTGTTTCACCTATCAACCCTATATTTTTTGGGGGAAAACATTTCTTTTGCCTATTTAGTAATTTGCTGACAATTAAATCTGCAGCACTTATCGAAAATAATACTGTAAAATCTAGGTAAAAAAGATCTCAATACAGAGGTGATTGTAATTAAAAAGGAAATATTGTAAATGAGTCTGAAAATCAATGATTTTGTTATATTTAGATCGTCTTTATATTGAATATGTTGCTATGGGAAGTGAGATTTTACTGTATTCTGTATTTTTTACCCTTAAAGAAGGAATTCTTTTTAATGAAATCATTATGTCAACATGGTGTACTGTAATTTTCCTATGAGAATGAACAATAGAGTATTAATTACCTCCCTTTGATAAGTGTTTAAAGACGCAACTTCCGATGCTAATTAACTCTCTCTCTACATTGTTTTATCAGTGATAGACATACAGTGAATGCTGACTTACTATACTTATTTAAAATTGAATTTCTGTTACAAATTGTTTTGAAAATATAAGAACATAAATCTTCATACATTTTGAAGTTTCTTATCTGGACTGATAAAAGAATCATTTTGCTTCATTCAGAATATTTTTCAGCAATTATAAACACCATTTGATATCAGTTTTTTGAAAAAATATCTCCCTAAGCTATTATATACCCCTGTTGGGGGTTAATACCCATTTGGTAAAAATCTCCAAATTTGACACAATTATTTTGTTTCTGACTCTGAAGAAATTTTTGTAGAGACTTAGACATTCCAAAACTTGGTATTAATTGATACAAGAAGCTAAATACAATCTCATTCAGTGTCCATGTAATTATTTAGCTTTGACAGTTAATAAAATCGCACTATAACAATCTACAAATTTGAAATAGTTTTGTTACAAATTCTGTAATGTAATGTTTTGACTGTTTTAGGCATTCCATAACCATGGCAATCACTTTATATTGATTTCTACACTCACCTTAGTTATAAACATTTTGCTTATTTGTTAAGAAGGTTTTGTTTACTAACAACCACTGGTACATTGTATATCTGAAATGATGTAAAAACAAGCATAAAGTTAAATTACTGACACTTTTAGATCTGGAGGTTTTGGTGCTTTATTTTCTAACATAGTTGAAAGGTTTATATATCGAGGGTTCAACGCAACAGTGTCATAACTCATATTGAAATAAGAACAAGTTACGACAGTGTTGCGCTGAGCCCTCGATATAGCAAAAATGTCACTGTATTTATTTATTAATATGTACTCATCATGGTTTTTGCTATATAAGATAGGTTATAAGGTGATTGATTGATGATTTGTTGCTCTTGAATGCCCATCTTGTTAAGGCTTGTGAACAGTTGACATGATTTACTTTTCAGACTTGTGAAAATGGAACACAACTTATATAAATGTTTTGTTAAGGCTTCTGAACACCTGCCACAATTTACTGTTTTTGTTCAGACTTGTGAACACCTGATACAATTCATCTATGTACCTATCTCATTTAGGCTTGTGAACACCTGATGCAATTTACTGTTTTGTTCAGTCTTGTCAATTAACACATGACACAATTTACTTATCTACCTATCTCATTTAGGCTTGTGAAGATCTGATACAACATACTGTTTTGTTCAGTCTTGTGAATACCTGATGCAATTTACTTATCTACCTATCTCATTTAGGCTTGGGAACACCTGACACAATTTACTTATGTGCATGTATTGTTAAGGCTTGTGAACACCTGACTTAATTTATTTATATGTGCCTGTTTTGTTTTGGCTTCTGAACCCTGGAAGTTAGTAGTTTTTGAAGGCTTTGTCAAAAAATATTCCCAATATAAACAGAAAGCTGATTTACTGATAGTTTATTTCTTTTATGTATGTAAAATATTTATGTGATACTTGGTAAGTACAGTACAACCTCTCCAGAGTGGCCTTCTGTAGAGCAACAACCTCTCTATAACAACACCTTCACAATTTCCTTCAGCTGATACTTACTATAGATTTAACCTCTGTAGAGCAACAACCTCTCTATAACAACACCTTCACAATTTCCTTCAGCTGATACTTACTATAAATTTAACCTCTGTAGAGCAACAACCTCTCTATAACAACACCTTCACAATTTCCTTCAGCTGATACTTACTATAAACTTAACCTCTGTAGAGCAACAACCTCTAAACAACGGCCATTATTTGCAGCTCCTACAGGGTGTTGCTCTTCAGAGGTTGTACTGTATTGATAAAATAATGATCATCATATATTGTACCTATAGAAATTGAGTTTTAAAAAAATGTCTGATTTTATATAATAATGAGTGATTGCTATGGGGATCATGATTGATTAGCTGATAAAATGATAATTGAAAAGTTGTTATTTTACAGCATGTGCAACTATGCAATGATAACTATAACAGCACATTTATTAATCATGTCCATTTCTTGTTATAAAAAAAATCTTAATGGAAATTTTTATCAAACTCCGAATGGACTTCATATGAGTTATAGGTGTAGTTAATTAATTAGTATTAACTATTTATAGTTAGTATACTAAATATGTATATGTTTATATATCGTTCACTGTCCACTTGTCATTTTGTAATTTGTTGGTAAGTTCGAACCAGTTTATACATAAATGACAACATCCCTGAGGCAAACTCATGTAAATGTGTAATGTATAGCTGATCAGGAAATTATTTTTAAAAATCAATCTGTTGACATTTTAGCCAAATCAATTAGTGATTTATTGGATGTTATGATGCAAAGTTACATAAAAATAAGTTGACAAGACCTGGTTAAGTCTGGTCAGAGTGCAATCCAATTTTATTAAGTGTTATTAATAAAAATTATTTGGCTTCGATCTTTTAATTTGTAGCTTAAGTGTGAATTTGAATGCTAAAAAGTAGACACAGGTGTCATTTCATCTGAAATTTATTTGTCATTCAACATAGTGGATGTTTGACATGTGGATTGTGTATTTAAATGTTTAATTGGATGGCAGCATAGTGGTAGCGTGCAGTGTTGAATTAAAACAATGTTTAGAAATGCCTGTAACAGAGTAATAGACAAAATTATGGGAAGAAATAGTCGATTTAAGAAAAGGTTTGATATCTCGTCTGAAGATGTTAGTAGCACCATAGCAGATGATGACAGTGTTGATGAACACTCTGATAGTGAATTTGTAAGTCTGTTTGAGATGTTGAGTGTTGCGTTAAAAGAAAATGTGGAAAGTTCTTTGGATTTTATGACAGTGGGATAATATATAGTTACCTTACGGCATTTCTAATCTTAGAATTCTTATGTAATAGCTTTAACATAAAAATCTTCCTAAATTTCGTTCATAATTATTCTTATGTTTTTTTTAAAGAAAAACAGTCAGTCTAATTATATTTTACATTAGCTATTCATTTAATACTTTAAATACTGTAAGATAATACTTTTTTTGACAATTGATATTTACCTGGTATAGTTTTTTACATTTAATACTTAGTTTAGCTAGTTTAGCCGAAATATTTCTTTGCTTATATTATAATGTGAATAAGTAAGTGTTTTTATAATGGCCTTGTTATTGGTCTGACGACTGTTATATTAGCATGAGGCCGAAGTCCAAGGGCTAATATGATTGTCTGAAGCCAAGAAAATACTTACTTTTTGACAATTTTATTAATTAACTATGGAATATAGCAGCTAGCTGTTTCATAATGGTCTAGCTGGACAGCCAATCAGAATGTCCGAATCACATAGTGATTGTAAATAGACAAGTTTTTCATAAAAGCCGTGTTTTTCTCATAATGGCTGATTTTTGTGTTCATAATTTTGCGGTGAACTTCATAGCGGTCCCGCATTTGAAATGAATACACGCCTAATATTGAATTGTTAATTAATAATGCTAAAAAAAAAATGTTGAATTGTTAATTAATAATGCTAAAAAAAAAATGTTGAATTGTTAATTAATAATGCTAAAAAAAAAAATGTTGAATTGTTAATTAATAATGCTAAAAAAAAAATGTTGAATTGTTAATTAATAATGCTAAAAAAAAAATGTTGAATTGTTAATTAATAATGCTAAAAAAAAAATGTTGAATTGTTAATTAATAATGCTAAAAAAAAAAATGTTGAATTGTTAATTAATAATGCTAAAAAAAAAATGTTGAATTGTTAATTAATAATGCTAAAAAAAAAATGTTGAATTGTTAATTAATAATGCTAAAAAAAAAATGTTGAATTGTTAATTAATAATGCTAAAAAAAAAAATGTTGAATTGTTAATTAATAATGCTAAAAAAAAAATGTTGAATTGTTAATTAATAATGCTAAAAAAAAAATGTTGAATTGTTAATTAATAATGCTAAAAAAAAATGTTGAATTGTTAATTAATAATGCTAAAAAAAAAATGTTGAATTGTTAATTAATAATGCTAAAAAAAAAATATTGAATTGTTAATTAATAATGCTAAAAAAAAAATGTTGAATTGTTAATTAATAATGCTAAAAAAAAAATGTTGAATTGTTAATTAATAATGCTATTTAAAAGCTGAATGATGTATTTATAGACAGTATGATTTTATTTAATGAGAATTTAAGGCTTAAATTTTTACCTGGTTTTCAATGATAGGACTGATCTTATTTTTTGGCCGATTTTCATTTTTTTTTTATCAAAATCTTTCAAAAAACACCTACGCATGCCTGTTATTTAGTGGGATGTTACGGAAACCAGACATTTTTTGGCCTTAAGTGTTTCCAAAGGTTTTTTATATTGGATAGTTTGTGTCTTGTTTGCAGTCTTCTTTTATGCTTGGAACCTTTGATTATAATACTTAGCCACAGATTTTATCATTTCATCAATCTTAAATATGTTATTATAGTTCTGGACATTGTATGTGTCATTTATATAATATTATGAACCCACCATCACTGACTGACATTTTATATCTATCCTATATCAAATCTCAGCTAATTTATGACATAAAATGGACTTTTACCAGCTTAAAGTTGTTAAATTCAGGTTATTGTAAAGAAGTGTTCAGGAGGCCTCCAAGGTTGAGTGGTGATAGTCTCTGACTAGAATTAATTATTTGCACCTCACAATGTTTAAGTTCAAATCCCACCAGCTACCAAACAAATTTCACATGTGACGAAGCTTTCCAGCTATTTGCACAGAATGTCGCTAATAGAGCCATTAAGGTCTCATAAAGTCCCCACCAGGGGTTTGACCTCAATGGAAGATAGAGATTGTTCTTACTAGATGTTACCTTTGGGTCATTTACCACAGCGACTGTTAAACCTGAAAAAGTTGCTAAATGAACTTATGTTTTTGTGGCGCATTAAACCTTAGAGAAAAAAGGAAGCACAGTTTCTTTGAATCATCCTGGTAGTAAATATATAATGGTTTAATACCTGTAACAATGTTGTTGTGTCAACATGACTGTTCTTGTTTTCTAATAATTGTTAGGTTTGAGTTCAACAATTTGACTATATATACATCTTTTTATGATCTGGGTAGTTCTTGATTGTTTATGTTTAGTTAATTGTAATAAATGTTTATATGTTCTGTTGAGATTGTAGTGTAGATCTAATATAATGACAAATTTACAAACCTCTACTTTGTTACATGTATGAAAATCAATTTAAAAAAGTGTACCTTATGCATAGTTGTCAACATTTCTATATTGTTTGTAGAGAAATGAATAAAAGATAACATTTCCTGGATTTAAAGACAATCCTTTTTCAAATTTTGACCATCCCAAACAAACAAAACCACAATCCAACAGAAATTATATAAAACCACAAAAGAGCAGACTTAAAGAAGACAGTTTTAGTCTAAATGAATGAATTGATGGTCTAGTGGTAACGCGCTGACTACTACTCTTAACTGACTGATCTAGCTGACAGGTCCCAATCTCAGCTCTGTCTTTCAATATTTCAGGATATACTATTTCAGTGTCTCAATCATAACTACTGAGCTCAGTATTGTGTTTACAAAATCACAGGAAGACAGATGACATATCAGTTCTTTACATGGGACACAATATTGAACAAGGAAGACCTATTCGAAATAAGATAAGGGATACAAATGCCCGGTTCTCCTGTATCTTCTCTCCCGTCTGTCTATGGGGCAGCTCTGAAATGAACATAGTTGTTGAATAGGCCAATAAGCACCAGATAGATATAAGCATAAATATAGTCTCAAGTGAACGCCTCAAAAAACATACCAAATCATGAATCCATCTAACTCACTCAAACACATTGAGTTTTATATCATTTCTCAGTCACTTTTAGACTTAATTAACTTACCTTAATGTGTTATAGCACAAAATAGATAGCCTAGCTTTTTTATTTGACCTTGACATCTATTATATTTGACCTTGACATTTATCTGACCTTGACATCTATTATGTTTGACCTTGACTTTTGTTTGACCTTGACCTCAGCTTCTTTTAGGTAGTTACCTTGACATTCATGTTCGACTTTCTTTTGACCTTAACCTCAACTTCTTTGACCCTGACATTTATATTCTACCTTGACCTTTATGTTTGACCTTGACCTTTTTTCAGTCCCCAGAGAGCAGTGATGATGAGGGTGTGACATATGAGGAACCTAATGAACCTAATCCTCCAGTACCCAGACATATCCATCAAGCACCAGTAGAAGAACAAGAAACATATGATGAGTTTGAAGGCATGGGATCTCAAGGACAGACTGTTGATGATGATCCTGGAGAGGTTTGTATAGTACTCAATCATATTGTGATATTAGCCCAAGAGTATAGATATGAATGTTTGCCCTATATAGCGCGACTGTTATGGAAAAATGACCGCAACCTCAAATTTTTTCTTAATTTTTTTATCTTTTCGGTATCTGCGTAAATAATACGCTTGTTGACTCAGATTTGTTCAAAATTATTTAGACATGATACAAATATAATGGATAATTTTTTGAATCCCAAGGTGTTCACTATAACCATGTTGTACTGTATACTAGACTACTGGTGTAAGATTTGACAATTTATGTTGTAGACATATGATGCGTGTGACATACAACAAGATACAACAGCACATGCATATCCTGCTGATGAGGAAAGTGTATATGAGGTAAGAAATTATACGAGGCCAAAAATGTTTTATTTCTGGTTGCTTGAAAAACAATTTGTTTGGTCGATTGCAAAACTTCAATTGTTTTCTAAGCGTATCTTTTATTCATTTATGATACATATTGCACCCAAATATTATCGAGATATATCAAAAGTTTTTGTTTTTTATTTATTTTGCTGTTTGAAACTTCAGTGTCTGTTCCAAAATGTAGTATCAATCAGTGTAACTGGAAGCACTATTTTTTCTTTTGTAAATACGAATATGCTGTGACAGCTGTGAACAAAGATGGATACATAATATTTATATAGATATATAGATAAAAAATGTAAGATTTTTTATGTCAGAGAATTGTATAAATATCTTCAGAATTTGCAATTTAGTACAAATTTGAAAACAAAAATACATTTTTCATCAATGACGTCGTTTTAGTAATTTTTGACGTTTCTGGTGTGGCGACCTTTCATCATACACTCACGATGAAATTTTCTAACACTTAAATTTACATGTCTTTGTTGGACTTTCTTTAACTTGCGTTTTATTTGTTTCAATCACAGAAAGACACCGTATCATCAAAGATGAACGGTCCAATTATACCATGGCATAAAATTGCACACCGCGAGTTTCTCACTGTGTAATGGTCTCTCTGCATAAGAATTAGGTCGCTTTTATAAAGCAAGTTTGTTAATGTGCTAAAAAAGAAGTCTCCTACCTTACAAAACATGTGGTTCATACAGGACGGTGGTACAGCACCCACATATCAACTATTTTATTATACTTTCTACACAATATGTTCGGCGATTGAGTAATATTCAGACGATATCCGGAGGTGAAATATTGTGGAATATTTTGACCCGCGCATAGTCTTGACATTAACCCATGAAACTTCTTTCTTTTGGGATATTTTTTAAGTAAAAGGTCTATAGTTCTAAGCCACCAACTAAAGAAATGCTGTGAAGTGTTAACAAATGGTATAGATTTCATAGTGCGTGTATGGTAAGTAAAGAGGATGAATTTTTCGCCACACCAGAAACGTCAAAAATTACTAAAATGACGTCAAGGATGAAAAATGCACTGTTGTTTTAAATTTGTATTAAATTGCAAATTCTGAAGATATTTATATGGTTCTCTGACACAAAAAACTTAGATCTTTGGTCTACACATCTATATAAATATTTTGTACTCATCTGCAATTTAAAGGGACATTAACATGCATGAAAGTGTTACCTTTCCTTTGGGACACCCTGTACTTACAATAAATTTAACCTCTGAAGAGCAATAACCTCTAAATAATTACCAATATTTGCAGCTCCCTCAGGGTGTTGCTCTAGAGAGGTTGTACCGTATTTATCATAATTATCATCTGAAATGTTTGACAGGTTACTCAATTTTATAAACATTTAACATTTAGTGTAGCATTACCTGATGTTTAACCAATATTTATTGTATCAGTATGTTATAATCTCTGCCCTCACATACATGTAGTTGTATATACTTATTGACGTTTGTTACATTAATCATTTGTCTACAGGAAGGGGACAATTTCCCCGAACCCCCTGAGGGAGACCTCTATGAGTTCATGCCTGAAGAACCTGCAAGTCGTAGCGCACCACCTCCAATGCCCAATCATCACTCAGCACCAAGTCTTCCTTCCAGACCCCCACCTTCCCGCCACCAGGAGATGGTAATTATTTGTATTTTGCGTTAACAGCATGAAGTGCTCACATTGTATTTATTGTATTTGATTTATTACTAGGATTAATTATGAATTAGTATTTGTATGGAAATATGTTCTAAAGAAAATTACTGGTTTTATAATTACACTTATTAACAGTTTTTTTCAGTTTTCTATTCAGTGCTTACTGTGTTCCCTAATAGTACCAATCAGTTCTGCCTCATTCCATAAAAGGGGTCACTCAATGTTTGCTGTGTGAGCTTGTGGTTATAGTGACAAATGACCTGAGATGTAATTTTACTTAATTTTGTCCTGTGTCTCTCCTGAGTGTTTCAACATTTACCTCTTGCCACGTAGTGTTTTACATTTTATTTTCATTTTTTTTTATCTAGGATTCCAGCCAAGACTCAGCCCCAGGTAATAATTTTTGAATCTTCTTTCTATCACCTTAAACTAAGCTTTTCTTGTGTGATTGTGTCATCCTTTAACTTCTAATATGTCTATACAAAGTCTTATTTGGGTTCAATATTTATCCTTTGTGTTCATTCATCTTTGGGTTCTTTTGTCATTTTCTGAAACTCTTCAATGTATTTTTATTTATTAATAATACTTAAAACTTGAATAAAGAATGTATTTTTTGTTCAAATTATTCTCTGATCCATCGATCAAATCATTACAGAAATACAATTTTCTTAATTGGGTTTTAACCGTAAATGTCTTCAGCTCAATAATTGTGTTATCCCATCTTTCACTTCCTGGTAACTTATTTATGACAGGTTCATGTTGTGTACATAGCATGAGGTATAATAACTTTAATGTCACACTTCATTAAGCTTTGCAGTGTGACTCATCCTAAATACTGGTGTGTACATTACATGCACTTGCAACTTTCATAATTTCTTCAACAGATGTAAAATAGATATTGATATTTTGGGTCCTGGGTGTATAAATTACCTAGAATTATCAAGGACTTATATACATACATATATGTTTGTGTAAAAGTCCTTGGAATTACCTTGTGCATAGACTATGTAGAGTTCTAATTAGAGCTAATATTTAAAATTGACTAATGGCAAGGCATTATATTTTTAGACTGGTTCTTAAGTTCAGATTTATTTCCATTGTATGTTAAAATTCCATAGAGTACTCTGCTTAAACTATGTTAAAAAAAACAAAAATACAAAAACAAGTAAACTATGTTCAAAATTTAGCATTATACTTCAATGGGTCGAAAGCAAGGTGGTATTTTAGAGTGGTTTTCAAACCGTTTTATGACTTTTCTGTAGGCGTATTTATTCTGTGGAAACATGAAGTACACAGTCTTAAATTACAGGCTTTATTTATTAAAACATTTTTGTTAAAATGTTATATTTTCTTTGGAACAATTTCAGAAGTTGTTTAACATGTTTATGGTGTTGGTATTTTCAGAAACTTTGGTTAGCAACTGATATGTTTTAATAAAATGGTTTAATTAACTAATAGAAACTAACTATAATTAACACCAGGATCAAGGAAATCAATATTGTGTGTTTGTCAATTTCATCATATTCTAATTAATTGATACTTCATAATTTCTGTCAGATATTTTATGGAGAGGGTTTCATCTTGATAATACAGCATCAAAACATTACAAAATTGTGAATTTAACATTAATTCAGTTCAGTTCATTAATTCAGTTCATTGCTTGCTTGAATGCTCATATTTCTAATATTTACTGAATTATTTAAGCATAAGTTAACAAGTAATTTCATATTTTAGTATTTATAATATTATACGAATGGACAGTTAGCCATTTATTTGGATATTTTTTATTAGGGTGTGTCTTATTAACACTTTATATAATTATAGCTTTGTTCTTAGTTTATAAAAAACATATAGTAAATGGACAATATCTCAGAAATTAAGATACATGGAATTGTTCTTTGAAAATTTCCGTTATATTTTTGCTTTAATAATTTTTTGCGTTATTTTGATGAAGATTGATAAGCAGCTTTGGGACTTCATGTATGATACATGAATCTGCATGTATCTTTGTTTTGTCACCTGTTTGTTCTTAGTAAAAAGATTTCTGTTTCATATTTCCATCAAAAAAAAATAAAGCATATTAAAAAAATTATGTTCCATCCATTTGCACATAAATTCTTTCGTTAAATCATGAGTTTTAATTGTGACTTTTGAATTCTATAGATATATGCATGTATTTTCTGATCTAAAAAATGGTCGTAATTTTGTGTTGGTAAAATTGTCCGGATTCACAAATCGTAATATGTTTTGAAACAATTTTTTCATGTAAACTTAAAAACTTGTGGTAAACTAGTATTCTGTGTAAAACAAATTCATTGTTGTGAATACTTAAATAATAAGACTAGTGTCTGTGACTTAAAACATTTAAAATTTGTTGTCTGAAGTCCAAAGAAAAAGTTATTTACATACATGCTTGTAGTTCATTAATAAAAAGCAATTTGTGCTTCCATCAGACATATAGCATATTAAGCGGTTTTATTCACCAAAATATACACAAATAATGAAACAGAAGTCTTTAACGCACTTGCATGTTGGTTTACTTGTGTTTTTTGTTTCTATTTTCTCCTACGAACTCAGATCTTCCAGGCCGCCCAGCTCCAAAGCTTGCTTCTGTTAAAAGACTGTCCGGTGAAGGGCAGAAATCGCTCGGAATTTCTCTACACGAGCTTGGAGCCCGTAAAGCCAATTTGAAAAAGGTCGAATCACGGGAAGAAAAAGAGGAAAAAATTGAAAACTCTGCTGAACCAGTTGTTGTTGGTGATTCGGTGAAGGATAAAATTAACAAATTCAAACAAGTGGAAAAAGGTATTGTTACGCTTATTGGTTTCGCTAAAGAATATAAAGATGACGACAAATTAGAAATATTCGTGTTTTGTTACTATTGGATATTTTTCTTTCCCCTGCAAAAATGTTTATGTCTGAATGCATGTCTTTTGCATTTTGTTTGATGGCAACATATAGGTTCATGTAAACAAATAAAAACTACTGTATTGTGTTAAAGTAATACTGTTTTATGACACAGAACAGAATATATTTTATTTAACATTTTTAACATTACCCTATATGGTTGATACAGTTTAACGTAATGTTTAAGGACAGAACATATTAATATGAACAAGACAAATGTAAATCAAAAACTTAAGTATAGTCGTAATAATATGGATGAACTTATGGCTTTTTAAAGTGTCATTACATCAAATGCATAAACTTAAGTCGAACAATTGTTTCCAACGTTATCCACACAAATAACATAATGTACGAAACATCTATAAATGTTGTAGTACACGCATTATGTGTTCTTCTATTTCAACCACAGGCTTCCATTTCTTTGTATTAATTGTCACGTATATTCTGAATTCATTGATGCCAATTAACAATCTGTTTCATGTCAACAATTTTGCGGGGGAAGTTAAATCTTGGCTTTATTCATTATCTTATTCTAACTGCATGTCATATGTTTTTATGTTCAATTTTATTTACTGTTGCTTGTTTGTTTCTGGCATGTATGCATGTTTTATTCTTTGTTTTTGTGAATACATGTTCTAGTATAAGTTTGCAATTCGATAACTACATACCGAGGGTTCAGTGCAACAGGGTCGTAACTCGTATTGAAATAAGAACAAGTTACTACAGTGTTGCGCTGAGCCCTCGATACATAAAAAGTAAAACTTCAATATTAAGACCACCTTTTGTGACCTTGAGAACTTGTCTTACCAATTGAAAGGTCGTGGGTTCGAAACTAGACTCTAACTTAGGATATTTCAGGATCGCCTTTCCAACTACTGGGCCAACTTCTGTGTTTAGATTATCACAGGAAAAGGGTTAGGCATCATGTATTGGTGCTTTAAATTACACCGGGCACCAATAATGATTGAAGAAAAACTATTCAAATAGTAGTGTAGGGATATAAACACTGTGTTCTCTTCTATCTTTTACTGGTCCACTCTCTGGGGCGGCCCTGAAATGACCACAGCTGTTGAATGGTCTGTTAAACAACAGAGAGATGGTCTCTATGCATTGTCAATTTGAAATGTCAAGGAACTTTTTAAAAATTATGAACTTACGGTATAGATGTTTTTTTGTAAGTTGACACTGAATATGGTGTTTGAATGTTCTTTAACTCTTAATTAATTGTACTGTTTGATGTTTGCATGGAAAACCCTTGATATTAAGACAATCTTTGGGACCAAGAGACATGGTGTTATAAGCTGTTCAGAAAATGTGTTGTTGTTACAAAGGTCACAAATGGAAGTTTTGCTGTATTTATATCATTTTTCAGTGTACATAATTATGTAGTTGACATTGATATTTTGATATCTCTTAGGTATTGTTGTTATTATATATATTACGTACTTATTTATAGTTTCCTGATAATATATGAAGTTTCTTTTCAGTATCTGATGTGGACGTTTTGGATATAACACCAATATTTGAAATGTTGTTGCTTGCATGATGATGGCGTTGAACTGTGTAGATTTGAAATTATACACATTGCTAAATCATGCATATCAAAAGAATTTGTAAAAGTTTTTAATCATTAACGCCCTGAATGTTTCATGTTTTGATGTGCGTTTCTAGAAAATTCCATGCTCATTTTTAAGTGTTGGACTTATTTTGATAATCATTGAATTGGAACATAACCAGCTGAGTGATTGCTGCCTTTAAATTTATATCAAGAAATGGATGTGGTTTCTATTGTTGGTGATAAATTAAGAACGCTATATAGCTTTCACTGTATTATATGGCTTTATATCCCTCATAGTCCGAATGTTTTGGTTAGCCATGAATACATACCAATGACAAAAAATTAGAATCAAACATGTCAGTTATAGAAGGTTCAATCAACAGCGTATTTCATTGCAGATCCTGATTCTGATGATGAGCCTGCACAACTTGGAAACAGCTTTTTGTCTGAAATTTCTAAAGCTAGAGGATCTCTTAAAAAGGCCCCTTCTAGACAAAATAATTACAGTTCCCTTCCTAAACAGCTTGGCATTAACAAACCCGAGTCATCCCAAAGACCTAGCCCTGCACCTGTCAATACTGAAAATCTAACCATTCATCAGAGAATAGCATTAATGAAAGGCAAGTCAGTTGGTGGCATAGTAATTCAGGGAGGTGGAAAACCTAAAACTCCTCTGAAACCAAATCTGGCAGCAAGACCAGTGCACTCATCTATTTCTACTCCAAAGCCTTCAACTCCAATGAAACCACATACAGTAAATCAATTATCTCCTAATAGACCAATGATGCCAGGCAGACCAAGCTCACCCAACCGGTCAATCTCACCAAACAGGTCAAGGTCACCAAACAGGTCGCAGTTGGAACAAAGTCAAAACAACAGTAATCATGAACGCTCTCCTGAACCAAGTTCTCACGTTCCAAATAATAGATTTACACCTCAGACACCTTTAAAATCTACTGAATCATTATCAAGCCCTGCTATGACATCATGGAAAGATAGGAATGCCACGGAAAATAGACCAAAATTGGCTGTCCCACAGGTGACTGAATGTTCATCTCAAATCTCTGTTGATATCTTGTATTACTTTCATGTTGACCTTATGTGAAGACTTAGTTAGCCTCTTGTATGGTTGGCTCTTATTGCATGTACGATTAGTGTGACTTAACTCACAAACCTGCCTGTATGTGTTTTTCATGTTATGTCTATCTTAGTGTTTGCATGGATATTGTTCATGGTCTATACTTGTACATACTGAAATATTCTTGTAAATGTTGCTTTGTGCATGATTCTGAAGTCTATGACAAAATCAGTAATGTCCCTTGTTTATCCATCTTGCTTCTTGAGCTAAATGTCCAATGTGCTTTTTATGTGGGCCGGGCTATAACTTTTAAAAGCTCTCCCAGGGCACCATACAAATTTCACATGTGAGGCAGCTACCCATGCAGCTAGTATACAGAAAGTTAGTGGTTCTACATCATCATGGATGTGTTGAGGGTCTTCCTGAACTGTTACTATATGATCCTGAAGTTGCTATATGAACCTAGCTGTTGTCCGCACATATTTAAACCCAGCGAAAAAACTATTCTGTTCAACCAAGTTGTACTCCAATTCCAATACTGTTTGTGCCTATTAAGTTCAAATTAAATGTGTTTGTTCAGAATTAGCTTCATCTAGTATATGAGTTACTGCTTTTTGCCAACTGTTCTTTATACTGAAGTCATGCATGTACCTTATTATGGCAAGACAATTTTTTCAGGCTACTTGTACTGCAGGAGTCGACACCCAGATTAGAATTCAAGTAATTTTACTGCTGTTTCAATTCATCCCGAGTGGATTTCTACTTGTATTACTGTGGGCGGACAAATGAATTTGTCAGGTCCTGTTTAAATATAAGACTAGCATGAAGATTTTAAATGCGTGTCTATTTTCAGATTAAATTCAAGACCTTTCATGTGTGCTTATTTTGATCATATATCAATGAAATTCAAATCAGATTTTATTTTTTCAGAGTTACTAAAGTTTTGTTACCTGTGTTTCTTTGGCTTTTAAATGGGTCGTTAAACAACTGATAAATAAATGAAAAAAAGATTGAACATTTTCAGCAGTTTCTCTGGTGATTTCTGCAACAGTTTCTTTACGATGAGTTTTAAATGATGCTCAAGCTTGTCGGAATGGTTGTAATGGTCCCTGTGTGATAGGTACAGTCTTAGAAATATCATGTGAATTCTCACTCTGATTTTCATTGTAGAATCTAATACAACCAGGAACCAGCTGTATTTTGAAATTTCCCACCAAAGATACGATTTACACATTTAGCATCCATTTCTTAAATTTGATGTGATTAGTTAAATAATTTTTTCTTATTTGCATTGATACTACAATTTTTCAGGAGTTAAACCGGAAATAACTACAACAAAACCATTACTACCTGTAAAACCGATGACTAATGTGACAGTAAGACATTCTGTTAATGTTGTGTTTCTAGACGTGCCCTGTGTGAATGTAGAGTAGTAACATGAAGTGGCTAGTCTGTTATAAGATTTTAACATAACCAAGTAACCAAATTATTGCAGGAAATCATTTCAAACTGGATGAACAATATAGGTTAAGTTCATTTGTTCATTAAAATTTGGGTAACAACTGTATGTAGGGCTCAACTGTGGGTGGGGGGAGGGTTGAGTTCTTGTTTTGTATAGAAATCTATGATAATGAAACAGTATGGCTGAATGCAGAAGTCATTAGGTGGCATTATATACATGTATGTTCAAACAGGGAATATTTTCTCAGCATCCAGGAAACATGGACATAAATATATTTTTTTCAATTTTCTTAGTTCTAGTTTGAATAGGGCAGCTGTGTCATTGCCAGGCCTCTTTCAATATGAAATTTTGGTACAGGCCTGCATGTAGATACACTGTACAGTATGATTCACATTGACCTTTTCACAACAAGTATTGTGTTTCTCACTTATTATATAAGAAAATAATATATTTATGATTTTGATTAAATTTTGTGAAATAAATAATATCCATTGATATTTTTTCAACGATTGAAAGTCAAAATTTGAATATTTTCATTAAGACAGTTCAGCAGCAGACAGGTTTATTTGACACAGAAATGAATAGGCGACAAATCTGCAACACAGTACTGAAAGTACTCATGGATAGGGCTGTGGCGAGTATCCGAGTACTCTGATATTCACAAATCAAATTGAAAAATTGAGTATGAATAATCGTCATTACTAAGATTCGTGGTTCGCGATCTTGTTTTTTTAACAAATTAACAGTGTATTCTTTGTTCTTTAAAATCCCCTTTCTCAGAATAAATATTGTCTCATCGTGGACTACTTTGTTCGCCAAGATGTCCAATCGGTTCTTTAATCTGGTAAATCAATTAACTGGAAGGATGTATGTATATAAATTTAAGCCACATAACAATTCATACTGATTTACTTTTAAAATCTTTCCTAAACCTGTCTACAGGACTGCTATTTTGAAGTTTTATTTGGATTACTTGATAACAAAAGATTCGTGATTCGATTTGTTGATCGTAAGTGTTGAATTGTGGATTGGATCGGATCGCCATGCACTTACCCAGCAATCCACAGCCCTACTCATGAAAAATGAACTTACACAGAACTTGCACTGCAACTTGGAATTGGACCTAGTTAAACAATAATTATTGCATGGCGGAGGTAGAAATACGTAGTGCTTTGGTCCAGATAAAAAATTCATGCCATCAAGTGAGTGACGGCTATGTAAAGCTGTACTATACTGTAAAAAGATTTTGTGGGTTTTTTTTTATAGAAAAGTGATAATATGACTGATACAAACCCTCTCAATATACTGTACAACATAAAAAAAAAAAAAAAAAAAAAATTATTCATTGATCAGTGTATTGCAATATACTGATCTACCAATTCTAACGGCTCTTATAAAGTTTGAAATGGTTTCTAAAATTAATGTTTTTATTTGTATGAATGTTTTTTTTGTCAACCTTGTAATGTAGCTATTCTGCTTGTCCTGCTAGTTTTACCATTGCAATACCTTCCAACATTGAACCAATGAAGCCACATTTAACTCACCAATTCAATCAAGCTCATTGCAATTTTTACAGAGTTCTTGAGAAGAAATAGCAGTATAAATGTAAGCGTTGGAAGATCGGGCAGACTATTTGCCGATAGTGTTATATAATGTATAACAGATTATTCTTGATGTGTATAGACATGTAATATTCAAATAATGTATCATGCCATTATCAGTGCTGCTGTATTAAAGAAGTTCTGGTGCTTGAAATATGGGCTTTAAATTAAATTTATTCAACGGTTAAGGTCAGTGTTTGTGGCGTCCACTTTATAGCATTTGTTGACCAATTTGTACACTGCCTAGACTAAGTTATTTCCATGTTTGTTAATGTTGCTATCAAGAAGGATACATTAAGTGCCATGTTTATAATGTTAACTGCAAACTTACCTGGTGCTTGCTATATTTCTAATTGTGGATATACAAATACTATGTAACAGACTAGGTGTACCAGTTTTACCTTATCAGGGAAGGAGAAGCTCTCAGATATAATTATGATTACTGTTTCCACTAATGAGTTGCTTTTGTTCACTTTTGAGCTCTATTTGAGAATCTGGATTACAGATGTTACCTAACTTGTCATTATGTTCTTTACTATCAGATAGGTCTAGGAGTATTGTCTGTTATAAAAAGGTTTCCAACCTAAGAATCGGTTCATACAAATTGCGTGATCTGTTAACATTCTCAGCATTCAGAAAAAAGCTTTGTAATCTATTTTGCAGATACTAAATTTCTTAAGTTATTTATGGAGATAACAGGTTGATTAAAGCATTAGCTGTTATATTCATGTGAGCAGTGAGTATGAAGTCATTGCTACCTTTTTGTTTATTTTAACTCAAAACTGGTTAAACCCACTTGTAGCTTTGATCGAAGCTTGATCTAACCCCTTGTAGCTTTGATGCTAGTTTTACTCCCTGTGGTATTCTTTGAAGCTATAGTTTGACCCCCTGTGGTTTCGAAGCTATAGTTTGACCCCCTGTGGTTTCGAAGCTAGTTTTACCCCCTGTGGTTTTGAAGCTAGTTTTACTCCCTGTGGTTTCGAAGCTAGTTTTACCCCCTGTGGTTTTGAAGCTAGTTTTACCCCCTGTGGTTTCGAAGCTAGTTTTACTCCCTGTGGTTTTGAAGCTAGTTTTACCGCCTGTAATTTTGAAGCTAGTTTTACCTCCTGTGATTTTGAAGCTAGTTTTACCCCCTGTGGTTTTGAAGCTAGTTTTACTCCCTGTGGTTTTGAAGCTAGTTTTACTCCCTGTGGTTTTGAAGCTAGTTTTACTCCCTGTGGTTTTGAAGCTAGTTTTACCTCCTGTGATTTTGAAGCTAGTTTTACTCCCTGTGGTTTTGAAGCTAGTTTTACCGCCTGTAATTTTGAAGCTAGTTTTACCTCCTGTGATTTTGAAGCTAGTTTTACCCCCTGTGGTTTTGAAGCTAGTTTTACCGCCTGTAATTTTGAAGCTAGTTTTACCCCCTGTGATTTTGAAGCTAGAATTACTCCCTGTGGTTTTGAAGCTAGTTTTACCCCCCTGTGGTTTTGAAGCTAGTTTTACTCCCCTGTGTTTTTGAAGCTAGTTTTACACCCTGTGGTTTTGCTTCTGACTGTTACAAGGTTTAACCCTCTGGTATACTCGAGCTCTGTCTTCCATTTTCTGTGTTGTCCTGTGTGTTGGTTGAGTTTTGGACAAGGAGGATTGTATTTTGTGGAAGGTTGTATGTTTTGTTTTTCTATGAATCCTTTTCTGATCTATGTTGTTTTTAGCTCACATGTCACAAAGTGACAAAGTGAGCTATTAGGATCACTCTCCGTCCGGCGTCCGGCGTCGTGCGTCGTGCGTCGTCAAACTTTTTGTTGTGAACACACTAGGGGCCACATTTTTGGCTCAATTTTAGCAAAACTGGGTCAGAACGTTAATATCAACAAAATCTCGGACGAGTTCGATATTGGGCCATTTGGGGTCAAAAACTAGGTCACCAGGGCCAAATAAGGGAAAACCTTGTGAACACTTTAGAAATCACTGTTTTGAATTTATCTTCATGAAACTTTGTCAGAATGTTTATTTTAATAATATGTAGGTCAAGTTTGAAAATGGGTAATTTCTGTAGTAAAATTAGGTCACTAGGGCAAATTGCTGGAAAACCTTGTGAACACTCTAGAAGTCACTGTTTTGATTGGATGATCATGAAACCTTGTCAGAATGTTTGTCTTCATAATATCTTGGACGAGTTCGAACATGGGTCATCTTGGGTCAAAAACTAGGTCGCTAGGTCAAATCTTATGAAAAACCATATTAACACTGTAGATTTCACAGTTATTATTGGATCTTCACCAAACTTCGTCAAATCGTTTGTTTTAATGATATAACGGTCAAGTATAAATATGGGTCATCTGGGGTCAATAACTAGGTCACCAGGTCAAATCTTAGGAAAACTTTGTTAACACTGTAGATGTCACAGTTTTAATTGGATCTTCACCAAACCTTGTCAAAATGTTTGCCTCAATGATATGTGGGTCAAGGATGAACATGGGTCAGCCGGGTTCAAAAACTGGGTCACAAGGTCAAATCTTAGGTAGAAATCTTGTAAAAGCTCTAAATGTCATGGTTTTGATTGGATCTTGGCCAAACCTTGTCAGATTGTTTGTCTTAATGATATTAAGGACAAGTTCAAATATGGGTCACCTAGGGTCAAAAACCAGGTCACAAGGTCAAATCTTAGGAAAACCTTATTAACACTGTAGATGTCAAATTTTGATCGTATCTTCACCAAACCTAGTCAGACTGTTTGTCTTAATGACATGTAAGACAAATTCGAACATAGGTGGTCTGGGGTCAAAAACTAGGTCACGGGTTCATAACAATGTTTTAATGAGTAAACAGTGATTGTCATGTGAGCGATATAGGGCCATCTTGGCCCTCTTGTTATTGTTTTCACAATCAACATTTTAATGTTCAAGCTAATTGTTTAATTATTTGCTAATTTGGAATCAAGGACAATATTCTAATTGTTAATTCATTACTCTCACACCGAATGGATTGTTTTGCAAATGATTTTAAGGTGAAGAAAAACTCATTTTTGTCTGACTTCACCATTTTATTTTTGGTTATGATACACATGAAAAAGAATGCTTGTTAAAGTAGATTATAAACCTGTTGGTTTTGTGTTGGTGATGGCTTAATCTATAAACAGTGACTGTAGAATGATAAGGAACTGTTTTTGTTAAGATTTATCCTTCCTCAATAATGATTTAATGAAGATGGTTATTGTTTCAGATATATACCAATGGTTATTACAATCTTTAATTGTCACAGCATCATACAATAGCTTTTGGAATCATCTTATGTATTCTATGAATGGTAGTGATTTGTTTTTAACAATTCTGCTATAGTACTTGATAATGTGTTCATATTGTAGAGGTATTGTATTTCCAGGTAAAAAACCTCTTTTGCCAGTGAAGCCCACTGTTTCTCGTGCTGTCCATACATCAAAGGACCTTGGTCCTCCCCCGGTGCCACCATCTAGAACACTGGGGATGCCCCCTCCGCCACCACCACCACCTCCATCATCTTTATCCTCTGTTACTAGTTCATATGCTGCTTCCTCTGTAGCAAAGGTCTGTTTGTATGCACATCTAGTCTAGTATTCTTATCATACAGTAGAACAGGGTTAATTATAGTGAATTCCATTGAACATTTGTAAATTAATTACTAAAATACATGTATTTCATTATAAATATATTTTTGTATATATATAAAATGTTAAAAAATATCCCGAGTCAAATAAATTAATAATGAAAAATAATTAATATATAATAACAGGTATTATATATTATCTAACAGCCGACTGTTTTGTATATACCCGTTACATGTATAAATATCCATCACATTGAAGTAATGATTGAAAGTTTTTTTTCACTATTTATAACCCTGTTTTATTGTATACTATTTGAATTCTATGCTTTATATAATAGTATGTCATAACTTTTCAATGAGGCTATTGTTTTCATATTTATTAAGAGATTATAAGGTCTACAAGTTAAAGAAGCTTGTCCAAGTAACTCACTTTAGTACAATAAAATTACTACAATAAAATTACTACAATAAAAAGAATACAACTCATTTCAAGGTCTGCTATTACTATGAATGTAGAGAATTATAATGTTTTCAGATACAATTAAACTTTGTTATCTTGAGCTTAGATAATCACATGCACCCGGCCTATCTGAAGGAATTTCTAATGTCCCGTCAAATTTATACTGTATTAGATTCAATATCAAAACTTGTTTTACTGTATTAAATTTTATATTTTCCAGTGTTATGTAAAAGAATGGCCTCATTGTATAAAGAGTGTTACTTGGTAAATGCTACCTTTCCTTTTTGAATCCCATGTTCTATGTTTTTTTGCTTCCGTCCGTACATTTAGCTTGTTATTCATCTAAAACTATGAACTTATCTGCCGGCTTTGGATACCTCTGCAGAGCATTAATTACTTTCTAACATTAATATATTCTAGTTTTAAATACAAATGTACCGTAGTTGTAGGGGCCAGTGCACTCACCACTTCAATTGTATTTGTATTTTAATTTCAGTTTTTAGTAATATTATACATGGTAGCTTTATTTGCTGATTTTTAAAAAACAAATACTTGGAAATTATCACAAATGTTGCAAATATTATTGGGTGAGTGATACTGTCTTAATGATTTTGATTTTTTTCTGTAATCTTTTTGTTCAGGACTGCCGTGGCCATTTTCAAAACTTGTACTTTACTTACATTATCAGTTTTGGAGACTTATATTTAAAAGTCTTCATTGAAGTATAGATTGATAATTCCGTACAGAAATACATGTATGTTGTTAAAGCTTGGACTAGTCCACAGATTTATTACTTATTTTACCAAAGCTGGAAATACGTACATCTATAAATAAATGATTTATTTCTCCAATTTGTAAAGTCACATCATTTGATGGTATTTTAACAATAAAAGGGAAAAATCAAAATGTATCTATTAAAGGTATTATTAATCTGATTTTCTATTAACCATTTCGAGTGATGTCCCTTTACTGTTGTATGTTTAATTGACCACAATCTTTCATGATTTTTTTGTCTGTGATGAAATACAAAAATGTAATTATTTGAGCATTTAAAAGAAGGATCTTTGAAAAATATTTGTGTTTTGTGAATGATGTTTTATTTTAATTTGATTTGTTTTTTGAGTTTTTAAAATGAATTTTTTATTCTTCAAGCGCGATTTAATTCTTTTAGAATTTATTAACTTAAACGGTAGTTGTTATATTACTATTTTGTATTATTAAATTTAATGATTGCTTTGAAAACAAGAGATATTTTTTTTAAGAACAGAAATTTTATTTGATTTTATTATGAACTCATTAGCAGAAAGCTCCTGAAGTAAAATCACCTCCACCACCGCCCTCACCTAAGGTTGAACGACAAAAGACTCCACCCCTTCCCCCTCCTCCAGTTGACAATTTTGATGAGACGGATGATATCTACGATGAAGGATTTAGTTTTGTGGTACGTAATTTCTTGTTATCTTGTTGCTTAATCTCAATTTGCAATAAATTCTATATCAAGACAACCCAATAAAAAAATATTTTTTAAAAATTTCCTGTGTATTTCCACTCAGGGGCTTCAGTGGCCAATTGGCTATGTAGCTAAAGGATGGTCAGTGGATCTAACAAGTTCTCTACCGAGGTCTTCATCCACAGTTAATTTTACAGCTTCGATTGTTGCCAAACTATCCTGGTGTTGGTGCAACATTAAATCCCAGTAAAAGAAATCTATTTAAACTCGGTATTGAGACTGCATCAATAGTATAGACTGATTACTTGGTATCCATGATTTCTTAATATTAAGTATTTTCTGTATTATTATAATAAGGCCTGAAAAAATTAGTCATGTTGATCGATATCATGCCAACCCTATTGTAGTGTTTGATTTTATACTAAGTTTAAGTACAGACATAGCTATAACTTGGTAATTACCAGTAAATCCTAGTACAATACCCTAATTATGTAAAATAGATACAGTCAAACATGTGAACAAAGGCCATCTTTGAAAAAGACTAAATGTGGCCTTTATTGACAGGTGGCCTTTATTCAGAGGTAATTTTGTTCTAAGTAATTAATGACGTTTTTTTAAAGAATGACCTTCATTCACAGGATGTTTTCTTATTCATGGTTGGCCGCATATATGCATGTTTGACTGTATATTAAAATTGTATTTCTCTATTTTAGATTTTACATAATGCTTTATTTTCTTATTTAATCAACAGCCTGATCCATTAAGTCGTGAGGAGTGGTACCATGGTGATATTGAACGGAATGAAAGTACTAAAAAATTACAAAGTGTCGGACAGGTTAGTGGCTTTATATCTGGTCCATTGAATATAGTAACGATCCCCGATTTTTATGCCCCCATATCGATAGATCGGGGCCTTTTGTTTTTCGTCTCTCTGGTCAAGTGGTTAAGGTTACTGACTTTAATTCACTGTAACCTCTCACTGATGGAGGGTTGTGGGTTCGATCCCAGCTACCGACCATGTCTCTTTATGTGAGAAAGTAGGCAGTTGCTTACTGAGGATTGGAGTCTAGTACTGGTTCTTCCCAGGAGCAATGATTAGTTGAACTGTCTGCCTCATATGACTCTTGACTGTTGAAAAGGGGCGTAAAACTTGATACAAACAAACAAACAAAAATGATGGGAACATAAAGATTCCATTGTTGTGAATTTGGTCAGATGATTCACCTGTTACTTCATTTTCCTTATTTACATTACACATAATGCATGCTTATCTTATAATGTATTGTTTAAATGTAAATAAAACATAAATCATAACTAATGGAGTTTGCATGTTCTTGATAAGTTTACATGTATGTTGTAATTTATTTTGGAGTAATCTCCCTTTATTTTCATTTGAGTCTAGATTTTCTTTTAATATCCTGGATTTATTAGTATCTGCAACCGTGGATTATCTGAAAAGAATACATTTTTTCAGGTCAATTTTGGATAATCGATTTGGAATGTACCCAATTTTGTAACCTCTATGAATAACGTGTTTATACTGTTAGTATTATTATTAATGTGCCCTTTTTTAACAAAAGAACTTGCACATTTTAGGATGGGACTTTTTTGGTGCGTAAAAGTAAACAAGGAGGAGATAATCAGCCATATACTCTAGTAGTGTTATATCTGGGACACGTTTATAACTTGAAGATGAGGATGAGAAATGACGGAAAAATCGCTCTCGGAGAAGCAAAGGCTGATGAATTGGTAAATAAAATGTTGATTAGATTAGACCTAAATAAAAAATATGCTTGTTTGCTCTTACTTACCCAGAAAAGTAGAAGAGGGTGGGTAGGTAGGGAGGAAGTGTTTTTTTCTGAATTTGATGTTAACCTAGCAAGAAATTATAACTTCTATTTTGCAGTAAATTTCTTTCAAGTCAGTCGATAAAGGGCAATCAAACTTAATTTTAATTTAAGCCTTAGTTCTCTTTGTTCTTGTAAATTGTTTATTGTTTTACCTAATTTGAACTTGGAATTATTCAAATAGACTATTTCTTGACAGGCATGCAACCGGGGTTATATGCATTTATTGAACGCAGCATCTTGTTCTTTCCTTCTACAATTCATTTAGACTTCTCATATTGTGTTGTCTATTTTCAGGCTTTTAAGGATGTCCCCTCGTTAATTCAACATCACAGATCACATGATGTGATTCTTGTAAACGTGAAAGAAAACAAACAACATAAAACATTGTTGAAAAAACATCCTATATCAATGAATGGTAAATGATTGAACCTGGATATTTAATGATCGCTCTGTGTTGATTCAATCTGGGTCTGACTGTGCCTGTTTATAGGATGTGGTTGAAATATAGATCATGCCAGATTGGATCTGTTTGCAGCATCTGTATCTTTTTATAACAAAATAAATCAACATTTTTCAAGGATAACTGACCCTAATACAAACTTGTTATGGTTATGAACAGAAGTTAACGGTACCTGTTCCTTGTAAATTGTGGCATTCAAATTAACTGAATAAAAATGAACTTTCAAAACCATACGATATTTTGAATTTTTGGGCCTGGGTCTGTTATAGACTTTATATCATAATGGGAGGAAATATTGCTATTATTACCTTTTCTGTGATTATCCAGCATCTTTAATTTCATGTTCACAAATTCCACAGTTCCGAACAAATTGTGGTGATTCGCATAATCACTAAATGACAATATTAAATCACCAATATTTTTGTTAGATGATGGATTTTTTTTTTTTTAAAATGCAGGAATCATCATAACTTTAATAGTACTACACGACTAAGTGTTTGAAAAGTCAACACTGCGTTGCCCTTTAAAGATTTATAATTCATTGAAAATAAACAAGAGTTTAATGTTTAGAAATAAATACTTGTATTAAGGTCTGTAATCCATAAAATGCACTGTTCTGGTAATTATGCACTAGCTGTTTCACTTATGGCATTTTTTGAAGAAATTGTCTCGAACAAAAAAAAAACACGATTCAGTTAGTGGATTTATTTGTTAACATATGTTGCTCATTATATCATTTATACAAGGTACAATGTTATTTATTTGTACTTATATTTAATATGTATATGTTTTTAACAAGAGAATCATTTATATGTATATGAACTAAAATTCTAATACCTTAATATTGTATCATTATTTTTACATCACAATTTTGATATTAAATTGCAAGTCATTTTGTCAATATTCATAAATTTATTATTATAAATGAACAATTTCTGATTAGGTATCTCTAGATCCTCATTAGCTGTGTTAGGTTGTTAAAAGATTTCTGTTGTCAGATGAATATTGTTTATAGTAGGACACACAATTTAATGACTATACATTTTGTATTTATGTATTACTGTATATAGACTATAGTACTAATCATCCATGTTTATTTTGTTAAGATGCATAACTATATGTATCTTTGAGTGCTCTTTAACAAAATTATGCTTATTGTTAAATTGTATTGTTTATGTAATATAATTATATTATTTGAATTTCTGAATGAGAATGAGTTTCAGATATGAACATTTTTCAAATGCCCATTGTTAGTGGTCTCCATGATTTAATCTCAAACTTAATGCTTGCATTAAAGCATTTTAATCAGGGAAAATTAAGTACCGGTACATGTACATGTAGTACTGTCATTCTGTAAACTGAAGCCTCTCCTAAGGGGCACAATGTTCATTCGGGATTTTTTTCGCATTTTGTCTTAAATGGCGTTTGCGGAGTGTACATTAATTATCTACGTGGTTGCCTATATTTGGCTGTTATTTAGGAAGTTTAAGCTACGTATGAAATGCTAGGGAATAATTTTGTTAATGTTGCAAAATATCTATAAGATTATTTGAACTAAAATGAAATACAATGTAGCTGATTTTGAATGCCACGTTTTATTGATTTGTTTTAATGTTATTTATTGAGACACAATTTACTTATTTCATCTCAATGATTAAATTAATTGCTCATTGATTTATTTAAAGTTAACAGTGTATTCTGAGTCCAATTTCTAAACGCGTCCACCTTGTATTTTATAGCACTAGAAGAAAATCATTCAACCGGCTCGGTTGATTAACAGGTGGATTTTAAATTATACTACTCAACGCAACGTTTACTTTGAATACTCAATATCCTTGTGTTGATTGATTGTAAGTATTATAAAATATTTAAAAAATGAAGTCACTTATTTAGGTTCTTTCAAGAACCGAGTTTTATAAGGTGGATGTGGTGACGATGTTTAACTCAGCGTAGATAGATATACCTTACTGCTCAGTTATATGGTACTATGCATAATATATATTAATTATTTATGTCTAAATGGCAAGAATTCGACTTTTAAGTATATGAAGGGTAAATATGCATCCTTTTTATGTAGACATACATTAATACTTAACATCATTTAATGATGTGAGAGCAAGAAAGACTTATTTCTGTTTTGTTCGGAGATGTAGGTAGCTTCTTGCACTGACCCTGTATCGTATTTTGAATACTTCGTAGATGATACTTTGAAGATATTTTTAATTCATCATTTGTATATTTTGTGAATACTTCAAGGTTAAATATTTTGAACCACTATTTAAAATCAGTAATTATATAGCAATCATCATATTTTTGTTTTATCTCAGAAGTTGTGATTTCAGAAATTCTTGATCTGTAATGTCTTCCAGAACACATTGTAGTACAAAATGGAACTTTTGAAAGCTACTGTACAATTTCTTTCAACCTGGATGAATTAAATTTTAAATTTTCACTTTTTTTGCATATAAACCTTTGGACAAAATTTACATATAAAATAATGCAGTATCTTTTCTGTTTTCAATTGTACATGTACAATAATGAAAACGGTATCATTGGAAAAAAGACTTCATGAGTTATAATTATTTAATCATTGGTAAAACTTGCTTAACCTGTTTGAATGAATGACGATATTTTAAGTATTGTAAGCTTACTTACAGCTACATAGTTTTACAGGTTAAAAATTATCACGGAAACCCAACCAAGATGAGACTTTTGTTGTTAAGTATATATTCATATAGCACAATTATTTTCCGTCAAGAAATTTTTAAAGTTTAGAAATTATCCATACTCATCTCATGTGGTTGCAAGTTCTGATGCAAGAAAGAACATACCAATAGTATACAAGGTGGAAATGGAATGGTGTCATCAATGATATTGTGGTGATACAATTAAACCGGTTTTCCCGGAATGAGTTATTTTTAGAAGAGGTTGGAAATTGTACAGTGGCACTCATTTTATCTATTTAAGTCTACTAAAACATTTTGAGTTGAAACAAAAAAAAAATCGAAATGTTTCCACATTCCGTATGCAGACTACCTTATATTGTTATTTACCAACTTTTATTCCAAGATTTTATTGACACAAATTTTGTCAACATTTCTGAATAGTTGACGCAAACATTCCTGATTTATTATTTTCTTAAAAACATTCCACATGTATAAAATGATCCAAGTCACATTATTATACATATTTTATTGCATTTGTTGTGAAATTGAATTATGAATTTATTTAAAAGTGCACAGATTTAGCACAAGTTTTCTCAATACTTCTGCATGTAAAAAATTGTATTTCTTAGAGTGAATTTATAATGAATTTTTCCTTTACAGTCGGGAAAATTGAACTACAAAAATGCTCCGAATATAAAAATTTAAGGCTTCATAATTTATGGCAGTTTTTCATCCGTTTCAGTTTTGACTTCTCGGCTCTAGAGGCCTCTAATTGATCTGATAAGACATTCCATTCTATTCTATACGTATATAACAACAAAGTCTGTGATACAGTATATAGGGTTTCTGGATTTATTATATCAGACACAAAACATGTAGAACAAATTCTGGTGTATAAATTTGTTATCTATAAATTATGATCTGTATGATTGTGCTGTATAATTTATGTGTAATTTGTTTTGACCTGATGTATGTATGTACATGTATATGATTTTAGCATTTTAGCTTTATCTCCATTGCTTGTTTTTCTTTGTATATCTTAGTATCAAATAAAATTTGTCATATGCTAACTTTTTGATCGGACCATGTTTCGATCATTTTCTTATCTTTGATTAATCGCTGCGTTATTGAAAGATAAAACTGAGACATTTTTTAGAAATTTGTTGAATAAGTCTGATAATTAAGGAATAAATCAAGTATTTGTAAAGACATTATGGTCTCTTATACCTGTACCAGTAATTTTATAATTTTATATGAAATGTATTCCAGAGTTTAGTTGACTTTTATTTCATTTTCAGATTTTTTTATCACTGAACTACTGCTTTCTTAGATACGTCTTACTTGAAAAATGAAATCCTGTTGTTGTATTCTTGTTTCTTATGTCTTCCAAATGACTTGCCATAATCTTATTTGTTATTCTTGTTTGATCAGACACATAATCTCGTGCGTCTTCAGTGTCTGATGTTGAAGCTATGAATCTTCTTGTAAAATTGTTATTAGCAAGTTATTTACCATGTTTTAACACCAGTTTAAGGGATCCCCTGAACTCCATTGTTTTTTTACCAATATAATGATTAAGTTTATTTCTAGCATTACACTTCTTTTTAATATTGACATAACGACAACGATGGCCTAAAAAGGCTCATGTTTGATCAATGACCAATCACACGCCTAGCTGCCTTTCTGTGTATTAGGTTTTGAGAATGATACTAATTTGAAGTATTTTAACACTACTCTTACCTTTTGTACTAAACCTGCGGATTATTCTTATTTTCTTCTAGGGGTCTTAATTGATAGTCATGTGACTATATGGTCTCTGACTAGTAGTCTTTAGCTCCTCTCAGCTGTGTGTGAATCCGACCCAGGACCAAGTTTCACATGTGAGGAACCTGTCCTGCTAGCTTACTGAATATCAATGATTCTAACCAGCCACACACCAAGGGTCATCATTCACTGTAAAAGCAGAAGTCACAAATGGCCCTGGTTGTTCCCTACGAAAACAAAACTTCTAGGTACATCTGTTTGTTAAGATTTTCTGTATGTGTCATACAGATGAGTGTGAGAAATTGCATTTCAGAATCCATACCTGTCCAATAGTACATGGTGTATTGTTTTGTTTCTTTTTTATGTTAAGAGTAATCAGGTAGTGAAAATATCAATCAAGTGATATTGATGAAGACTATTTTAACACAATATGACAAACTATATTTATGTTATGATATACTTTATTAATATATGAAAATAAAATGCTGATATTTTTGTATGATTGTTGTTTTATCTCTCGCATTCACACTGTAAAACTTCAATAAGGCCTCACTATAAAATTGTTCGTTTCTGGTTACATACCGAGGGCTCAGTGCAACACTGTCGTAACTTGTTCTTATTTCAATATGAGTTACGACACTGTTGCGTTAAACCCTCGATACTCATTAAAATGGGGCAGGGCAGTCTAGGATTTTTTCTTGCTCTCGAAAGGTTGTGGACAGTTTAAAAATTGAGAAAGTGGGTGTACCATTCCTCTGGCCTAATGGTTGGGGAGAAAGATTAAGATTGATCATTGTAACCAGAAACGAATAATTTATTTTACCCCTTAGCAACCAGTGTCGTCAACATTAAGACTACCCAATTATAATGGCCACTTATTTATCAGACTGGATCACTGTCTTTCTTCTATAATTTCAACTCAAACATTAAAGCCATATGACCCACCTATGTGGTCGAATGGCTAAGGTTACTGACTTCAAATCACTGTAACCTCTCACTGATTGAGGGTCGTGGGTCCGAGGCCCGCTACCTACCATGGCTCTTTATGTGAGAAAGTGGGCAGTTGTTTTCAGAGGACGGGAGTCTAGTACTGGTTCTTTCCAGGAATGATGGTTAGGTGAACTGTCCGCCTCATATGACTCTGACTGTTGAAAAGGGGTGTATAACTCGATACAATTTAAACATACAAAACAAAATTAAATCCATATCTCTTCTCTTAATTTAGACTGGTTTTCAATATTTTCTCTGTATTTCAACTTGATAATTAGACGACCCCTAATATCAAAACCATTTTACACGCTGACCCATCACAAAGGTGATCTAAACATGAAGGTTTTATTGTATAAGTGGAGTATTGGTAAAAAAATGCAAGCCGGGGATATAGCAAGATGGGAAATAATGCAACAATATACTTAAAAGCACAAGTTAAAACAATACAGATATTTTGCGCAAAAAGGAGAAGATCAATTTTGTTCATTCAGTATTGGTAAAAAAGTCGATACCAGAGCCATGAATTGTTATTATATCTGTTTTATATGTTATTTTTCTCAATTTACATGGGATTGAGGCCAGTTTCGAATTAATTGACATAATTATCTGGGCAACGATAGAAGTTTTCTGACTGATTTTACGCTTTTCAGACATTAACCTTAACACCAGACAATAGATCCCCAAAAATAATAAGAAGGACACTATTACCCTTTATGACCCCAATGTTTAGAGATAGCCAGACTTTCATGACTGAAACCAGCCTCAAGACAACTTAAGTCAAGATAAATGAATCATGGTGGCCTAATTCAAAGACAACCCAATCTTCAAACATCATAATTATCAATTATAATTATTCACAGTAAATCATTTGCTATTATATATTTCTTGATTATGCAATGTATTTCATTTAGAAAAACAATGTCATGCAATGAAAATTAAGCAGATTTATAACACTCATTTTTCAACAATAGAAAATTTCATTTAAACCATGCAGTTTTCCCAAAAAAAAAAAACTTACACCAGCCATTTTTTTTTAATTCAGCATTTTTAGCAATAATTCTTCCCAAAATCAATAGGCTAAGGCCTCTTCCCTATGAAGAGAGAAAATACATTGATAATGATTACTATGATGTTCCCTTATAGAAGTAAATACAAGACATAGGCATAATTTATATGTGTAGAAAAATCATAATAACATATTGTAAATGTTTAGTATAAAAATCAAAGCAAACATTTTTATCATCCGGTGAACCGTTATGTGTATATATGTAAGGGTTCTGCTTTTTTAAGTGGCATAATCACAGAGTATCTGAAAGTGATAATAATGGTGAGATATATACATACATAATGAGTATTAGAAACAGACTGGTTAAAATCAAGACAAATCAAAGAACTGAAAGTACACATGGAAAACTGAACTAACTAACTTAGACTTAAACAGAACTAGATTTAACAATTATAGTGGATGTAAAAAAACGTAGTATGCATAAAAATTCGCGTGCGCCAAGCAAGTGACCGCTGTGAAAATCTGAACTATCATTCAGTTTCCAAAAATGACAAAGAAATGGTAGTTTGTAATCCTGTAACAAAATAATTGAATTCCTAGACGTCACTGAATGAATTATTAATCTTGAATTTTGATATAGTAAGATCTGAAACTGAATTCTCCAATGTTTATTGGCTCTAAGTAGACCACTTGTGTGAAAATCTTGTTGATACAGAGACGTTACCTCCCAGAAAAATTAATCCACATGATTTCTAATTAGTAAAATGTGCTGCTTAATAGTATATTGTCAGAATGTGAGAAATGTTAATTTAGTTGTCCGAGGCTTCTGGGTTAGCGGTAAAATTCCAATACTGTCAACTCATATATGTTCATTAAATGTTTCTAAATCATGATAAAGCACTCATTAAACAGTTACACCTTTTCAATCATAATACTTTAAGAAAGAAATTGAGATATGAGCTTGGAGTCTTATCTCATGTTTTATTTTAATCTACAGACATTGTGGAGTCTGACAAGTAGAGTTATGTGCAAGACTGTGTCACCATTCTGTTTCTGGTCTGGTGGGGCTGGTAATTTTCTATCTGTATGTTATAAGATGCTCTGGGTAAGCTTGTGTGTCGTTAAAAATAATGAACATTACAGGGTTAGCTGGATTGTCTGAGACTGAGTCGTAGAGAACATGTGGCACCGCTGTACTGATTGGTGGAGGGGCCGACTTTCCAGAAGCTCGAGAAACCTTGCCAGTAAGAACCGTGCAGCGATACATTCTTTTGTATCCATCAGTGCCTAGACTTGCGTAGCTGTTACTGTCTGAGTAGCTGGCATTAACAGCAAAATAGACACCTTTCAGACCGCCTAAAATATCAAAAGTAAGCTGTGTTTATAATCATATCTGTGATAAATAAGTGTATATAATTGGAATAAGGAAAACACAAAAGGCATGAATTGCCTTTAATTTCAAT